>CM070641.1:20928021-21528021 GCA_036346575.1 Dendrocalamus sinicus
TTTAAATTATGAAAATAAAATACTAACAGTAGTTGGAAATAATTTTATTTAGTCCAAAATAACTCCAGAAGCTTCTGTGAATTTTTCTGGAATTTTTGGAGGTATTTTCATATTTTTCTGAGGCCTAAATAATTTCCTAGCCTTTTCTGAAAATAAAAATCAAATTCCAAAAATAAAAACCCCTCCTTCCCCTCCGGCCGACGCGTGGACGGCCCAGATCCGCCCACGTCGCCGCTCAGCCGATCCAGGCCGCACCTCCTCCCTCCCTCTGCCAAGCGGGCCCGGCCCGTCAGCCTCCCGCCTAACCCGCCTCCTCGCCCGACGCGTGGACGGCTTGGATGAGCCGAGTCTCCGCGCGGGCCATCCAGCCGCCCGCTCCCACTTCCTCTCTCGCCTCGCTGACCCGCGGACCCACTTTGTCGGCGCGCGCGCGCCGCCGCCACCTGCCCCGGGCCGCTTTGTCGGATCCGTTGTCCGCGAGCGCCCTTTCCTTTCTTCCTCCCCTCTTTCCTTTCTCGCTGGCCGACCGAATTCGGGTCGATCCCGGCCTTCCCTTCCTCGTTCCTCTGCGGTTTTGGAAGCTCCGGGTGCCGCCGAGACCAAATCCCCCTAACCCCGCGCCTCCCCTTCCTTCTCTGCGCCCTATTTCCTTTCCTCCCCCTTTCCCTTCCTTTTCTCGGCCGCCATCTCCGGCGAGCAATCCCGCGCCCGTGTCCCCTCCTCCGCCCTATAAAAGCCCCCCCTCGGCTTCACCTCCCTCCGCCCAACACCCCGACCCACTCCACCTCCTCTCCCGAGCCCCGTAGAGCCCTGCCACCGTGCTTCCCCTCTCTCCGAGCTCCGCCGCACTCCGGCGAGCAATCCCTGCCGCCTCGGTCATCCCCAGAGCACGCCGTCGCTACCCCGAGCTTCCTCACGACCGTGCGAACCTCCCCGACACCTCGGCCTCTTCTCTCCGTCGCCGGAGCGCCGTCGCACCAGAAGACCCGAGCCGTCTCCGCCGTTTCCTCGTCGTCGGCCGTCTCCGTTCGTCCCCGAGCTTCGCCGACCCCTCCAACCGGACCCCCTTCGCACCGGGACTTCATTTCACGCGTCACCCGGACCGCTTCGCCACCCCCTCGCCGCCGGCGTCCCTGCCTCCGGCCACCTTCCCCGACCTCCCCTCTGGCAGGTAACTCAAAAGAGTTTATTGCCCTATATGGGTAGGCACGCCTCCCGCTCACTTGGCTATCACCGCCGCTCTCCCTTCCCGACTCCTCGGTGGCGTTCGAGCCCTCGGCTCCGCACGCTGAGGTTGACTTTTCTCAATTTATTCGCGCTGACAAGTGGGCCCCACCGTCAGCGACCGTCGGTCAGCGCGGGTCACTGTCGTCTGGGCCCCACCCCTCTACGCTGGTCACTGACCAGTGGGTCCCACATGTCAGAGGCTAATCCCGTGGGCTCACTGACCAGTGGGTCCCACCTGTCATTCTCTCGGATTAAAATTAAAATAATTCCAGTGGACCCCACCTGTCAGAAATTTTCGAATTTCTGGATTTATTCAAATTTGAGATTTTCAAATAAGCATAACTTTCTCATTTTAGCTCCAAATCCAGCCATTCAAATTTCTAAATTCATCTAAAATCATAATCTATCCAACTATGACCTCTGTTGAATTTTTGGATTTTTATTTGAATTTTTTTGTATTTATTTGCTTTGTTTGCTTCGTCTTTTCCCGCGTAGATCCCAACGTCGTCGACGATCCCTCCTCCCAGCAGCAAGAAGACCTCGAGAACGTGCACGAAGGCAAGTCTCCTTTGATCATCTTGAACCTATGCTTTTGAAATGTTTTTAAATATTTTTTTTAAATTGTATGCATTGCTATTTACATAAAATGATAGTTCAAATCTTAAGGCATTAGTTATATCCAACCTTGTTATGCCCTCACTTGAAGTTAATTGCCATGTACCTTTGTCACCCTAAAACTTTCTTTGTCTCAATAATGAGATTAATATTAATCTTTGTGAATATTAGAATGGTAGGATAATGCTTAGTCATGCCGTCTAATATCTTTGGAAAATCTTGAAAATGAGAAATTAAGATTTATTGTTGAACCCTTGTGTTTAGAAATGTAGTGGCAATTGGAGTTGCCACTGTTCTTTCAAAATAAAGTAAAATGTGAAAGTTGGTTTAGATTAGGGTGGATGGTTGGTTTTGGGTTGGTGCAGCAAGCACGAGATCTTGTTAAGTGTATGTTCCACCCTAGTCAATTAAGAACCGACGCTTGTGTTTGTCCAGACTGAGCATTAACCGTACAACCACAAGTCTATATGGGTACGACCTAGCTGACTAACTTATGATAGTCTAGTTTAGGTGCCACCAGTGGAAAGTGGGTGCCAGGGATGGACTGGTCATTCACAGTGAGGGACAGGGATTTACTGTACTCATATGGCGCAAGAGGGGGCTTCGGTTCGGGCAGTTAGCCTACCTGCGGTGAAACCTCAGCGGGTGGTATCTAGCTAGATTAGATTAAGGTAAAGGCTTTGTGATATTTTATCTGGATCTCATGCCAAAGGAAGCATGTTGACTTTTAGGATAATTTATCTCTTGTGGGTAAAGTTGTACAACCTCTGCAGAGTGTAAAACTATTCGAATAGCCGTGCCCACGGTCAAGGACGGGCAAGGAATGCATTCACATGGTAGATTTCTGGTTTTATTTTGAAATAAAAGTTTTGGAACTTCGAGAGTGGAGGGAACTCTCGGAAGGGTATCCTGGCAGTTGGAGCCAGAGAGGGTGGATGTAACCCGCAGTATTAAACTTGTTCAATTGAATAGCTAGTGTTGGTAGATGGAACCTTCACTATAGAATTAATGATAGTTTGGTTAAGGCAAATACTTTGTTAACTTGATGCTTGCGAAAATAATTAGTAGTAATGGAATTTAAAATATTGCTTTGTGCAAAAGAACCATATAGCCTTCCTTTGACAAGCCTTGCATCTATTGCATTTTTTCCAAGACTTGCGGAGTACTATATGTACTCACATGCTGCACTCAAAAACAAATCTCAGAAGAATACGAAGCTCAGGAGGCAGACTACGACTACTTCGCGGACGGATACGACGAAGGTTTTCCGGAGCTTTAGGTCGCGCTGCCCCAGTCAAGTGCCTGTGGCGTGCTGATGGGTCTTCATCGAGTTTATCTTTGCTTCCGCTTTATTTCTCGTGTGCGAGGTCTTGAAACCTCACTTGTAATAATGAGACCTTCCGGTCAGTACTCTTAATTATTGTAATAAATCGTTGATGGTGATGTTTTCCATTCTGTTTAACTGTGTGCACTAGCTTTGATCTGGGACTAGTGCTGTAATACACAGAGGATTCGGGTTTGGAAATCCGGGGGCCCGACAGAGATGGTATCAGAGCCAATTTGACTGTAGGACGTGACCTAGATTAGGAATGGTAAAACTTTAATGACTTATATTTATAAAAAGAATATATTAAAAATTTATAAGTCTCTTTGCTTCTACTCTCTTGTTACTTAGAATCTCATTCTTGTCCCTAACTCCCTTTGTTAAAAACTTTTTACTAATCTTCTCTTTTACTCAACTTTGTAGATGGCTGGTTCAACCTCCGCTGCCCCGTGGGAGTACTACTCGCATGGAGAGGATGCTGGAGCTTTCGCTAGCCTTCTCCGGCAGTTGATGCAGTGCTTGGAGTACCGTCAGCCGCCCATTTTCAGAGGGCGGAAGACACGGATCCTAGATCGAGACTCTTGGACGATGGAGGTATTCCTGTATGCACGGGAAGAGGAATTCAACTCCCACACCTACCCCATCAAGCATCCTCGGTCCCATTGCTTTGACGCTGCCCAGACGCAAGACGCCTCGCCATTGACGAGTTGTGCCATCTGCACAAGGATGCTGTACATCAGTCCCCTTTTTGCTTCTTCATCAACCCTAGAGCAAGACAGAGGTATCCAGATCCCTTTGATATTCCAGCTGATGATCCTCGACTATCGCACTGTGCGACTCACGCAGCAATGGCGATCACTTATGCTAGAGCCTTGGAGGAGATTGGACAACCGGATGCTTCTCACTTCCGGCTACCAAGACTCGACACTCTTTCGCACACAGCCTTCTCCACGGCCCAGCAAAGCAGAGTTCGAGCTGGGACGTCTCAAGGCTACAGTGGACTACACGCCGTCTTCACCTGCACCAGCCGCCGTCCCCACCAACCGCGCGCCAGCTCGACTTTCAGGACTCCACACCAAGCTCACAGCACGCAAGAAGGTGCGATGCCCCAGTCCGCCACCCGTCATCACTCTCGAGAAGCGCAATCCTTCTCCTTCCCGCTCGCGTTCGACTGCCTCCAGTCGTAACCGTCCCCGTGCTTCGGTCGCTTGTGATTGTTCACGACATCACATCAATGAGCGTGAAGAACCAGAGGAGGAGCCAGAGGAAGAAGAACCCGAGGAGGACCCTGAGGAGCGCGTCTTTGGAGAGGATTAGTAGTCTTTTGAGTCGGTAGTACCCAAATAAAATGTCCACGTCTTTAGAACGCTTTATATTATGATTTGGTGTGCTAGATGGACTGTACCAAGCATTCGTGCACTTGTGGTACAACCATTCTTAAACCTATTTTGATTTCAATATAAGTTCTTTTGCTAAGTTGTTTGCTTGCTTCTTCCTTGTGTGTTGGCTTGGGATGTGGCTTAGTCTCCCTAAATCTCTTATCTTTGCTAATTCCCTCTCACCTTATGCTAACCTAAACCGCTTCAGATGGTGAACACAAGGAGCAACCCCGCAACAGTGTGTGACGCCAACAATCAGCAGACAACAACATTCCACCACCACCGCTCAAGCCCCTGACTTGGAGCAAATGATGGCTATGCATTTGCATTTACTTCAAGCTCTCGCCTGTAACCAAGTACAAGAAGCTCCGCAGCACCCAATCAAGCTCCTCGCCTAGGATGAGAGAATTTATGAGGACAAGCCCCTACTTTTGTTGGTTCGGTGGATCCAATGGAAGCAGACGATTGGATTAAGGATGTGGAGAGGAAGTTGGTCCTAGTCCAGTGCAATGACAATGAAAAGGTGCTGTATGCAGCTCACCAACTCAAGGGAATCTCCGCTAACTGGTGGGAAAATTACCACGCCGCCCATCAAAACGCGCAAGCTATCACATGGGATGAATACGTGGAGGCTTTCCGCACTGCACACATTCCTACGGGAATAATGGACATGAAGAAAAGAGAATTCTACCAACTGCAGCAAGGAAACCTCAGCGTTTCCGAATACCTGAATAAGTTCACTCACTGCAGTGTATGCACAAGAGATCACCTCAGAGGCAACCAAGATCTGGAGGTTCATGCAGGGACTCGACCCCAACCTCAAAGTGCAGCTAGTGTCGAATGATTTTTCGACCTTCCAACACATGGTGAACAAGACTTTTGTACAAGAAGATGCTCAACGTCAGCTGTATGAAAGCCGGAAGAGGAAGTTCCAAGCACAGCAGGGCGCGAGCAGTTCTCGATTTCGCCCTAACCCACCACAGTTCCAAAGACCCTCAGAACCAAGTGCGCCAAGGACTCCATTCACTGGACCTCGCCCAAATAACCAAGTTCCCCGGACAGGCAATGGTGGCCAACCACAGCAGAACCGGACTTCAGCAGCAGGAGTGCAGTGTTTCAACTGCAAGAACATGGGGCATTATGCCGAATGTCCCCGAGCGCCAGTGTGACCCCGTTCGCTTTAACCTGGGAACGACACCAGCACGAGCTCCAAATGCAGGACAAGGCCGTGGGACACCTCAGACTTCCAGGGCTCCACAAGCAATGAGTAGATGACATCTCAACCATGTGACCGCGGAAGCAGCCCAGGATGCACCCGACGTAGTTCTGGGTAAGTTCCTTGTCAACTCAGTACCTGCAACATCATTATTTGATTCTGGAGCTTCGCATTCTTTTGTGTCAAAAGATTTTGTTGAAAAATATAATTGGGATGTGAGTAAGCTAAAGAACCCTATGCTAGTCCAATCCCCTGGAAAAGAAATGAGGACTAACACAGTGTGCCCTAGCGCAACTGTAGATATAAGCGGAGTTAAGTTCCTAGCGAACCTTATTATAATAGACTCCAAGAGTTTAGATGTGATACTTGGGATGGATTGGTTAACCAAATATAAAGGACAGATAGACTGTGCCGATCGTGCTGTCACTGTTACCAACTCGGATGGGATCCAATAAGGTATAAGTCAAACACACCTTCCCAGAATAGGTGTGGGTTGAACAGTGTGAAGGGAGTGACTCTGGAAAAAGTACCTATAGTAAGTGAATACCCAGATGTGTTCCCTGAGGATTTGCCGGGAATGCCACCAGACAGAGAGATTGAGTTCGTTATCAACTTGGTACCTGGTACAACTCCGATTTCAAAGAGACCATATCGGATGTCTGCGAATGATTTGGCTGAGGTTAAGAAGCAAATTGAAGAGTTGCAAGATAATGGTTTTGTAAGACCAAGCTCGTCACCCTGGGGAGCACTAGTACTGCTAGTAAAGAAGAGAGATGGTAGTCTTCGCATGTGTGTGGATTATCGATCTCTGAACGATGTGACGATCAAGAACAAATATCCTTTGCCCCGGATAGATGATCTATTTGATCAGTTGAAAGGTTCATGTGTCTTCTCCAAGATTGACCTTCGATGAGGTTATCATCAATTGAAGATAAGACCAGAGGACATACCAAAGACAGCCTTTGCTACTCGCTATGGGTTGTATGAGTTCACAGTGATGTCTTTTGGCTTGACGAATGCACCCACATACTTTATGAATTTGATGAATAAAGTGTTCATGGAATATTTGGATAAGTTTGTGGTGGTGTTTATCGATGATATTCTTATATACTCCAAGAATGAAGAAGAACATGTAGAGCATCTAAGGATAGTTTTGGAAAAGCTCAGAGAACACCGGTTGTATGCCAAGTTTAGCAAGTGCGAGTTTTGGTTGAAGAAGGTAGCTTTCTTGGGCCATGTGATTTCTGCAGGAGGAGTATCCGTAGACCCTGAGAAAGTAAATGATGTGCTTAATTGGACACAACCCAAGTCAGTATCTGAGATCAGAAGTTTTCTGGGGTTGGCTGGTTATTATCGTCGCTTTATAGAAGGTTTCTCCAAGCTTGCAAGACCTCTCACCCAGTTGCTGAAGAAGGAAAAGAAGTTCGAATGGAGTAAACCATGTGAGGATAATTTTCAAGAGCTGAAGAAGAGGTTAACTTCTGCACTAGTATTGACACTCCCGGATATTAGGAAAGATTTTGAAGTCTTCTGTGATGCATCAAGGCAAGGACTAGGCTGTGTTTTGATGCAAGAAAGGAAGGTAGTAGCCTATGCCTCAAGACAATTGTGCCCCCATGAGGAAAATTACCCAACCCATGATTTAGAGCTTGCTGCCGTAGTGCATGCTTTAAAAATATGGAGGCATTATTTGATTGGTAATCGCTGCGAGATTTACACGGATCACAAAAGCCTGAAGTACATATTTACTCAGCCCGATCTCAATATGAGGCAAAGGAGATGGCTTGAGTTAATAAAAGATTATGATATTGGGATACATTATCATCCAGGAAAGGCTAATGTGGTAGCTGATGCCTTGAGTCGAAAGAGTTATTTCACCAAGCTGTGGATTAAGGACAGTATGCCTGCTCTTCAAGAGGAATTCCAGCGGCTCAATTTAGAAGTGGTAGAAGAAGGATTCCTAGCCACTCTGGAAATTCAACCAACCTTAGAAGATCAAATCAGAGTAGCTCAAAAGGAGGACAAGTATGTCCAGGAGATCAAGGATAATATGAAGAAAGGGAAAGCATCAGGATTTTCCGAGGATGAGCAAGGTACCGTCTGGTTTGGAAAAAGAATTGTGGTGCCTGAAAAGAAAGGGATAAAAGAGTTGATCATGAAGGAAGCTCATGAAGCTAGATACTCAATTCACCCTGGGAGTACCAAGATGTACCAAGATCTTAAAGAAGGGTATTGGTGGGCAGGTCTGAAAAGAGAGATTGCTGAGTACGTAGCTTTGTGTGATGTGTGTCAGCGAATTAAAGCTGAACACCAAAGACCTGCTGGGCTTTTGCAACCATTGTAGATTCCTGAGTGGAAATGGGAAGAAATTGGTATGGATTTTATAACTGGATTACCAAGAACCAAAGCAGGGCACGATTCAATTTGGGTTATTGTGGATCGTCTGACAAAAGTCGCCCATTTCATTCCAGTTAAGACCACCTATTCGGGCGATAGACTCGCAGAGTTGTACATGTCAAGAATTGTGTGTTTACATGGGGTCCCAAAGAAGATCGTATCAGATCGAGGAACCCAATTCACTTCAAGGTTTTGGCAAAAGCTACATGAACTTTTGGGCACAAACTTAAACTTCAGTACAGCTTATCATCCACAGACAGATGGACAAACAGAAAGAGTAAATCAAATTCTGGAAGACATGTTGAGAGCTTGTGTCCTGGCAAACAAGAATAATTGGGATCAGAGTTTGCCCTATGCAGAGTTCTCCTACAACAATAGTTACCAATCTAGCTTGCAAATGTCCCCGTTCGAAGCCTTGTATGGCAGAAAATGCAGGACTCCATTGTATTGGAAGGAGACAGGAGAAGGACAAGTATTTGGACCAGATGTGTTGAAGCTAGCAGAAGAACAGGTTCGTCTAATCCAGGACAGATTAAAAACAGCACAAACCAGACAGAAGAGCTATGCGGACAATCGTCGAAGGGCATTAGAGTTTGTACCTAGGGATCATGTTTACCTGAAGGTGTCACCCCTCAAGGGAATGAGACGTTTTGGAGTCAGTGGAAAGCTTGCTCCTAGATTCATTGGACCATTTCCGGTGGTAGCAAAACAAGGGGAAGTTGCTTACCAGTTGGAGCTTCTGCCTCAACTGTCAAAGGTGCATGAGTCTTTCATGTGTCCCAGCTAAGAAAGTGTCTCCGAGTGCCAGAAGAGCAAATGCCTCTAGATGAAGTGAACTTGAAGGAGGACCTCACATACCCAGAATATCCAGTCAAGATATTGGAGGAAGCAGAGCGTCGTACGCGCAGCAAAGTCATCAAGTTCTGTAAGGTGCAGTGGAGCAACCATTCGGAATCGTAAGCAACTTGGGAGCGTGAAGAGGATCTAAAAGAAGAGTTCCCCGACCTTTTTCCCAGTCCGTGCGAATCTCGGGGTCGAGATTCTTTCTAAGGGGGTAGGTTTGTCACATCCCAAAAATTTGCTTTCTGGAAAAATTTAAATTCAAATTAATTATTTTAAAGTAATTGGATTTTATTTGGCTTTTCTGAATTTTTTGGAATTGAAAACATATTTTTAAAAATTAAAAAGTAATTTAAATTATGAAAATAAAATACCAACAGTAGTTGGAAATAATTTTATTTAGTCCAAAATAACTCCAGAAGCTTCTGTGAATTTTTCTGGAATTTTTGGAGGTATTTTCATATTTTTCTGAGGCCTAAATAATTTCCTAGCCTTTTCGAAAATAAAAATCAAATTCCAAAATAAAAATCCTCCTTCCCCTCCGCCAACGCGTGGACGGCCCAGATCCCCCACGTCGCCGCTCGGCCGATCCAGGCCGCACCTCCTCCTCCTCTCGCCAGCGGCCCGGCCGTCGGCCTCACTCGCCTAACCCGCCTCCTCGACGACGCGTGGACGGCTTGGATGAGCCGAGTCTCGCGGGCCATCCAGCCGCCCGCTCCCACTTCCTCTCTCGCCTCGCTGACCCGCGGACCCTTTGTCGGCCCTCGCGCTCCGCTCCCGCCGCCACCCGGGCCCGCTTTGTCGGATTCGCTCGTCCCGTGGAGCCGCCCTTTCCTTTCTTCCTCCTCTTTCCTTTCTCATTGGCGACCGAATCCGGCCGATCCCGCCTTCCTTCTCGTTCTCTGCGGTTTTGGAAGCTCCGGGCGCCGCCGAGACCAAATCCCCCTAACCCCGCGCCTCCCCTTCCTTCTCTGCGCCCTATTTCCTTTCCTCCCCCTTTCCCTTCCTTTTCTCGGCCGCCATCTCCGGCGAGCAATCCCGCGCCCGTGTCCCCTCCTCCGCCCTATAAAAGCCCCCCCTCGGCTTCGCCTCCCTCCGCCCAACACCCCGACGCACTCCACCTCCTCTCCCGAGCCCCGTAGAGCCTGCCACCGTGCTTCCCCTCTCTCCGAGCTCCGCCGCACTCCGGCGAGGAATCCCTGCCGCCTCGGTCATCCCCAGAGCCCGCCGTCGCTACCCCGAGCTTCCTCACGACCGTGCGAACCTCCCCGACACCTCGGCCTCTTCTCTCCGTCACCGGAGCGTCGTCGCACCAGAAGACCCGAGCCGTCTCCGCCGTTTCCTCGTCGCCGGCCGTCTCCGTTCGTCCCCGAGCTTCGCCGACCCCTCCAACCGGACCCCCTTCGCACCGGGACTTCATTTCACCCCAGCCACCCCTCAGCTCTCCTCATTTGTTTGCACCTGTTTTGTCAGCCCAGGGCTTCCGACCAGTTGGTCATCATCGTCGTGCGTTAACCCGAAAGTCCAGCGTTCGAATCCCGTTTCTCCAAGATATTTCCTTGTTTTATTTTTATTTTTCTTTAATTCATTTTAATGAGCAAACATTAAGGAAAATTAGAAATTAATCCATGAGAGCTAATAAATTTGATTAGGATATAAATAAGATCATTTAAGATTTAATATTGGATTAATAATCATATATGGGTAAATAATGTGGCTTGAATATTTGTGTGAGGTCTAATTATTGATAAAAGAGCATTAATAAAAGATGGTTTTGGTATAAATGTCCAAGCATCACAAGATTTAAAATTTGTTGGGATGGTAAGAATGTACCCTTGTAGAGATAAATACTAATCCAAGGTTCCTAAGGTGAATAATACCCAATCAAGGAGCATGAGTTAAACAGAATATTAAAAGTATTTGGAATAGAGTGTCCATCTAGATTAGAGACTCTTCAAATATATATATATATATATATATATATATATATATATATATATATATATATATATATATATATATATATATATATATATATATATATATATATATATATAAACAGTAGCTTTAAATTAGTAACGATAACTAAATATAATGATGTGTAGCAGCTTGGTCAGTCATAAATAAATTAAAATTAAATTGTGTCAAACGCTAAGTAAAGGGATAAAACATCAATACCAGTAATTTCAGTGGCACCTCCAAATTAAAAGTTCATATTAGTATATAGGTACTAATACATAATAGTCATAGCATTGAAATAATCACCAATATATATATATATATATATATATATATATATATATATATATATATATATATATATATATATATATATATATATATATATATATATATATATATATATATATATATATATATATACTGAAGAAACATTTAACCAATTATACGATTAACTAATCAGATCCCTGTAAAATACTGCATCTCAAAATGTTAGAAATATAAGCTATAGGATTTATTCGATAAGGTAAAAATGTACGCATTATGTGTAGAACTCAAGTCCTAACTCTCAAAATATTAGCATTTGACAAATAAATATTTAATACTTTTGGTGATTCATACACCGGCTCATAGGTTTAACCTAACTCATGGAATTTCCTTGATAAATATAAAGTAATAAAAGAAGTTATTAAATTAAAAGATCAAGTTATGGTATTCTACTGTCGACTATACCTAGCCATCCTTGAATCCTTGAACCTAAAGAGGAATATTCACATGAATATTCATTCACCATAAACCTTCCCTTGTACCCGTCTCGACGAATTTCCCTTAGCCATTTGTCACTTCGCTTTAACCTCTTGACTCCATCAATAGTCCGTGCCCAATCAACCCAACTTCAAATCACCTGTTTAATCATAATAAAAATTAATCAAGCTCAAATGGATTTTTTTGGATCTTTTGAGTTATTTGCTTTTATTTGGATTCAGTTGTTTAGTGCGTAATTAGAAATTGGACTCTGAAGATTCTATGGATCAAACGAGATCAACATCGAGGTGAAGATAAAGACCATAAACTCAAGACTGACGAATTACAAAGCTTTGAGTGAGCTCAAGACTGTGGTAAACCATGCAAGGCGAGTCAATACTTTGATCATGTTTAACCTATATTTTCTATAAATTATATCTGTTTTAAATTATCAAATTGCATATTGTTATTTCATATGCCAATTATTTTTGTTTTATGAATTCTTGTTACATGCCCATTACTTAACTTGTTAATATTACACTCCTCTGGAACATTTGAATATTTGAGCCTTGTCACCCTAGCCAATTTATAATGGTAAAACTTTCGAAAGTAAGTCTATGATTATACACCATGCTTAGTGCTGCTTAGATATTCGGGGCACCAAAATGCCCCAAGCATCACCTTCAATCATGAGAAACCGGTTTGGGAAGTCATGATGGAAATGACAGGTATATTTTGGTATGATTATTTCATGCTCCCAAAAACCTCAAATTGCTTATCTATCTGGGCGGATGCTTCGGGGGTATGGTGCAGCAGTGCATGAGAGTGTGGTTAGTGGTAGAACCACCTAGATAACTCTAAGGACTGAATCTTGGCATGAGCTCCTGTGTAAGACAAGTACAACCACAAGTCTGTAAAGTACAACTTGGCTTAGTAGATTTACTGGACCCTGAAAGTCATCTCATCGGTGAAGGAGGTGAGGTAGTGCAAGTGGCTGTCTGTGAGACGACTTAAATGGGACACTCGTTGAGGGCGAAGTTTACCATGGCGAGCTAGTCAGTGTGGGTAGTCTAGCTGCTAGTCGCATAGGGGTAGAACATCCCGCACAACTTATGTGACCCGCCGCAAGTGGGAGAAACCCATATGGGTGAGATGATGGAAGGGGCGAGGTATTTTGAAAAATTACTATGATGATATACTCAACCGCATGACTAAAGCATCGTGTGGAGCAACGAGCAGATCATCTCTAGTGGGTAAAGTGTACAAACTCTGCAGAGTGAAAACTATTCGAATAGCCGTGCCCACGGTCAAGGGTGGACATGGGAACTTAACCAGACATAGTTCTATTTCAAAAACTTTGTGGGTGTAATTAGAAAAGTGGAGGGTAGTAGAGAGCCCTGATTTGTGTTGCCCTGGGTGTCGCCTTAGTGATAAGGTAAGCGGTTATAACATTGAAAGGTTAGCATATGGTGCAGAAACCATGTAACGGTGGATGGATTCTGGATCACTATTATTATTGCATTTTTCTATTGATAAATTATGTTTTAGTTAAAATTACTAGGTCAAATAAAATAACTCGAGCCTTTCCTTAATAAGACATGCATGTTATCTATTTGTATCCTATGTATTGGCTTGCTGAGCATGGTGTTTTGTGCTCATCTTCGCTCACTCAATTAATCCAGAATCAGGAGTCAGATCACTACTCTTTAGCAATTCACTTGGTCAAGATGGTGAAGAAGGTGAAGATGTCAAGAGCTCGGTCGTGAACCCCAGTCAGTTGCATGTGGGCACGTCCTAAGGGTCCCACCTGTATGCTTCATTTTCACTGCAGCATTTTATTGATTTTGACCTGATCAGCCCATGAGTATGTCTACTATTATATTTACACTTCCACGTGATATGTATTTTGATGTTCAGTACTGTATCTGTGAGCCCTATCTACTGATCCAGGGAATAGTGCAATAAATCACAGAGGATTCCGGATTGTAAAATCCAGGTCCGACAACCATGCTCAACACAGATGATCTTTCTTACAAGTAATCGTGAATCAAGCAAGAAAGAAATAAGCATGATTTGAATTTGTGAATAAAATATGAAGTTTCATTGAACAATAGAGAGGCTTGTAGTCGCCATAGTTGGTCTAATCGACACAAGTACACAACTTATGTTTTCTGAACGAAAATTAATCTAAATAAGCCTAAACCCTAAAAGCAGTGTCTTTGGTAGTTTTTATGATTCTAGGGATGTGGGGGTGGGGTGCGTTAATGAAAGTGGGGGAACATCCTACTACAACTCACCAGTTGGGTTCAAACTGATACAAGGCCCAAGGCCCAGGTTTGAGACTGATTTGGAATTGTTTTGTAGTTTACACCATCCTCAGATGGAGTTTTGAGGTGGGACTAGAACCATTGGAAATAGGGCATCAAAAGCTTTCCAAGAAGTCTAAGATCACCTCATTTGGACTCGGTATGTATGTTTTATGCTCGTTTGAAGTTAGCGCCATCTCTGGAGGCCGAATTGGATTGCAGAACATGCCCTGGCCTCAAAGTGATATGGTGACCTCCAATATTCATCTCAATCACATCCGTAACTCCATGTGCCCCTCCTTAGTCCTTACCCATGTTCCTAAGCACAATCATATCACATGCATCAGACAACAATCCATTCTCAGAAGTTGAATTATACAAGCCTAGGAACGAGCTCACCTGATAATTCAATTGGTGTGCGTGTGCCCTCATTATAGTTCCTTGCCTATAATCATGTGGATGGATGTTGTGTGTATCTAAGGAAATAATGTCCTCATCACACATAGTATCTTCCCTTTTCGGTACTATTTTTTAAACTTAGAAATACCTTTAGGCCTTAGTTGTAAGTTGTAACTGATTGACTATGCTTACACTTTCATTAGTAATGCCATTTGATTGGCTCTGGCCTGAATTTACTTATTGAATGAGGGCATTGCTCTGTCAAGTAATATTTCCATGTATTTGATATATGTATGAGGCGTTTCTCATTGCACTGTCTGATCTGAGTTCAAGCTGCATTCACTTATTGAATGAGGGCATTGCTAGTTTTGGCAGACCGCGAAGAGCCATAGTAATTGATAATAGTATAATAGGCCAACTAGAATGGACTTAAAAGTGGAATCCTAATGTTTCGTCAGTAAAGGGATGAACCCCTGTTTCATTAGTAAATTAGCATAATAAGCCAATGTCCCGCTGGGCTGTGGTACCCCCATTCATGGATAGAAATATCACTACCGGAGGAAATCCCATTGAATTCCGGTAACGGTTATTGGCCAGTTATCGGTAAATTGGGCAAAATTCACGAAACGAATTTCGAATTTTGGGCGGTTTGATGATCGGTAACCGGTCTGGTAACCATTTAAAAACCAAAAAACTGGTGGAAAAATCCGGTTTTGGGTAGTTAAAAATTGAAATATTGCAAATATTAATTAGAAAATGTTTAATGAAATAACAAGGCTAATACATAATTAGAAATTCCTTCTTGCTAGCTTGACTACGTAGTGAAGCCCTCTCCTCCAAGTGTTGTGAAGCATCTAAAATAATAAAAATATAAGTTAATGGTAATGAATGATAACCTGACTAGCGTACTACTAAAAACAATAATAGAGCACCAATTCATACCAATACAATGTCGAGAAATGTGAAGGTTGTGCAATGTACTCATTGTTATCAATTAGGACAAGTCCTTCAGATTGAGCTAGGTGCGCTTTAAATTGATCCCAAGTGTATGTTGTATGGGCATTTTGTACCCAATGATTATAAACTAGTTGGTAGATAGAACCGTCTGTGATAATACGAGTATCGCAAATAGTTTTTGGTTCAAGCCGTCTGTGATAGTCCTTCACAGACAGTTTATACCAAAAAACCGTCTATGATAGTTCATTCTATACCTTAATTTTTTTTCTGTTTTTCGGCTAGTCTCAATAAATGTTAGCTATGCCCTTTGAAAACAAGTAAATACAGCAACAAACACATCAACACATTCCATATCTCATTTCAACACGGGAGTATGGTTAATACTGTTTTATATCTCATTTCAGAATAAAGATTGTTCTCTAGTCCTTATATAATATCCATATGTAAAGGGCCTTGTCTGCCTCTAAACGTACTATAAGAGCACCCTCTACCCTCCTTTATTATTTTCTTTATAGTCCACTGCTCCTTTAGTGGTCTTTCTCCCTTTTGATTCTTATCATGTTATTCATTCTTCTAGTCAATTTTCTTTCTTTTAGAAATTACCTTTAATGTAGTATATCCAAGAAATAGGAAATAACTGTATTAAAACAAAACTTTTCATGCACCACAACATGCTTTACTTGGCTGACTGAGAAGTAGTGATCTTAGTGGTTGTCCGGATAGTCTCCTCCCGTGGAACCAAATCCCCCCTGCATTATTTTAAGATAGAATTCCATTTTTAACTTCTAATTATACTTCAGATGAAGCAATAACTCAAGTTGAATTTAAACTTAAGTCTTTTGGTCCTCTTAACTTTTAGGAGTTATACTTGTGAGTATTATTTATAGAGCATGCTTTGTTAACGATTTTCCTAAGTGCTATACGTTTTAATTTGTATAATTATATGTATACATATTTTACTTTACTTTTTCTTAGATTTGAAGTCTCTTTGGAACTTTCTTTTGTTAGAGCTACCAACTTAAAGAGCAAAATCTTTCTTTTCTGTCCTTATTCTCTCTTCCTCCTGGACACACATGGCGATTAAATCGCTCATGCTCCATTTTTCTTTCTGAGTATTGTAATTAATCTTAAAAACCGTGTACTCAGAAGGAAGAGAAGTCATGATGAAATGGACTAGGAAACCATCAGATATCTCCATGTCAATGCCCTTGAGCTTTTCTGCCATATCGGTCATCATCATGATATGTTCTCTTACGCTGCCGGACCCATCATACTTAGTAGTTAAGAGCCTTTGAATTTCTTTTATATTGAAGCCAAATACTCCTTAGCACTTTCAGAATCAGGGATTGCTCCCCTGATCCCGACTGAAATAGAGGCCTTCATAATCATTAGTGATAGACGGTTGGATCGTTCCCATTTTTTCAGCATTAGTTTTATAAATTTTCTTTTCCTTATCATAATTTCCTCACCTTTGGTGGGGGAACGGGAACGGCTACCCTTAAAGCATAATCAAGATCCAAAACTCCAAGGACAACATGAATTCTTTCTTTCCATGTGGGAAAATTGCTCCCCGTGAGCTGCTCAATGTTATCAATAGTGGCGGCTACATTTGAAGCATTTATTGCTGAATATCAAAATGCAGGGCAGAAATCAGAAATAACATAAAGATATATATTGCATGCAATTAACCCTACGTTGGTCTGATTAATAACATGCAAAAATTATAGTTCTAATTCATATCATCGTTGGGTAGAAAATGAAAAATAACTAAACAATTTTGCATTGCAACACATAATTACAATCAATGTTGGTTAGAATGTAATTATGTGCGTGCATAATGCCAAATAAAAGCATAAAAATCGCTAATTAAAATATCTCGTTAGTTCAATTTTAATCAGAGATAAAACATAATAATATGGTAATGATACATCGTAATTTTGGGCTACTGAAAATAATTTAAAAAATAGTGCACAAAAGGTATACTAAAACAAAAGAAAATACACTGAAAAAAAGAAATGACACTATTTCAGCCGGCCCGTAAGCAAAAACGGTCCAAAACACTGTACGACCTAAACAATTGTGCTGCGCGCAGCCCAAAATCATGGTCGGCCCCAAAAACCGCGCGTGGCTTAAAATTCCCGCACACGGGCCAAAAACACCGCATGCGGGGCCGAAAAATTGGCGCGCTGCCTGAAAATGCCTGTACGGGCCAAATTCGCCAGCGCGGCCCGGGAAAAACGCGCACGCGCGCAGGTGCCCGAAAAAATCCACAGGCGAGGCCGGCCGAAAAGGGCCGAAGAAAATTCCCGCGCACGGGCCACCTCACGCGCGCGTGCGGCCCAGCTCACGCCCGCGGCTCGCGCGCGCCGTCGGATCCCATCGGGCGGCTGAAAACTTCTCCACACGCGACTTAAAAGGAGGGCCGAAACACTAACCCTAAATCACTTCACCGTCTCCTCCCGAAAATCACGCGCGTAGCGACGGCGTGCGCGCACGGAGAAAAAACTGTGCGGCGGCGGCGCACGCGGCTCCCGCGGAGCGACGGCGACGCGCTCGGGCGGAGCGGCAGCAGCGACATGGCGTCGGCGGCGGCGCCCGCGTGGAGCAAGTCGGCGTCGGCCCCGAGCGGAGCGAAGCGCGGCGACGGCAGCATCGGCGGCGGCGTGAGGCGGCAGGCGGCAGCCGACGGCAGCGGCGCCCGAAAACTGTAAGTTTTTTTAATTTGTTTGCCGCCGATCTAAAATTTTTGATTTGGGTTTTAGGGTTCGGGTGGAGGGATTTTGGGGATTTTTCATTAGCCGGTGAAGCCGAGGTCGCCGGGGCTGCGGTTGTCGCCGTGTACGGGGACGGGTGAGGTCCGGTCTTCGTTCACCTTAGCGCCGTTAGTAGATCGGGTCTGTTAGGGTTTTTAAGTCCTAGAACAACTTGTGAGCTAGCCTGCCGAATCCCCTTTTTATTTGGCGCTAGGTGACCGGGACCGAAACCAAGTCACAGTTGGTTGCGTCCCCGATCAGGGCGCGAGGTGGGGGGCGTGACCTCCCTGAGATCTCGGAGGTCGTTAGGCGAGATCAACCCAACACGGCCACCTGTTTGTCTTAGTTTTGAGGTCCCGTGGTGACCAACCATGGGACGCTTGGGTTTTTGGGCATGCACTGGGGAGCATCGATCCATGGCCCAAGGGCACACGAATGGCCACTGCCAATCTATTGTTCTAGTGTGGTGAATCAGGTTTGCTACCTTGCCTTGGCTCTATCGGCTGGCTTTAGTGTTTGGCTTTAGTGCTAGCAAAAGAATAGATGAAAGCTCAGGACATTACCTTACTGGTGTTGTCGGCTCGAAAATGCGGATGTTCTTGCTTGGCTACACTACCTTGTTTTGGCTGTGTGGTGAAGTGGTTTTGTGGAGTTGTCTTTCGGCTACGGCAATGTTGTTGGGAGAATGGGGTTTATATTGGGATTGTGCTGCCTCTCGGCTGTATGGTGGTGATTAGCTATGTTGGTGCTTGTGCTGTGCTCTAGCAGCCTTCAATGTCTCTATGCTAGCTTTCCTTTGGACAGTGAGCTTGTAAGCTTGCTGGTGGCTGTGTGCGTTGGTGTTATGGCCTCTCCTTACTCATCTGTGCTGGCTTTTGTTGGGTCACTGCATGGCATGGGCTTGCCCCTGTGCCGACTAGTGGCGGATACGTGGCTCTATGCATGGCCTTGGAGGAGTGACTCATCCAGAAGATTTAAAAGGTAAACAGGTAAGGAGGTAAGTGCTCATTGCTTATCAAATGTTCTGAATCTAAGGCAATGAATAGTGCCATGCCAGTGCTCATTGCTGACATAATTTGCTTGATGCACTGACCCTGAGAATTTAACTTAAATTTCCTGAACATAAATGTTAATATGTCCACAAACGGTTTCAGACCAACTTTAGAGCATCCATCCGCTTTAACTGCCAGCTTAATCTACCTGGCATTTTAAGTCATCTATGACTGTCAGTATCTGCATGGAGATTTTTTAGGTTTAGTGTAGTTGTTTGTTTTGTCAATAGAGCATGCATTCGATACCTTTTCAGGTGTAAGGGGTGAAGCATGAATCCAGTGTTTCTTTTGACATATGCAAGTCTGGAACAGTTGCTTTTGTGAAGAGACAAATGGTGAATCGGGTGCTTGAATTAGTATATGGGGAACGTCCTGAGGAGCAGGAAATATATTAAAAAAGGAAGTTACATGCATTTCTAGTTTTTCTTTCTGGACTTTTTGTACCCATGGTTCAATTTTGTTGCCCCTTTAAGAGCTTAATCATTCTCAGATGCAAATACAGTTTCTTCCCTTAAGCTGAATTTGTGCACTCGATCTGTCACTTTAGTAGTTGCTCTCTTTTCTCCTGTTGGTTTGGTTCAATTCAGGTCCCCTCAAGAAAATATTTTACAAATATGCAGGTTGGTGTTGTTCCTAACATTCAAGATTTTCGATACAACAGGATCAAAACGTCAACATCGTCAAATGTGGCATCAGCATTTGAGTAAGAACAGTGCACCAGATAATTTACAAAGTTTTCTTTTTAAATGGTTAGATCTAATATGAGCTATAGGCGCCTTTGGTAAAGAGACGATACTTGAGGCAAGCTGCTTGCCGATTCTATGTAAATGTGCCTTTTTTCTGCTAAATTATTCTGATAAGTCACTTCAGATTTGGAGAAGCCAGTACCCGTTTCAAGAAATTGATTTCCTTTTTAAAACTATAAAAGGTAAAATAGTGAATTCAACTGTGTTTGGATTAAAATTTGAGGGATTTCATTGTATATATGATCTTAAATATGTTATATTCTCAGCCACTTCACTGGGACCATATAGAATGTGTATGTATGAACAAACCATG
The DNA here is from genome assembly GCA_036346575.1 of Dendrocalamus sinicus. Classification (NCBI taxonomy): domain Eukaryota; kingdom Viridiplantae; phylum Streptophyta; class Magnoliopsida; order Poales; family Poaceae; genus Dendrocalamus; species Dendrocalamus sinicus. The sequence continues at coordinate 20,948,249 of CM070641.1, forward strand.
TGTTTGGCAAGATAGGGCAATAACTGAAGTGCTAAACTCTACTGTCTCAGTTACCATTAGCATACTATTTTTAAGAAACCTGATGCACTGTTTTGTTTGTGCCTGGTTGTATAGACATCTGGTTAATATTTGTGTTCCATATTTGTCTTTTTTAGTTTGTTCACGTGTATATCTTGTTCTATTTGAGACTTCCTCTGAAGGTGAGCAAATGCATGCGCTTTGCTTGGTCATGTCAAGTAACCTGGTAGTTTTCTTACAAAGGTTATTGTCCTGTTCTGTAGTAAATTATTAGGTGAACTCTGATTAGAACTGCAATGAAATTGTTGAAGGTAGTTCTATCATACCGCATTTACATTGTCTACATTCATCATTCAGTTTCCCCATTTCGGCTCGACTGCTAGATGCCTCTCATGGATGAAAGAAATTAGAAATAGATAATATTAGCAGCGTCTTTCTGGATGTGCTTCTAATTTATGAATTTCATTCCGTAAATGAATACACAGAATATAGTTCAATGATGGATACATAATTTGTGGTAGCATAGGAGGTTGAATTTAGAAATACAAATTCTCTAATTGAAATGCGCGAATGCGTGACGGCTAGTTATTGGACACTACAGGCTACATGTCAAAACATGTAGAGATGCTTTGGTGTGAACAAGGTTGTTACGGCGTCGCCTAGTCGTCGCCAAGGCGACGACTAGGCGTCCAGTCGCCCAGAGCCTGACGCCATGGTCCATCGTCCAACTTACCGAGTTAGGAGCTCGACGCCGAGGTCTCACACAGCAGCAGCCGCCGCGCTCGCGGCCCTGAGTCCCGTCGCTCCTCCATCCGAAGCCACCGCCGACCGGATCTAAAGCTACACCGCCTCTTCCCAAGCCGCATCGGTCGGATCTGGAGCCGCAACCTCCTCCATCTTCTTCCGAATTGCACTCACCCCGCCCAGACGGCCGTCTCGGATCCGCCGATCTGGTGGCTCTTGGTATGAGGCGACGGGAGGCGCCGGGCAGGCGAGGAGGGCGACGGGAGGCGCCGGGCGAGGCGGCGCAGCGAGGGAGGCGCGGGCGGGAGAAGATGCGGCGGGGAGGGGAGGCGACGAGGGGAGGCGGCGGAGGAGGAGAGGAGGCGTCGAGAGAGGGGAGGAGGAGAGGAGTCGGGAGAGGAGGCGTCGGGAGAAGGGAGGAGTCGGGGGAGAGAGGAGTCGGGGGCCTGGTTAAGAAGAATCGGGACTCGAAAGAGAGGAGACGGGGGCCTGGTTAAGAAGTGTCTTTTTGCGATTAAGTCCTCAATATTTTTAAAAATTACAACCAGATCCCTCTTTTAATGGATTGCTTCTAATTTAGACCTCCTGAGACATGATTATTTGGATAATTTGTGTTATTATGTTACATGGTTATTTAATTTTTAATCATATAAGCTATTATTTGTCGTCTAACTGTCGCCATGGCGGGCGCCTAGTCGACTAGGCGTCCAGGCGCCTCGGCCTCGCCGCGACTTGCCGGAGCGCCGTGACAACCTTGGGTGTGAAGTAAGATCTCATTGCTCATCAATTGTGTCAATTGATAATTTTGTGTATTGTGCAACGCTGTGTGTGATTTGCTTGTTATTGTTGGTTGTAGAACTCCGGAGCTAGATAACGGTGAGATGGACATGACCGAGACTAAGTTAGAAGAGCTACGGTCCAGAGTGGTTAAGAGATCAAGACTAAGATAGGGGAGCGGAGGCCCAGAGTGATCAAGGTACTGTCGAAAGATGATCGAAGCTAGCGGAGTGGCTATAAATCAGGAAGACAAGGAACCGGAGTGGGAGTCAGGAAGACATGGAAGAACGGTAAACAAGTATTTTGGTAAATCTCAATAACATAAAAGTGGCGGTGTGCGAAACCGCGGTGGTGAGCTAAGTGGTTTAGGTTAAGGATTTGTTGAAAATATTAAGTGGATAAAGTGTTGATTCACTAACGGGTTAATGGTTGTGTGCGCCTTGAAAAGTATGCTTGTGTGTGTAAAATCCGGTATTGTGTTGGGTTAACGGGTTAGCCCTTAACTTTGGATAGTATCCATATATAAGGAGGGAGAGATGTAGCTTAGGAGCTAAGCTTTGGATAGTTTTAGCCAAGCAAGTAGAGGTAAATTAAGGTTCTTGGGGAGAACTTTTGGATGATTAGCTATAGTTCTTTATCTTGATCTTGTTGTCATCCTTAGGCTTGTGAGTGGTTGTAAACATGCATCTCCAAGTATCATACATATCAAAATTTGTCTAAGTCATCCTCTTTGCTCAAGTATTGAAATCTTGATTTGGCTTGGTTTTTGATGTTTTCTTATGCCTTCTTAGTTCTTGCTGTGATCTATGATGAGTAGGATGCACTAGAACATCATAGTTGATCAATCGTTGCCCATCCAAATCACATCCATAGCAAGAAATAAGATCATGCTTGGTTCTTGCTTGTTTTTGTCTTAAATTTGGGTTTTTATGATCTCGTTAGTTGTAGCCAGAATAGTATTGAAATCTTGATTTGGCTTGGTTTTTGATGTTTTCTTATGCCTTCTTAGTTCTTGCTGTGATCTATGTTGAGTAGGATGCACTAGAACATCATAGTTGATGAATCGTTGCCCATCCAAGTCACATCCATAGCAAGAAATAAGATCATGCTTGGTTCTTGCTTGTTTTTGTCTTAAATTTGGGTTCTTAAGATCTAGATTTAATTTTCTTTGATTTAGAGAACCTGAACTCAAGAACTTTTTGATTCTTGGTTATTTTAGGTTTCTATTGCCTTGAATAAGTCTCATGCAAAATTTGGGATTGTTTGGATGAGATTTGAACAAGTTTTTGATATTTGAGTTCTATCCTGAGAGGCTTAAGGTCTAGGAACAGGGAAGCGATTAGACCACCCAGGACCTAAGGTCAGACTAGACCCTACCTGACTGTAAGACCACCCGGTTCGGTCATACTAGTCTCAGTCGGTGGTCAGACCGGTCCAGAGGCAAGATGGATTGTTTTGTGCTCCAGTTGTTCCTTTGGCTCTTGTTTGAGGGTTATTTCTGTTATGTATCTGATCTTCTTAGCTCTCTATAGCTTGTGAAGTAAAAAAGCCTTTTGCATTAAAAAGGGCTTGATTTTATTAAAATTGAAAAAGAGGCAAATATGATTTATTCCCGGTGATTAGGGCTATAAACGAGTCGAGCACAAGCGAGCTTGGCCTTCTAGGCTCGAGCTCGAGTTGGGGTTCGAGCCGAATTTGCATGGGTCCCTGCACCAATAAAAGGTCGGCGTCTTCCCCTCGAGCGGGTGTTGCGGCGATGGTTCGGCTAGGACATTCAGGATGGGGTTACTGCTATGGGTGGCGTCATTACGGGGAGGTGCCCTTCTGGCACGCTTCGCCTGTTCGACTAGGGCCACAGTAGCCCTTGTTCGTCGTGGGCTGCAGCAGACATTGCTAGTCCGTGGGTCTCCTTCCATTTCTTCATCATCTTGTCCCATTGCTTTTTCTGCCTCTTGTCTATCCCGAGGTGGTGAAGCAAGCTCTAGTGCTTGGGTTTGGTTGTGTAGTGTTATCTCTCATATTTCTTCCACCTTTTATAAGCCAAATGGTTGGTATAGCGTGGTTAATTTTATGTGAGTAGCCTGCGAGGCAGAATGTTGCCTTGTCTTTCTAAAAAGTTGCTGGCAAGGCAAAGTGATGCCACGTCTTTCATTGCAGAGAGCTGTCACGTCCTGCTTTGCAGTCCTATCTTTTTGTCTGAAAAGCTGAGGAGGTATAGTGTTGTCATGTCGATCTGAAAAGCTGAAAAGGCAGAGTGTTGTCATGTCTTACTTTGTGGTGGCGCTGTCTGTGAGCCAGTCCAGAACATCTTCGATTCGAGTATTCCCCGCATTCGGAGTATCATATGGACTTGCGGAAAACTGATAAGGTCAACACCGTAGGGACCTTCTTGAATGGTATCAACATCGTAATGCACTTTCATTTTCGTGAGTTCCGACATGACTGATTTCTCACTACAAATATTACTATTTGTTAATAATGGTGATTACCATAAAGGTCCTAGTTGCAATGGTGATTAAGCCAAAAATAAGAAAAAATTGGCCAATATGACATTGCTTCTTAAAACAAGATACTAGTTTAAAATTAAAAGTGATACCAAAAATATAAAATTTTGCCAGTATAAATAGTAATTAAGATTATTTGAGAAGCTAATCAGTAATTAGTTTAGAAATTTACGTGTTAGTCGAATACACTATCAAATATAACCATTGTCGTCAACCTGTCATCGATAATTAAATCTCGACGTAGCTTTAATTAATTAAAGTATAATTGTATACAACGACGCTAAAAGAATCTCTCCCTGAGAAGTGGAGAAGTGAGAGTAGTTAAGCGTGTAGAGCGGTAGGTGAACTAGCACTCCATTATCTGCGGTCTCTCTGTTCCTCTGAGCACGCATCTCCGACGACGACGATCTACATAGTGTTTCTTTAGGTATGTTATTGCTCTTTTTTTGGTAATCTTGCAATGAAGAATTCTTTACTGAGAGTCTTTGGCCATCTGGAGTTATATTGCATTTACCGGTTTCACACTTCTGGTTTTATTGGGTTCTTGATTGGGCTTGTTCGTCTAGGAGTTAACTTAAAGAACTTCCCATCCTTTAAGTGGTGCCTAATCCGGTCCGTAGCAGCGCGAGATGTCCGGAAATGGTCTTCCTCCGCGCGGAGAGTTCTAGCTCCAGTTGTTGAAGCAGCTAGAACTTTGCTTCATGCTCCATGTATGGAAATCTGATATATGTGAGTACATGGTCACGACGGTCATTCGGAGGGTTGACGTTCATCGGGAACTGTAACCTCCTGTGAAGGAGCCGAGGTTTTAACACCTCTCGCTGTGTAAACCAGATCTGCTCCGTTACCTTAAGGATTCCCACAACCTTTTCTATCCTTCTCGCTATCCTCGGGCGTAACGGAGCCACAAGTTGTATTGCTCAGCTGCTCCTGCCTGCTCAGCCATATCAGGATAATGTTGTGTTAACCAATCAACAAAGAATGGTTAAATTGCAAAAGAAGAAGTGCTTTCACACAACAATACTTTAGGCACTGAAAGTAACTGAAAGCCAATTCAGTAGCGCGGAAGGCAATGTAAAGCAGTACCTTCTCCCAAATCACTATAATGAATTGTCATCCATGCTACTGAATTGGCTTTCGAGCTATTGAATTGGTTTTTAGTTACTTTCAATGTGTAAAGTATTGTTGTGTGAATCTCTTCTTTTGTAATTTAATCATTTTTCGTTGATTGGTTGGCGCAACATTATTCTTGATATGGCTGGTCAGACGGGAGCAGCCCAGCAATACGACCTGTGGCTTCGTTACGTCCGAGGAGAAATAGCGAGGAGGATGGAAAAAGTTGTGGGAATCCTCAAGGTAACGGAACAGACCTGGTTTACACGGCGAGAGGTGTCAGGACCTTGACACCTCCGCAGGAGGTTACAGCTCTCGGTGAACGTCAACTCTCAGAATGGCCGTCGTGACCATGTGCACACATATGTTAGATTTCCATACATGGAGTGTGAAAGAAAGTTCCAGCTGCTTTAACAACATTCAGAACTAGAATTCTCCGCGTGGAGGGAGGCCATTTTCGGACGTCTCGTGCCGCTAGGGTCCGGATTGGGCACCACTTCAAGGACGGGAAGTTTTTCAAATTCACTCCTAAACGAATAAGCCTAATCAAGAACCTAATAAAAGGCAAAAGTGTGAGACCGGCAAATGCAATCCAACTTCAGATGGTTAAGTACTCAGGAAAGAATTCTCCATTGCAACATTATAAAAAAAGGAGAAATGCCATGGACATCGTCGTCGTCGAAGGTGGGTGCTCGGAGGAACAGAGGAGAGACCGTAGATAATGATGTGTTAGTTCACTTACCGCTCTGCACGTCCAAGTACTCTTACTTCTCCGCTTCTAATGGAGAGATTCTTTTAGCGTTGTTGTATACAATTATACTTCAATTAATTAAACCTACGTCGAGATTTAATTATCGGTGGTGGGTTGACGACAAGTGTTATATTTGATAGGCTCTACGACTGGCACGTAAATTTTTAAACTAATTACTGATTAGCTTTCTAAATAATCTTGATTACTATTTATACTAGCAAAATTTTGTATTTTTGCTATCACTTTTAATTTTAAATTGATATCTTGATTTAAGTAGTAATGCCATATTGGCAAATTTTTCTTGTTTTTGGTTTAATCACAATTTCAACTAGGACCTTTATGGTACTTAGATATTTATGCAAACTTGTATATATCATTAATATCCTTTATTATTATTTGGGTTTAGGAAAAATATTAATGACATGCTAATAAATTTTAATTATTTGTGTGGTAACCTTTAATTTAGATTCTAATATTTTTGGTTAAACATAGGTGAACTACTATGGAATTATTCCTTCTAATTACTTAATCAAGATTTGAAAAAGAAAAGCCTCATGATTCTCATGACATGCAAATAATCATGATTATTTTAATGTACTTACCTCCTAATCTAATTAGGGGTATTTAGTTTGGCGATGGCTTATGTCATTTTTACTGTAGCTGATTTATTTTTTAATATTACTGATGGTCATTTATTTGACGTAATTAAATTTAAATGTCACTTAAATACAGATTCAAGATCACGATGACTGTGCTAGGGTGTCTAGTAGTATTGCAGATTCTTAGGGCATGTTTGGAATTGGAATGCAGAAATGGAACAGGTCATAGCCTGTTTGGAATATAAGTAATTTTTATAGATAACTCTTTTTTATACAAATTCGAAAAAAGAATGGCGCGGCTCCCAGTTGTCCAACCATTAGGCGATTGGATCATTTCGTCAAACTGCCGAGGCCAGTCGACCTACCGTTCGGCGAAAGCACCTTCCAATCTTTGACCACGTTGTTCACTTCGACAACGCACTAATCTCCGACCACGTTGTTCACTTCGACCACTCAATACTTTCCGACCACTTTGTTCACTTCGACCACTCAATACTTTCTGACCACGTTGTTCAATTCGACCACTCACTACTTTCCGGCCACGTTGTTCACATCGACCACTCATCTTTGACCACGTTCACTTCGACCGCCATGTTTCGATCACGTTGGTTCGACCTCGTTCTCTTCGACCACGCTGTGTTGATCACGTCTGACTGAGCACATAGCAATCGTCCAGGTCGCTCGACTGTTGGGCAACTATGTCTTGGTCGCTTTGCCGTTGAGCAGTAGTGTAGAAGTGTCGAACAAATATAAAAGAAACTATTGAATATACGACAATAAAGAATTGAACAAACTGAAAACTTTATTGAAAGAGTAGAAATGTTACTCATAAAATTTAGAATTTTTTTATTTACGCAGTTGGTAAATGTTCCAAGAGTCTGAGAATCTGGCCATTTTCCATAGTAAGTCGTACCGAGCCTGGTCGTGTGAGTTTGATCATGGTGTAAGGACCTGCGGGAAACTTGTTCCGATTAGACGAAGCCTTGTCACGACCACTCATGGCAGTGTCTACGACCACGCATGGTTAGACGAAGGTCTATGACCATGAGGTGATCAGACGGAGTCTACGATCACTCGTGGTCAGACGAATGTCTACAACCACGAGGTGGTCGGACGGGGTCTACGACCACTCATGGTTGGACGAATGTCTGGTGGTCGGACAAAGTCAAAGACACCGCGCGGAGAATCGGCGCTATGGGGTGCTCAAAGGCCTCACGTGCGGCCTGTCCGCCACCATTCGGACTCGGAGTCGACGAAGTGGGCGGCAAGATGAAGCCTTGTCACGCACAACCCGTCCCCCACCCCTCGGACTCAGAGTCAACAAAGTCAGCGGCGAGACGAAACCTTGGTGCGCGCGCATGGCCTGTTCCCCACCTTTCTAACTCGGAGTCGACGACGAAGGCGGTGAGACAAAGCCATGTCTACGACCACTCATGGTAGGATGAAGGTCTACGACCAGGAGGTGGTTGGATGGGGTTTACGAGCATTCATGGTCGGACGAAGCTCTACGACCACAAGGTGGTTGGACAAAGTAGGAGACACGGCCTAGAGCTATAATTCATAAGTTAATGACCTTGGTCTGTATGGTGGTACTGTTGTTAATTCTCCATTGGACATATTTGTAATAATTGTATTTGACATTCTTTAGCCCTCTCTTGATTGCACTTGATGTTTAACTTAGCATGTTCCTAAAATGTCTCCATTAGTAAATTGGTCTCCCAGGCAGTTAATTGTGCTAATACCTGTAAAATATTGACATGGTAAGTTGTGCTAATACCTGTAAAATATTGACATGGTAAGTTGTGCTAGTAAATAGTTAGTGAGATGAGTATCCCATTTGCCACTTTATTTAGAGGGAAAGTTTCCAACCTTGTGTCATCCCCACATGTACTCTTGCATTTTTTGGTATATTCACAAATCACAAATGTAATTTAAAGTTGTAATCCTGACTGAGCTGGATCAGGATTACAGCTTATGTATAAAAGGGTGCTAACAATTTGCGAAGAGCAATAGTTAAATTACACATTTTTTGGAAGTATATTTGGGAATAGAAGTAGGTACAAGCCAATCCTGACTAAACTGAGCAGAGCTAGCTTGGTTAGGACAACAAGGCAACAGGCATGGAAACATTTCTAGTTAACAGTTAAACATTCTTCAGCTAGTTGGTTGGGCATATCAGTTTAGTAGAGCATGGTTAAGTATCAACGATTAAGATAAGATTGAAACTTCCTGCTCTTATGTATCACTCGTCAATGTTAAGTCAGTTCAATTTTCATTTCTTACAATTAAAATATTCTAATAGCCATTTGTTTATTGCTCAATTAGGAAGCTATTGCTGGCAAATCACTGTTGTTTGCATTTCAAAGGGTGAGAGGAATCACCAGCCTTCCTCCAGGGAACAAGCAATGGCTGATTATGTCTTCTGTAGGTTCTTCGATGTTGGAAACTGTACACTTTCTGACCAGCTACCTGAGAAAATTGCAGGGCAGGAAGGTCAGCAATGAATCTAGACTTCATTCATGATTAAATTACATTTTAAATGTTTTGTCGTGCCCCAATACATAATATCCAAGTAGATATCTAATAATTGTCCTTCTGGCGCAGTCAATGTTCTGCTTAATCCAAAAGATGAGCAAGTCACATCCTGTTCGGATCAGGGAGTGCGAGGCATGAATCAGAAGGTGGATGAAGGTCCGATTGCCACAGTTCCCCTTCCGCAGTCAGCGGTTAAGGAGGATGGAAGTCCAGTTGCTGCAGTTCCCCTTCCCCAGCCAGTGGTAAAGGAGGATGAAAATTCGGTTGCTGCCGTTCCCCTTCCCTAGGCAGCAGTTAAGGAGTGTTCCCAAACCTACACTGAATTTTCCTAAACCTACAAAGGAAGTTCTCTCGTTTCTTTGACCTTGAGAACGTTTCATTTCTAGCCTACCTCAACTTGTTTGGGATAAAAAGCTTTGTTATTATTGTACAAAAGAAGTTCTCTCTGGAGAGAGGCCTCCAAAGAAATTGAAATTATCCCAAGATCTTGCAGTGCAGAATGTGGCCCCAGATGTTCCTGACAGAACAGTTCACCCTGGACCTTTGGAGCTAACAACAAGATAAGACTAAGTTTCCTGAACTAACTAATGCTGAGGCTACACCCACCAACTTATTCTAATGAATAACTATGTGCTGCCATATTTCAGAATGATAAGTTTACTGCAGAATGGCCTTTATGCCATAGCAGTTACCATGTGCACATTCTTGCACATGAAACATAGATGCATGGTCAAGGAAGTAATTGATCTCTATCTCATATCATCACTTAACAAATATAAAAAAGATAAATATGGTAAATTTGGGAGAAAATAGAAAAGATTTCTTATATGCAACATATTAGTTGACAAACCTAATACCAACTCATACCCATATCCATACGATGAGGCACAGTGCGACAGATCTAAAACTTTGAATATGTTAGCAGATGTCTGAAACATTTTGAAATTTGTGCTATTGGGATATAGTCTGGCTTTTATCTTGCTACTTGCTAGAACTCTTAGAAGTGTGTGTGAATTTATCCTTCTACTGACAATTAACAATTCATGCCAATATGCCATAAAGAAGTCTCTTGCATGGTGAACTACTGTTGTGCACTAGAATGGGGATTGGGGGCAATTCTTGCAGCTCATCTCTTTTTGGACTTGTTATGCTAAGCGTTATTTATATGTTCAGCTATTTTCCTACATTTATGGATTGAATCTTTGCCAATGATTTAAGCTTTAGAAGCTTTTTTCTCCCAGTAACTCAGTTAAAAGTTATGTCCCACATATACTGCACATAGATTCTGTTATTTGTACACAAGTAAAATGGCCCAATATTTCTTCAAATATTTCTGTTCAAGGATATATTTGCCTGAACATAATCTGCTTTTGCTTATAAGGTTTGACCAATTCCTATGGTTAGAAGTAATAAACTATATACAAAATGTTCTCGTTTACAATTGTCCTACTGATTTTCACCATGTTTACTTTGGTGTGCTGATACACTTGTATGCTATTTAACAGGACAGAAACAAGTGGTTCAAGATTGTGTGTGATCTTTCTTCGCTACAGTGTCTCTTGTGCATATGTTATGCTTGTGATGAAGCATGCTTTATCTACACCTGTGCTTGATAAATCAATTCGTCAAAATTACAATAAAACTAAGAAATGGTTCCTTTGACCTTTAGTTATATGTGATGATCTCTTAAATGAAATTTGCAGCCATGGGATGTCTGACTACGAAATGCTGATGAGCATGGGACACTAGTATATATTCAGAATCTTGACATACAGTTTGGAGCTGCTGACATAGAGGTAATATCTTGTCTATTTTGTTGTCATAAAGCCCAAGCTGCTTCTCTATTATATTCCTGGCCGCTGGCCTAGAATTTATCAACTTCTTGAATAGCTCCCGCTGTCTGCTCTGTTACACAACTCTGTACAAATTGATTTCTGCCTGCTTAACTTCTACATTATCTTTGTATGAATTTTACTTTAGATGGGACAATGATACACGTGTTTGTATTTTATGCACTTCACATACATTTTTTTCCACCATTCACTACTCATTTTACAAGTATGAATGGGGGCAAGTGGAAAAAATGTTGGGAGAGGAAAAAATTGAGAAACTTTTTGTCCATAACCATCTCCTTTTACTTAATAATCTTTGTCAATCTTGTTTAGTACTCATTCTACTCTTGCTTTGTTTAGTCTTCATGTTTACCGTTTTGTAGGTCTTATCTACTCCTTTGTCAAGTATCCCATTCTTAATATTTCTCCTGACAATCATGTTTGCAAGAGCTTATTCATGAGGCGTTACAACTAAATTGTATTGCTAAGCTTTTTGGTCTTATCTACTCCTTTGTCAACTGTTTGTTATGTTTCACATGATGACATCTCATTACAAACCAACTGCAAATTTATGACTTGGAGTGGAGAGGGCTTTATATTAGCAATTGGTTCTACAATGCTACCATGCACACAAATGTATGTGTTTTTAGTTCTTTAATTGGCAACTCAGCCAGGGAGTGTACAACTGTACATCTACCACATTGCAATTGCTTAGTAGACAGTTTGTTGATAAAGTTTGTGTGTGGCCACCATTTTGCACTGCTCACTGTTAACTTTGTCTAGTTTTTTTGTGGGTTAACTGCTGATACTTATTTTGCTTATTGTATTACTTGCAGACCCCTTTACTGCAGCAAAGGGTTACTTAAGGTTCCAAAACCTTCACGAACTCTTGTCGGCAACTTAACCATCAATAATCTTAAAATGACTGCAAAGCAACGAGAAGAGCAGGTGCTGATGGTGTCCTATGATTAAGCTTTCCACAGTTTCTCATTTCCCTTTTAGGATTGATAATTTAAGCAATTACTGTTCTTTCTGCAGAAGGCAGTATCGACCTCACATTGTTCTCAACCCAACACAATTGAGTATGACTTGGCCTTGGACTGGATGCTTGTTCGAGAAAAACAAGAGAAAAAATTTAGGATACTTCAGAATGCAAATACAATTCTGCTGGATATCTCTATGCATGTGCGAGTTTTATACGTTCAGACCTTTAACTTTTTGCTTGTTCAGTTTTGACTGTAGAAGTATAAGGAAGAGAGGAAGACTTTCGCGAGTAAGATGGTAAAATAAGTAGCCTCTGTGGAGTTGGTTAAGGGAACCAGCCTGTTTTTGTGTGTCAGATGGAGTTCTCTTCTATCATCCCTTGGAGCTTGTTGTTCGCCAGAAGCAACACTTGTCTGCAAGTTTTTTTGCTGCGGAAGAAGGATATGCACCATACCATATATGTTTGGCTTCCACTTATTGAATTTTGAGGGGGACTAACTGCACCGCACCCTGACTGCTGATGTTCTCAGGACATAGCTTTAGAAATCAGAGTAACATTGGTAGAAGTAGCCCTTGCAGCAAGTTAGGAAGGTAGAGGCTGTTTTAGGATACTATGCACATCAGTTAGATCGATTTATATGTGTGCCAACGCACGAACGATGCCCATCTGTTGCTGCATGTTGGATAGCAAATCGTGAAATGTGTATTTTTTCATCTGTTGCTTCATGTTGGATAGCAAATCGTGAAATGTGTATATTTTTCGAGTTCAGGACTTGGCTATCTATTCTCATGCATGGGAATGTTTATATGGCTTAAGTGTTCACTTATGAATCCTTGAATCCTCTGTTCCATTCCATCAGATTGACGATGTGTTACGTATTCATCAGTGATGGGTATTCGACGGGAAGTGGCCAACCTTTGATGTGTTTGCGCTTTTTCTTCAATGCGATTTTGTCTGAAATGCATTGGCTAGTCGCTTGAAACAAATTCTGCCAGATGATGTAGATGCAAGAGCGCTCTTGCAGGGAGGCAAATTATTGGCAATGGCCTGCTCGCATCAAAGACAGACGACAAATGGGTGGATATGATGATGGTGTGCATGTATCAGCTTGGTGAACTACCGCGTTTGGTTCACCGGCAGCTCGATACACATATTCATCCCAAGTAGGGGTGGATATTGAGCCGGCTCGGCTAGGTAAGGCTCATTAAAGAAGCGGTTCGGCTCGGTTCGGTGGAAAGCTTGGGATTGGCTCGTTAGCCTCGTTAATAGAAATTACATATTTTGATTGCAATTATGCAAGCAGTTATTGTGTATAAATTACAAAATACGGCAGTACCAATTGTGTTACATTCAAATAGTAGTTCATAAGTGATTCATAATGTGGTAACGAGAACAACGAACAAAAGGTCTTCTATTTGAAGATTTGAACCGTTGACAGTTTGGTGCAGAACGCAAAATGGACATATGCCTAACTGCCTCCCAAAAATCTGTGAAGAAATGGACAAATGGTAAATATTATTCTTAAGAAACATATGAAAGGACCAGAGCATATATGATGTTTTTACAATTTGTAGCCGGTTAACATTTGCACAAGCAAGTTCAACATCAGATTTTGTACATCCTCAGTTTCAAGTGCTCATATCATCTCATTGTCCAGGTTTTGTACATCCTCAGTTTCAAGTGCTCATATCATCTCAAGTGCGGCCAGATTAGCTCAAAATGCAAGCAAAATCACACCCAAGATCAGCACATGGACATAAAGAACCGGTTGGCATCAGAAGCACAGTGCACAGACATACCCAATGGTCAAGTAGACTGCTAGTGGTAGGGCCTTAGCTAACATAACAATGGAATAGCAATATAGCATATGCTGCTGGCCTATCCAATGATTGTTTTGGAAAAGTTGCAAACTTTTTCTCAGAACAGATATGCTTACATAGCAATCATTGGCCTCATTGGCCTCACTGACACGTGAAATAAAGCTGTATGTCTCACTCCATCCTCCCGAGTCACTACCAACCTATCAAAAAATAGTCCAGTCCATCAAATTCTAGATATGGAAAACATGCTGATAACAAGTGCTCACTATTGTTGGATTATATGAACCACAAACAGTGCCCTAGCATAGCCTGTCTCACAGGCCAGCTTATTCGGCTTATGGCTCTAGAAGTTGTCATCCACAAACAACTTCTTTTAAGAGGGGATTGAGTGTAGGCTTTAAGCCAGGAAAAAATGCAACAGCTTGGCCCTAGCTTACCCTGACAAACCTACATATTAAGCTAGGCCAAAAGAGCCTGAAGTGAATGCTGAACTCACTGAAATAAGAGAACAACATTTATCTAGTTCCAGTTTTCAAAGGGTGCTGCCATTTCATATGTACGAGCAATAGCCAGTAGATAAAGGCCACTCAGGTGACACAGAACTAGTACAAGTCACTTGAGCAAGGCTATCTTATAAACCAAGATTAACAGTAAAGCAAAATTTCCCCACATGTTTTGTTTGGAAGTTTGGAACCCTTCAGCACAAATTGACAGTAAGGCTCATCGTCGATATTTCAACTATCTTCAGGACAAATTGAACCATCTTCTGAAACCATAAATGCTCTAGCTCACTCCCAGACTCAAATCCTAAAGGCCATGCGCCTACAGTAACCCAATTGTATCTGCAGGCTCCAGCTTCTATGATTGATAGAGCTAAATTGTTCGTTTAGAACGCATGGTACATTTATAATATTTTGGTAGAGAGACTTACAATCCAGTCATGAACTTCATCATTGTCCTAGCTGCTAGCCACCACACCCTCAGGAAATGATATAGATTCGACATCATCCTCATCATCTTCTTCCTGCAATAGAAAATCGAGTTATACTCAATAGTAACAAAGATGATAGTTAAATGCGTTAGTGTGGAACAACATACCATAAACATTGGAGGTGTCATGTCATTGTGCGAACCTCGTATCCCGCTAGAAGCACCTATTAGTGCCTCAACCATAGCTGGGTGCAATGCACTACGATAATCATCAAGGACTCTACCACCAGCACTAAAGGTTGATTCCGAAGATACAGTGCTAGCAGGTACAGTTAAGAATTTCTTTGCCATGTTGGACACCACCGGGAACCTATGAGCATTCCACCTCCACCAATCTAGCAATTTGAAACTTGTGTCTGCTAAAGGATGATTTGGTTTATCTAGATACATGAGTAATTTTGATTTAGATGGTTCCGTAGAACTAGATCGTAGAAATGTCTAAAACTCACTTGAAACTGAGGCCAATGAGCTACTAGTTTCCATGGTTAAAGAGGACTCGACCCTGCTATTGGCAGCTTTGGTGTGCCGATGCTGCATCTCATATGTGGCATACAGATCAAACAACTTGGCACATATTTCAGTCTCCTCAGTAATGGCTTTGGAAGAGTCAAATATCTGTGTAAAACACCAACTAAGAAACCTCATCTTAAACCTAGGATCAAGAATAGTAGCAATAACCATAACATTATTTTTTTCAACCCAATACTTGTCAAACTTGTCTATCATTGCTGAACCCATACGCTTGACATGTTCATCAGTAAAAATGCTTGCAACCCTCAATGCAATCTTAGCATTCACTATGTAAGGATAGAAAATATTAGCTATTGGGTATAGAGAACCTGAAAATGCAGTAGTTACCTCAGCCAATGCTTTCAATATTGGTTGAATTTTGTTGTATAATACCCATTCTTCATTCGAAGGCTGCCACTTGTAATTAGCATCGGAATCAGCATAGCAAATTAATGCATCCTTGTAGGCAATGCAAGTGGACAACATTCTATATGTTGAACTCCACCTTGACACGTCCAACTTTAAGCCCTCTCCAACTTCCAAAGCAATGGATTTACAAATGTCTAAGAATTTGAACATACGGGATGGAGACTTCTTCATATACTTGACAGATTCCCTAAGTTTTCTTATCAAAGTTTCCAAGGGTGCCATACCATCGTTCACTACCAAATTCACTATATGAGAACAACAACGAACATGAAAATATGTAGGAACAAAGTTTTCTGATCCCCTAGCAATGAACTTAGATATCAAACTCCTAGCAGCCACATCATTTGAGGCAGCACTATCAAGAGTAATCGTCATAATCTTGTCTTCTATTTTCCATGCAGTTATACACTGAAAGATTGCCTAAGCTATCACAATCCCGGTGTGTGGAGGATCCAACTCAACAAAGTTTAGCACACGACATTGCATAGCCCAATTAGAATCAATGTAATGCGCCACCAAACTCATATAGCAAAGGTTTTGATTCGAAGCCCACAAATCACAGGTTAAACTCAGGGGCGGAACTAGAACAAAAATAACCCGGGTTCACCACTTCATCATATATATAACAATATATATAATTTTCAATCAATATTATGCCTAATAGTAATATGTCCGATAATTTTTAGCATCAATACTTCAATATGATCGATAGCAGTATATGATAATAAAGAAGTAACGATCGAAATACTTACCAAAATAAATAAACCTGATAATAATATTGGTTAGTTGCAGCAAACTGAATTAAATAAGTACGAAATCACATACAAAAAGTTGTTCAACATTAGTAAAATACATCATCCGATCTCATTGGCCTATAAAAAAGAAAAAGTTTTTAAGTAAAAAAAAAAGAATGATCAAATATAAGTAAAAAACATTACTTTTTAATATTTGTGTTCTTTCAAATTCATAAAGCGATGAACCACAATATCATTGGTAATTTTCTATAATTCTTATTTTTTCCACATAATAAATAAGTCTATCATTTATGGAATAATCATCAAATAATTGAAAAGGTCAATTAGATATTTGTATGTTCAACAATTCAAGATGGCAACAAGGGCCAAGCGGCACTGTAGCCAGATGGCAAACGAGGGCCACCGGTGGCATCGATTTCTCACGTTTTCTTGTGAATATTTGCTGCCTGATTGGGTGTGGCTGTAGCGGGCGTGATGCACATCTTCTGCATGACTTTATGAGATGAACATGTGTAGAGGGTTGTGCGAAGTGACATGCTTCAGGATTGATCAAATAGACACCATGACCTATTGCGATCCTCTCTCTTGGGATGGGTGTTGTAGTGACCTCGTGTGTTACGGGACAATGAAGACTCCTCATGGACTACTGCTAGCTACTAAAAATTTAGGTTGCTAGTATTCCTTTTGTTTGGCTTCAAAAAAATACCGGGTGCACTAAGTTTAGATTAAGGGGTTCACATATGGAATAGAGATATTAATACCTGTAGAAAAAAAATTTGGACCCGGTGTCCTGTGACACCGGGCCCAACCAAATAGCTCCGCCCGTGGTTAAACTTATGTTATCCATAGCTTTAAGATTCTTCCTAAGTTTCTCTTTTTCTATTTGGTAAACCTTTAAGCATTTAGCCCTTATAGTCTTTCTACCAATAAACTGGTATGATGCATTCATATACCTCATCAACACATTAAGCCACATGTGCTCTACCATCTTAAATGGATACTCATGAACAATTATCATCTTTGCAATTAATCTACGAGTTTCCTCGTGGTCATATTCAGTAAGAGTAACAAAAGGTAAACTTGATCCCTCGGGATCATAGTTGAGTGTACCTTGAGCCTTTTACCTTCCCACTTTGTTCAAATAGGGGGCACACTTTGGAATGTGCCTTTCAAATGTGAAGTGGCTCCCCCATGCTTGTAAGAGAACAGTCCATAACAAAACCGACACTTGGCCTTCGTCTCAGTCACCCCTTTCTCCTTGGATGGGACATTCACCACCCTGAATAGCTTCCAACAATCTGAACGCTTTCATCTACTCTTCATGGTAGAAGACACTGTAATTCCTTTCTTCCTTTTCACTCTTCTGTTGGTACCGTCATCTTCCACCACAACTGCTACCGCATCATCGCTTGCAGAATCCAGGGAAACATGTGAACCTTCACTGTCATTTGAGAAATCAAACGTGTCCGACGAGACAGACTGCTCCAACTGCTCACCCGACAACTGTACAAAATTAGAAACTTCAATTAAAAAATAATAGAGAATGCACATACTCTAGTGCAAACCACATAATAGCTACATACATGCCATTTTCCATGATCTGCCATGTGAACAGAACAGAAATATATTCATAAACTACTCCCATTTTCCAAAACTACATACAATATACAGAATAGAACAGAACAGAATTGATACTACATACAGAACAGAAATAAGTCAGCAGTGTACACAATACTTTAAAGGATCTTCATGCTTCTTTTATGCATACAGTAGTGTTGGGCAACCAGTAGTTGTTTCCAATTTTCCAAAACTTTTCAGAGTTCCTACTACAAACCAGCATTGGTTGGGTGTCATTACTACAAACTTCAGTAGTAACCAGTCACCAAAAATCACATAATATAGATTACCATAACAAGTTTGTAAAATATAAAAGATGGATGGTATCACAAAATTGGACAACATGCAATTTGTTTCTCTCCAAGACTCCAACTGTGATGTGCTTTGCAAGTAAGCATATACAGTCAACAATCAACATCCAAGATACACTCTCTAATCTCCATTAATCTCTCAAGAACATGGGTTGAGGAGGTACTTAACCGAGGCTGCCGGGGTCGGAGCTGCTGTGGCACCGCAAGGTGGCCGTGGACAGGGGTTGGGGAGGAGGTTCAGCACTGGGGTCGATGCGGTGGCGAAGCCGGACCTAGAGGACCTCCTCCCTCCGCGGTTCTTCGACTCCATGCTGGCCTGCGCATACCGCTCCATGCGCTAGACGCCGATGAGAGGCCGACGGCGAGGGAGATGTGGCACTACGGCAGTAGTGCTGTGCGGTCGGTGCCAGCGGAGGTGTGCCACTACGGTTGAAACTTGAGGGAAGCTGGCCAATTTGGTCAGGGCGGCGGTTGATGGCTTCCATGGGCGGCGGTTGAATAGGAGAGGGGCGGCTACGGCATTCTAAGGTGATTCAAAGTAATTCCTTAGTCTTAGAGCATCTCGTGGTGGGCAGGAGGTTACCTGGGTGGTCTACGTAGCTTGGGAGTGGCGGTGGTAGTCTGGCAACTTAAGGCGGTGATGGATAGAGGAGGTGCATGGTGCTGACGAGGTACAGGCGGTGATGGGTCCGGCTGAGGGTGGGGATGGTATCGCCATACTCCAAGGAGGCTCTGGCTCGGTGGAATCGATCCAGCGCAGCTCCAATCGATGGCTCTCCTATGGGCCGCCGTTGGAGAAGACAGTGCCGTCGGTGCTTCTGCGGGCTATTATGGGGCAATTCTTCACAGTGGGA
Organism: Dendrocalamus sinicus; assembly: GCA_036346575.1. Lineage (NCBI taxonomy): Eukaryota > Viridiplantae > Streptophyta > Magnoliopsida > Poales > Poaceae > Dendrocalamus > Dendrocalamus sinicus. Next base: position 20,967,393 of record CM070641.1, read on the forward strand.
AGGGGAGTGTGGTTAGGCGATGAGAATGGGAGCATGAGCAAGGCTTCAGAGATTTGTATCCATTGAGGGCAAAGGGGAGAGGACACACAACTTTGCCTTGGGGCAATTTTCAGCCATCCAATTCACAAAGAACGGCGTGGATTGACTCCTACGGTACATCTTCTGCAGTGAAAGCAGTGTTTTCTCGTCAGTAATTTTGGTACAGTTTTTGCCGTTGTCTCTCTAAATTTTATTGTGCTCGTCCGTCATTTGCACTCAAAAGTCAAAGGATACGATCCAACTTCAAGCCTGAATGCTTCTATATAGTCTTTCTTGTGTGCAATCCTTCCGTCTCAATAAAACCATTGTGCAGAAAGCTGACCTATAGCCCACGGGCGTAGCTATCAGGTGGGCTTCACTGGCTCGGGTCTACCCTCCGATATCTGTAAACCCCACCTCTCTAACTAGTCTTTGTAATTCTGATTTTAATATCATATACAAGGTCACATTTTGTAAGAGAAGAATAAGAGACTTATATATTAATTTGAGATAATGATATTGTAAATTTTTGTGTGTCAATTTTCATTGTGAAATGACATCTCCTATACACTAAATTTGATTATTTGAGGATGAATGAATGAGTAGGAGGGATATCTGACTAAGAAACGGTGAGTCAAATTGAGAGAATGAACTTACTTTCTTTGTCTATCTAATTTTAGGATTGATTTTAGTATAACATTACGATGATCGTGAACTTTGCATATATGATACATAAATCAACTTGTTTGCAACAAATTAGCCATATTTAGGTTTGTTCCGGATAAAATTTTGTCATGCACTCGCCACTAGTATGTATGAACCGTGAGTTTGTGCATGAGGCCAACAGTGCTAACGCAGGCTGTAACGGTGTTGACCATGCGTGTGTCGATCTACGGTGTCAACATGGGTAGCTGAGGAAGCTTTGACCTATGAGGTCCTCCATTTTTATTTTGGTTTCGCCACTAGCTAGATGGCTAAGTCTATAGGTATACACCTAGCGTATCAGAATTTAAGTCATAGGCTCGGCTACTTGGCTCTGGTGTCCACTAACTTTTGAAGTATACATGTGTACGTATTTAATGGAAAAGTGCGTGCTCATGCTCCTTAAGGTCTTATATGTCTCTGATAAATTCTAAGATGTATAGAAAATATGTACACATGTATATACATAGTTAGTGTGAGTATGATACGTGCATAGTGTGCATCTACCTTCTGCTTGAAAAACAAAACCATTGTGCCTGGGGTGTACCAGGAGCCGGTACCATCCGGGCGTCCGGTAACAGCCGTCCCTCGGAGGTTGGAAACTTGGGAAGGCGGCGGATCCGACTCCGCCAGTCAAACGGAGTCAGTCGAACCAGAACCGTAAATCCGTCTCCACCCTTAGCTCCGACCGTCGCCGACGAGTTCTTTCCGCCGCCTCCCACTGTACCCATCCACTAAACCCCATCCCGCCGCCCTACTCGAGGCGGCCGGGTTTGCTTTTCTTGGCGAGCCTTCTGCCAATCCCACTCCTTATCCCCAATCCGCGAGCGATCTGTTCTTGCTCCGCCCAATTCCTGCGCCCATTCGTGATTGCTGATTAGATTAATTGAGAAATTGTTGTTTTTGCTTCTAATGCAATCCGCCACGGCGCGAGCTAGTCCGTGCCGTTGCGGATTGCGATTCGACTCGCCCAAGAACTCGGCGTCTGACATGGATTTGACTCTCGGCGAGTTATATATCGCGGCCGATCGCGGCGACATGGCTGCGTGAAATCTCAGTGTATTTGGTAGTAGGGATCTCCAAGAACTTGTTGATCCATGCAAGAACACAGGAGGGGCGGCCATGAGGATCGACAAAGGGAGCAAGGTGGAGGCATGGACCCAGGACGCGGCGCCGCCGATGGGCGCGTGGCGCGGCGGCGAGGTGCACTGGGGCAACGGCCACTCGTATATCCTACGGTGGTTCGACGGTGGCCCGACCTCGGGACGCATCCCGAGGAAGTGTGTCCGGCCGTGCCCACCGCCCGTACCGATGCCGGTGGACCTGGCCGCTGGTGACATTGTCGAGGTGTTCGACGACTGCCTGTGGAAGTGCGCCGAGGTCGTAGGCGCCGGCGGTGATGGCCAGTTCGACATCAAGATCGTCGGCTCGACCAGGGTCGTGTCGGCGGGGCTGGACATGCTCCAGGTTTGACAAGTGCTGAGGGAGTACAACGTCTGGGTCACGCTCCACAAGGTAACGACGCCATCATCGTTGAAACAAAACCGAAAATTGCAAAAACCAAAATTTGAGTTGAGTTCCCGTTTTGGGTTTGCCCTCTTGCTTCCCTAGCCTATCCCGCACGAATCTTGACCCAATCCAGCCCCTAAACCATGTCGGCAATGCTTGAATGGAGAAAAATCACGCCGGCACTGTTCACAAACTGAAAATATCGCCGCCACTCGAAAAATCGTCGTTGCCGACTTCCTTGCTTTGCCGCCAAGCTAGCTGGCCTCTCTCGCGCCTTCCAGCCTTGACACCGCTGTCAGGGAGCCGTACCCCCTTGCCTGCCCTGCCTTGACCTCCCCTGACACGACCAAGCGACGTGGCGACGCCGTCGGCCGCTCACCGCCACCGCCTTTGCTTCTCTCCCGCGCCTTCCCCTCACAGCTGACAGCCGCCCCTCTGACACCCTTGACTGCCGCCATCAACGCGCCCAAGCCAGCCCGGACCGTCTTGAGCTCCAAGTTGTCCCGCCAAAATATCCCCTCCCCTCTCCGGTGCAAACCGCCTCCTTCCACCTATTTAAGCACCCCGAGCCCCTCCTGGCCGAGCCATCAGCTTCCACAACCAGCCCGTCACCCCCAAAGTCCCCACCATCTTCCCCAACGCCAGCAATTGCAAATTTCCCCAAAGGCAAGCCATAGATTAATGTCATGCCTCAATTCGGCCGTGGAAGAAAAAGGGTCACCGCCGGCGATCGCTGGCTCTCCCGCCTCGGCCAACCACCAAAATGGACTCCCCATGGTCCCACGAACACGCCCATACCCCTAAAACCCGTCGCACTTTCCCCTAGTGCTGCCGACCACCGCCGCCGTATACTCTGTTTCGCGCGCGCGTGTTTGCCTGAGGAGGAAGAAGAATAGTATCGCTCGGTACTGTTCCTCCGACCCAGCAACCCGATGCGGTCGAGCCGAACCAGCTCGCGCTAACAGGTCCGACCGACCGAGCCGCTTGAACAGTGCCGACCCGTATGAACAGTGAATCCGACCCGCCACTGTTCATCCAAAACCCAAAATTTATGTTTATACTCCTTAGAACCGTTTCGAGCTCGCCAACCCAAATCTCAAGTCCATTTTCCTATTTGGCCCTCCTATAAGCCCAAAACCCTACTTTATTGGAGTTTTTGGGATTTTCTTTCTTCTTTTATTTTCTTTATTCCTAGCTCAATCCTTTAAGCTCAGAAATAATTTTATTTTAATTATTTTACGCTAGCTTCCGAAGTCGAGGATTCACAGGAGTAGGAGGGAGAAGCTCAAGTCCAGGCCCAGCCCGTAAAAGAAATACAAGTTAATCAAAATCGTAAACCCGTAAGGCAAGTCACACATATTTTGATCATGTTGAACCTACATTTCCGTTATTTATTTATTTACCAGTATTTTCATTATGTTATTTGTGCACTGTTATTTTATGTATAATAAATGCTTAGAACGATATGATATTAGCTATGTCCTACCACCCAAAAAGCCCAGTCTAATTTGATGGTCATATTCACCTTGACAAAACATAGTAGTATTAAATATAATAATATGTAACCATGGTAGTTCAGAGAATCAATAACACCCTGTGTTAGTAAAAGATGTGGTATTTATTTGGGAAGTGATTCTAGGATAAGCGAGGATCGCTGGATCCCGTGACCTAGGGTGAAGGCAAATGTTACAAATCAATGGGAGTGTTAAAGCACTGGACAGATTTGTAGAAGGGAATTTGCCACCGGTGAAAATACAAGGATTAGACCCTTATGCTGAGTAAAGAACATAGTGATCGCCCAACCACAAGCGTTGATACGTCAAACCTGGTCTAGTAACTGCTCAAATTCGATTGAACCTCTACGAATGCAAGGCGAAGGCAAAGTGTGAGTACATACGGAAGGGAGTTAAGAAGGGCCGTATGGAAGTTGGCGTCGTTATCGTTTTTACTATTGATTTGATTATCGGGTGTTCACACAATAGTAGGCTGAGATAAGTCAGAGGTTGTGGCCTGGGCTTGTTGAGGAAGTCTACTAGGTAGAGGCTATATAAAGAATTGAGCAGTGAGCAACCTTGTTTCCTTAACTCTTTAGCGGGAGTTAAGAAATCTTGTGGGTAAAGCAGGACAGCTTTGCAAAGTCATGACTAATGGTATTCGAATATGTCGTACTTCCGGTCAATGGAGTTGTGTTTAATGGGTGAATCCAATAACAAGGCATAAGTAGATTTGGAATGGATTGGTAATGTTGGTGATCTGGTAATTGAACCTTGAAAACTCCTTAAAGTTTATAGAAAGCTATGATTTTATGTTTGAAATCTGTTTACAACTAAAACTGCATCCACATAAAATAACAAACTTCCCCCATCACTTGATGTACCCTGCATATAGTTAATAGTAATCTCCGTGTGACTTGTTGAGTACGGTAGTTGTACTCATACTTACTAAAAACATTAACAGAAATAACCAGCAATGAGGAGGCAGCGAAGGCGAAGAGGTGGAGTTTTACGAGATCGAGGATACGTGGAATTAGGGTCGTCTTCCGCTCAGACGTGCCTGTGGCGTCCTTTTATGTAATGTATCTAAAGGCCGTTTGCCCTATTGTAAAACTTGGTTTTTATGCCCTTATATTGTAATAAAGCTGGCTTTTGTCTTAAGCATGTGTTGGCAATGTTATACACTCGATTGATGTAACTCGCAGCTGAACAGTCCTGGCTAGTTGTGAGGGTTTCATAATACTCCCAGGAATGGGGGTGTTACAGCCGTCTCCTGCTCACCCGTGTACTAGATTCCGTTACGTTTGCAGAATTTATCCCCTGACATCTCGCCCTGCTTCATCACAGGGTAACGAAATCCCCGGTGCGATTGCGTTGCCGTCGCGCGCCATTCCTGGGAAGCTCACCACGCCCGCCTTCAAATGGGGGAAGGAGAAGAGGAGCCGCTGCATGATCGATGTCGAGAGATTTGCGGGCGACACCAAGAGGCTGTGTGTGAAGGAAGAGGCAGCAAGATACGACGACAATTTAGAAGTGATAGGCGTAAACCCAGCGATATTCCCGAACAAGCAGCAGGAGATGAGCAGTGCAGAGTGCGACGTCGTTGGAGCAGACAGTAACAGCGACGACGATGACGCGAAGTGAGTCTCATCATCGGTTGGCAGCGGCGATCGCGCAGTTTCCGCCACTACCAAGCCTTGCTAAGATCATCAAAATGCAAACCAGCTGCAACAAAACTGCGAAGCGGAGCATTCCGACGACAGCACCCGGCTAACGAGGGCGCGGTGGTGGTATATCAAGAAGGCAAAGTCCATCGTCTGGAGCTGGACGCCTACACCGCCCTCATGAGGGCGTTCCACGCGACTGGCTCGCTGACTTGGGAGGAGGAGGAGCTGCTCTCCGACCTTCGCCTGCATCTCAATATCTCCAGCGACGAGCACTTGCAGGTGATCTGGGACTTGAACGGCAAGAGGAAGCCTGGAAGACCTGGCCGATCATGAACAGCTAGCCATTGTAGATAGAGTCCCCGTGCTAGCTAGCTTCTTGAATGTCAGTTCCTAGTATAGGCTGCTAGGGAGATTGATTCGGGCCTGAATTGTATCTCTCACTTGTGTAACGAGGGAGAAGAAATTGCTCCAGTGAGTATTAAAGTATAAGTGAATTGTTCGTGTTTCTCTATTAGGAGTGAACTGGTTGGTGCTTATAATTCAATATATTATCTCCATGACTGCTCATTTCTATGTTGCTTTTCTTTTCTTCATTAATTCCACTGTAAATCGTTTGTACCAGTGACGGACCCAAGATTTTATCAAAGGGTATGCCGCACCAAAATTTTCATATGCAATTCGGTAAAACTATTTGCTAATTCGGTAAATAATTGTAAAATTTGCACCGTAATTTGGTATATAGGCACTAAATAATATGATAAGTCTTAAATTCAAGGATTAAGTTAGAAACTTGCACAAATTACAATATAAATAGTTCAAATACCATACTAATCGTCTTGTGTCAGTGAGTGACATCCTAAAGATAGATGATGAGGTGAAAGTTCTCGTTGTCAAGTCAAATGTTCCAGATAAAATTGCAGTGAGGTAAACCTTGACCGTACAACTCATTGGCTCTATTCAGCTTTTAGCTAACCTTTAGAAAACATTGTGATGGTTTTGGTTTACTGAATACTTTGCTTGTGGTGAGATTTTGTCATCAGATATGGTAGAATACTAAAATTTATTTTGCTACATAATCAACAGCATAGCAGACAGAGGTAAGATACTGAATTGCACGTTAGTTTTGTTTTATACTCTTTATCTTCTTCGACAAATTCCCCTCCCCGTATGCATCCTTTCTTAGTACCATCTGCCTTATGCTCCTGCAGAAGGTGTTCTCAGAAGCTGAGGAAATGGCAAAGATGTACTGGGAGCAGCTTCCCGTTGTCTCTCAGAACACTGAATTTTATACATAGTTGAAGAGAAACATAGTAAAAATGTAAATACCACCAAAGTGACCAAACCAAATTTTTCCTTGCGAGGCTGCGCCTCGGTCGCTTGCCTTTGCAGTCTACATACATGTTGCCCGCCGCACAGGGCATGGTCGAAACACGCCGCCACCACATGCCCGTTGCATGTCCCACATATTGCCACTGCACACCTGCCGCCTGCTGCCATGCTAGAGTTGCCGCTCACATCGCGTGAGTTCTGTCTCAAACCAAAAGACAAAAGTTAAAAAAGCCAAAAGTATAAAAAAGACGAAATTCATAAATAGTATAAAATAAGTCAGAAACCAAAAGTTCAAACCGAAACGAGCAGGGCCTAAGCCCCATTCCCACCTCAGTGAACATCATTTTTTTAGTTTAGATAAAATGGTTCGTTCGCGGGGTCAGCGGCTTGGCGTTGAAGCCCAAGCAGTAGCAGGCGATGCAGAGACAACCCAACCCACGGGCCCCTGTCCGAAAGCTCGAGTGCACCTTCCTGACCATCGACAGACACCGGCGCGGCACGGCGACACCACCCAACACAGTGCACCCAGCTACCCCCTCCCCTTGCGCCACCCGAACACGACAGAGCCGTCACTTCCGCTTGATCCGCACTAGAATGCTTCTCCTCCTCCTCTAAAAAAAGAAGAAAAAAGAAAAAGAAAGAAAGCTTCTCCTCGGTGGCGGAGGGAGATCGCGGCGGTGCTGCCGCGGCTGTGCGCCCTAGTGCTCCCCTTCCTCGCCGTCGCGACCGGCCTCGACGTCCCCTCCCACGGTAATGCAGCGAATTAATGCTCCGAAAGCCAGAATTAATGCTGAATTTTTTGTACGGATAATCTATTTTTTATTCAAAATTACATAAATATACCCGCGGAATTTTTTTTTACAAAAATAGGCTCCAGTCGCCCCCCATTGGGCGACTGCCGCCTTTCGCCCAACCGGGAGGCGACATTTAAGGAATGTGGAAACTGTTGAGCGAATCAATGCTGTCGCCTGAGTGTTGGGCAACTTCTTCCAGTCATTGTACGGTTGGGCGATCGAATTGCGATCGCCAACGGCAGGCGATAGTGGGGTTTAAGGCAAAGACTGATCGGCGCCGGTACCACCTACCATTTTTTGCACTCATTTTGCGCACAGAGAAGAAGAAACAAGAGAAGAAGAGGAGAGGAGGAAGGGGAAGAAAAGGAGGGGGAGAAGAGAGGAAGGAGGGGAAGAAAAGGAGGGGAGAAGAGAAGGAGAGGAGGACAGGGTTGGAGGAGGAGGTGAGGGAGGAAGGAGGAGTGAAAGCTATTTCATCCATTTGGATCTAGGTATTTTTTGATTATGTTGTATTTGCACTATTAGTTATATGAAATGTTGGTGTTAGTAAAAATTTTAGATGTAGAAAATGTAGTACAATTTTAGTATGAAAATATTAGTGTCAAAAAGTTGTAGTATACATTTTGTAGTATGTAAAATTTTGTAGTATAGAAATATTAGCACCCTTTTTAGTATAGAAAGTGTAGTTTAGTGTTGTACGATGTTATTTGACATGTCGTAAATTTCAATCATACATGCAGGCCTACATCATCAATGGCCACTACATTGAGAGTGTATTACGGTGCTGGAATTATTCGTGAATGTCTGAATAGTGTGGATTTGAGCGATTTTTCGCAAGTCACTCTCGTACTTCCGGATGACGAGAATGCTTGAATGACATATGTGTAGCATTGGCTGACCCAGAGTTTTTCATTGGACCCCGAGGTGTGCAGCGTCGTCGTGCAAGGGCTTTGGAGCCGGCCTCCCACGGACATCAGATGGGAGTTGAAGACTTTGGTGCGCTCTGCTTCGTGGAAGGACTTTGTGCAAGGGTGTCGACGCCGTGGATACGAGTGTGTCCTGCTTGTGTAACCGTGCTCACTACAAGCAGCTGCGCAAGCTCGTGCTTCCACCCATGCTTCGGGAGGTGCTAGCAACTCGGGTAGGCCGCACGTTGGCGGAGATGATGAAGTTGCTCGTGATGAAGGCGATGCGGTACATGGAGGAGAGTTACATCCGTCAAGCCATAGAGAGGGAACTGGGCAAGCCGATGCGGTACATGGAGGAGAGTTACAGTCGTCAAGCCATAGAGAGGGAACTAGGCAAGCCGATGAAGGATAGTATAATGAGTATATCGTGCAGCAGATGGACTCTGATGACCAGAGGGCATAGGATGAAGAGGAAACTGTAGAGGAAGACGAGGAGGACAGTTCTGATGATGAAGAAGTTCCTATTCCCCAGGAACGGAACCGGTTTAATGCGGAGGGTGGTTCCGCACATGATGAGCATGAATCACCATGGGAGTATCATGAGACAGAGGTTCGGTTGCATGCTATGTTTGCTGACAAGGAAGCGTTGCAGGATGCCATCAAGCTTTGGGCCCTTTCAATGCAGTAGACATTTCGCGTCGTCAAATCAAGCCAGAAGCAGTACACTGTGAAGTGCAAGCAGGCTGGTTGTCCTTGGAGGGTGCACGCACGTAGACCCAAGTATGAGACTCACTGGATTGTGTCCAAGGTGGAGCCACACTCCTGCATTCTAAACACTGTCTTAGCGAGGCATCATAACCTGACGTCTGGATTTATAGCCAATTTGATGTATGAGGAGATAGTGGAGAAGAAAGACATTGCGGCCACACATATTGTGGTAGCTATCGAGAATAAATTCAAGTATAAGATTAGCTACGCGAAGGCGTGGTGTGCCAAGCAAAAGGCGTTGGAAAAATGTTTTGGCACTTTCGAGGCAACGTACGACAACCTTCATCGTATGCTTAAGGTGTTGCAACAAAGGAACCCGGGCACGTACATCGCCGTGCACGACAAGCCGTCCATAAGTCCACCATGATTTGCCGTATTACAGAGAGCATTGTTTGCATTTGGTGCTAGCATTGAAGCATTCAGGCACATGCTGCCAGTGATCTCAGTTGACGGGACCTTCTTGACAGGCAAATACAAAGGGTCGATCCTGACGGCCATAGGCGTTGACGGTAACAATCAAATATTGCCGCTGGCCATTGCATTTGTGGAGAGTGAGAATTATGAGAGCTGGCTGTGGTTTCTCAGACATGTGAGGGTTGGAGTTGTAGGCACCCGTCCTGGTGTGTGCGTAATCCATGATCGCCACGTCGGTATTATAAAGGCTATAAGAAAACTCCAAGAAGACCCTGAGGAGACCTTTCCTTGGCCGGATATGAGGAGCCGGTGGTGCAGTCATCACTTAGGGGCAAACTTTTTCAAGCAATTCCCGAAACAATCTTTGATGAAGCTATTTAAGAGGTCAAGCTAGGAGAACCAGTGAGAGGAAATTTGATGCTTTATGGGGGTTGTTGGATGAGCACACCAAGAAGAACGTCGAAGAGAGGAGCAAGGGGCCGGTCACTCCTGGGGCGGCACAACCGCAATGCTTGCCAGCAATCGATGAGGCTAACCCAAGTGGTCCAAGAAGGAGGAGCTCGCGAAACATCAAGTGCTTCTCGCAGTGGATCGAGGGGGAACCATTGGAGAAGTGGTCGCTGTTGCACGACACGGATGGCGCAAGGTACGAAATAATGACAACTAACCTTGTCGAGGTCTATAATTGGGTTCTCAGGGGTCTCCGTTCTCAGCCCCTTGTCGCCATCGTGGAAGGTGTTCTTTACTGCACAATCCGCTACTTTAGGGAAAGGCACGCGAGTGCCGCACTTCATGCGGCCAATCCCGGAGCCCTGTATTCGTCAAAAATTACGGCGTACATGGAGACGAAGGCACAAAAGGGTCAATTGTATACAGTGCATGTCATGGGCAACAGGGAGCATCGTTTCGAGGTGATACTCCGTGATAGAGCCGGATTTGGGACAGCTCGTTCACTTATTACTTACAAGGTATGCCTTGGAGATCATGCAAATGAACCTAGCTGCACATGCAACAAGCTTAAGTTGCTATACAAGCCATGCTCTCATGTCCTCGCTGCATGCGGGACCGTGGGCATGGATCCTTCCAACTTCATGTTCGAGTACTTGTTTAAGGAGAGAATACTGCAAGCTTGGTGTGGGGAGCGCCAGGGGTTCAGGGTGGTAGGAACTTCGCCACTTTGGACATTTCAGTGAGGACCTGGGTTACGAATATTAACATGCTGAAGGGTGGGAAGGGTCAGCGACAGAGCTGACGTATTAGAAATGACATGGACGAATCACAAGCTGGAACATCTGGTGCACGTTGTGGGCGATGCAGTCAGGAGGGGCACACAGCTAGACGATGCAACACATGTCCTGATCAGTAGTTGTTGGAGACTACAGCTAAATTTCATGTACCATTTGTAAAACTTGTATGTTACATCCGTTTTCTATAATGTAGTTGGTGTTGTGCTGGTAGCTTAGTATTATTCTGTTTACTTAGTTACTAGATGTATTTGCTGTTCGTTAAAATGCGATAACAACCAATCCATGACATGCTTAACATGTATTTGCTGAGTGAGATGACAAAAGAGGCCAGCTTTGCCCAGTGAGATGACAAAAGAGGGCAACTTTGCCCAGTGAGATGACAAAAGAGGCCAGCTTTGCCCAGTAAGATGACAAAAGAGGCCAGCTTTGCCCAGTGAGATGACAAAAGAGGGCGGGCAACTTTGCTCAGTGAGATGACAAAAGAGGGTAGCTTTGCCCAGTGAGATGACAAAAGAGGCCAGCTTTGCCCAGTGACATGACAAAACGGGGCAGCCTTGCTCAGTGAGATGACAAAAGAGGCCAGCTTTGCTCAGTGAGATGACAAAAGAGGTCAGCTTTGCCCAGTGAGATGACAAAAGAGGGCAGCTTTGCCCAGTGACATGACAAAACGGGGCAGCTTTGCTCAGCGACCAAAACTAAATCACATGCCTACCCTTCGCCTTATAAATTGAGGTGCAATGCATCTGCAAGAGAACACTACACAATCTAACACTACATCATACCTTCCTTCTCCACGTCGAGATGAACAACAAGCAGCTAAAGGAATGGCAGAAATTCGCGGACAACATACGGGAGAAAATTACGAAGAATAGGGAGGAGTCCCGCAAGAAGGCACAATGGGAGGAGACCCGCAAGATAGCAAGGTTTGCTGCGGCTCGCGAGGAACAAGCAAGGGCTGCTACGGCTACGAGGTCAGCTCCCCGCAATGAGCGGCCACGTAGCAACAACCCCATCCCGGATGTCCCCACCGAGCGTTCGCCGCAACTCCCACCTGAGGGGGAGACACCCCCTTTGTTGGTGCGGGGACACGTGTAAGTTCTTCAAGTTCAAGGAACGCATCAGCCTAGGTATGCGTTACTATGGTTGCACAAACTACTCCAGTGACTATCTCAACCGCAGTTTTGACACCTCAACCTATCGGCAGCCGGTAACGACCACATGCACCATTTTTCCCTACCTTTTCTCCTTCACAGCACGCATTAACAATCTCTCCCCTGTATTTACAGTCTCCGGAGCCCCTGTGTGGCTACCGCAAATGGATCGATCTTGAGATCCACCATGCGGACCAATGGACCCTCGACTTCGAGGAGTGGAATATCACACGGGACAAGGAGTTGCTGGAGGAGCGCCGCAAGAACGAGCACACCCTACGTATACAACGCGAGACGCAAGCTCATCTCGAAGCGTGCACGCGTAGGGAGCGGGAGGCTCGCGAGATGGAGCACGAGAAAAAGAGGGAAATGGCGGCTAAGGAAAAAGAGGCCGCAGAGGAGTTCAACGCTGAGCGGGCAAGGAAGGGAAAGTGGCCCCGGTCCACACGAAGAGGTCGTCTGGAGATTGGGTGGGTTAGTCGCATATCATGCTATATGTTATGCATGTAATAAAAATGTACGCGGCATGTTACTCCCAACTGTATTATGAAGTTTATTTCTATTTCACATAAGGTTATTATCTCGTCTGTTCGCATTCAATGATTCAGATAGCAAGTCATTTAACAATATTAACACACCAGTTCTCTCCGTACACTAATTCTCAGTAACATTAAAATACCACTTACCACTGTATGTATCGAACGTTCTACAGTCAATCGTTCTTAAAAACATTTCCCAAAATTTTTTATGCACCTATAACATACAGTGAACATTATTATTACAACTACACCACATTTTTCCCAGTTTAAAACTACAAAATTGACAAAACTCTAAAAAAAATCACGGGGGACTGAGTAAAGTCACCCCCCGTATTGGGCGACTGCACTACAAGTCGCCCATCCATTGGGCGACTGCATGATAGTCGCCCAATAGGAAGGCGACTAATTGCAGTCTCTCGAGCGTAGAGCGACACAAATTTTGTCGTCTCCCGGTTGGGCGAAAGGTGGAAGTCGCCCAATGGGGGAGCGACTGGAGCCTATTTTTGTAAAAAATTTTTCCCACAGGTATATTTATGTAATTTCAAATAAAAAATGGATTATCCGTACAAAAAATGCAATTAATGCTCCGGTTACACAATAGAATTAATGCTCCGGAAGCTTCCTTTCCCGGTTTGGTAGAGCGAGGGTTGCTATTGGGGGTTGGTTAGGCTGCAGGCGAGCTCTGCCGCAGGTTTTCGGTTGGATTGGAGTGGTTTTGCTGCGACCGTGACCATCTTGCTGCAGAAATGTGATGGGCTTGCGACTCTGAGTTGCATTTTGTTTCTAGGTAGTGGCTTGTTTGGTCGCTGGAATGAACTGGCCCCGATTTCGCCTGTTTCAAGTCGCTAAATAGTTGAAAGTTTTTTCATGAAGCACTGCGTGGGTAGTGACTAGTTCTTCGATCTGCTTTGAGATGGGGGTTCGATTCTCATTCACTTAGTATGGTACAATTCTTGTTTGGTAAGTAATGTGGGCAAGGTTGGAGGTTGGGTTGAACTCATGTATGTGTAAGCTAGGCTAGCTCGAAATGTTTCAAGTGAATAAAAGGACCCTGTATACATCACTGCTGTACCTCCCCATATCCCATTGGCAATGGCATTGTAGAGGGAATCTTGTCATTCAAGTTAATGACAAGTCTATTATGAAAAATTCAATCTCTTTTAAGGTATTTTTGAAACTCTAGTGTGTTAGCAACCTGCCAAATGTTTGGGTCTTATACACCTTTTTCATTAATCACTATATATGTCCTCGTTTTTTTGCATGGATTACAGCGTGCAAACACAGTCTCATAGAGAAACTAGTCATACTATATATCTCTGGCTCATGGTGAAGTTGACAGACAATATCCCATTCTCATCAAATCATAGCATTCAACTTGCAGGGTGCTATTGGACTGGGTGTCAAAACAAATGGTTTGGAATATGTGCTGCTGGCCACTTCTTAGATTCTCAATCAGACAATTGCGATGGTCTTTGCACGGAGTCAAAAAGCCCGCCATGCCTTCCCCTCCACACACATTTCTATTGCTGCATACCAGGTCTATACATGGTCTTGCTATTTTATTCATGGAAACTGGAGAATGACTCAAGCAGTCTACTACATCCTGCACTAGTATGCTGAATTCATAAATTGACTCAAATATCAACTCATTAGCATAAGTAATTCCAGATTCCAGACCATTCTTTAACAAAGTTACAGTAGAATTTGAATGAACTACCCTAGCATTCTGATACAAATTGTTGATCATGTGTTCTGAAGGACAGGAACCCCAAGGGTAACAAACAAGTGCGGACATTGCAAGAACAAGGTGGATTTTGGCAAAGAGTTTATATGCTGCTCTGATTGCTCCAACCCAACCTTTATGAACAAGGATAGCAAATTGGGTTACTGCAAGAGTGGTGCTGAGTTAACAATGCAGTTAAAACCGCAAGGTATATTTTCAAGAGTAGTTTGTAATAGACTCAGTTGTAGTTTCGCATTTTTTATTGGATGCACATGTGTTTTGAATTTTTTACTAGTTTAAGAGATATCTGGCATTTTAACATTTTTAGTTAAATAAGATCAAAGGGAGGAAAGTAGAAGTCTATAGTAAAGGAATAAGTTAGTGTTTGCTAATGCTTGCTTTGAATATTTTGTGCACCTTAAAAAGTCATCTACACAGAGGAAAAAAATCCTCCAAATAATTCATGTAATGTCATATATTCACATAAGTAACATTCGTTCAAACTACAAGGCAACTCTGCTTGTTTCTTTTATAAAGTTGTCTACACTGTTCGATACCTTCTATCTCCAAGATTTTGTAAATACATGTGAGAGTGGTGCAATACTTTAATCACAGGAAATGTTCATAACCATGGTAGAATGCAGTTGTGTGTAAAATAATTAGTGCTTGTATGCTCTCCCAAAAGGTGAAACAACAATGTTTAAATGTTTAAAGCACGTTAAGGGCATGATTTGCAACCACCTACTACTACACTAGTAACAATACTGCTTTAAATTATATAAAAAACAACGCTTCTTTAGGATTTTCTCAATTCAGTTTCTGGGAGAGCATAGAAGCACTCCTCAAATAATTTAATGTCTTAAAATGTATTCTGCAATTTATCTTTCAGCTAGTGTAATGTTCATAGTTGTTTCCACAAAGGTCCCTGTGTTCTGGCAGAATTTGCACTAATGATGTTTGCTCTACACTTTGTCTTTGCACAAGTTTCACACACAAAAGTGTTATCCAAGAAGGTCCTTTTGTCCTTTTTTTCTCTTTACTAATCTCTCCTACTATTTGTGCTGACTTGTTCCCGAGAAATTCTATTGTCAAGTCATTACCATGTTAAGTAGACAATAAGTGAGTCGTAATATCTGCTGAAACTTTTCATTGGGTAGCTGGCCCATGGATGAAGTGCTCCTCTCCATGTGATGGTGGTGTGTGGTATCGTGATGTTGCTTGTTATGGAAGTTTGGCTGATGCCACGATCGAACACTATCCTGTAGATGATGCTAGCTGTTCAGCACATGAAATGGTACTTGAAAGTTGAAACTGTTAAAGTTCATGTTGTTTGTACAGTAATGCATATCAGTTTGTTGCCTTTCACCCTTTCAGTCGCATATGAAAGATTCATTACTTATGAAGTGAACTTAAGTTTCTTAAGAGCATCTATTATACTTTCTGAGGATTTACATTTTTAGGTTGCCTAGGATATCAAATAATTTTCCGCAGCATGCATGATTTAGCATCTCTTCTGAGTTCTGATTTACATCTAACTTTGTATTTTCATTAACAAAGCTACGGCCAAAGCCCCAAAACAACCACAAAAGGTTGAATCGAAGCATTAAATTTTAAGTACTATCAAATCAGATCCTCAGTTTCACAGTAGTTGAATTGGTATATAGGACTTTGAAATCGATGGATT
Source organism: Dendrocalamus sinicus (assembly GCA_036346575.1). NCBI lineage: Eukaryota > Viridiplantae > Streptophyta > Magnoliopsida > Poales > Poaceae > Dendrocalamus > Dendrocalamus sinicus. The sequence goes on from CM070641.1 coordinate 20,983,339, forward strand.
AAACCATCGAACTTTACGACAAAAGCTTGACCAAGCCCTTTTATCAGCTGGGAACCACTCTTTTCTAATTTCGTTAATCACTGCCTATGCCCGTTGATAATAAAATGAACAAATAACCAGGTAGGATTACATGTTCCTGGCTAACTAAAGTATTAAAAACATCTGTCTGCTTAGTGGAAAATGACCCATCCAGGAGCATTTGCCAAAATAGTATTGCGACAATGATTATGCCGGATCCATGCAGATAGGATGGTAGAAATGATGGCAAGCTTAAGTCATATAAATCTGTAGAGAAAAGACATTCTTGTATGTGTCTTTGTTGTGGCTCTGAGACAAAGAGAGAGAGATGGTAGTGGAGAGTGATGGAGATGAGTAATGGCTTGGGTCCTCCCCATGGCCGGTATCCTCTACATATATACATGGAGAGTGCTTTTACAATTATACCCTTAGATCTGAGTATCCCCTTCAGGGGTACTTATGTCATTACACATGGCCCATTCTGGGCTTTATAACCTTCTACCAGGCCTGCTGGGTTAAGGTGGGGGCCACCCCTACAACAGGAGCCTCTCATGGTAAAGGGCTTCACGGGGCCGAAGCCATGTTGCCGAGTCCTTTGGCCCCCTCCGTCCCTGCGGCCTGTGAATTGTTCCGAATCCTGACCGAAGGCTGAGGCCGTGGCCGAACCCCATCCCCCGATCGGTGCTTGAGGCGGACACGCGAGCACTCCGTTCCGGGGTGGAGCCGAAGTAGACGCGCGTGTGCGTCGGGGATGTTACACCGGCGCAGGTAAGCGTAACGGGCTCCTGAATCGCCGGGTACGCCTTATGTGATAAAGGCGCGTTGCGACGTTCGTTCTTCTGGCCTCCCACGTGGCGGGGCGTGCTTGGCGCGGTACGGGCCTTGAGGCGTCGTGACCATTTATGTAACGCCGGGCTTCCGGCGGTTGGTCTTCCGCCGGTTGGACTCCTCTGCTGATGGGGTATATATATAGCGCTAGCGCGGCGTTGTTCCTGCATGTGTTCTGGTAGAAGTTGCTCCCCTAAAATGGGCCCCTTCCGTGCATCAGCATTCCCTAGCGCCGCTGAGCGGCTTGAGGAATGTTGATGTACAGATGGAGGTCCATTTTTCTTGGGAGCTTGGCCAGCGTCGGTGACCAGTGGCCAGCCGCGCGTCCTGCCCTCGCGCTGCGTTTCCGCATACGATGGCAAGGTTTGCCCCGTTCTCCTTAGCAGGCCTACCTACAGCCGGTGTTCCTGATAGAGCCCGCCCGCATCACTTTTGAAAAATGGTGATGTACTGTAGGTGGCCTGTTAAGGAGAACGAGGCAGACTTTGCGGGACATGGCCCTCACCTTTGCTGTTCGCGCGCGCGGGTTTGTTTTCTCGGCGTGGTCCAGCCGGCCGCGCCACGCTGGTGTGGCGATCGAGAAGACGGTTTTCTACGCGCGCGCCGTGCTTTCGTATGAAGACGGCAAGGTTTGACTTGCTCTCGTAGGCAGATATGCTTGAGGTCATTTGTGTCCGCTGACTGTGCCAACTGGGGCTATTGTCAAGGAACGTTGATGTACTGAAGCTTATCTGCCTACGAGAACCTGTCAAAACCTGCCAGTTGCTTGGCCCGCGGCGACTTGCCATTATTCCCCGGCGCAGGGCCGAGGCGGGCGACAAAATACCTCAACCTAGAGCGGGGACTCACTGGTATCAAGGTGCGCCTAGCCGAAGCAGACGCGCGCGCTCCGTCCCCTGCCCTTCGGACGGGTGGTAGCGGAGCTGGCGCCTAGCCGAAGTAGACGCGTGTGCTCCGTCCCCTACCCTTCGAACGGGTGGCAGCGGAGCTGGCGCCTAGCCGAAGTAGATGCGCGTGCTCCGTCCCCTACCCTTCGAACGGGTGGCGCGAGGTGGCGCCAGCCGGTAGACGCGCGCTCGTCCCCTACCCTTCGAACGGGTGGCCACGCATGCCGTGGTTGAGATCTCATGACGTGGCCCTGCGCTGTAAAGGCTCCTGGAATCACGCCGGCCCCCGGCCCGCCAGGGGTTAGGTTGCCGCATCGCGCGACCCGCCCGGCATGCACGGACACGCGCGGCTTGTAAGTAGCGCGCGGCGGGATGTGGACGGTTGCGTGCTCGCGGCTGCTCGCCTCTTCCCCATGGAAGGAGGACACGGGGCGGTCGATGAACGGTGCAGCCTCAAAGCTGCTGCTTTCCCATGGTCCATTAGTGCGCTTTTAATGGCGGCTGGAGTCATCGACGCCAGCCTTGATTGTTTTTGCGCGGGCCGCACGCGCAGAGGCCACCTTTGAGCGTCATCTTTGTGACGGTCCTTGGCGCTGTGATCGTGGCCCTGCGTCTTCGGTTATGGGGAAGTGTGCGGGACGGGCCTTTATGCGTCTGTGGTCGCGTCCCGTACGCAGACCGTCGCGACGCTTCGGTATTGGGGCGAGGCGGCTTGAAGTAGCCCTCGTGACCGCGCTCCCGCAGTTGTACGCCCCCTTTTTGCCTGCATCGCTTTCCATACTCCCGTAACGTTTTCACGCTATTCTCCTATCTGCGGGAAGTGATGGCGTCTGGCGACGAGCATGGCCGGGCGGCTAGGAGCTGCGGCGTTCGCCGGTGACCTTCACCGCTAGAGGTGAAGTATACGCTCAAAGAGCGCGACCCGGCGGTGGCGGACAAGCAGTGGCTGGCGGCGGAGAAGGATGGCGCGTTCTCCGGCGAGCTAGGCCCATCGCTCGTGACCGAGAAGACGATCCACGGGCTTCTGCACGCGGGAAAGCTGTCGGAGCGCCAGGCGGTTCGATTACCCACCGCCGATGAGAGGGAACCGCATCCCGGCGGCGGCGATCGTGGGCGATGTGCTGCGGACCTTCGGGCTGGAGCTGGCACAACTGACGCCGAACGCCGTGGCCCGGCTCGTGGTGTACAGCTGGGCCTTGCGCTCAGGAGCGTGCTGGCCCAGCGCCTCGTTGTTCGCCTACCTGCACGAGGCCCGATGCCAGCCCAAGGATCGGAAGGACGGGACGCTGTCGAGCTTCGGCAGCGTCACCTTTATTCTTCGTTCGACTTGCAACAAGCTCTTCCCTGCGAACTCTACTCGCGGGAAGTGGGAGTCTCACTAGATGAAGCGGTGGTTCTACCACCGTGTGGAGAGCGGGAGCGGTCTTGAGTGCACGGGGCGACCGATCGCGTTCAAGCCCTCGCCCGGCCGGACGCTCGACGAAGAGGACCGGCGAAGGGCCTGGCGGCTCGTAGACGTGACCGCCCGCTTCAACATGCGCGACCTCGCCGAGGAGTACGTGATGTATGGCGTGGCGCCGCTTGCGCTGAGAAGCGTCGAGACGACAATGTTTCACCGTCGGTCTGCTGGCTGCCGGCGCCCTCCAGTCTTCGTAAGCCTCGGCCGTGCCTCTCCTCTATTCATGCGAAGTGCGTTATATGCTGATGTTACCTCCGTTGCTTCAGGTTTTAGCTTGGAGGAGGCGGAGCAGGCCGCGCGCGTATTTCTAGGGTCGTACACCGCAAGGAGAGCTCGGCGCGCCCGCCACCGCCGAGGCGGTGGGCGCGAATAAATCGCGTGTGAGGCCACAGGTTTGCCGCGCGGACCGTGCCTGTCCGGACGAAGGTGCAGCGAAGAAGAAAGCGCCGTCTCGGAAGAGGGGCCGAAGCGGGGTGTCTGCCGCGCTTGGTGCGGCGGCTGCGACCGCTGCTGCTGATGCTGCCGGGGGTGCGGCGGCCGCGGAGTCGGATTCGGCGAAGTACACCGATTCGGGCTTGGATGGCGCGGATGCCGGAGGCGAGGGATGTTCGGCGAGTGCCCTGGACGGCGGGCTTGCTGCGAGCAGCCGGAGAGGGGAGGCCTCGCCGCCCGCCGCGGTCGCCGAAGTAGAATCCGCGCGGACCGGCGATGTTGAGGTGGAGCCCTCGGCCATGGCCGCCGTGGTGCCGGAGACGCCCTCCGTGGAGGCGCACGGAGCCGTGCTGCCTTCCCCAACGGCGGCAGCGGAAGGCGAGGTGCCTCCTTCGGAAGTTGCCACGGCGGAATCTCCGCCCCCGGGTGCTGCAGCCGCGGGGGCCTCGCCGGCGGTGACTGTAGGGGCGGTGGCTCTGCTGCCTGCCCCGGCTAAGCGGCCGTGTGTACGGCCGGAGCTCCACCGAACGCCGCGAGGGTTCATCGTGGCGACGGGCATCCGAAGCTTGTGGGGCTCCGATGCAGATGCTGAGGACCCTGCGGCGTGCGCGCCCTCTGCCCCTCTGGCCACGCCACCCGCCGTGTAAGGACGATCGTCGGCCCCGAACACGGAGGCTTCTACGCGCTGCGGGACCATGCTTTCTGCGGGGGCTTACGCCACCGCAGCCCCGTTTGGTAGTAGAGGGGCGGGTCCCCGAAGCCCTCCCTCCGCTACCGAAGGTAGGTTGGCCTTGCTTATCCTGATGTATCATTTATGCGTTGCGGTTCTCACCTGCATTCCTGTTTTGCAGCGTCGCTCATTCTGGAGGAGGAGCGCTTGGCGGAGCACGGGACCCCCACACGTGTGAGCCCCGCGGACTTCGTGCCTCCCCCGGAGACGCTGAGGGCGTGGCGCGGGATCATGGGTGAGGCGGCTGCCAGCGTCGACCAACAAGCACTGCAGGCCTACGAAGCGGGGCGCCTCGGGGACGCCTTCGAGGTGTCCGGTGTGAGGGTAAGTACTCATACGACCACGCCTGGGCCGACCGAGCTTGCTAAGTCTCTTCATTCTGCAGACACTCGTGTTAGGGCAGGCCTTGCAAACGGCCTAGACCCGTGCCCAAAGGGCGCTTGAGGATAGGCTGCGGGCCACCGAGGAGGAGCTACGCGAAGCCTCGAGGACCCGCTCTGCCCAGGATGCCCGCATCCGCCAGCTGGAAGCGAAATGCGCCGAAGCAAAGGCGCACGCCAATGGACTTGTTGCGTCGGCGCGGGAGTCGGCCGCGGAGGCAGCTCAACAGAGTTTGCGGCGGAGCGGGACGGACTCTGAGCAGGTCGCCGCTAGAGAAGGAAAAAGGCGAGCTTGCCTTGACTCTAGCGGAGCGTAACCAGGCGCTTGGCGACGCCTCGGTGGTTGTGTGGGATGCCATGCAAGCGCTGGAGAGCCATCTTCAAGGGCTGGTAGCTGAGGTGCCGGACCGCGCCTTTGGCCCGGAGGAATTGTCTTGGACCCTCCGCTGGGTCGAGATGCCGCCAACGCGCGCGGCGCGCCGCGACGCCTTCGCAACCATTGCGCGCGTTACGTCGGCATGCATGTGCGTGCGCGCTCTCGCAGCACCGCTGTTGCACGACGCCGCCGGGCTAGACGACCCCAGTGGAGATGACTGGCGGGGCGGAGTGATGTCCGACGCCGTTCGCTCCGCGCGCCTTGCCCTCAAGCCCTTCTTCGATCGGATGCGGGACTACGCCGGCCGGATGTCGCACGGATCGAGCTCGGAAGTCACTTTACGGGAGGGGGAGCCTCGCCAATTTTGGACGGGGTTCCTCGACGCGACGAGGGCGGCGCTAGGCCCTCCGAAGGTGCCAGGAACCCGCAGGTCTGATGCCGTGGTGCCTAGGTGTAGGCGTGTGTTGTAATGCTCCCTCTTTTTGCAAATGAAGTGTACGCTTGCTTCATAAATTCTGACTTTCGCCTATGTCCCGAGCAGCTTCCTTGCTGGGGCCGACTTCTTGCGGCCGACCTTGCGACTCGGCGACGCCTTCGACGCTGGCGAAGGGCCGAAGAGTCGCTGGACTTTTGGGCGGGCCGACCTTCTTCTGGCGGAACCCCGTCCTTACCGCGTGTTAAGGACGAACCTGCTGATTAGCTTACTAAGAGCGGCAGGGATGTTGGCGGGCCTCTGTACGCGAAAAATTTTCTCGGTATATAGAACTCCTGATAATTAGGACATTCGCGGGCGTGCTGTGTGGAGCCGAGATCCCCACCTTTCCGGTTCGCCGTTAGCGCGAGCCGTGCGAGCGTTGCCTCCTGCTGAAAGCCCGTAGACTGGCGCGTGCAAAGGCGGACCTCCGCACCACGACCTGTTTAGAGTCGCGTGGACTGGCGCGTGCGAAGGCGGACCCTCGCACCACGACCTGTTTAAAGTCGCGTGGACTGGCGCGTGCGAAGGCGGACCCTCGCACTACGGCTTGTTTAGAGTCCAGATCGGCGCGCGCGAGGCGCACCTCCGCATCACGACCGCTTAAAGTCGCGTGGATCGGGCGCGTGCGGCGGACCCTCGCACACGACTTATTTAGAGTCCAGATCGGGCGCGTGCGGAGGCGCACCTCCGCACTCACGCACTGCTTAAAGTCGCGTGGATCGCCCGCGCGTGGCGCGACCCTCGCACTCACGACTTATTTAGAGTCCAGATCGGCGGCGCGCGAGGCGCACTCCGCACTCACGACTGCTTAAAGTCGCGTGGATCGCGCGCGTGTAGGCGGACCCTCGCACTACGACCTGTTTAAAGTCGCGTGGACTGGCGCGTGCGAAGGCGGACCCTCGCACTACGACTTATTTAGAGTCCGTAGACTGGCGCGTGCGGAGGCAGACCTCCGCACTACGACCTGTTTAAAGTCGCGTGGACTGGCGCGTGCGAAGGCAGACCCTCGCACTACGACTTCCCCCCCACCCCGAGGTGGTGGTAGCCTCTGGTGTATCGCATTACCCACGTGCACGCCGATGCCGGGGCCAACCTCTAGCGCGCCACGCCGGTACTCGGGACTCCGAATTGGTTTCATGGTACCCCGCGATACCTCCCGTGGTGTGCCTTCACACGCCAAGGTGCGCGATTGGTAGCCGCGCAAGATTCGCGTGGGATCGGCATCCACGTCTAATTTATACTCCGGGGAGTACGCATAAGGACGAAGTCCTTGGCGCTGTGAGGTTCGCGTCTTGTTTATACTCGTGAGAGTGCGCAGGAGAACATCCGCGTCTTATTTAGACTCCAGAGAGTGCGTGCAGAGGCGCCCCCACACGCCTTCGCTTATACTCATGCCCGTGTCTTTGACGGAGAGTGCACACGCCGAACGTGCGTCTTCGCTATACTCATGCCCGTCTCTTTAACGGAGAGTGCACACGCGAACGCGCGTCTTCGTTTATACTCATGCCCGTGTCTTTGACGGAGAGTGCACACGCGAACGTGCATCTTCGTTTATACTCATGCCCGTGTCTTTGACGGAGAGTGCACACGCGAACGCGCGTCTTCGTTTATACTCGTGCCCGCCACCTTTGGCTACGGCGAGTGCACACGCGAACGCGCGACTTCGATTTATACTCACCCCGCACTGCCACGGCGAGTGCACACGCGAACGCGCGCTTTGTTTATACTCGTGCCCGCCATCTTTGGCTACGGCGAGTGCACACGCGAACGCGCGACTTCGATTTATACTTAGTCCCGTACCCCTTGCTACGGCGAGTGCACACGCGAACGTGCGTCTTTGTTCATACTCAGGCCCGTACCCCTGGCTACGGCGAGTGCACACGCGAATGTGCGTCTTTGTTTATACTCAGGCCCGTACCCCTGGATACGGCGAGTGCACACGCGAACGTGCGTCTTTGTTTATACTCAGGCCCGTACCCTTGGATACGGCGAGTGCACACGCGAACGTGCGTCTTTGTTTATACTCAGGCCCGTACCCCTGGCTACGGCGAGTGCACACGCGAACGTGCGTCTTCGATTTATACTGCGGGAACGCGCGCGCTAGCCAAGCCTGCGCGTGCCTCCGCCGCGTACTTGCGCGTGATGAAGAAAGATTGGTGACAAACGGCGATCTTCATTACATCCCTGTTTGCGCGGGTAAGCAATTACAGGGGATGGATATACTAACCGTTTGTCCTTGGTGCGGCCGAAGCCTCTAGTCGCTAGCCATCTGCGGGGCCCGCCAAGGCGCCTCTGAATGGCCCCACGGACCCCCGCGCTATGACGCCAGCTCTAAGAGCGCCGTTGAGCTTCGCGACGCGGGTACCTGGTACCTGGTTCGATGCGCCGGGCCATATCCTGGTCGCCTCGGACGGTGATGATGGTCCGGGGATGTGGTACCGCGCCGAAGGAGTTGAGGATTGGGCGCCCCAATACGGCATTGTAGGGGTACGGAAGGTCGACCACGTCGAAGGTGGCATCTTCGGCCCACACATTGTCATCTTGGCCGAAGGAGACTTGAAGGCCTATTTGGCCCAGCGCCCGCAGGGGCTGTCCCCCGAAGCCCTGCAGTGGGATTCCTGAGGGCCCTAGGCGGCTTCGAGGGATCCCCATCTGGTCGAAGGCCGCCGCAAACAATACGTTCGTGGAGCTACCGCCGTCCACCAAGGCACGCCCCACGTTGCATCCCGCGATAGTGACCCGGATGACCAGGGGGTCCTGATGAGGGAAGTCCACGCCTTGGGCGTCGTCGGGTGTGAATGTAACCGCGGCCGCGCCCGACCCGGCGGTGCTTGCGCTGGGTATGCCGCCACGTGATGTAGTCTTCGCGCATAGGCCTTATGTTGCCGTGCTGAGGCGAATTCCAGTGCAGAGCCTCCGGATATGACGTTAATGACCCTGTGGTGGGTTGCCTCGGGGCTCGCGGCGACGGAGGCCCTCCCGAGGCTCCCGTGACGTGAGCTTGATCCGTAAGGGCCTTCCGGGTTGCATCCCTTGTGCTGTGCACCGCATGGGGCCTCGACGGAATTGACGGGCCACCGCAGCGGCGCGTCTCGGGTTCTGCCCCTAGCGGTTATCGCGAGCGCCGCGATGGAGGTGCACGCGGGTATCGTGGTTGCCGCGCCGTGGACTACGCACCACAGTCCCTGGTGCTGGTCGTCGTAATCTACACGACTTTTATCGTCGCGGCCCCGGCCCCGGCGCCCCCGACCGCCTCGACCCGCGGGAGTGCCTTCGTCGGAACCGCCTTCAATGTCGATGACGCATCGCCTCGCCGACTTTGTTGGCGCGCTTGGGCCGATCGGACGACTCCTTGTGCGAGGCGTCCCTGCGGTCGGGCACATCCCTGGACGGCTCCTGCTTACATTTTCCCTTCAAAGAACTGTCCTTCGGCGGATCTTCGGCTTTTGCCGAGGCTCCGACTGGTTGGTGTCTGAGTCGCCACCTTGCCTTCGCGCGCTTCTTCCGCTCGGCGTATTCCTCCATTTTGTCGAAGAGCCGCCACCGCCTTGATTGGCTTTCGCAAGATTATACTCGCCATCGGGCCGGACGATGGCCTGTATGGCTGCATTAACGACGGTGGTTTCATTAATGTCTTTCACTTGGCATCTAATCTTGGCGGCGATTGAAGTAGTCCCGAGCTTCTCGAGGGTTTTGCTTCACAAACAAGAGTTGGTCGCGCCGACTCGCTCGACATAGTTTCCTTGGAAGTTGTTGTGAAGGCGGTCGCGGAGCTGCTCCCACGCGTAGATGGAGCCCGGCTCTATGGTAAAGAACCAAGAGAGCGCCACTCCTTGCAGCGCGAGGGGGAGTCCCTTCGCCTTCGTGGTTTCATCTCCGCCCGCGGCTTCGATCGCGGTTTCGTACACGCGCACGAACTCGCGGGGGTCCGTGTCGCCTTTGTACGGGTCGATGGCGCTAGGAAAATTGAAGTCTTCGGGCCATGCCACCTGCTGCAGCCCCGTCGAAAGTGGGGACTCCGGATCTACGCGCCGCAGCGGCACGCGGCTAGACGTGGGGGCTTCGCGACTGTCCGCCCTCTCTGGCGTGGGCTCGGGCGCGATTACTGGCGCGGTCTGCTGGCTCCGAGCCTCTTGCATATCCCGGACGGCTCCGCGAAGGTCTCCTAGTTCCCGCTGGAACGCGTTGAGGGCTGCTAGTATGGCGCTTTCCACCGCAGGTGCTGTCGGGGCCGCCGGAACACCCAGCGGACAGGTCGGTGCAGGGAGCATCGCCTCACGATCTCCAGATCCGCCGGATGCTTCATTGCGGCTACCCCGCCACGATCGCTGCCGGCGAGGGTGGCGGGGTCGCTGTTGATGCGCGGCGACGGGTTGATGTCGCGAAGCGCGCTAGCGGGTCGATCGCTGCAGTACCGGCGACGGGTTGATGTCGCTGTAACGGCGCTTAGCGAAGTCGGTATTTGAGTGCCGCCGACGGGTTGATGTCGTTGTAGCGGCGCTTAGCGGGTCGGTCGCCGAGTGCCGACGGGTTGATGTCGTTGTAGCGGTGACGGGGTTGGTCGTCGCGGTGCCGATGACGGGGTTGGTCGTCGCCGCACGAACGTCGACGTCTTCGGCCACCGCGCCTGCGTCGCCACCCGCGCTCGCCGCTGCCGATGCCGAAGCCCTGGTACTCATACGACGCTCTGGCCCGGCCGCCTTCTTTCCCTTCGCCGCCGCTGACGAAGCTTTTTTCGGTGCCATCTTTTTTCTTCGGTCTTCGGGCTTGTCCTTGTCCTCCCCACGGACGGCGCCAACTGTTGTGGCTACAGACCAAACAGAGAGAGAGAGAGATGGTAGTGGAGAGTGATGGAGATGAGTAATGGCTTGGGTCCTCCCCATGGCCGGTATCCTCTACATATATACATGGAGAGTGCTTTTACAATTATACCCTTACATCTGAGTATCCCCTTCAGGGGTACTTATGTGATTACACATGGCCCATTCTGGGCTTTATAACCTTCTACCGTGCTCGCTGGTTAAGGTGGGGCCACCCTACAACATGTACCTTTGGAAGAATTGATAATTCCAAATGCTTGTTCAAGATATACTCAAAAATTAGTTTAGGATTTGGTGGTTGCTATCTGAAATCCTCAATGTTGGGTTGATCTCGCTAACAACCTCCGAGATCTCGTGGAGGTCACGACTCTACTCGCGCATACGATCGGGCGCAACCAATCGTGACGTGGTTTCGGTCCGGCCACCTAACGCCAAATAAAAAGGTGGTTTTGGCAAGGTTTCGACATGAGTCGCTAAGGCCTTACAAACCCTAATAGACCCGATCTACTAACGCGGCGCTACGGTGAACGAAGGCGACGCCTACTCCGCCCCCGGCGACCACCGCAACTCCGCGACCTCCTCCGCTACCGTCGGCCACCTCAAGATCACCGAGCACCGAGCAAACTCATGGTGTTATCCAGTTCGGGTATGTATCTTACGCTTCCGCTATAAGGATCTATTGTAGGTGTTCATGCCTTGATCTAGGGTTAATGTTAATGCTTCATGATTAGACTTAAATCAGCTCTTTCATTTGGTATCGGAGCCACCCTAGGATCAGCATGAACCCTAATCAAACCCTAACCGAACTCGGATTTATGTTTAAAGGCTTGGATCTAATGTTTAAGGCTCGGTTAGCATTTAGAAGGAGGTGATTCAAGTTTTGTTTGCAAAAACCCTAATAAAGTTCCCCAAATTTTAACCCTTCCGAACCCTAAATCCCCAAATCAATGGGTCAAAAATTAAGATCGGGACGGAAAAGACTTACGTTATGGATCCTCACGCCGCCGCCGATGTCGCCTTTCGCGCGCCGCTCTTGGTGTGAACCGCGCAGCCGCCGCGCGCTGCCGCTCCGCCGGCAGCCGCTAACGCCGCCTTGCTCCTCGCGGGCGCCGCCGCTGCTCCGCGCGACCCCATGGCCGCCGCTCTGGTCCGCGCGAGCGTCGTTGCCAGTGCAGAGCGCCGCTTTTGCGCGCAAGGCCGTCGCCGATGGAGCGTCTCCGCCGCCGCTCGTGCCCGTGATTTTCGGGAGCACCCGGTTGAAATGGGAATTAGGGTTAGGGTTTTCAAGTTTTATTCCCAGCGCGCCCGTCATCAGCCCTTCGATTGCATCCAATGGTCACCGTTTCGCGGGCCAAGAAGGTGATGGGCCGGCCACGATTTCTGGCTGTCAGATGAAGATCCGACGGCTCGCGCGCGTGCGCATTTTTTATGGGCTGCGGCCATGCGCGATCTCTTGGGCCACGCCGTGAGCCTTTTGGCCCATGCGGGATTTTTTGCCCGCGCAGGATTTTCGGCCTGTACGCGGGATTTAAGGGCCGTGCGCATTTGGTTTGGGCTACGCGCCTATGCTGTTGGGCCGTGCGGGTATTTTCTGGCCACATGAATTTTTTAAGCTGCGCAGCGCACGTGAATGGGCCACGACGTGCGTAATTTTGGGCCACCAGCGCGATTTTCGCCCGTGCAGGATTTTACGGGCCGCACACGTTATTTTTGGGCCGTCCGTTTTTGGGCTGCTATCCATGCACAATTTTTGAGCCGAATGCATGTTTTGGGCCAACTGCAGCAGTATGTTTTCAGTGCATTTCCTTATGTTTTAAGTCTACTTTATGCACTGTTTTTAATTATTTTTGGTGGCCCAAAATTATGATGTATCATTACCGTTTAATTATGTATAATCTCGATTAAAATTGAACCAACGGATATTTTAATTTTGAGATTTTATGATTAATTTTGGCATTATGCATATATATGGTTATATTCTGACCAACGTTGTTTATAATCATATGTCGCCATATTATTATGTTTTGTCTCTAATTAAAATTGAACCAACGAGATATTTTAATTGGAGATTTTTATGTTTTTGGCATTATGTATGCATATCATTACATTCTGACCAACGTTGTTTGTAATCATGTGCCGCCATATAAAATTATTAAGTTCTTTTTCATTTCTGCCCAACGGTGATACGAATTAGAACTGTAGTTTGCATGTTATTAATCAGACCAACGTAGGGTTAATTACATGCAATATATATTTATGATTTTTGCCCTGTATTTTGAAATTTAGTACTTAATGCATCAAACGTTGCCGCCACAATTGATAACATTAAGTAGCTCACGAGGAGCAATTTTCCCACGTGGAAAGAACGAATTCATATTGTTCTTGACGTTTTGGACCTTGACTATACCTTAAGGGTAGCCGTTCCCATTCCTCCCACCGAAGGCGAGGAGACTTATGATGAGAAAAAGAAAATTGTGAGGCTTATGCTGAAAAATGGGATCAGTCTAACCGCTTATTACTAATGATTATGAAGACCTCTATTTCAGTCGGGATTAGGGGAGCAATCCCCGATTCTGAAAATGCTAAGGAGTACTTGGTTTTAATTAAGGAGAAATTTTAAGGCTCCACTAAAGTTTATGCCAGTACTTTGATTCAGAGGCTCTTAACCACTAAATATGATGGGTCCGGCAGCATAAGAGAGCATATTATGATGATGACCGATATGGCTGAAAAACTCAAGGGCATGGACATGGCAATATCTGATGGTTTCCTTGTCCATTCTTTTATGACCTCTCTTCCTTCTGAGTACACGGTTTTTAAGATTAATTACAATACTCAAAAATAAAAAATAAAAATTTTTGGAGCATGAGCGATTTAATCGCCATGTGTGTCCAGGAGGAAAAGAGAATAAGACCAGAAAAGAAGGATTTTGCTCTTCATGTTGGTGGCTCTAACAAAAGGAAGTTCCAAGGAGACTTCAAATCTAAGAAAAGCTGCAGTTTTCCCCTAACTCAGACAAGTCAGGGCCTAAAGTGCACAATGCACCTAAGCCTCATGTTGCTCCCGGCGGAGCATCTAAAAGGGGGAATGTTTTTTTTCTGCAAGCAGCCAGGGCATTTCAGAAAGATTGTGTGTGATGCTAAGCGTAAAAATAATGATGAGACTTCTTCGAAACTGTGGCTCTATCGTTTAGGCCACATTTCGAGGGGGAGAATGAATGGAGCATCTCATTAAAGAAGAAATTCTCCACCCATTAGATTTCTCCGACTTAGACCATCGCATTGATTGCATTAAAGAAAAATGTGTTAAGCAAATAAAGAAGGAGCTACTCGCAAAGACAGACTTTTCCCGTGACATCGTGGATGGTTTTGATACATTTATCACATTCACTAATGATTTCTCCCGTTATGGTTATATCTTTCCCATTAAAGATCGATCTGAATCACTTGACAAAATTAAGGCTGAAGTTGAAAATCAGCACAACTTAAGAATTAAAGTGGTAAGATCGGATTGTGGGGGAGAATATTATGGAAGACATGCCTCTTATGGGCAAATTCCGACCCTTTCGCTAAGTTCCTTCAGGAAAATGGCATCGTTGCCAATTGGCTCAGCAGAATGGTGTAGCTGAAAGACGCAACCGTACACTTATGGACATGGTACGGAGCATGCTTAGCCATTCTAGTTTACCAATTGGCTTGTGGATGGAAGCACTAAAGACAGCCGCACATATTATTAATCGGGTTCCCAGTAAATCAGTACCTAAAGCACCTTATGAATTATGGACTGGGAGGAAACCGAGTATGAAATACTTACGATTGTGAGGTTGTTGTACTGAAGCTAAGTTATTTAATCCACACATTGGAAAATTAGACCCTAAGGCAGTAAGTTGCCATTTTATTGGGTACCCCGAGAGATCCAAAGGGTATCATTTTTATTGTCCTGATAGGATAACTAAGTTTGTAGAAACAAGGCACGCTGTGTTCTTAGAAAATAACGAGGACTTGGAGCCCAGGAAAATAAATCTTGAGGAGAAGCGGGTTTATGTTTCTACACCGCTCATCCCAGAGACTTTTTATTCCTGTGCCTCAGGCGGTTGCACCTCCAGTAGAGAATACTGTTGTTGCGCCCACTGTTGAGGTTTCTAAAATTCCTGATGTTATACCTAATGAAGAGCCTCAGCAGTCTCTTGAAATAACTAATGAACCTCTTAAAAGATCACAGCGGGAGAGAAGATCTGCCATCCTAAATGATAATGTTGTTCATATGAATGAGGATGTTAATGATATAGGGAAGGTAGATGATTCCACCTCTTATAAAGAGGCCATAATGAGTGAACATTCTTCTAAATGGCTTGAAGCCATGGAGGATGAACTAAAGTCTATGAGCACTAATGATGTATGAGACTTAGTAGAAAGTCCTGACAGAGTCAAAACAGTAGGCTATAAATGGGTCTACAAAACTAAGCGTGACTCTAAGGGAAATGTCGAAAGGTTCAAAGCAAGGCTCGTAGCAAAAGGCTTCTCACAAAGAGAGAGGATTGACTATAGTGACACCTTTTCTCCTGTCTCAACTAGAGATTCATTCAGAATTGTTATGGCACTTGTAGCTCATTATGATTTAGAGCTGCATCAGATTGATGTTATGATGGAATTTCTTAATGGCGACTTGCAAGAGAATGTTTACATGGCTCAACCGGAAGGTTTTGTCGTGGAAGGCAAGGTGCATATGGGATGTCGACTTAAGAAATCAATTTATGGCTTAAATCAAGCATCGAGGCAGTGGTACCTCAAATTCGATAAGATCATAAGGAGTTTTGTTTTTAAGGAAAATGAAGTTGATAACTGCATATATGTTAAGTTCAAGGGGAGTAAATTCTCCATCTTAGTACTTTATGTGGATGATATCTTATTGGCCAGCAGCAATAAGGACATGCTGTTTGAGACCAAGAGATTTCTTTCATCTAATTTTGATATTAAGGATCTCGGTGATGCCTCTTATGTTCTTGGCATTGAAATTCACCGAGATAGGTCCGAAGGAATATTAAGTTTATCTCAGAAGGCATACATTGACAGAGTACTGAAGGGATACAATATGCATAAGTGCTCTGGCTCGCCTGCTCCTATTGTTAAGGGCAATTAGTTTGGGACATTTCAATGTCCAAGGAACTAATATGAAACTGATCAGATGAAGTCGGTTCCTTATGCTTCAGCTGTCGGAAGCATTATGTATGCTCATGTATGTACGCGCCCTGATTTAGCTTTTATAACCGGGATACTTGGCGATATCACCAAATCCAGGACCGACCATCGAAAGCCGTTAAGAAAGCTTTGCGCTATATGCAAGCTACTAAGCATTTCATGCTCACATTTAAGTTTTCTGATAACCTTGAAGTTATTGGTTATTTAGATTCAGATTTTGCGGGATGTGTTGATACTAAGGAATCCACGTCAGGTTATATCTTCACACTCGATGGAGGAGCTATCTCGTGGAATAGCTCCAAACAAACCCTTATGGCATCTTCAACGATGCAAGCTGAGTTTGTGGCATGTTATGAGGCTACCGGGCAGGCTGTATGGCTTAAGAACTTTATCCCAGGACTTAGAGTGGTAGACAGCATTTCTAAACCACTCACCTTATACTGCGATAATGAACTCGCAGTCTTTTATGCAAATAACAACAAGTCAAGTGGTGTTGCCAAACACATTGACATTAAGTATCATGTTGTGAAAGATAGAATCCAGGATCAAACCATAAGTATCAAGCATATTAAGTATTAAGTTAATGCTTATGATCCGCTTACTAAAGGCTTACCACCCAATATTTTTCGTGATCATGTTGCAAGATGGGTTTATTGGAAAGCTCTCGATTCGGATAAAAGGACCTTAAAGCAAACCAACTCCCATTAAGTATAATGAATATCCATTTCGAGGTAAGATAGTACACTATAGGTACTGGGGTTGTATGACACTTCATTGGCTATGCAACACATTGCCTTGGTATGCTGTTTTATCGAGAATGGGCTTATGATGTTAGCCTTACGATCAAAGGGGAGAATGTTGGGTTGATCTCGGCTAACAACCTCCGAGATCTCAGGGAGGTCACGACCTCTACTTCGCGCCCTGATCGGGGGCGCAACCAACTGTGACGTGGTTTCGGTCCCGGTCACCTAGCGCCAAATAAAAAAGGTGGTTTGGCAAGGTTTCAGACATGAGTCACTTAAGGCCTTACAAACCCTAATAGACCCGATCTACTAACGTGCGCTACGGTGAACGAAGGTCGACGCCTACTCCGCCCCGGCGACCACCGCAACTCCGCGACCTCCTCCGCTACCGCCGCCACCTCAAAGATCACCGAGCACCGAGCAAACTCATGGTGTTATCCAGTTCGGGTATGTATCTTACGCCCGCTATAAGGATCTATTGTAGGTGTTCATGCCTTGATCTAGGTTAATGTTAATGCTTCATGATTAGACTTAAATCAGCTCTTTCACTCAAATGTTCCGACAAAAGACTATTAGTATACACTTCTGTAGCAGAATATGAAGTGCAGGATTGCTCGTCGTTACGTGGTATATTAAGCATATTAATGAAGTACCTTTATATCTCTGGAGATATCATATATATAGTTCTTTGCTGCATTGGTAAATTTTGCCTCTAATTGTTGCTTTGTTCGTTTTGTAGCCTGCAAGACAGAAGCATGTAATCGCAGAGTCAGAGTGATTCCGAGATGACAGAGTCAACAAATTCCAAGAAAAGTGGAATGCATGTGTTACATTCTGGGCCACAGGTCTAAATGGGCTGAACACAACTAAGCCCACGGAGCAACAACCTTATAAGTGGTATTGGGCCTTCTCCCCCAAAAGACTAGTCCAATGGGTGGGGGCTCCCTCACACTTATAAGTTGTTCTTGCTCCTCTCCCACAATCCATGTGGGACTATTCCTAACAATCTCCCCCTCACACATGGATTGGGCACTTCTGCAACCATGAGGTTCAAGGAGATGTTAGGCACCTGAGCTCTGATACCAATTGTTACACTTTTTTGGACCCTGGCCGCATGCCTAGGTCCAACTGAGTGCCACAGGTCTAAATGGGCTGAACACAACTAAGCCCACGGAGCAACGGAGCAACAACATTATAAGTGGTATTGGGCCTTCTCCCCCCAAAAGACTAGTCCCCACGGATTGTTAGGAATAGTCCCACATGGATTGTGGGAGAGGAGCAAGCACAACTTATAAGTGTGAGGGAGCCCCCACCCATTGGACTAGTCTTTTGGGGTGAGAAGGCTCAATACCACTTATAAAGTTGTTGCTCCGTTGCTCCGTAGGCTTAGTTGTGTTCAGCCCATTTAAACCTGTTGCCCAGGATGTAACAAGTGGTATCAGAGCTTAGGTGCCTAACATCTCTTTGGACCTCATAGTTGCAGAAGTGCCCAATCCATGTGTGAGAGTGAAATTGTTAGGAATAGTCCCACATGGATTGTGGGAGAAGAGTAAGCACAACTTATAAGTGTGAGGGAGCCCCCACCCATTGGACTAGTCTTTTGGGGAGAGAAGGCCCAATACCACTTATAATGTTGTTGCTCGCTGTTCGTGGGCTTAGTTGTGTTCAGCCCATTTAGACTGTGGCACTCGGCTGAACTAGGCATGCGGCGAGTCCAAAAAAGTGTAACAGCCTGGTTGGTTGATTGCATTGGTTATTTTCTTAGGGCTTGCTGCAATTGGTGGCATTGCATTTACCAGCTACACTTACTACCTGAGGTTTGCCTAAATGTTCCCATTGGATTACATTGTTTAGTTATTTGTCCTTGCTTGTGGATATTGATGTGTGTATATGGCCTTCTTACCTAGAGTTCACAGTGATGCTTTGCTGCATTCCATGTATAGTCAATAGATATACACAAACTTAAAATGGCAGCCTGCACTAATTTTCAGTTGTAGTTTCCAATCAAGAATAAATGGTAAATTGGTCACTTCGAGTTTGACAGCACCCATTTATGCAATTTTTTCTTCTTTTGAGTCATGCTTATGCAATCATATAGCAATTTCTTGAAGAAAGAATTTGCATTCTGTTAAGAACACAATAAATGTATTTTTTTTCTAAAACTATATGAAATCATTGATTTGACACTTTGTCAGAGCTAATTTCTTGCATCTAGAAGTTTATTATTTTCACTGTGGCCCTCCCAGTTTTGGTGACAAATTCTACTTGTTTTTCATATTCGTGACCAACTCTTTTTACTGAAAGTTTCTTGTTATTAACAGGAGAACCTCCGGGCCATGTGGTTTTGTGTATGTCATGATGGAAGCTTATTCGTGAGAGGATCGTTTACTTGTGAGGACTGAAGAGTAACAGTTAACATTGGGATTTGGAAGAACTAGTTTGTTCATTATTTGTTGTACTATATCGGTTCTCGAAAACAGTTTTATCTCTTCTGGTCAATTCATGCGCAGCCTAGTGGACCACCTGTGTGAATTTCTACCTATCTTCACATCAGACCTAACCCCCTGGCTGCAGTGGCGGATCTAGGATCAAAATTTAGGGGGGGCTAATAGGACTTACTGACCGGTTTGCTGAATACCGAGTTGCCAGCCTACGATAGCCTTGTAGACACAAGAGGGAGAGAAGCTCCATGCCAAGAGCCAAAATGTCGTTGTGGCTTGTAATCATCACTATGTAATCATCACTACAAATACAATTTTCTTCATCATGTAAATGCCTTTTAAGCCCGACAAGATTATTCATATGGCTAATGTAGAGTTGTAGGGGATGAGAGAAATACACATGGCCGGCCAGCGGTAGGGGGCTGGCGCCCCACCTGACCCACCGCTGGGTCCGCCCCTGCCTGGCTGTGTATGTCCATGTAAAGCAGTTCATCAGTTTGTGACAACCGAAGCAATCAACCAATGGGGATTTGTTACAGGATTTTCATAAAACAGCCCATTGGATAGTTTTGTTGTGTGCCTGATACGTTAGGGTGAATGCACTTAGTCTTGACTTCCAGAGTTTGGGTCATTAACATGGGTGTGACTTGTGACAGAGTAGCAGGGCTCTGATCATCTGCAGTGGAGTTACTACTGTCAATGGCAAATTTCTTGTTTTGCTGATGATCGTACACGGTACCGTACTACTTACTCTGTGGTTACTACAGAAGAGTGATGTTGTGGGATAGATGTAGTTAAATTTCTAACATTTGGCTGTCGATATCTATACAAATATTTATATTGGGTATGTGAAAATGATATATGTATATTTGTCTCAAAAGTACTTTTATAGGAGAAGCAAAGTTAACTTTTCAACCTTTAACTTTCATTTGGTTTGTTTTTCAATCTTGTACTTTGAAACCGTTCAAATGAGAACCTCGAACTAACGAAACTGTCCACTTTACCCCCAAACCCAAACCAGGGTGGTTTATCTGACGTGGCATCGGTGTATCTATTTTTCGTTGACATAGCATCTAGGTAGAGATGATGTGGTGCTCTTCTTCAGTTGATTAACTTAATGGCAATGCCATTTAAGCAAGGCCAGTTGTCATACACATATATAGAGAGGGGGAGTAGGGTGAACAGAGGCAAGACAGGGGAGGCATGTGGCAGCGGTTCTGTTGCCTCACCGTTGGCGATAGGCCAGTTGTCATACACATATAATGTAGTTGGTGTTGTGCTGGTAGCTTAGTATTACTCTGTTTACTTAGTTACTAGATGTATTTGCTGTTTGTTAAATGCGATAACAACCAATCCATGACATGCTTAACATGTATTTGCTGAGTGAGATGACAAAAGAGGCCAGCTTTGCCCAGTGAGATGACAAAAGAGGGCAGCTTTGCCCAGTGAGATGACAAAAGAGGGCAGCTTTGCCCAGTGAGATGACAAAAGAGGCCAGCTTTGCCCAGTGAGATGACAAAAGAGGGCGGGCAACTTTGCTCAGTGAGATGACAAAAGAGGGTAGCTTTGCCCAGTGAGATGACAAAAGAGGCCAGCTTTGCCCAAAGGACATGACAAAACGGGCAGCCTTGCTCTGAGATGACAAAAGAGGCCAGCTTTGCCCGGTGAGATGACAAAAGAGGTCACTTTGCCCGGTGAGATGACAAAAGAGGGTAGCTTTGCCAAAGTGACATGACAAAACGGGCAGCTTTGCTCGGCGACCAAAACTAAATCACATGCCTACCCTTCGCTTTATAAATTGAGGTGCAATGCATCCGCAAGAGAACACTACACAATCTAACACTACATCATACCTTCCTTCTCCACGTCGAGATGAACAACAAGCAGCTAAAGGAATGGCAGAAATTCACGGAAACATACGGGAGAAAATTACGAAGAATAGGGAGGAGTCCCGCAAGAAGGCACAATGGGAGGAGACCCGCAAGATAGCAAGGTTTGCTGCGGCTCGCGAGGAACAAGCAAGGGCTGCTACGGCTACGAGGTCAGCTCCCCGCAATGAGCGGCCACGTAGCAACAACCCCATCCCGGATGTCCCCACCGAGCGTTCGCCGCAACTCCCACTTGAGGGGGAGACACCCCCTTTGTTGGTGCGGGGACACGTGTAAGTTCTTCAAGTTCAAGGAACGCATCAGCCTAGGTATGCGTTACTATGGTTGCACAAACTACTCCAGTGACTATCTCAACCGCAGTTTTGACACCTCAACCTATCGGCAGCCGGTAACGACCACATGCACCATTCTCCCTACCTTTTCTCCTTCACAGCACGCATTAACAATCTCTCCCCTGTATTTACAGTCTCCGGAGCCCCTGTGTGGCTACCGCAAATGGATCGATCTTGAGATCCACCCTGCGGAC
The DNA here is from genome assembly GCA_036346575.1 of Dendrocalamus sinicus. Lineage (NCBI taxonomy): Eukaryota > Viridiplantae > Streptophyta > Magnoliopsida > Poales > Poaceae > Dendrocalamus > Dendrocalamus sinicus. The sequence continues at coordinate 21,004,541 of CM070641.1, forward strand.
CAATGGACCCTCGACTTCGAGGAGTGGAATATCACACGGGACAAGGAGTTGCTGGAGGAGGAGCGCCGCAAGAACGAGCACACCCTACGTATACAACGCGAGACGTAAGCTCATCTCGAAGCGTGCACGCGTAGGGAGCGGGAGGCTCGCGAGATGGAGCGCGAGAGAAAGAGGGAAATGGCGGCTAAGGAAAAAGAGGCCGCAGAGGAGTTCAACGCTGAGCGGGCAAGGAAGGGAAAGTGGCCCCGGTCCACACAGTAGGTCGTACGAGCAGTTGGGTGGGTTAGTCGCATATCATGCTATATGTTATGCATGTAATAAAAATGTACGCGGCATGTTACTCCCAACTGTATTATGAAGATTATTTCTATTTCACATAAGGTTATTATCTCGTCTGTTCGCATTCAATGATTCAGATAGCAAGTCATTTAACAATATTAACACACCAGTTCTCTCCGTACACTAATTCTCAGTAACATTAAAATACCACTTACCACTGTATGTATCGAACGTTCTACAGTTAATCGTTCTTAAAAACATTTCCCAAAATTTTTTATGCACCTATAACATACAGTGAACATTATTATTACAACTACACCACATTTTTCCCAGTTTAAAACTACAAAATTGACAAAACTCTAAAAAAAATCACGGGGGACTGAGTAAAGTCACCCCCCGTATTGGGCGACTGCACTACAAGTCGCCCATCCATTGGGCGACTGCATGATAGTCGCCCAATAGGAAGGCGACTAATTGCAGTCTCTCGAGCGTAGAGCGACACAAATTTTGTCGTCTCCCGGTTGGGCGAAAGGTGGAAGTCGCCCAATGGGGGAGCGACTGGAGCCTATTTTTGTAAAAATTTTTTCCCACAGGTATATTTATGTAATTTCGAATAAAAAATGGATTATCCGTACAAAAAATGCAATTAATGCTCCGGTTACACAATAGAATTAATGCTCCGGAAGCTTCCTTTCCCAGTCTGGTAGAGCGAGGGTTGCTATTGGGGTTGGTTAGGCTGCAGGCGAGCTCTGCCGCAGGTTTTCGGTTGGATTGGAGTGGTTTTGCTGCGACCGTGACCATCTTGCTGCAGAAATGTGATGGGCTTGCGACTCTGAGTTGCATTTTGTTTCTAGGTAGTGGCTTGTTTGGTCGCTGGAATGAACTGGCCCCGATTTCGCCTGTTTCAAGTCGCTAAATAGTTGAAAGTTTTTTCATGAAGCACTGCGTGGGTAGTGACTAGTTCTTCGATCTGCTTTGAGATGGGGGTTCGATTCTCATTCACTTAGTATGGTACAATTCTTGTTTGGTAAGTAATGTGGGCAAGGTTGGAGGTTGGGTTGAACTCATTTATGTGTAAGCTAGGCTAGCTCGAAATGTTTCAAGTGAATAAAAGGACCCTGTATACATCACTGCTGTACCTCCCCATATCCCATTGGCAATGGCATTGTAGAGGGAATCTTGTCATTCAAGTTAATGACAAGTCTATTATGAAAAATTCAATCTCTTTTAAGGTATTTTTGAAACTCTAGTGTGTTAGCAACCTGCCAAATGTTTGGGTCTTATACACCTTTTTCATTAATCACTATATATGTCCTCGTTTTTTTTTTTGCATGGATTACAGCGTGCAAACACAGTCTCATAGAGAAACTAGTCATACTATATATCTCTGGCTCATGGTGAAGTTGACAGACAATATCCCATTCTCATCAAATCATAGCATTCAACTTGCAGGGTGCTATTGGACTGGGTGTCAAAACAAATGGTTTGGAATATGTGCTGCTGGCCACTTCTTAGATTCTCAATCAGACAATTGCGATGGTCTTTGCACGGAGTCAAAAGCCCGCCATGCCTTCCTCCACACACATTTCTATTGCTGCATACCAGGTCTATACATGGTCTTGCTATTTTATTCATGGAAACTGGAGAATGACTCAAGCAGTCTACTACATCCTGCACTAGTATGCTGAATTCATAAATTGACTCAAATATCAACTCATTAGCATAAGTAATTCCAGATTCCAGACCATTCTTTAACAAAGTTACAGTAGAATTTGAATGAACTACCCTAGCATTCTGATACAAATTGTTGATCATGTGTTCTGAAGGACAGGAACCCCAAGGGTAACAAACAAGTGCGGACATTGCAAGAACAAGGTGGATTTTGGCAAAGAGTTTATATGTTGCTCTGATTGCTCCAACCCAACCTTTATGAACAAGGATAGCAAATTGGGTTACTGCAAGAGTGGTGCTGAGTTAACAATGCAGTTAAAACCGCAAGGTATATTTTCAAGAGTAGTTTGTAATAGACTCAGTTGTAGTTTCGCATTTTTTATTGGATGCACATGTGTTTTGAATTTTTACTAGTTTAAGAGATATCTGGCATTTTAACATTTTTAGTTAAATAAGATCAAAGGAGGAAAGTAGAAGTCTATAGTAAAGGAATAAGTTAGTGTTTGCTAATGCTTGCTTTGAATATTTTGTGCACCTTAAAAGTCATCTACACAGAGGAAAAAATCCTCCAAATAATTCATGTAATGTCATATATTCACATAAGTAACATCTGTTCAAACTACAAGGCAACTCTGCTTGTTTCTTTTATAAAGTTGTCTACACTGTTCGATACCTTCTATCTCCAAGATTTTGTAAATACATGTGAGAGTGGTGCAATACTTTAATCACAGGAAATGTTCATAACCATGGTAGAATGCAGTTGTGTGTAAAATAATTAGTGCTTGTATGCTCTCCCAAAAGGTGAAACAACAATGTTTAAATGTTTAAAGCACGTTAAGGGCATGATTTGCAACCACCTACTACTACACTAGTAACAATACTGCTTTAAATTATATAAAAAACAACGCTTCTTTAGGATTTTCTCAATTCAGTTTCTGGGAGAGCATAGAAGCACTCCTCAAATAATTTAATGTCTTAAAATGTATTCTGCAATTTATCTTTCAGCTAGTGTAATGTTCATAGTTGTTTCCACAAAGGTCCCTGTGTTCTGGCAGAATTTGCACTAATGATGTTTGCTCTACACTTTGTCTTTGCACAAGTTTCACACACAAAAGTGTTATCCAAGAAGGTCCTTTTGTCCTTTTTTTCTCTTTACTAATCTCTCCTACTATTTGTGCTGACTTGTTCCCGAGAAATTCTATTGTCAAGTCATTACCATGTTAAGTAGACAATAAGTGAGTCGTAATATCTGCAGAAACTTTTCATTGGGTAGCTGGCCCATGGATGAAGTGCTCCTCTCCATGTGATGGTGGTGTGTGGTATCGTGATGTTGCTTGTTATGGAAGTTTGGCTGATGCCACGATCGAACACTATCCTGTAGATGATGCTAGCTGTTCAGCACATGAAATGGTACTTGAAAGTTGAAACTGTTAAAGTTCATGTTGTTTGTACAGTAATGCATATCAGTTTGTTGCCTTTCACCCTTTCAGTCGCATATGAAAGATTCATTACTTATGAAGTGAACTTAAGTTTCTTAAGAGCATCTATTATACTTTCTGAGGATTTACATTTTTAGGTTGCCTAGGATATCAAATAATTTTCCGCAGCATGCATGATTTAGCATCTCTTCTGAGTTCTGATTTACATCTAACTTTGTATTTTCATTAACAAAGCTACGGCCAAAGCCCCAAAACAACCACAAAAGGTTGAATCGAAGCATTAAATTTTAAGTACTATCAAATCAGATCCTCAGTTTCACAGTAGTTGAATTGGTATATAGGACTTTGAAATCGATGGATTAAACCATCGAACTTTACGACAAAAGCTTGACCAAGCCCTTTTATCAGCTGGGAACCACTCTTTTTCTAATTTCGTTAATCACTGCCTATGCCCGTTGATAATAAAATGAACAAATAACCAGGTAGGATTACATGTTCCTGGCTAACTAAAGTATTAAAAACATCTGTCTGCTTAGTGGAAAATGACCCATCCAGGAGCATTTGCCAAAATAGTATTGCGACAATGATTATGCCGGATCCATGCAGATAGGATGGTAGAAATGATGGCAAGCTTAAGTCATATAAATCTGTAGAGAAAAGACATTCTTGTATGTGTACTGTTGTGGCTACAGACCAAACAGAGAGAGAGATGGTAGTGGAGAGTGATGGAGATGAGTAATGGCTTGGGTCCTCCCCATGGCCGGTATCCTCTACATATATACATGGAGAGTGCTTTTACAATTATACCCTTACATCTGAGTATCCCCTTCAGGGGTACTTATGTCATTACACATGGCCCATTCTGGGCTTTATAACCTTCTACCAGGCCTGCTGGGTTAAGGTGGGGGCCACCCCTACAACAGGAGCCTCTCATGGTAAAGGGCTTCACGGGCCGGCCATGTTGCCGAGTCCTTTGGCCCCCTCCGCCCTCGCGCTCGTGAATTGTTCGAATCGACCGAAGGTCGAGGCCGTGGCGAACCCCATCCCCGATCGGTGCTTGAGGCGACACGCGAGCACTCCGCCCGGTGGAGCCGGCAGACGCAGCGTGTGCGTCGGGGATGTTACACCGGCGCAGGTAAGCGTAACGGGCTCCTGAATCGCCGGGTACGCCTTATGTGATAAAGGCGCGTTGCGACGTTCGTTCTTCTCGCCTCCCACGTGGCGGGGCGTGCTTGGCGCGGTACGGGCCTTGAGGCGTCGTGACCATTTATGTAACGCCGGGCCTCCGGCGGTTGGTCTTCCGCCGTTGGACTCCTCTCGCGATGGGGTATATATATAGCGCTAGCGCGGCGTTGTTCCTGCATGTGTTCTGGTAGAAGTTGCTCCCCTAAAATGGGCCCCTTCCGTGCATCAGCATTCCCTAGCGCCGCTGAGCGGCTTGAGGAATGTTGATGTACAGATGGAGGTCCATTTTTCTTGGGAGCTTGGCCAGCGTCGGTGACCAGTGGCCAGCCGCGCGTCCTGCCCTCGCGCTGCGTTTCCGCATACGATGGCAAGGTTTGCCCCGTTCTCCTTAGCAGGCCTACCTACAGCCGGTGTTCCTGATAGAGCCCGCCCGCATCACTTTTGAAAAATGGTGATGTACTGTAGGTGGCCTGTTAAGGAGAACGAGGCAGACTTTGCGGGACATGGCCCTCACCTTTGCTGTTCGCGCGCGCGGGTTTGTTTTCTCGAAGGCAGGGTCCAGGCCGAAGCCGCGGCCACGCTGGTGTGGCGATCGAGAAGACGGTTTTCTACGCGCGCGCCGTGCTTTCGTATGAAGACGGCAAGGTTTGACTTGCTCTCGTAGGCAGATATGCTTGAGGTCATTTGTGTCCGCTGACTGTGCCAACTGGGGCTATTGTCAAGGAACGTTGATGTACTGAAGCTTATCTGCCTACGAGAACCTGTCAAAACCTGCCAGTTGCTTGGCCCGCGGCGACTTGCCATTATTCCCCGGCGCAGGGCCGAGGCGGGCGACAAAATACCTCAACCTAGAGCGGGGACTCACTGGTATCAAGGTGCGCCTAGCCGAAGCAGACGCGCGCGCTCCGTCCCCTGCCCTTCGGACGGGTGGTAGCGGAGCTGGCGCCTAGCCGAAGTAGACGCGTGTGCTCCGTCCCCTACCCTTCGAACGGGTGGCGCGAGCCGGCGCCTAGCCGGGTAGATGCGCGTGCTCGCCCCTACCCTTCGAACGGGTGGCGCGAGCCGGGCGCCAGCCGGCGTAGACGCGCGCTCCGTCCCCTACCCTTCGAACGGGTGGCCACGCATGCCGTGGTTGAGATCTCATGACGTGGCCCTGCGCTGTAAAGGCTCCTGGAATCACGCCGCCCCGGCCCGCCAGTGGTTAGGTTGCCGCATCGCGCGACCGCCTCGCATGCACGGACACGCGCGGCTTGTAAGCAGCGCGCGGGATGTGGGCGGTTGCGTGCTCGCGGCCGCCGCCTCTTCCCATGGAAGGAGGACACGGGCGGTCGATGAACGGTGCAGCCTCAAAGCCGCCGCTTTCCCATGGTCCATTAGTGCGCTTTTAATGGCGGCCGAGTCATCGACGCCAGCCTTCGATTGTTTTGGCGCGGGGCCGCACGCGCAGAGGCCACCGAGCGCCATGTCGCGGACGGTCCTGGCGCCGTGATCGTGGCCTGCGTCTTGGTTATGGGGAAGTGTGCGGACGGGCCTTTATGCGCTCGTGGTCGCGTCCGACGCAGACCGCCGCGACGCCGTATTGGGGCGAGGCGGCTTGAAGTAGCCCTCGTGACCGCGCCCCGCAGCTTGTACGCCCCTTTTTGCTCGCACGCTTCCATACTCCCGTAACGCCGCTATTCTCCTATTCGCGGAAGTGATGGCGTCTGGCGACGAGCATGGCCGGGCGGCTAGGAGCTGCGGCGTTCGCCGGTGACCTTCACCGCTAGAGGTGAAGTATACGCTCAAAGAGCGCGACCCGGCGGTGGCGGACAAGCAGTGGCTGGCGGCGGAGAAGGATGGCGCGTTCTCCGGCGAGCTAGGCCCATCGCTCGTGACCGAGAAGACGATCCACGGGCTTCTGCACGCGGGAAAGCTGTCGGAGCGCCAGGCGGTTCGATTACCCACCGCCGATGAGAGGGAACCGCATCTCGGCGGCGGCGATCGTGGGCGATGTGCTGCGGACCTTCGGGCTGGAGCTGGCACAACTGACGCCGAACGCCGGCTCGTGGGCCGTGGTGTACACCGGGCCTTGCGCCAGAGCGTCGCCGCCTAGCGCCCGTTGTTCGCCACCGCACGAGGCCCGATGCGGCCAAGGATCGGAAGGACGGGACGCTGTCGAGCTTCGGCAGCGTCACCTTTATTCTTCGTTCGACTTGCAACAAGCTCTTCCCTGCGAACTCTACTCGCGGGAAGTGGGAGTCTCACTAGATGAAGCGGTGGTTCTACCACCGTGGAGAGCGGAGCGGTCTTGAGTGCACGGGCGACCGATCGCGTTCAAGCCCTCGCCCGGCCGGGCGCTCGACGAAGAGGACCGGCGAAGGGCCTGGCGGCTCGTAGACGTGGCCGGCCGCTTCAACATGCGCGACCTCGCCGAGGAGTACGTGATGTATGGCGTGGCGCCGCTTGCGCTGAGAAGCGTCGAGACGACAATGTTTCACCGTCGGTCTCATTGCCGGCGCGCCTCCGATCTTCGTAAGCCTCGCCGTGCCTCTCCTCTATTCATGCGGCGCGTTATATGCTGATGTTACCTCCGTTGCTTCAGGTTTTAGCTTGAGGAGGCGAGCAGCCGCGCGTATTTCTAGGGTCGTACACCGGCAAGGAGCAGGCTCAGCGCGCGTCCGCCACCGCTGAGGCAGGGCTGGGGCGAATAAACCGCGTGTGTGAGGCCCTGGGCCTTGCCGTGCCGGACCGTGCCTGTCCGGACGAAGGTGCAGCGAAGAAGAAAGCGCCGTCTCGGAAGAGGGGCCGAAGCGGGGTGTCTGCCGCGCTTGGTGCGGCGGCTGCGACCGCTGCTGCGATGCCGCCGAAGTGCGCGGCGCGAGTCGGATTCGCGGCACACCGATTCGGCTTGATGGCGCGGATGCCGAGGCGAGGGATGTTCGGCGAGTGCCCTGGACGGCGGGCTTGCTGCGAGCAGCCGGAGAGGGGAGGCCTCGCCGCCCGCCGCGGTCGCCGAAGTAGAATCCGCGCGGACCGGCGATGTTGAGGTGGAGCCCTCGGCCATGGCCGCCGTGGTGCCGGAGACGCCCTCCGTGGAGGCGCACGGAGCCCGGCCGCCTTCCCCAACGGCGCGCGGAAGGCGAGGTGCCTCTTCGAAGTTGCCACGGCGGAATCTCCGCCCCGGTGCCGCAGCGCGGGGCCTCGCCGGCGGTGGCCGAGGGGCGGTGGCTCGCTGCCGCTCGCTAAGCGGCCGTGTGTACGGCCGGAGCTCCACCGAACGCCGCGAGGGTTCATCGTGGCGACGGGCATCCGAAGCTTGTGGGGCTCGGCGCGATGCCGAGACCTGCGGCGCGCGCCCTCGCCCCTCTGGCCACGCCACCCGCCGTGTAAGGACGATCGTCGCCGCCCCGAACACGGAGGCTTCTACGCGCTGCGGGACCATGCTTTCTGCGGGGGCTTACGCCACCGCAGCCCCGTTTGGTAGTAGAGGGGCGGGTCCCCGAAGCCCTCCCTCCGCTACCGAAGGTAGGTTGGCCTTGCTTATCCTGATGTATCATTTATGCGTTGCGGTTCTCACCTGCATTCCTGTTTTGCAGCGTCGCTCATTCTGGAGGAGGAGCGCTTGGCGGAGCACGGGAACCCCACACGTGTGAGCCCCGCGGACTTCGTGCCTCCCGAGACGCCGAGGGCGTGGCGCGATCATGGGTGAGGCGGCGCGCCGTCGACCAACAAGCACCGCAGCTCACGGCGGGCGCCCGGGACGCCGAGGTGTCCGGTGTGAGGGTAAGTACTCATACGACCACGCCTGGGCCGACCGAGCTTGCTAAGTCTCTTCATTCTGCAGACACTCGTGTTAGGGCAGGCCTTGCAAACGGCCTAGACCCGTGCCCAAAGGGCGCTTGAGGATAGGCTGCGGGCCACCGAGGAGGAGCTACGCGAAGCCTCGAGGACCCGCTCTGCCCAGGATGCCCGCATCCGCCAGCTGGAAGCGAAATGTGCCGAAGCAAAGGCGCACGCCAATGGACTTGTTGCGTCGGCGCGGGAGTCGGCCGCGGAGGCAGCTCAACAGGAGTTTGCGGCGGAGCGGGACGGACTCCTGGAGCAGGTCGCCTCGCTAGAGAAGGAAAAAGGTGAGCTTGCCTTGACTCTAGCGGAGCGTAACCAGGCGCTTGGCGACGCCTCGGTGGTTGTGTGGGATGCCATGCAAGCGCTGGAGAGCCATCTTCAAGGGCTGGTAGCTGAGGTGCCGGACCGCGCCTTTGGCCCGGAGGAATTGTCTTGGACCCTCCGCTGGGTCGGAGATGCCGCCAACGTCGCGCGCGGCGCCGCGACGGCCTTCGGCAACCATTGCGCGTTTACGTCGGCATGCCTGGTGCGCGCGCTCCTGCAGCACCGCGGTTGCACGCACGTCGCCGGGCTAGACGACCCCCAGCTGGAGATGCCTGGCGGGGCCGGAGTGATGTCCGACGCCGTTCGCTCCGCGCGCCTTGCCCTCAAGCCCTTCTTCGATCGGATCTGGGACTACGTCGGGCCAGATGCTGCACGGATCGAGCTCCGGAAGTCACTTTACGGGAGGGGGAGCCTCGGCCAATTTTTGGACGGGGTCCCTCGACGCGACGAGGGCGGCGCTAGGCCCTCCGAAGGTGCCAGGAACCCGCAGGTCTGATGCCGTGGTGCCTAGGTGTAGGCGTGTGTTGTAATGCTCCCTCTTTTTGCAAATGAAGTGTACGCTTGCTTCATAAATTCTGACTTTCGCCTATGTCCCGAGCAGCTTCCTTGCTGGGGCCGACTTCTTGCGGCCGACCTTGCGACTCGGCGACGCCTTCGACGCTGGCGAAGGGCCGAAGAGTCGCTGGACTTTTGGGCGGGCCGACCTTCTTCTGGCGGAACCCCGTCCTTACCGCGTGTTAAGGACGAACCTGCTGATTAGCTTACTAAGAGCGGCAGGGATGTTGGCGGGCCTCTGTACGCGAAAAATTTTCTCGGTATATAGAACTCCTGATAATTAGGACATTCGCGGGCGTGCTGTGTGGAGCCGAGATCCCCACCTTTCCGGTTCGCCGTTAGCGCGAGCCGTGCGAGCGTTGCCTCCTGCTGAAAGCCCGTAGACTGGCGCGTGCAAAGGCGGACCTCCGCACCACGACCTGTTTAGAGTCGCGTGGACTGGCGCGTGCGAAGGCGGACCCTCGCACCACGACCTGTTTAAAGTCGCGTGGATCGCGCGCGGCGGGCGACCGCACACGGCTTGTTTAGAGTCGTGATCGGCGCGCGCGAGGCGGCACTCGCGCTCACGACTGCTTAAAGTCGCGTGGATCGGGCGCGCGCGTGCGGCGGACCCTCGCACTACGACTTATTTAGAGTCCAGATCGGGCGCAGCGAGGCGGACCTCCGCACTACGACTGCTTAAAGTCGCGTGGATCGCCCGCGCGTAGGCGCACTCGCACACGACTTATTTAGAGTCCGTAGACTGGCGCGTGCGGAGGCAGACCTCCGCACTACGACCTGTTTAAAGTCGCGTGGACTGGCGCGTGCGTAGGCGGACCCTCGCACTACGACTTGTTTAAAGTCGCGTGGACTGGCGCATGCGAAGGCGGACCCTCGCACTACGACTTATTTAGAGTCCGTAGACTGGCGCGTGCGTAGGCAGACCTCCGCACTACGACCTGTTTAAAGTCGCGTGGACTGGCGCGTGCGAATGCGGACCCTTGCACTACGACTTCCCCCCACCCCGAGGTGGGGGTAGCCTCTGGTGTATCGCATTACCCACGTGCACGCCGATGCCGGGGCCAACCTCTAGCGCGCCACGTCGGTACTCTGGGACTCCCGGAATTGGTTTCCATGGTACCCCCTGCGTATACCTCCCGTGGTGTGCCTTCACACGCCAAGGTGCGCGATTGGTAGCCGCGCAAGATTCGCGTGGGATCGGCATCCACGTCTAATTTATACTCTGGGGAGTACGCATAAGGACGAAGTCCTTGGCGTGCGCGGGATTCGCGTCTTGTTTATACTCAGTAGAGTGCGCAGGGAGAACATCCGCGTCTTATTTAGACTCCGTAGAGTGCGTGCAGAGGCGTCCCCCCACACGTCTTCGTTTATACTCATGCCCGTGTCTTTGACGGAGAGTACACACGCGAACGTGCGTCTTCGTTTATACTCATGCCCGTGTCTTTGACGGAGAGTGCACACGCGAACGTGCGTCTTCGTTTATACTCATGCCCGTGTCTTTGACGGAGAGTGCACACGCGAACGTGCATCTTCGTTTATACTCATGCCCGTGTCTTTGACGGAGAGTGCACACGCGAACGTGCGTCTTCGTTTATACTCAGGCCCGTCACCTTTGGCTACGGCGAGTGCACACGCGAACGTGCGACTTCGATTTATACTCAGTCCCGTACCCCTGGCTACGGCGAGTGCACACGCGAACGTGCGTCTTTGTTTATACTCAGGCCCGTCATCTTTGGCTACGGCGAGTGCACACGCGAACGTGCGACTTCGATTTATACTTAGTCCCGTACCCCTGGCTACGGCGAGTGCACACGCGAACGTGCGTCTTTGTTCATACTCAGGCCCGTACCCCTGGCTACGGCGAGTGCACACGCGAATGTGCGTCTTTGTTTATACTCGTGCCCGCACTTGGATACGGCGAGTGCACACGCCGAACGCGCGTCTTTGTTTATACTCGTGCCCGCACCCACAGCTACGGCGAGTGCACACGCGAACGCGCGTCTTTGTTTATACTCGTGCCCGCACACCTGGCTACGGCGAGTGCACACGCGAACGTGCGTCTTTGTTTATACTCGTGCCCGTACCCACAGCTACGGCGAGTGCACTGCGAACGCGTCGTCTTCGATTTATCTGCGGAGCGCGCTAGCCAAGCCTGCGCGTGCCTCCGCCGCGTACTTGCGCGTGATGAAGAAAGATTGGTGACAAACGGCGATCTTCATTACATCCCTGTTTGCGCGGGTAAGCAATTACAGGGGATGGATATACTAACCGTTTGTCCTTGGTGCGGCCGAAGCCTCTAGTCGCTAGCCATCTGCGGGGCCCGCCAAGGCGCCTCTGAATGGCCCCACGGACCCCCGCGCTATGACGCCAGCTCTAAGAGCGCCGTTGAGCTTCGCGACGCGGGTACCTGGTACCTGGTTCGATGCGCCGGGCCATATCCTAGTCGCCTCGGACGGTGATGATGGTCCGGGGATGTGGTACCGCGCCGAAGGAGTTGAGGATTGGGCGCCCCAATACGGCATTGTAGGGGTACGGAAGGTCGACCACGTCGAAGGTGGCATCTTCGGCCCACACATTGTCATCTTGGCCGAAGGAGACTTGAAGGCCTATTTGGCCCAGCGCCGCAGGGGCTGTCCCCCGAAGCCCTGCAGTGGGATTCCTGAGGCCCTAGGCGGCTTCGAGGGATCCCCATCTCGTCGAAGGCCGCCGCAAACAATACGTTCGTGGAGCTACCGCCGTCCACCAAGGCACGCCCCACGTTGCATCCCGCGATAGTGACCCGGATGACGGGGTCCGATGAGAAGTCCACGCCTTGGGCGTCGTCGAGTGTGAATGTAACCGCTGCGCCCGATCCGCGGTGCTTGCGCTGGGTATGCCGCCACGTGATGTAGTCTTCGCGCATAGGCCTTATCGCCGCCGCCGAGGCGAATTCGCGCAGAGCCTCCGGATATGATGTTAATGACCCTGTGGTGGGTTGCCTCCGGGGCCTGCAGCGACAGGAGGCCCTCCCGAGGCTCCTGTACGTGAGCTTGGATCCGTAAGGGGCCTTCCTGGGGTTGCATCCCTTGTGCTCCTGCACCGCATGGGGCCTCGTGACGGGAATTGGGCGTGGGCCACCGCAGCGGCGCGTCTCGGGTTCTCGCCCTAGCGGCTATCGCGGAGCGCCGCGATGGAGGTGCACGTGCGGGTATCATGGTTGCCGCGGCCGTGGACTACGCACCACAGTCCCTGGTGCTGGTCGTCGTAATCTACACGACTTTTATCGTCGCGGCCCCGGCCACGGCGCCCCCGACCGCCTCGACCCGCGGGAGTGCCTTCGTCGGAACCGCCTTCAATGTCGATGACGTACCGGCCTCGCCTCGACTTCTGTTGGCCGCGCTTGGGCCGATCGGACGACTCCTTGTGCGAGGCGTCCCTGCGGTCGGGCACATCCCTGGACGGCTCCTGCTTACATTTTCCCTTCAAAGAACTGTCCTTCGGCGGATCTTCGGCTTTTGCCGAGGCTCCGACCTGGTTGGTGTCGGAGTCGTCACCTTGCCTTCGCCGCGCGTCTTCTTCCGCCCTGGCGTATTCCTCCATTTTGTCGAAGAGCTTCGCCACCGTCTTGATTGGCTTTCGCGCATTATACTCGGCCATCGGGCCCGGACGATGGCCCTGTATGGCTGCATTAACGACGGTGGTTTCATTAATGTCTTTCACTTGGCATCTAATCTTGGCGAAGCGATTGAAGTAGTCCCGGAGCTTCTCCGAGGGTTTTTGCTTCACAGCGAAGAGTTGGTCCGCGTCGACTCGCTCGACATAGTTTCCTTGGAAGTTGTTGTGAAGGCGGTCGCGGAGCTGCTCCCACGCGTAGATGGAGCCCGGCTCTATGGTAAAGAACCAAGAGAGCGCCACTCCTTGCGCGAGGGGAGTCCTTCGCCGTGGTTTCATCTCCGCCCGCGGCTTCGATCGCGGTTTTGTACACGCGCACGAACTCGCGGGGGTCCGTGTCGCCTTTGTACGGGTCGATGGCGCTAGGAAAATTGAAGTCTTCGGGCCATGCCACCTGCTGCAGCCCCGTCGAAAGTGGGGACTCCGGATCTACGCGCCGCAGCGGCACGCGGCTAGACGTGGGGGCTTCGCGACTGTCCGCCCTCTCTGGCGTGGGCTCGGCGCGACATCGGGCGCGATCTGCGGCTCGAGCCTCTTGCATATCCCGGACGGCCCGCGAAGGTCTCCTAGTTCCCGCTCGAACGCGTTGAGGGCTGCTAGTATGGCGCTTTCCACCGCAGGTGCTGTCGGGGCCGCCGGAACACCCAGCGGACAGGTCGGTGCAGGGAGCATCGCCTCACGATCTCCAGATCCGCCGGATGCTTCATTGCGGCTACCCCCGGCCACCTGATCCGCGCTGCCGGCGAGGGTGGCGGGGGCTGTCGTTGCAGTGCCAGCGACGGGGTTGGATGTCGTTGTAGCGGCGCTAGCGGGGTCGGTCGCTGCAGTACCAGCGACGGGGTTGGATGTCGTTGTAACGGCGCTAGCGGGGTCGGTCGCTGTAGTGCCAGCGACGGGGTTGGATGTCGTTGTAGCGGCGCTAGCGGGTCGGTCAGTAGTGCCGCCGACGGGTTGGATGTCGTTGTAGCGGTGGCGGGTTGGTCGTCGCGGTGCCGATGACGGGGTTGGTCGTCGCCGCACGAACGTCGACGTCTTCGGCCACCGCGCCTGCGTCGCCACCCGCGCTCGCCGCTGCCGATGCCGAAGCCCTGGTACTCATACGACGCTCTGGCCCGGCCGCCTTCTTTCCCTTCGCCGCCGCTGACGAAGCTTTTTTCGGTGCCATCTTTTTTCTTCGGTCTTCGGGCTTGTCCTTGTCCTCCCCACGGACGGCGCCAACTGTTGTGGCTACAGACCAAACAGAGAGAGAGAGAGATGGTAGTGGAGAGTGATGGAGATGAGTAATGGCTTGGGTCCTCCCCATGGCCGGTATCCTCTACATATATACATGGAGAGTGCTTTTACAATTATACCCTTACATCTGAGTATCCCCTTCAGGGGTACTTATGTCATTACACATGGCCCATTCTGGGCTTTATAACCTTCTACCAGGCCTGCTGGGTTAAGGTGGGGGCCACCCCTACAACATGTACCTTTTGGAAGAATTGATAATTCCAAATGCTTGTTCAGCATATACTCAAAAATTAGTTTAGGGATTTGGTGGTTGCTATCTGAAATCCTCAATGTTGGGTTGATCTCGGCTAACAACCTCCGAGATCTCAGGGAGGTCACGACCTCTACTTCGCGCCCTGATCAGGGGCGCAACCAACTGTGACGTGGTTTCGGTCCCGGTCACCTAACGCCAAATAAAAAAGGTGGTTTTGGCAAGGTTTCAGACATGAGTCGCTTAAGGCCTTACAAACCCTAATAGACCCGATCTACTAACGTGCGCTACGGTGAACGAAGGCCGACGCCCTACTCCGTCCCCGGCGACCACCGCAACTCCGGCGACCTCCTCCGCTACCGTCGGCCACCTCAGCATCACCGAGTACCGAGCAAACTCATGGTGTTATCCAGTTCGGGTATGTATCTTACGCTTCCGCTATAAGGATCTATTGTAGGTGTTCATGCCTTGATCTAGGGTTAATGTTAATGCTTCATGATTAGACTTAAATCAGCTCTTTCATTTGGTATCGGAGCCACCCTAGGATCAGCATGAACCCTAATCAAACCCTAACCGAACTCGGATTTATGTTTAAAGGCTTGGATCTAATGTTTAAGGCTCGGTTAGCATTTAGAAGGAGGTGATTCAAGTTTTGTTTGCAAAAACCCTAATAAAGTTCCCCAAATTTTAACCCTTCCGAACCCTAAATCCCCAAATCAATGGGTCAAAAATTAAGATCGGGACGGAAAAGACTTACGTTATGGATCCCCTCACGCCGCCGCCGATGTCGCCTTTCGCCGCCGCCGCTCTTCGGGTGTGAACCGCGCAGCCGTCACGCGCCGCCGCTCCGCTCGGGGCAGCCGCCAACGCCGCCTTGCTCCTCGCGGCGCCGCCGCTGCTCGCGCGACCCCATGGCCGCCGCTCGTCGCGCGGCGTCGTTGCGATCAGAGCGCGCTTTGCGCGCAAGGCCGTCGCCGATGGAGCGTCTCCGCCGCCGCTTCGTGCGTGATTTTCGGAGCACCGGTTGAAATGGGAATTAGGGTTAGGGTTTTCAAGTTTTATTCCCAGCGCGCCCGTCATCAGCCCTTCGATTGCATCCAATGGTCACCGTTTCGCGGGCCAAGAAGGTGATGGGCCGGCCACGATTTCTGGCTGTCAGATGAAGATCCGACGGCTCGCGCGCGTGCGCATTTTTTATGGGCTGCGGCCATGCGCGATCTCTTGGGCCACGCCGTGAGCCTTTTGGCCCATGCGGGATTTTTTGGCCGCGCAGGATTTTCGGCCTGTACGCGGGATTTAAGGGCCGTGCGCATTTGGTTTGGGCTACGCCTATGCTGTTGGGCCGTGCGGGTATTTTCTGGCCACATGAATTTTTTAAGCTGCGCAACGCACGTGAATGGGCCACGACGTGCGTAATTTTGGGCCACCAGCGCGATTTTCGCCCGTGCAGGATTTTACGGGCCGCACACGTTATTTTTGGGCCGTCCGTTTTTGGGCTGCTATCCATGCACAATTTTTGAGCCGAATGCATGTTTTGGGCCAACTGCAGCAGTATGTTTTCAGTGCATTTCCTTATGTTTTAAGTCTACTTTATGCACTGTTTTTAATTATTTTTGGTGGCCCAAAATTATGATGTATCATTACCGTTTAATTATGTATAATCTCTGATTAAAATTGAACCAACGGGATATTTTAATTTTGAGATTTTATGATTAATTTTGGCATTATGCATATATATGGTTATATTCTGACCAACGTTGTTTATAATCATATGTCGCCATATTATTATGTTTTGTCTCTAATTAAAATTGAACCAACGAGATATTTTAATTGGAGATTTTTATGTTTTTGGCATTATGTATGCATATCATTACATTCTGACCAACGTTGTTTGTAATCATGTGCCGCCATATAAAATTATTAAGTTCTTTTTCATTTCTGCCCAACGGTGATACGAATTAGAACTGTAGTTTGCATGTTATTAATCAGACCAACGTAGGGTTAATTACATGCAATATATATTTATGATTTTTGCCCTGTATTTTGAAATTTAGTACTTAATGCATCAAACGTTGCCGCCACAATTGATAACATTAAGTAGCTCACGAGAGCAATTTTCCACGTGGAAAGAACGAATTCATATTGTTCTTGACGTTTTGGACCTTGACTATACCTTAAGGGTAGCCGTTCCCATTCCTCCCACCGAAGGCGAGGAGACTTATGATGAGAAAAAGAAAATTGTGAGGCTTATGCTGAAAAATGGGATCAGTCTAACCGCTTATTACTAATGATTATGAAGACCTCTATTTCAGTCGGGATTAGGGGAGCAATCCCCGATTCTGAAAATGCTAAGGAGTACTTGGTTTTAATTAAGGAGAAATTTTAAGGCTCCACTAAAGTTTATGCCAGTACTTTGATTCAGAGGCTCTTAACCACTAAATATGATGGGTCCGGCAGCATAAGAGAGCATATTATGATGATGACCGATATGGCTGAAAAACTCAAGGGCATGGACATGGCAATATCGATGGTTTCCTTGTCCATTCTTTTATGACCTCTCTTCCTTCTGAGTACACGGTTTTTAAGATTAATTACAATACTCAAAAATAAAAAATAAAAATTTTTGGAGCATGAGCGATTTAATCGCCATGTGTGTCCAGGAGGAAAAGAGAATAAGACCAGAAAAGAAGGATTTTGCTCTTCATGTTGGTGGCTCTAACAAAAGGAAGTTCCAAGGAGACTTCAAATCTAAGAAAAGCTGCAGTTTTCCCCTAACTCAGACAAGTCAGGGCCTAAAGTGCACAATGCACCTAAGCCTCATGTTGCTCCCGGCGGAGCATCTAAAAGGGGGAATGTTTTTTTTCTGCAAGCAGCCAGGGCATTTCAGAAAGATTGTGTGTGATGCTAAGCGTAAAAATAATGATGAGACTTCTTCGAAACTGTGGCTCTATCGTTTAGGCCACATTTCGAGGGGGAGAATGAATGGAGCATCTCATTAAAGAAGAAATTCTCCACCCATTAGATTTCTCTGACTTAGACCACTGCATTGATTGCATTAAAGAAAAATGTGTTAAGCAAATAAAGAAGGGAGCTACTCGCAGCACAGGACTTTTCCTGTGACATCAGTGGATGGTTTTGATACATTTATCACATTCACTAATGATTTCTCCCGTTATGGTTATATCTTTCCCATTAAAGATCGATCTGAATCACTTGACAAAATTAAGGCTGAAGTTGAAAATCAGCACAACTTAAGAATTAAAGTGGTAAGATCGGATTGTGGGGGAGAATATTATGGAAGACATGCCTCTTATGGGCAAATTCCCGACCCTTTCGCTAAGTTCCTTCAGGAAAATGGCATCGTTGCCAATTGGCTCAGCAGAATGGTGTAGCTGAAAGACGCAACCGTACACTTATGGACATGGTACGGAGCATGCTTAGCCATTCTAGTTTACCAATTGGCTTGTGGATGGAAGCACTAAAGACAGCCGCACATATTATTAATCGGGTTCCCAGTAAATCAGTACCTAAAGCACCTTATGAATTATGGACTGGGAGGAAACCGAGTATGAAATACTTACGATTGTGAGGTTGTTGTACTGAAGCTAAGTTATTTAATCCACACATTGGAAAATTAGACCCTAAGGCAGTAAGTTGCCATTTTATTGGGTACCCCGAGAGATCCAAAGGGTATCATTTTTATTGTCCTGATAGGATAACTAAGTTTGTAGAAACAAGGCACGCTGTGTTCTTAGAAAATAACGAGGACTTGGAGCCCAGGAAAATAAATCTTGAGGAGAAGCGGGTTTATGTTTCTACACCGCTCATCCCGAGACTTTTATTCTGTGCCAAAGTGTTGCACCTCCAGAGAGAATACCGTTGTTGCGCCTTTGTTGAGGTTTCTAAAATTCTGATGTTATACCTAATGAAGAGCCTCAGTGATCTCTTGAAATAACTAATGAACCTCTTAAAAGATCACAATGGAGAGAAGATCTGCCATCCTAAATGATAATGTTGTTCATATGAATGAGGATGTTAATGATATAGGGAAGGTAGATGATTCCACCTCTTATAAAGAGGCCATAATGAGTGAACATTCTTCTAAATGGCTTGAAGCCATGGAGGATGAACTAAAGTCTATGAGCACTAATGATGTATGAGACTTAGTAGAAAGTCTGTGAGTCAAAAGCATGAGGCTATAAATGGGTCTACAAAACTAAGCGTGACTCTAAGGGAAATGTCGAAAGGTTCAAAGCAAGGCTCGTAGCAAAAGGCTTCTCACAAAGAGAGAGGATTGACTATAGTGACACCTTTTCTCCTGTCTCAACTAGAGATTCATTCAGAATTGTTATGGCACTTGTAGCTCATTATGATTTAGAGCTGCATCAGATTGATGTTATGATGGAATTTCTTAATGGCGACTTGCAAGAGAATGTTTACATGGCTCAACCGGAAGGTTTTGTCGTGGAAGGCAAGGTGCATATGGGATGTCGACTTAAGAAATCAATTTATGGCTTAAATCAAGCATCGAGGCAGTGGTACCTCAAATTCGATAAGATCATAAGGAGTTTTGTTTTTAAGGAAAATGAAGTTGATAACTGCATATATGTTAAGTTCAAGGGGAGTAAATTCTCCATCTTAGTACTTTATGTGGATGATATCTTATTGGCGACAATAAGGACATCTTTGTTTGAGACCAAGAGATTTCTTTCATCTAATTTTGATATTAAGGATCTCGGTGATGCCTCTTATGTTCTTGGCATTGAAATTCACCGAGATAGGTCCGAAGGAATATTAAGTTTATCTCAGAAGGCATACATTGACAGAGTACTGAAGGGATACAATATGCATAAGTGCTCTGGCTCGCCTGCTCCTATTGTTAAGGGCAATAAGTTTGGGACATTTCAATGTCCAAGGAACTAATATGAAACTGATCAGATGAAGTCGGTTCCTTATGCTTCAGCTGTCGGAAGCATTATGTATGCTCATGTATGTACGCGCCCTGATTTAGCTTTTATAACCGGGATACTTGGCAGATATCAGTCAAATCCAGGACCGGACCACTGGAAAGCCGTTAAGAAAGCTTTGCGCTATATGCAAGCTACTAAGCATTTCATGCTCACATTTAAGTTTTCTGATAACCTTGAAGTTATTGGTTATTTAGATTCAGATTTTGCGGGATGTGTTGATACTAAGGAATCCACGTCAGGTTATATCTTCACACTCGATGGAGGAGCTATCTCGTGGAATAGCTCCAAACAAACCCTTATGGCATCTTCAACGATGCAAGCTGAGTTTGTGGCATGTTATGAGGCTACCGGGCAGGCTGTATGGCTTAAGAACTTTATCCCAGGACTTAGAGTGGTAGACAGCATTTCTAAACCACTCACCTTATACTGCGATAATGAACTCGCAGTCTTTTATGCAAATAACAACAAGTCAAGTGGTGTTGCCAAACACATTGACATTAAGTATCATGTTGTGAAAGATAGAATCCAGGATCAAACCATAAGTATCAAGCATATTAAGTATTAAGTTAATGCTTGCGGATCCGCTTACTAAAGGCTTACCACCCAATATTTTTCGTGATCATGTTGCCAGCATGGGTTTATTGGAAAGCCTCTGATTCTGGATAAAAGGACCTTAAAGCAAACCAACTCCCATTAAGTATAATGAATATCCATTTCGAGGTAAGATAGTACACTATAGGTACTGGGGTTGTATGACACTTCATTGGCTATGCAACACATTGCCTTGGTATGCTGTTTTATCGAGAATGGGCTTATGATGTTAGCCTTACGATCAAAGGGGAGAATGTTGGGTTGATCTCGGCTAACAAACTCCGAGATCTCAGGGAGGTCACGACCTCTACTTCGCGCCCTGATCGGGGGCGCAACCAACTGTGACGTGGTTTCGGTCTCGGTCACCTAGCGCCAAATAAAAAAGGTGGTTTGGCAAGGTTTCAGACATGAGTCACTTAAGGCCTTACAAACCCTAATAGACCCGATCTACTAACGTGCGCTACGGTGAACGAAGGCCGACGCCCTACTCCGTCACCGGCGACCACCGCAACTCCGGCGACCTCCTCCGCTACCGTCGGCCACCTCAGCATCACCGAGTACCGAGCAAACTCATGGTGTTATCCAGTTCGGGTATGTATCTTACGCTTCCGCTATAAGGATCTATTGTAGGTGTTCATGCCTTGATCTAGGGTTAATGTTAATGCTTCATGATTAGACTTAAATCAGCTCTTTCACTCAAATGTTCCGGACAAAAGACTATTAGTATACACTTCTGTAGCAGAATATGAAGTGCGGGATTGCTCGTCGTTACGTGGTATATTAAGCATATTAATGAAGTACCTTTATATCTCTGGAGATATCATATATATAGTTCTTTGCTGCATTGGTAAATTTTGCCTCTAATTGTTGCTTTGTTCGTTTTGTAGCCTGCAAGACAGGAAGCATGTAATCAGCAGAGCTGTAGTGATTCCGAGATGACAGAGTCAACAAATTCCAAGAAAAGTGGAATGCATGTGTTACATTCTGGGCCACAGGTCTAAATGGGCTGAACACAACTAAGCCCACGGAGCAACAACCTTATAAGTGGTATTGGGCCTTCTCCCCAAAGACTAGTCCAATGGGTGGGGCTCCTCACACTTATAAGTTGTTCTTGCTCCTCTCCCACAATCCATGTGGGACTATTCCTAACAATCTCCCCTCACACATGGATTGGGCATACGCAACCATGAGGTTCAAGGAGATGTTAGGCACTGAGCTCGATACCAATTGTTACACTTTTTGGACCCCGCCGCATGCCTAGGTCCAGCCCGAGTGCCACAGTCTAAATGGGCTGAACACAACTAAGCCCACGGAGCAACGGAGCAACAACATTATAAGTGGTATTGGGCCTTCTCCCCCCAAAAGACTAGTCCCCACGGATTGTTAGGAATAGTCCCACATGGATTGTGGGAGAGGAGCAAGCACAACTTATAAGTGTGAGGGAGCCCCCACCCATTGGACTAGTCTTTTGGGGTGAGAAGGCTCAATACCACTTATAAAGTTGTTGCTCCGTTGCTCCGTAGGCTTAGTTGTGTTCAGCCCATTTAAACCTGTTGCCCAGGATGTAACAAGTGGTATCAGAGCTTAGGTGCCTAACATCTCTTTGGACCTCATAGTTGCAGAAGTGCCCAATCCATGTGTGAGAGTGAGATTGTTAGGAATAGTCCCACAAGGATTGTGGGAGAAGAGTAAGCACAACTTATAAGTGTGAGGGAGCCCCCACCCATTGGACTAGTCTTTTGGGGAGAGAAGGCCCAATACCACTTATAATGTTGTTGCTCCGTTGCTCCGTGGGCTTAGTTGTGTTCAGCCCATTTAGACCTGTGGCACTCAGTTGGAACTAGGCATGCGGCCAGAGTCCAAAAAAGTGTAACAGCCTGGTTGGTTGATTGCATTGGTTATTTTCTTAGGGCTTGCTGCAATTGGTGGCATTGCATTTACCAGCTACACTTACTACCTGAGGTTTGCCTAAATGTTCCCATTGGATTACATTGTTTAGTTATTTGTCCTTGCTTGTGGATATTGATGTGTGTATATGGCCTTCTTACCTAGAGTTCACAGTGATGCTTTGCTGCATTCCATGTATAGTCAATAGATATACACAAACTTAAAATGGCAGCCTGCACTAATTTTCAGTTGTAGTTTCCAATCAAGAATAAATGGTAAATTGGTCATTTCGAGTTTGACAGCACCCATTTATGCAATTTTTTCTTCTTTTGAGTCATGCTTATGCAATCATATAGCAATTTCTTGAAGAAAGAATTTGCATTCTGTTAAGAACACAATAAATGTATTTTTTTTCTAAAACTATATGAAATCATTGATTTGACACTTTGTCAGAGCTAATTTCTTGCATCTAGAAGTTTATTATTTTCACTGTGGCCCCTCCCAGTTTTGGTGACAAATTCTACTTGTTTTTCATATTCGTGACCAACTCTTTTTACTGAAAGTTTCTTGTTATTAACAGGAGAACCTCCGGGCCATGTGGTTTTGTGTATGTCATGATGGAAGCTTATTCGTGAGAGGATCGTTTACTTGTGAGGACTGAAGAGTAACAGTTAACATTGGGATTTGGAAGAACTAGTTTGTTCATTATTTGTTGTACTATATCGGTTCTCGAAAACAGTTTTATCTCTTCTGGTCAATTCATGCGCAGCCTAGTGGACCACCTGTGTGAATTTCTACCTATCTTCACATCGGACCTAACCCCCTGGCTGCAGTGGCGGATCTAGGATCAAAATTTAGGGGGGGCTAATAGGACTTACTGACCGGTTTGCTGAATACCGAGTTGCCAGCCTACGATAGCCTTGTAGACACAAGAGGGAGAGAAACTCCATGCCAAGAGCCAAAATGTCGTTGTGGCTTGTAATCATCACTATGTAATCATCACTACAAATACAATTTTCTTCATCATGTAAATGCCTTTTAAGCCCGACAAGATTATTCATATGGCTAATGTAGAGTTGTAGGGGATGAGAGAAATACACATGGCCGGCCAGCGGTAGGGGGCTGGCGCCCCACCTGACCCACCGCTGGGTCCGCCCCTGCCTGGCTGTGTATGTCCATGTAAAGCAGTTCATCAGTTTGTGACAACCGAAGCAATCAACCAATGGGGATTTGTTACAGGATTTTCATAAAACAGCCCATTGGATAGTTTTGTTGTGTGCCTGATACGTTAGGGTGAATGCACTTAGTCTTGACTTCCAGAGTTTGGGTCATTAAGCATGGGTGTGACTTGTGACAGAGTAGCAGGGCTCCGATCATCTGCAGTGGAGTTACTACTGTCAATGGCAAATTTCTTGTTTTGCTGATGATCGTACACGGTACCGTACTACTTACTCTGTGGTTACTACAGAAGAGTGATGTTGTGGGATAGATGTAGTTAAATTTCTAACATTTGGCTGTCGATATCTATACAAATATTTATATTGGGTATGTGAAAATGATATATGTATATTTGTCTCAAAAGTACTTTTATAGGAGAAGCAAAGTTAACTTTTCAACCTTTAACTTTCATTTGGTTTGTTTTTCAATCTTGTACTTTGAAACCGTTCAAATGAGAACCTCGAACTAACGAAACTGTCCACTTTACCCCCAAACCCAAACCAGGGTGGTTTATCTGACGTGGCATCGGTGTATCTATTTTTCGTTGACATAGCATCTAGGTAGAGATGATGTGGTGCTCTTCTTGATTGATTAACTTAATGGCAATGCCATTTAAGCAAGGCAGTTGTCATACACATATATAGAGAGGGGAGTAGGGTGAGCAGAGGCAAGGCAGGGGAGGCATGTGGCGGCGGTTACATTGCCTCACCGTTGGCGATAGGCCAGTTGTCATACACATATAATGTAGTTGGTGTTGTGCTGGTAGCTTAGTATTACTCTGTTTACTTAGTTACTAGATGTATTTGCTGTTTGTTAAATGCGATAACAACCAATCCATGACATGCTTAACATGTATTTGCTGAGTGAGATGACAAAAGAGGCCAGCTTTGCCCAGTGAGATGACAAAAGAGGGCAGCTTTGCCCAGTGAGATGACAAAAGAGGGCAGCTTTGCCCAGTGAGATGACAAAAGAGGCCAGCTTTGCCCAGTGAGATGACAAAAGAGGCCAGATTTGCCCAGTGAGATGACAAAAGAGGGCGGTCAACTTTGCTCAGTGAGATGACAAAAGAGGGTAGCTTTGCCCAGTGAGATGACAAAAGAGGCCAGCTTTGCCCAGTGACATGACAAAACGGGGCAGCCTTGCTCAGTGAGATGACAAAAGAGGCCAGCTTTGCTCAGTGAGATGACAAAAGAGGTCAGCTTTGCCCAGTGAGATGACAAAAGAGGGTAGCTTTGCCCAGTGACATGACAAAACGGGGCAGCTTTGCTCAGCGACCAAAACTAAATCACATGCCTACCCTTCGCCTTATAAATTGAGGTGCAATGCATCTGCAAGAGAACACTACACAATCTAACACTACATCATACCTTCCTTCTCCACGTCGAGATGAACAACAAGCAGCTAAAGGAATGGCAGAAATTCGCGGACAACATACGGGAGAAAATTACGAAGAATAGGGAGGAGTCCCGCAAGAAGGCACAATGGGAGGAGACCCGCAAGATAGCAAGGTTTGCTGCGGCTCGCGAGGAACAAGCAAGGGCTGCTACGGCTACGAGGTCAGCTCCCCGCAATGAGCGGCCACGTAGCAACAACCCCATCCCGGATGTCCCCACCGAGCGTTCGCCGCAACTCCCACTTGAGGGGGAGACACCCCCTTTGTTGGTGCGGGGACACGTGTAAGTTCTTCAAGTTCAAGGAACGCATCAGCCTAGGTATGCGTTACTATGGTTGCACAAACTACTCCAGTGACTATCTCAACCGCAGTTTTGACACCTCAACCTATCGGCCGTGCGACCACATGCACCATTTTCCCTACCTTTTCTCCTTCACAGCACGCATTAACAATCTCTCCCCTGTATTTACAGTCTCCGGAGCCCCTGTGTGGCTACCGCAAATGGATCGATCTTGAGATCCACCCTGCGGACCAATGGACCCTCGACTTCGAGGAGTGGAATATCACGGGACAAGGAGTTCTTTGGAGGAGGAGCGCCGCAAGAACGAGCACACCCTACGTATACAACGCGAGACGTAAGCTCATCTCGAAGCGTGCACGCGTAGGGAGCGGGAGGCTCGCGAGATGGAGCGCGAGAGAAAGAGGGAAATGGCGGCTAAGGAAAAAGAGGCGAGAGGAGTTCAACGCCGGCGGGCAAGGAAGGAAAGTGGCCCGGTCCACACGAGAGGTCGTCTGGCGGTTGGGTGGGTTAGTCGCATATCATGCTATATGTTATGCATGTAATAAAAATATACGCGCATGTTACTCCCAAGCGTATTATGAAGTTTATTTCTATTTCACATAAGGTTATTATCTAAATGCATTCGCATTCAATGATTCAGATAGCAAGTCATTTAACAATATTAACACACGAGTTCTCTCCGTACACTAATTCTGGTAACATTAAAATACCACTTACCCTTTGTATGTATCGAGCGTTCTCTGATTAATCGTTCTTAAAAACATTTCCCAAAATTTTTATGCACCTATAACATCTGATGAACATTATTATTACAACTACACCACATTTTCCCAGTTTAAAACTACAAAATTGACAAAACTCTAAAAAAATCACGGGGGTGAGTAAAGTCACCCCGTGATGGCGATCGCACTACAAGTCGCCCATCCATTGGCGATTGCATGATAGTCGCCCAATAGGAAAGCGACTAATTGCGATCTCTCGGCGTAGAGCGACACAAATTTTGTCGTCTCCCGGTTGGGCGAAAGGTGGAAGTCGCCCAATGGGGGAGCGACTGGAGCCTATTTTTGTAAAAAAATTTTCCCACAGGTATATTTATATAATTTCGAATAAAAAATGGATTATCCGTACAAAAAATGCAATTAATGCTCCGGTTACACAATAGAATTAATGCTCCGGAAGCTTCCTTTCCCAGTCTGGTAGAGCGAGGGTTGCTATTGGGGGTTGGTTAGGCTGCAGGCGAGCTCTGCCGCAGGTTTTCGGTTGGATTGGAGTGGTTTTGCTGCGACCGTGACCATCTTGCTGCAGAAATGTGATGGGCTTGCGACTCTGAGTTGCATTTTGTTTCTAGGTAGTGGCTTGTTTGGTCGCTGGAATGAACTGGCCCCGATTTCGCCTGTTTCAAGTCGCTAAATAGTTGAAAGTTTTTTCATGAAGCACTGCGTGGGTAGTGACTAGTTCTTCGATCTGCTTTGAGATGGGGGTTCGATTCTCATTCACTTAGTATGGTACAATTCTTGTTTGGTAAGTAATGTGGGCAAGGTTGGAGGTTGGGTTGAACTCATTTATGTGTAAGCTAGGCTAGCTCGAAATGTTTCAAGTGAATAAAAGGACCCTGTATACATCACTGCTGTACCTCCCCATATCCCATTGGCAATGGCATTGTAGAGGGAATCTTGTCATTCAAGTTAATGACAAGTCTATTATGAAAAATTCAATCTCTTTTAAGGTATTTTTGAAACTCTAGTGTGTTAGCAACCTGCCAAATGTTTGGGTCTTATACACCTTTTTCATTAATCACTATATATGTCCTCGTTTTTTTTTTGCATGGATTACAGCGTGCAAACACAGTCTCATAGAGAAACTAGTCATACTATATATCTCTGGCTCATGGTGAAGTTGACAGACAATATCCCATTCTCATCAAATCATAGCATTCAACTTGCAGGGTGCTATTGGACTGGGTGTCAAAACAAATGGTTTGGAATATGTGCTGCTGGCCACTTCTTAGATTCTCAATCAGACAATTGCGATGGTCTTTGCACGGAGTCAAAAAGCCCGCCATGCCTTCCCCTCCACACACATTTCTATTGCTGCATACCAGGTCTATACATGGTCTTGCTATTTTATTCATGGAAACTGGAGAATGACTCAAGCAGTCTACTACATCCTGCACTAGTATGCTGAATTCATAAATTGACTCAAATATCAACTCATTAGCATAAGTAATTCCAGATTCCAGACCATTCTTTAACAAAGTTACAGTAGAATTTGAATGAACTACCTAGCATTCTGATACAAATTGTTGATCATGTGTTCTGAAGGACAGGAACCCCAAGGGTAACAAACAAGTGCGGACATTGCAAGAACAAGGTGGATTTTGGCAAAGAGTTTATATGCTGCTCTGATTGCTCCAACCCAACCTTTATGAACAAGGATAGCAAATTGGGTTACTGCAAGAGTGGTGCTGAGTTAACAATGCAGTTAAAACCGCAAGGTATATTTTCAAGAGTAGTTTGTAATAGACTCAGTTGTAGTTTCGCATTTTTTATTGGATGCACATGTGTTTTGAATTTTTTACTAGTTTAAGAGATATCTGGCATTTTAACATTTTTAGTTAAATAAGATCAAAGGGAGGAAAGTAGAAGTCTATAGTAAAGGAATAAGTTAGTGTTTGCTAATGCTTGCTTTGAATATTTTGTGCACCTTAAAAAGTCATCTACACAGAGGAAAAAAATCCTCCAAATAATTCATGTAATGTCATATATTCACATAAGTAACATTCGTTCAAACTACAAGGCAACTCTGCTTGTTTCTTTTATAAAGTTGTCTACACTGTTCGATACCTTCTATCTCCAAGATTTTGTAAATACATGTGAGTGGTGCAATACTTTAATCACAGGAAATGTTCATAACCATGGTAGAATGCAGTTGTGTGTAAAATAATTAGTGCTTGTATGCTCTCCCAAAAGGTGAAACAACAATGTTTAAATGTTTAAAGCACGTTAAGGGCATGATTTGCAACCACCTACTACTACACTAGTAACAATACTGCTTTAAATTATATAAAAAACAACGCTTCTTTAGGATTTTCTCAATTCAGTTTCTGGGAGAGCATAGAAGCACTCCTCAAATAATTTAATGTCTTAAAATGTATTCTGCAATTTATCTTTCAGCTAGTGTAATGTTCATAGTTGTTTCCACAAAGGTCCCTGTGTTCTGGCAGAATTTGCACTAATGATGTTTGCTCTACACTTTGTCTTTGCACAAGTTTCACACACAAAAGTGTTATCCAAGAAGGTCCTTTTGTCCTTTTTTTCTCTTTACTAATCTCTCCTACTATTTGTGCTGACTTGTTCCCGAGAAATTCTATTGTCAAGTCATTACCATGTTAAGTAGACAATAAGTGAGTCGTAATATCTGCTGAAACTTTTCATTGGGTAGCTGGCCCATGGATGAAGTGCTCCTCTCCATGTGATGGTGGTGTGTGGTATCGTGATGTTGCTTGTTATGGAAGTTTGGCTGATGCCACGATCGAACACTATCCTGTAGATGATGCTAGCTGTTCAGCACATGAAATGGTACTTGAAAGTTGAAACTGTTAAAGTTCATGTTGTTTGTACAGTAATGCATATCAGTTTGTTGCCTTTCACCCTTTCAGTCGCATATGAAAGATTCATTACTTATGAAGTGAACTTAAGTTTCTTAAGAGCATCTATTATACTTTCTGAGGATTTACATTTTTAGGTTGCCTAGGATATCAAATAATTTTCCGCAGCATGCATGATTTAGCATCTCTTCTGAGTTCTGATTTACATCTAACTTTGTATTTTCATTAACAAAGCTACGGCCAAAGCCCCAAAACAACCACAAAAGGTTGAATCGAAGCATTAAATTTTAAGTACTATCAAATCAGATCCTCAGTTTCACAGTAGTTGAATTGGTATATAGGACTTTGAAATCGATGGATTAAACCATCGAACTTTACGACAAAAGCTTGACCAAGCCCTTTTATCAGCTGGGAACCACTCTTTTTCTAATTTCGTTAATCACTGCCTATGCCCGTTGATAATAAAATGAACAAATAACCAGGTAGGATTACATGTTCCTGGCTAACTAAAGTATTAAAAACATCTGTCTGCTTAGTGGAAAATGACCCATCCAGGAGCATTTGCCAAAATAGTATTGCGACAATGATTATGCCGGATCCATGCAGATAGGATGGTAGAAATGATGGCAAGCTTAAGTCATATAAATCTGTAGAGAAAAGACATTCTTGTATGTGTCTTTGTTGTGGCTCTGAGACCAAGCAGAGAGAGAGATGGTAGTGGAGAGTGATGGAGATGAGTAATGGCTTGGGTCCTCCCCATGGCGGTATCCTCTACATATATACATGGAGAGTGCTTTTACAATTATACCCTTAGATCTGAGTATCCCCTTGAGGTACTTATGTCATTACACATGGCCCATTTCGGGCTTTATAACCTTCTACCGAGGCTGCTTTGGGTTAAGGTGGGGCCACCCCTACAACAGAGCCTCTCATGGTAAAGGGCTTCACGGGGCGAAGCCATGTTGCGAGTCCTTTGGCCCCCTCCGTCCTGCGGCACGTGAATTGTTCGAATCGCGACCGAAGGCGAGGCGTGGCCGAACCCCATCCCCCGATCGGTGCTTGAGGCGGACACGCGAGCACTCCGTTCCGGGGTGGAGCCGAAGTAGACGCGCGTGTGCGTCGGGGATGTTACACCGGCGCAGGTAAGCGTAACGGGCTCCTGAATCGCCGGGTACGCCTTATGTGATAAAGGCGCGTTGCGACGTTCGTTCTTCTGGCCTCCCACGTGGCGGGGCGTGCTTGGCGCGGTACGGGCCTTGAGGCGTCGTGACCATTTATGTAACGCCGGGCTTCCGGCGGTTGGTCTTCCGCCGGTTGGACTCCTCTGCTGATGGGGTATATATATAGCGCTAGCGCGGCGTTGTTCCTGCATGTGTTCTGGTAGAAGTTGCTCCCCTAAAATGGGCCCCTTCCGTGCATCAGCATTCCCTAGCGCGCGTGGCGGCGAGGAATGTTGATGTACAGATGGAGGTCCATTTTTCTTGGGAGCTTGGCCAGCGTCGGTGACCAGTGGCCAGCCGCGCGTCCTGCCCTCGCGCTGCGTTTCCGCATACGATGGCAAGGTTTGCCCCGTTCTCCTTAGCAGGCCTACCTACAGCCGGTGTTCCTGATAGAGCCCGCCCGCATCACTTTTGAAAAATGGTGATGTACTGTAGGTGGCTGTTAAGGAGAACGAGGCGCACTTTGCGGACATAGCCCTCACCTTTCTTTGTTCGCGCGGGTTTGTTTCTCGGCGGGGTCGGGCGAAGCGCGCCACGCTGGTGTGGCGATCGAGAAGACGGTTTTCTCGCGCGCGTGCTTTCGTATGAAGGCGGCAGGTTTGACTTGCTCGTGGCGGATATGCTTGAGGTCATTTGTGTCCGCTGACTGTGCCAACTGGGGCTATTGTCAAGGAACGTTGATGTACTGAAGCTTATCTGCCTACGAGAACCTGTCAAAACCTGCCAGTTGCTTGGCCCGCGGCGACTTGCCATTATTCCCCGGCGCAGGGCCGAGGCGGGCGACAAAATACCTCAACCTAGAGCGGGGACTCACTGGTATCAAGGTGCGCCTAGCCGAAGCAGACGCGCGCGCTCCGTCCCCTGCCCTTCGGACGGGTGGTAGCGGAGCTGGCGCCTAGCCGAAGTAGACGCGTGTGCTCCGTCCCCTACCCTTCGAACGGGTGGCAGCGGAGCTGGCGCCTAGCCGAAGTAGATGCGCGTGCTCCGTCCCCTACCCTTCGAACGGGTGGCAGCGGAGCTGGCGCCTAGCCGAAGTAGACGCGCGCGCTCCGTCCCCTACCCTTCGAACGGGTGGCCACGCATGCCGTGGTTGAGATCTCATGACGTGGCCCTGCGCTGTAAAGGCTCCTGGAATCACGCCGGCCCCCGGTCTGCCAGGGTTAGGTTGCCGTACCGTGCGACCTGCCTCGGCATGCACGGGACACGCGGCGGCTTGTAAGTAGCGCGCGGCGGGATGTGGACGGTTGCGTGCTCGCGGCTGCTCGCCTCTTCCCCATGGAAGGAGGACACGGGGCGGTCGATGAACGGTGCAGCCTCAAAGCTGCTGCTTTCCCATGGTCCATTAGTGCGCTTTTAATGGCGGCTGGAGTCATCGACGCCTAGCCTTGATTGTTTCTTGCGGGCGGCGCGGCGAGAGGCCACTGGGCGTCATCTTTGTAGCGGTCCTTGGCGCTGTGATCGTGGCCCTGCGTCTTCGGTTATGGGGAAGTGTGCGGGACGGGCCTTTATGCGTCTGTGGTCGCGTCCGTCTGCATGAGCCGTCGCGGCGCCGGTATTGGGGCGGCGGCAAGTAGCCCTCGTGACGCGCTCCGCGATTATCGCCCCTTTTTGCCTGCATCGCTTTCCATACTCCCGTAACGTTTTTCGCCGCTATTCTCCTATCTGCGGGAAGTGATGGCGTCTGGCGACGAGCATGGCCGGGCGGCTAGGAGCTGCGGCGTTCGCCGGTGACCTTCACCGCTAGAGGTGAAGTATACGCTCAAAGAGCGCGACCCGGCGGTGGCGGACAAGCAGTGGCTGGCGGCGGAGAAGGATGGCGCGTTCTCCGGCGAGCTAGGCCCATCGCTCGTGACCGAGAAGACGATCCACGGGCTTCTGCACGCGGGAAAGCTGTCGGAGCGCCAGGCGGTTCGATTACCCACCGCCGATGAGAGGGAACCGCATCCGCGGCGGCGATCGTGGGCGATGTCTGCGGACCCTTGGTGTGGCGCTGCCGACGCCGGCGCGCGTGGCCGGCTCGTGGTGTACAGTGGGCCTTGCGCTCAGAGCGTCTTGGCCCAGCGCCTCGTTGTTCGCCTACGCACGAGGCCGATGCGGCCCAAGGATCGGAGGGCGGGGCATTTGTCGAGCCGGCGGCGTCACCTTTATTCTTCGTTCGACTTGCAACAAGCTCTTCCTGCGAACTCTACTCGCGGGAAGTGGAGTCTCACTAGATGAAGCGGTGGTTCTACCACCGTGTGAGAAGGGAGGCGGTCTTGAGTGCGGGCGACCGATCGCGTTCAAGCCCTCGCCGGCGGGCGCTCGGCGAAGAGGACGGCGAAGGGCTGGCGGCTCGTAGGCGTGGCCGGCCGCTTCAACATGCGTGACCTCGCCGAGGAGTACGTGATGTATGGCGTGGCGCCGCTTGCGCTGAGAAGCGTCGAGGCGACAATGTTTCACCGTCGATCTGTGCGTTGCGGCGCCCTCCAGTCTTCGTAAGCCTCGGCCGTGCCTCTCCTCTATTCATGCGAAGTGCGTTATATGCTGATGTTACCTCCGTTGCTTCAGGTTTTAGCTTGGAGGAGGCGGAGCAGGCCGCGCGCGTATTTCTAGGGTCGTACACCGGCAAGGAGCAGGCTCAGCGCGCGTCCGCCACCGCTGAGGCAGGGCTGGGGCGAATAAACCGCGTGTGTGAGGCCCTGGGCCTTGCCGTGCCGGACCGTGCCTGTCCGGACGAAGGTGCAGCGAAGAAGAAAGCGCCGTCTCGGAAGAGGGGCCGAAGCGGGGTGTCTGCCGCGCGCGTGCGGCGGCTGCGGGCCGCTGCTGCGTCTTTGCCGGGTGCGGCGGCGTCATGAGTCGGATTCGGCGAAGTACACCGATTCGGGCTTGGATGGCGCGGATGCCGGAGGCGAGGGATGTTCGGCGAGTGCCCTGGACGGCGGGCTTGCTGCGAGCAGCCGGAGAGGGAGGCCTCGCCGCCGCGCGATCGCCAGTAGAATCGCGCGGGCCGGCGATGTTGAGTGGAGCCCTCGGCCATGGCGCCGTGGTGCCGAGCGCCCTCGTGGGCGCGCGGAGCCGTCTTGCCTTCCCCAGCGGCGGCGCGAAGGCGAGTGCCTCGCCGGAAGTTGCCACGGCGGAATCTCCGCCCCGGGTGCTGCGCGCGCGGGGCCTCGCCGGCGGTGGCCCAGGGGCGGTGGCTCTGCTGCCTGCCCCGGCTAAGCGGCCGTGTGTACGGCCGGAGCTCCACCGAACGCCGCGAGGGTTCATCGTGGCGACGGGCATCCGAAGCTTGTGGGGCTCCGATGCAGATGCCGAGGACCCTGCGGCGTGCGCGCCCTCTGCCCCTCTGGCCACGCCACCCGCCGTGTAAGGACGATCGTCGCCGGCCCCGAACACGGAGGCTTCTACGCGCTGCGGGACCATGCTTTCTGCGGGGGCTTACGCCACGCAGCCCGTTAGTAGTAGAGGCGGGTCCCGAAGCCCTCCCTCCGCTACCGAAGGTAGGTTGGCCTTGCTTATCCTGATGTATCATTTATGCGTTGCGGTTCTCACCTGCATTCCTGTTTTGCAGCGTCGCTCATTACGGAGGAGGCGCTTGGCGGGCTGCGGACCCCCACGTGTGAGCCCGCGGACTTCGTGCCTCCCGGAGGCGAGGGCGTGGCGCGGGATCATGGGTGGCGGTGCGGCGTCGACCAACAAGCGCTGCGGGCCTCTGGCGGGCGCCTCGGGGGCGCCGAGGTGTCGGTGTGAGGTAAGTACTCATACGACCACGCTGGGCGGCCGAGCTTGCTAAGTCTCTTCATTCGCAGACACTCGTGTTAGGGCAGGCCTTGCAAGCGGCCTAGACCCGTGCCCAAAGGCGCGAGGATAGGCTGCGGGCCACCGAGGAGGAGCTACGCGAAGCCTCGAGGACCCGCTCTGCCGAGATGCCCGCATCCGCCGGTGAAGCGAAATGCGCGAAGCAAAGCGCACGCCAATGGACTTGTTGCGTCGGCGCGGGAGTCGGCGCGAGGCGGCTCAACAGAGTTTGCGGCGGAGCGGGACGGACTCTGAGGCGGTCGCCTCGCTAGAGAAGGAAAAAGGTGAGCTTGCCTTGACTCTAGCGGAGCGTAACCAGGCGCTTGGCGACGCCTCGGTGGTTGTGTGGGATGCCATGCAAGCGCTGGAGAGCCATCTTCAAGGGCTGGTAGCTGAGGTGCCGGACCGTGCCTTTGGCCCGGAGGAATTGTCTTGGACCCTCCGCTGGGTCGGAGATGCCGCCAACGTCGCGCGCGGCGCCGCGACGGCCTTCGGCAACCATTGCGCGTTTACGTCGGCATGCCTGGTGCGCGCGCTCCTGCAGCACCGCGGTTACGCACGCGTCGCCGGGCTAGACGACCCCAGTGGAGATGCTGGCGGGGCGGAGTGATGTCGGCGCCGTTCGCTCGCGCGCCTTGCCCTCAAGCCCTTCTTCGATCGGATGCGGGACTCGTCGGGCGGATGCTTTGCGGATCGAGCTCGGAAGTCACTTTACGGGAGGGGAGCCTCGGCCAATTTTGGGCGGGGTCCTCGGACGCGACGAGCGGCGCTAGGCCCTCGAAGGTGCCAGAACCCGCGAGTCGATGCCGTGGTGCCTAGGTGTAGGCGTGTGTTGTAATGCTCCCTCTTTTTGCAAATGAAGTGTACGCTTGCTTCATAAATTCGACTTTCGCCTATGTCGGCGGCTTCCTTGCTTGGGGCGACTTCTTGCGATGCGACCTTGCGACTCGGCGGCGCCTTCGGCGGCGAAGGGCGAAGAGTCGCTGGACTTTTGGCGGGCGACCTTCTTTGGCGGAACCCGTCCTTACGGCGTGTTAAGGGCGAACCTGGCGATTAGCTTACTAAGGCGGCGGGGATGTTGGCGGAGCCTCATGCGCGAAAAATTTTCTCGGTATATAGAACTCGATAATTAGGACATTCGCGGGCGTCTTTGTGTGGGCGAGATCCCCACCTTTCGGTTCGCCGTTAGCGCGAGCCGTGCGCGGCGTGCCTCTGCTGAAAGCCCGTGGCGCGCGTGCAAAGGCGGACCTCCGCACCACGACCTGTTTAGAGTCGCGTGGAGTGGCGCGTGCGAAGGCGGACCCTCGCACCACGACCTGTTTAAAGTCGCGTGGTAGCGCGCGTGCGGCGGACCCTCGCTCACGGCTTGTTTAGAGTCCGTGGCGGCGCGTCGCGAGGCGGACCTCCGCTCACGACTGTTTAAATCGCGTGGGTCGCGCGTGCGGCGGACCCTCGCTTTCGACTTATTTAAGTCAGTGGCGGCGCGTGCGGAGGCAGACCTCCGCACTACGACCTGTTTAAAGTCGCGTGGACTGGCCCGTGCGTAGGCAGACCCTCGCACTACGACTTATTTAGAGTCCGTGGCGGCGCGTGAGGCGGACCTCCGCACTCACGACTGTTTAAAGTCGCGTGGTGGCGCGTGCGTAGGCGGACCCTCGCACTACGACTTGTTTAAAGTCGCGTGGACTGGCGCATGCGAAGGCGGACCCTCGCACTACGACTTATTTAGAGTCCGTAGACTGGCGCGTGCGTAGGCAGACCTCCGCACTACGACCTGTTTAAAGTCGCGTGGACTGGCGCGTGCGAATGCGGACCCTCGCACTACGACTTCCCCCCCACCCCGAGGTGGGGGTAGCCTCTGGTGTATCGCATTACCCACGTGCACGCCGATGCCGGGGCCAACCTCTAGCGCGCCACGTCGGTACTCTGGGACTCCCGGAATTGGTTTCCATGGTACCCCCTGCGTATACCTCCCGTGGTGTGCCTTCACACGCCAAGGTGCGCGATTGGTAGCCGCGCAAGATTCGCGTGGGATCGGCATCCACGTCTAATTTATACTCCGGGGAGTACGCATAAGGACGAAGTCCTTGGCGTGCGCGGGGTTCGCGTCTTGTTTATACTCAGTAGAGTGCGCAGGGAGAACATCCACGTCTTATTTAGACTCCGTAGAGTGCGTGCAAAGGCGTCCCCCCACACGTCTTCGTTTATACTCATGCCCGTGTCTTTGACGGAGAGTGCACACGCGAACGTGCGTCTTCGTTTATACTCATGCCCGTGTCTTTGACGGAGAGTGCACACGCGAACGTGCGTCTTCGTTTATACTCATGCGTGTCTTTGGCGGAGAGTGCACACGCGAGCGTGCGTCTTCGTTTATACTCATGCCCGTGTCTTTGGCGGAGAGTGCACCGCGAGCGTGCATCTTCGTTTATACTCATGCCCGTGTCTTTGGCGGAGAGTGCACACGCGAGCGTGCGTCTTCGTTTATACTCGGGCCCGTCACCTTTGGCTCTGGCGAGTGCACACGTGACGTGCGACTTCGATTTATACTCGATCCGTACCCCAGCTATGGCGAGTGCACACGCGAGCGTGCGTCTTTGTTTATACTCGAGCCCGTCATCTTTGGCTACGGCGAGTGCACACGCGAGCGTCGCGACCGATTTATACTTAGTCCGTACCCACAGCTCGGCGAGTGCACACGCGAGCGTGCGTCTTTGTTCATACTCGAGCCCGTACCACAGCTACGGCGAGTGCACACGCGAATGTGCGTCTTTGTTTATACTCGAGCCCGTACCCACGGATACGGCGAGTGCACTGCGAACGTCGTCTTTGTTTATACTCGGGCCCGTACCCTTGGATACGGCGAGTGCACACTGCGAACGTGCGTCTTTGTTTATACTCGAGCCCGTACCCACAGCTCGGCGAGTGCACTGCTGTGACGTCGTCTTCGATTTATCTTTGCGAGCGCGCGCGCTAGCTAAGCTGCGCGTGCCTCGCGCGTGCTGCGCGTGATGAAGAAAGATTGGTGACAAGCGGCGATCTTCATTACATCCTCGCTTGCGCGGGTAAGCATTTACAGCGGGTGCGGCCGAAGCCTCTAGTCGCTAGCCATCTGCGGGGCCCGCCAAGGCGCCTCTGAATGGCCCCACGGACCCCCGCGCTATGGCGCCCGGCTCTAAGGCGCCGTTGAGCTTCGCGGCGGTACACAGTACACAGTTCGATCGCGCGGGCCATATCACAGTCGCCTCGGACGGTGATGATGGTCGGGGATGTGGTACCACGCGAAGGAGTTGAGGATTGGCGCCCCAATACGGCATTGTAGAATGCGGAAGGTCGACCACGTCGAAGGTGGCATCTTCGGCCCACATTGTCATCTTGGCGAAGGAGACTTGAAGGCCTATTTGGCCCGCGCGCCAGGCTGTCCCCCAAGCCTGCGGTGGGATTCACGAGGGCCTAGGCGGCCGAGGATCCCCATCCGGTCGAAGGCGCGCAAACAATACGTTCGTGGAGCTACCGCCGTCCACCAAGGCACGCCCACGTTGCATCCCGCGATAGTGACCGGATGACGGGGTCACGATGAGGAAGTCCACGCCTTGGCGTCGTCGGGTGTGAATGTAACCGTGCTGCGCCCGATCGGCGGTGCTTGCGCTGGGTATGCCGCCACGTGATGTAGTCTTCGCGCATAGGCCTTATCTTTGCCGTCTTGGCGAATTCGGTCGCGAGCCTCGGATATGGCGTTAATGACCTGTGGTGGGTTGCCTCGGGGCTGCGGCGGCAGAGGCCCTCGAGGCTCTGTGCGTGAGCTTGGATCCGTAAGGGGCCTTCACGAGGTTGCATCCCTTGTGCTGTACCGCATGGGGCCTCGTGCGGGGTGGGCGTGGGCCACGCGGCGGCGCGTCTCGGGTTCTGTCCCTAGCGAAGCTATCGCGGGCGCCGCGATGGAGGTGCGTGCGGGTATCGTGGTTGCGCGGCCGTGGACTCGCACCACGATCCACGGTGCTGGTCGTCGTAATCTACCGACTTTTATCGTCGCGGCCCGCCACGCGCGCCCCGACCGCCTCGACCGCGGGAGTGCCGCCGTCGAACCGCCTTCAATGTCGATGGCGTGCGGCCTCGCCTCGACTTGTTGGCGCGCTTGGGCGTCGGACGACTCCTTGTGCGGCGTCCTGCGGTCGGGCACATCCACGGGCGGCTCCGCCATTTTCCCTTCAAAGAAGCGTCGCCGGCGGATCTTGGCTTTGCGAGGCTCCGACCTGGTTGGTGTCGAGTCGTCACCTTGCCTTCGCCGCGCGTCTTCTTCCATACTGGCGTATTCCTCCATTTTGTCGAAGAGCCGCCACCGTCTTGATTGGCTTTGCGCATTATACTCGGCCATCGGGCGGACGATGGCCCTGTATGGCTGCGTGCACGGCGGTGGTTTCATTAATGTCTTTCACTTGGCATCTAATCTTGGCGGCGCTTGAAGTAGTCCGGAGCTTCTCAGGGTTTTGCTTCACGCGAAGAGTTGGTCGCGTCGACTCGCTCGACATAGTTTCCTTGGAAGTTGTTGTGAAGGCGGTCGCGGAGCTGCTCCCACGCGTAGATGGAGCCGGCTCTATGGTAAAGAACCAAGAGAGCGCCACTCCTTGCAGCGCGGGGAGTCGCCGCCCGTGGTTTCATCTCCGCCGCGGGCCGATCGCGGTTTCGTACACGCGCACGAACTCGCGGGGGTCCGTGTCGCCTTTGTACGGGTCGATGGCGCTAGGAAAATTGAAGTCTTCGGGCCATGCCACTGCTGCAGCCCGTCGAAAGTGGGGACTCGGATCTACGCGCCGCGGCGCACGCGGCTAGGCGTGGGGCCGCGACTGTCGCCCTCTCGGCGTGGGCTCGGCGCGATGCGGCGCGATCTGGCGGCTCGAGCCTCTTGCATATCCCGGACGGCTCGCGAGTCTCTAGTTCCCGCCGAGCAGCGTTGAGGCTGCTAGTATGGCGCTTTCCACCGCGAGTCTTTGCCGGGCCGCCGGAACACCCAGTGGGACGAGTCGGTGCGAGGAGCATCGCCTCACGATCTCGAATCCGCGGATGCTTCATTGCGGCTACCGGCCACGATCGCTGTCGGCGGGTGGCGAAGTGTCGTTGCGATGTGCGCGCCAGCGGGTTGGATGTCGTTATGCGGCGCTTCGCGAAGTCGATCATTGTAGTACCAGCGGCGGGTTGGATGTCGTTATGCTTGGCGCTTAGCGAAGTCGGTCATTGTAGTGCCGATGGCGAGGTTGGATGTCGTTGTAGCGGCGCTAGCGAAGTCGATCGTTGTAGTGCGGCGGCGGGGTTGGATGTCGTTGTAGCGGTGGCGGGGTTGGTCGTCGCGGTGCGATGGCGAGGTTGGTCGTCGCCGCCTGACGTCGGCGTCTTCGCCACCGCGCTGCGTCGCCACCGCGCTTCGCCGCTGCCGATGCGAAGCCACAGTACTCATCGGCGCTCTGCCCGGCGCCTTCTTTCCCTTCCCGCCCGCCAGCGAAGCTTTTGGTGCCATCTTTTTCTTGGTCTTGGGCTTGTCCTTGTCCTCCCCACGGACGGCGCCAAGCTGTTGTGGCTCTGAGACCAAGCAGAGAGAGAGAGATGGTAGTGGAGAGTGATGGAGATGAGTAATGGCTTGGGTCCTCCCAATGGCCGGTATCCTCTACATATATACATGGAGAGTGCTTTTACAATTATACCCTTACATCTGAGTATCCCCTTGAGTACTTATGTGATTACACATGGCCCATTCAGGCTTTATAACCTTCTACCGAACTCTTTGGGTTAAGGTGGGGGCCACCCCTACAACATGTACCTTTTGGAAGAATTGATAATTCCAAATGCTTGTTCAGCATATACTCAAAAATTAGTTTAGGGATTTGGTGGTTGCTATCTGAAATCCTCAATGTTGGGTTGATCTCGGCTAACAACCTCAGAGATCTCGGGAGGTCACGACCTCTACTTGCGCATACGATCGGGCGCAACCAATCGTGACGTGGTTTCGGTCCGGTCACCTAACGCCAAATAAAAAGGTGGTTTTGGCAGGTTTGAGACATGAGTCGCTAAGGCCTTACAAACCTAATAGACCCGATCTACTAACGTGCGCTACGGTGAGCGAGGCCGACGCCCTACTCCCCGGCGACCACCGCAACTCCGCGACCTCCTCCGCTACCGTCGGCCACCTCGGCATCACCGAGTACCGAGCAAACTCATGGTGTTATCCGGTTCGGGTGCGTATCTTACGCTTCGCTATAAGGATCTATTGTAGGTGTTCATGCCTTGATCTAGGGTTAATGTTAATGCTTCATGATTAGACTTAAATCAGCTCTTTCATTTGGTATCGAGCCCACCTAGGATCAGCATGAACCCTAATCAAACCCTAACCGAACTCGGATTTATGTTTAAAGGCTTGGATCTAATGTTTAAGGCTCGGTTAGCATTTAGAAGGAGGTGATTCAAGTTTTGTTTGCAAAAACCCTAATAAAGTTCCCCAAATTTTAACCCTTCCGAACCCTAAATCCCCAAATCAATGGGTCAAAAATTAAGATCGGGACGGAAAAGACTTACGTTATGGATCCCCTCACGCCGCCGCCGATGTCGCCTTCGCGCCGCGCTCTTGGTGTGAACGCGCAGCCGTCGCCGCGCGCCGCTCGCTTCGGGGCAGCCGCCAACGCCGCTTGCTCCTCGCGGCGCTCGCCGCTGCTCCAGCGACCCCATGGCGCCGCTGCAGTCCGCGCGGCGTCGTTGCGATCTGAGCGCCGCTTTTGCGCGCAAGGCCGTCGCCGATGGAGCGTCTCCGCCGCCGCTCGTGCCCGTGATTTTCGGGAGCACCCGGTTGAAATGGGAATTAGGGTTAGGGTTTTCAAGTTTTATTCCCAGCGCGCCCGTCATCAGCCCTTCGATTGCATCCAATGGTCACCGTTTCGCGAGCCAAGAAGGTGATGGGCCGGCCACGATTTCTGGCTGTCAGATGAAGATCCGACGGCTCGCGTGCGTGCGCATTTTTTATGGGCTGCGGCCATGCGCGATCTCTTGGGCCACGCCGTGAGCCTTTTGGCCCATGCGGGATTTTTTGCCCGCGCAGGATTTTCGGCCTGTACGCGGGATTTAAGGGCCGTGCGCATTTGGTTTGGGCTACGCGCCTATCTTTGTTGGGCGTCGCGGGTATTTTCGGCCACATGAATTTTTAAGCTGCGCAAGCATGCGTGAATGAGCCACGGCGTGCGTAATTTTGGGCCACCGGTGCGATTTCGCCGTGCGAGATTTTACGGGCGCACACGTTATTTTTGGGCGTCCGTTTTGGGTGCTATCCATGCACAATTTTTGAGCGAATGCATGTTTTGGGCCAAGCGATATGTTTTGAGTGCATTTCCTTATGTTTTAAGTCTACTTTATGCCTTGTTTTTAATTATTTTGGTGGCCCAAAATTATGATGTATCATTACCGTTTAATTATGTATAATCTCGATTAAAATTGAACCAACGGGATATTTTAATTTTGAGATTTTATGATTAATTTTGGCATTATGCATATATATGGTTATATTCGACCAACGTTGTTTATAATCATATGTCGCCATATTATTATGTTTTGTCTCTAATTAAAATTGAACCAACGAGATATTTTAATTGGAGATTTTATATTTTGGCATTATGTATGCATATCATTACATTACGACCAACGTTGTTTGTAATCATGTGCGCCATATAAAATTATTAAGTTCTTTTTCATTTACGCCCTTGCGGTGATACAATTAGAAGCGTAGTTTGCATGTTATTAATCGGACCAACGTAGGGTTAATTACATGCAATATATATTATGATTTTTGCCTGTATTTTGAAATTCAGTACTTAATGCATCAAGCGTTGCCGCCACAATTGATAACATTAAGTAGCTCACGAGAACAATTTTCCCACGTGGAAAGAACGAATTCATATTGTTCTTGACGTTTTGGACCTTGACTATACCTTAAGGGTAGCCGTTCCCATTCCTCCCACCGAAGGCGAGGAGACTTATGATGAGAAAAAGAAAATTGTGAGGCTTATGCTGAAAAATGGGATCAGTCTAACCGCTTATTACTAATGATTATGAAGACCTCTATTTCAGTCGGGATTAGGGGAGCAATCCCCGATTCTGAAAATGCTAATTCTGAAAATGCTAAGGAGTACTTGGTTTTAATTAAGGAGAAATTTTAAGGCTCCACTAAAGTTTATGCCAGTACTTTGATTCAGAGGCTCTTAACCACTAAATATGATGGGTCCGGCAGCATAAGAGAGCATATTATGATGATGACCGATATGGCTGAAAAACTCAAGGGCATGGACATGGCAATATCTGATGGTTTCCTTGTCCATTCTTTTATG
This sequence comes from Dendrocalamus sinicus, assembly GCA_036346575.1. Taxonomy (NCBI): domain Eukaryota; kingdom Viridiplantae; phylum Streptophyta; class Magnoliopsida; order Poales; family Poaceae; genus Dendrocalamus; species Dendrocalamus sinicus. The sequence continues at coordinate 21,046,274 of CM070641.1, forward strand.
ACCTCTCTTCCTTCTGAGTACACGGTTTTTAAGATTAATTACAATACTCAAAAATAAAAAATAAAAATTTTTGGAGCATGGCGATTTAATCGCCATGTGTGTCGGGAGGAAAAGAGAATAAGACCAGAAAAGAAGGATTTTGCTCTTCATGTTGGTGGCTCTAACAAAAGGAAGTTCCAAGGAGACTTCAAATCTAAGAAAAGCTGCAGTTTTCCCCTAACTCAGACAAGTCAGGGCCTAAAGTGCACAATGCACCTAAGCCTCATGTTGCTCCCGGCGGAGCATCTAAAAGGGGAACCTCCGGGCCATGTGGTTTTGTGTATGTCATGATGGAAGCTTATTCGTGAGAGGATCGTTTACTTGTGAGGACTGAAGAGTAACAGTTAACATTGGGATTTGGAAGAACTAGTTTGTTCATTATTTGTTGTACTATATCGGTTCTCGAAAACAGTTTTATCTCTTCTGGTCAATTCATGCGCAGCCTAGTGGACCACCTGTGTGAATTTCTACCTATCTTCACATCAGACCTAACCCCCTGGCTGCAGTGGCGGATCTAGGATCAAAATTTAGGGGGGGCTAATAGGACTTACTGACCGGTTTGCTGAATACCGAGTTGCCAGCCTACGATAGCCTTGTAGACACAAGAGGGAGAGAAGCTCCATGCCAAGAGCCAAAATGTCGTTGTGGCTTGTAATCATCACTACAAATACAATTTTCTTCATCATGTAAATGCCTTTTAAGCCCGACAAGATTATTCATATGGCTAATGTAGAGTTGTAGGGGATGAGAGAAATACACATGGCCGGCCAGCGGTAGGGGGCTGGCGCCCCAACTGACCCACCGCTGGGTCCGCCCCTGCCTGGCTGTGTATGTCCATGTAAAGCAGTTCATCAGTTTGTGACAACCGAAGCAATCAACCAATGGGGATTTGTTACAGGATTTTCATAAAACAGCCCATTGGATAGTTTTGTTGTGTGCCTGATACGTTAGGGTGAATGCACTTAGTCTTGACTTCCAGAGTTTGGGTCATTAAGCATGGGTGTGACTTGTGACAGAGTAGCAGGGCTCCGATCATCTGCAGTGGAGTTACTACTGTCAATGGCAAATTTCTTGTTTTGCTGATGATCGTACACGGTACCGTACTACTTACTCTGTGGTTACTACAGAAGAGTGATGTTGTGGGATAGATGTAGTTAAATTTCTAACATTTGGCTGTCGATATCTATACAAATATTTATATTGGGTATGTGAAAATGATATATGTATATTTGTCTCAAAAGTACTTTTATAGGAGAAGCAAAGTTAACTTTTCAACCTTTAACTTTCATTTGGTTTGTTTTCAATCTTGTACTTTGAAACCGTTCAAATGAGAACCTCGAACTATGAAACTGTCCACTTTACCCCAAACCCAAACCGGGGTGGTTTATCGACGTGGCATCGGTGTATCTATTTTTCGTTGACATAGCATCTAGGTAGAGATGATGTGGTGCTCTTCTTCAGTTGATTAACTTAATGGCAATGCCATTTAAGCAAGGCCAGTTGTCATACACATATATAGAGAGGGGGAGTAGGGTGAACAGAGGCAAGACAGGGGAGGCATGTGGCAGCGGTTCTGTTGCCTCACCGTTGGCGATAGGGCAATGGTAGGGTAGCGGTTGTTGGAAATGTGGGCAATATTTTAATTTCAAATTTTACTAGAAGACAAATACAATAAACTAGTGATGCAAAACTTACTACTAACAGCAGGTTACTCAACATATTTTAGAATATACGCAAGAAAAATATAGTAACAAAGTCGAATGAACGCGCGAACGACTTACTTTTTCGCCTGATGAAGAACAGGAAGCAGTGTAGGTTTGACGCAATGCAGAACGTAGATGACGCAGTGCAGTGAGCAGTCGTGCAGTTGTGCGCTGCCTAGAAACCTTATTGCCGCCCCGTTCAGGTACTCTCTGCAGCAATGGTTTGGAGATAACCGCTCTCCCTCCTTCCAGGTGCACGCCGGGAAGAAAGGTTGGCGAAATTCAAACAGCACAGTACAAGAGCACAAAATCGCAGAGAAGAAGAAAATAGAGGCAGTGAGATTTTCACACATACTCTGGATGTCTCCAGGTATATAAATAGACAGACTGATAACTGACATGAATAAAATAGCCATCTACCCACTGGCAACTGACACATTCAACCAGCCATTTATCCACTGGTAACTGTTTGTCATCAAAACCCCAATAAAGCCTCAAATTCAAATATTTGAATCTCATTCAAACATAGAGAGAGTGGTGCAGAGTTTAGCAAAAATAAAGATAGATTTGGTCTACCAAGTGACGCGCCACGTCACGGCACGGTCGCGCGTCGCAAGCCACCTTATAAATAAGCAAATACGCGCGCGCGTGCGTGTGCGACTAGCCAAAACCCTCCTCATATCATCTCTATCCATATTCAAGGAGTGGTGAGGACTCTACCTTATAAATCGGTCTTCCTCAGCTTGCCTTAGCAATATGGTACTAAACCATGCATGCTTTAGAATTAAGGAAATGAGCTATTCTCAAATGGGCCAATTTCTAACAGCGGTGACCTCAAAAATGGGTTGAGGGGATAGAGTGGAAGCTAGGGAAGGTGCTGGAGCGTTCGGACACGCATTGGCGCATGCTTGCTGGGGTAGGGGGCACGTGTAGTGGTGTGTGGTGGCTAGAATCGGGGGAGGAGAGAGGCATCAATTGGGGATGTAGAGGGGCAAAACAGAGAGGCGCATAAGCATTTACGGTGATAGAGGAACTCACCGGTGTGGATGTTGAGGTCGAGGAAGCTCGGAGGCGACGATGTCCCATGGCGGTGAATGGAACTCATCGTGGCGTTGGCACACAGGAAGGGGAGGAGTCTAGGTAGTGGCTGAGGAAGGAATTAGCTTAGAATTCACCTGAGGAGGAATGGCGTCAGTAGCACTGGGCTCGGTCGGAATTAGGGAAGAAGGTTGTGGCAATGAGCTCTTGTGTAGGAAACACAAAATTGATTGAGGGGAAACGAAGAGGAGCATCTAGAACACGATGTGATGTGAATGGTTTTGGAGATCTTACTGAATTTGATGGAACAAAGATATTGGGTTATGGTGGTTGTTAGCGACGGTCGCAGCTGCCCGTAGGTTGATCTACTACAAGTGGAGTGGATCCATGCTTCATTGACATAATCCTGTAGTACCAAACATCCATCATTGTTGCCATTGATTCATGTCTTGTATAGCAGCCAATACTCTTGTCCTTCTATGGGACACGTAGAACCCAACAATGTCGCGCCAGAGGTGGATCAATGGGAGGTAGACCCATCGGCGAGTGCAGGGGTTATAGGTGTAGTGTTTGTCAAGGTAGGAGAGGAGGAGGATGCCGTTGCATGAGTGAACCCTCGACCTTGAACACCTTGTTTGGCTCGTCATTTTCGAGCAGCTCAGGACCCCACTTGTAGAGGCCTAGCATGACACCCAAGTCGTCGTGAAGTAGAGGGTCTGGTGGGGCTGGCATGTAGCAAGGTCGAGGGGCCGAGGTCGAAGTTGCAGCGGTAGAAGAAGAGGGGCATAGGGTGAGTGGAAGTGCTCCTCGGCACAAGGAATAGTGAGAGAAAGGGTGGAGAGGAGAAGAAGAGTGCCATGTCAACTCTACCTAGATGCCACGTTAGTAAAAAATGGACACATCGGTGCCACGTTGTAGGGTCAAGGATAATTGAATAGAGGGGAGGATGAATAGAAGGTTTTTGAATTCTTTTGGTTAAAACCCAATTTTTGAGCTACCATGAAATAAATTTGTTTTTGCACAATTCAAAACCTGAAAAAGTCTAAATCTTGCTAAGTGGACAAGCAAGTTAAGTCTAAACAAGGTTTGCAATCCTAAAATAACAAGTATACAATTCAATCACTAGGAATGAAAATGCATAAAGAAAAGGTTAGAAAGTAATCATAAGATGAGCATAAGAATTTTTCCCATGGTCTCAGAGTTTTGCCGAACTCCCCTAATTTGCATTGAGGAGCTTAAATAAATCAAGATGGCCTCACATGCAAAGTGAGCCTTCCTCAATCCACTAGAGTAACTCTTTTCTGCTTTGGATAGGTGAGCTCTAACCTTCACACCAATATCAGACTTCTTTATAATCTTCAGAAAGAGTTCACTGGTTCCACACCACCATGCCTTCTAAGAGGCGGAAACCTTCAAGAATGACAAATCGAAGATGCTTGCTTGACGTTGACCAAGTGCCACCAAGTTTAAACAATAGATGCAAGACACTTGATCCAAATGATTTTTATTTATGACTTCTAGAACACGTCAGCTTCTTAATTTTATTTTTTATTTTTTTTTGCTTTTCTTTTTTTACTCCTTTTGCATTGGCCGTGATGATATAATCTTTTTTTATTTTTAAAATTTAATTACTCAGAAAAAGTTAACATACATCACAATATATTTTTAGTCGTTACAGTACAAAAAAAAGCCTAAAAACTAGAAGCCTATGTTGTTTAGGGAAATCTTTACTGTTTTAGCCTCCCTGAGCTATTTTTTTGCAGTTCTAGCCCCCTGAGGATTTTTTTGCAAATCTAGCTCCCTCTTGAGCGTGGAATTACGTGAGGTCGACACGTGGCAAAATTCCGCACTAGGGGAGTGCGGAAAATGGTATTCCCACACTGCAATATACTGTAGCTACAGTAAAAATCCGCGCTACAATATCATGGAAATAGCATTTCCGCGCTCCCTTGGCATGGATTTGCTACGTGTCAGCTTCGCATAATTCTATGTTTAGGAGGAAACTAGATTTAAAAAAACACTCAAAGAGCTAGAACTGTAAAAAAAATAGCATCAGGAGCCAAAACAGAAAAGATTTCCTGTTTAGGTCACTACCCTAATCCCTCAAATCAGGCTCCACTCTCTTCCTCGCCTAGGTTTGGGAGTTGGGACTAAGCGACGACATCTCAGACAGATTCTCTGTGGTGACCTCACCATGGTTCTTCCGTTCTTCGTATTCCCTCATCCTCCAATCCGTATTCCCTCTCTAAATACTATTTTATATGAATCTTTTTAATTAAAACCGCACATAGGTAGGATCGTGATCAAAATGTTAATCTCAGTATTCATGCTACGATGAAAAGCTATCTTGTGCTATGTCACGAATCCAAACAAAAAACTCCTAAAATATAAACCTTCTTCGACTTTGAAATGGACAAGAAAAGCAGCCTTATTTTAAAAAAGAGCAAACTTTACAAAAACACCATGTAAATGGCCACCTATAACACAAAGCACCACATTTGCACTTCTTTGCACACAACCAGGGCGTACCCGGGGGAGGCCCATGCCTCGGACCCAGTCCACTAAAGAGCATTGGGCTTAGCATATTTCTTTGTTAGCTACAGTGTTGATTAGTGGGTTATTTTAGTCTGGATCTCGAACCATTGCCCGGCACACAACACCCTAGAAACTGACCTTGTAACCATGCTATCGTTCCTACAAAAAGTTCCGATAACATTTTAATAATGTTGACACAAAAATCAATATATTATGTCACAGTTTCTTTTCGGATTTTTTTTAATCACCATTTGAATCGTTTTTCCTGAATGGTTTGGTAGCCACTGCAAGTTTGTCGAGCAGCAGGGCTGACCGGGGGCCACTTACGCCAAGGTTTTTCTGTTTTCTTCAAGGTACTGTACGCTAAGGTTAATTTTATGGATCATCTTAAATAGGGTAGCAATTGCATTGCATTACTTCTCCCATCCATTGGATAAAAAAAAAGCACCGCATGTGATTGTTTGGAGTATCGTAGCAAATAATTATGGAATTTTTCAGGTACTAAAAATTGTAGCACTTGACTTTTAACATTTAGGCCCTGATCAACTCGGTTTCGGCTTCTGGTTTTTTTTCACTATTCATAAGTTTCGTTTTTTCTGAACTTTTGGCTTTTTGTTGAGTTTTTTTGCCGGTTCTTTTTTTCCCGTATTTGTTTGTATTATACGTAATAGGCTAACATATTTTTTATTTTTAAAATTTTTAAATTTAATTATGCTAAATAAGCCTCTGTCAGCTACAGTATTTTTTTCAGCCAACTACAGTGTTTTCAGCCATAAGCCACGAGCTTTTCAGCCAAACCGATCAACACCTTAATCTAACGCTTAAAAAATGAAAGAATTGCACAGCACTATTCACCTGTACCACCAATATATTTTTTTCCTGGGAAAAAGTGCAAATAACTTCCCAAAAGTTAGCCGGAGTATAATTGACCTCCTATAATTATTTTTGTGGCACATGTCCCTAAATGTATATGGTTGTTTTGCATGCCCCTAGCTCCGCATTCCCATTACGTGAGCTTCATGGTATGCTACCTTAGCTATGGATTAGGTGTGGCGTGGTTTAATTGAACCCATGCCATAACCCTCCAACCGGTTCAACCCTTGTCCGTCGTATTCGTATGTCTCGATTCAACTCATCTCTAGGTAGGAAAGGAATATGAACGCTTCATTTGACCGCCCATGGGCCACATTGAAACACCTCAGATCAGCACCAAGGTGCCCACAACAACCCAAAAAACAGCTATGTCAATGGAAAAGATGACTTTAAGGGGGAATGTCAAATAACCATGTACTTATATGGAGACATGTATCACAAAAGTATTTTGTAGGGGGTGAATCAAACTCTGGTTAACTTTTAGGGGCTTATTTGCAATTGTCCCTTTTTTCAAGGGTGTACGTGGATACATCTTACCAGATCTTAAGACCCGTTCATATTGACTTTTGGCTTTAGCTTATAAATAGTAACAGATTGTAATAAAGCTTATAGAGAGACTCATGTACGATTTTGATCGATATAAATGGAGTCACTATACTGTGTACTACAATCGATTAGTAGAAAAGTAGCTTTTAGAAGCCAATAAGAACAAAACCTTAGGGCACTCCCAATGCTCCACCCTAGCCAGTGTCCATAGAATTTATGAGGATACCACCTAAGAAAAACATTTGATGTGGCACCAGAGTTAAAGAGGTGAGAGAGAAGTAGTGTCACATGTAACACATTGTTTGAGTACGCAATCCAACACACGACGTTAGCTAAAACATGCATTGGAGAGGAAAGTGATGTCTACCACATTATTAGCTAAAACATCATTGGGGAGGAGAAGGGAGAGAGAAATATTGAATGATGTATTAATTTATTGACTGGGTCCACTCAAAGATATTATGTATTGAGGGAGCAATACTATAATTGTTTCTAGGTGATGTGGAGCTTATATACATTGCTACGCAGTGTCTTTCACTAGGAGTACCCTATGTACTCTCTTTGCAATTAATATTCATTTGTTTGTTCCTAGTATTAATGTGGTGCACACGAGCTGGAACAATTAGCGATGAGTAATTCACGTAGTGATGTTTGGTGCAACTCCATTTTAAACAGTGATATCTTCTAAATTTTAGAAGCCAAAACTATTAACGTGGTTTTTCTTCTTTTTCCTTTTACATCATCCGTGGATATAAAAGGGTGTTTTTTTATTTTTCTTATGTTTTCTTTATCTTACTTTAATTGAATGACTTTGAAAGAGCTAATAGCCGTTACAGTAATATTTTAGCCAAAAACCACAATACTTTGGAATATGTCCTTTTCTAGAGAAATATTCGTAATGTTAAGCAATATATGCAATACCATGCACAGATGTATCTGTCACTTGCACACGGAAATTAAGATCTATCTGGAATACAATAATTTCACATTGATTTAGTAAAAACATAAGAAATACTTACGTTTCAAGCGGGGGCTTACTAGGCCAGTGTTGGGCTAGGTTGCATCATTTGCTCCCCTCGTGGTTGTAGAGTTTGTTTTCCAGGTAAGGCTAATGGTTTATGACTGCAGTTGATTGTTTTTGTCTTTAAAGTGAGCATTTGTGTGAATGAACTAAATACCGATAAATCACCTCGAAAAGACTGTCTCAATAAATCGCTTTGAAAACATCATAAAGAATCTGTCCGGTTTGTTTGTTTGAAGTAGTCAGAGGCCACTAACTCAAAAGAATGGGCCGTAATCCCGTGCGATGGCGCACGTACCGTACGCTGCTGGCCCGGTCCGACCAGGGCTGTAAAAAAAGCTCGAAGCTCGCGAGCTACTCGAGTTTGGCTCGTTCTAAACTCGATTCGAGCTCGGTTCGAACTTTAAACGAGCCGAACTCGAGCTTGATCTCGAGCTCGCGAGCTTCACCGAGCCGAGCTCGAATAGTTCGCGAGTCTCGATTCGAGCTTAAATAGTAATACATATTAATTCTTACCGAGCTTACTCGAGCCGAACTCGAGCTCGAGCTTGTCTTATTATTGAAAATTAATGTGTATTTGAATTATTTTGATTGTTATCGAGTTTGCTAGAGCCGAGCTCGAACTTAAAATTTTTATTATAAAAAATAGTGCATAATAAATTATTTTAATTGTTTTCGAGCTTCAACGAGCCGAGCTCGAGCCTACTCGAACTTAGGCCGAGCCGAGCTCGAGCCTAGGTCCAGGCTCGAATCCCAACTCGAGCTCGACTCGAGCTTCTATCAAACTTGAGCCTAGAAGGCTAAACTCGTTCGAACTCGGCTCGTTTACAGCTCTAGGTCCAACCATGCGATGGCGCACGTACCGTAAGCTGTTGATTCCACGCAATGCGTGCGGGTTGCCACCTTTCTGCTTGGTCCGGCGTGTATTTGTGCGTCGGTGTGAGGATGGCCCGAGTCGGGCTTGAGAAATTGCGACGGCTCGGTCCTTGGTCGACTTGGGCTCGGTTTGGCTTTAGGACTTGATTCATTCGGTTTGTCTGCACTGCGCTGCGCTGCGCTGCAGAAGCCTTCCCGAGACAGCCGCTAGCCGCCGCCGCCGGAGGCGATGGGGACGCCGGCGCCATGGAGAGTCCTCGAGTTCTACAGCGGCATCGGCGGCATGGTACTAGCACCCGACCATCCTCTCCATCTCCCCCTCCTCCTCTGCACCTTGTACCTATCTAACGGCGGCTAGGGTTTTGGCCCCTCCTGTGCTCGCAGCGGTACTCGCTGGCGGCGTCGGGCATGCGGGCCGAGGTGGTGGAGGCCTTCGACATCAACGACGTCGCCAACGACGTCTACGAGCTCAACTTCGGCCACCGCCCATGCCAGGTGCGCTCTGTTCCCCCAACCTCTAGTCTACTACGCTGTCGCAATTTTGAAACGTTTTGAGTTGGTTAGGCGGTATCGATTTGCGGTAGGCACAGGTTTTAACCTTGGCGTATTATGCTAAGGCGAAAAATTGCAGTTGTGATCATCAGTGATGATTCAGAACCTTGACTGCGCCACCAGATTTTCAGATAATGCAACTACGCTTCTTAGCATGTTTGCTTGATATTGTGATAAGAATTTAGCTCATGTGTATGCTTAGTAGGATAAGACAAAGTTGGCAATGACTATGACGCGAGTTGAGTCTTACGGAGGATGCCTTTGTTTATGCTTAAGTAGCTAAATTTAGGCGAACTTCATTAACTTTGCAAGGGAAGCGTGTCCACTTGTCTTCCTCATTTTTGTATAGTAATGCACCGGGCTCATGTACCAGTCTTCTAAGTAGGATCTTGTCGTTCTACTCTCATGCTGGTTCATAAGACTTATTTTTTGGTGGTTTTGGTGAATTGAATGGCCAATGCTCTGATAACTTATTAACTGAACTATGTGCCCTGTTCTCTAACAACAGGGGAACATTCAGACACTCACCGCTAGCGACCTAGACAAGTACAAGGCACATGCATGGCTTCTTTCTCCTCCATGTCAGCCATACACACGGCAAGGTTTCCTTCTGGAGTAACTTTCTTCTAGCATTATCTGCTGCATTTTTAAATTGTGTTCATGGATGAGCTATCATGTAGGACTTCAGAAGCATTCAGCTGATGCTCGAGCATTTTCATTCATCAAGATTCTTAACCTCATGCAAAATATGAGCTATCCTCCACAAATGTTATTTGTGGAAAATGTAGTTGGGTTTGAGGTTGGTGTAAATTTTCTTTAAAGAACAGCTGTTGACTGTTAATATTTTGACACTGAATAAGTCTTGTTTGTTTATGCAGGTGTCTGATACACATTACCAGTTACTAGAAGTCCTTTCAAATCTCAATTTCAACACACAGGAATTCATCCTAAGCCCCTTACAATTTGGTGTTCCATATTCTAGACCTCGCTACTTTTGTTTGGTAAGAACTTTTGAGTATCTTGCCATGTTACGGGGCATGTCTAGGCCATGTCATGCCATTCTGACAGCTCTTATATTCCATTATCATTTCATTTGTTCAGCACTCCAAAACCATGTAATTGAGGGAGGGAGGATTCAGGGAGTACGTTTCTTAGGATTGGTACAATATGATACTTGCCCAAGTGCTTTGAAAAAGGCATTGCTAATGATGGGGAATTTGCCTGAGCTTTCTTCAGAACCAAGAAACTACGGGTGTGTTTGGATCTTGGGCATCCCTAATTCTAGGCATCCCTAATTCTAACCTTGCTTACCAAGGATAGGCATTTGGTAGAGCAGAAGAAAAAAACTAACTTTGCCAAGCAATATAGTCCGTGTCGGCTAGAAAATCCTTGCTCCACCAGGAGGGCCAAATTGGCTCTCCTGCATGGGCAACTGGCAAGAAGCTGAGCAGAGTGTAGAATCATGTACATTCACTGTTGTGCCCATCTTTTGAGGAGCCACGTTCCTCATGAAGAATTCGTTGTCACCAGGAGAGCCACAACCCTCTAGGAGCTGGGTGAACCAAACAAACAGCCTTCCTTTGTAAGCTATTGCCCAAGCTAGCTAGAATTGCTTTGCCTAGCTGAGCATGCTGTGCGAAAGATCCGAAGGCACCCTATGTGATGCAGTTTTTGACAAAAATGCTGAATAAAAATAAGCTCTTCAAGTGTCCTTTTTTTGCACTGAGCAATTCTGTAACTACTTAACAATACTGTATCTGCAGGCAAAATGAGAGCCTATGTGTTTTCAAAATCCATCAGTCAACAACAAGCTGCTCCGGACACCTACATGCCTAACTTTGAACAGTACATCGCAGCATAGCCATGTCCAGAATGAAGAAGAGCTGGAGCTAGTGTGTAAGCCAATAAGTGACTTCCTTGAAACACAATGTGGGAATATTGGTACGTAGGATTGTTCACCGATCAGCTCTGTCTGTAAGTTGAGGCCTATAGTTGGTATTTAAGTTGCCAGGATTTTGTTTGAAGAAGCAGATTCACCAATGTAGGTTCTAACGCCACTGTATCGTATGTAGTTAAGGAGGCTGATGGAGGCATTCCAAGTGAAACAGTTTTGCAAGATTACATAGTCCCACTAAACTTGATTGAACGGTGGGGGAATGCTATGGGTATCCTTAATTTCTTCTTGATATCGAGTCACCTTTCTTAATTAGTATTTACTTTTTTAGTGAAGTTTCGTTTTTTGGTAGGTTTCATTACATTTTTTGCGAGTTTGATTCTAGTAATGCTTGATGTGATAACTCCTTGACTGTTTGCAAGATATTGTGTATCCTGAATCAAAGCGGTGCTGCTGTTTTACTAAAAGCTATTATCGCTATGTGAAGGGGACAGGCTCCTTGTTGGCTACATCTGAAGTAAGGCCCATGTTCTATATTCTCCGGTTTTTATTTTCAGGTTTCGCTCATGTACAGTACTCATCCTCTGGTGTTACCTCTTGATCTGAATTTTAACGACTTTCTCATATGATAACCTACTTGAAATACTAGAACATCAAACAAATTTCTGAAGAGAAGCTTGAAATTTCTTCCCTGAAGGAATTGGGCCTACGGTTTTCACCCTCGAGAGAGTGCGTACTTGTTTGCAAACTTCATATATTTACGCCCCTCTGCTGGCTATGATTTAGCATGGGATATTCATAATTTTCAGGTTGCTAATTTGCATTCTTTCCCTTCGAGTTTCTACTTTCCGGATCACATAAGCCTTAGGCAACAGTAAGTTTTAGTTCCCCCCCTTCCTCCTCTGATTTTTATTCAGTAAACTTAAGGAATGTTGTGTTGCAATTGGTATAAGAACATGAAAGATGGAGTTACTGGTTTTAGAAATCAGAAGCCACTAGCTGAATGATTAGTAATTATAACTTGCCGATGACTTACGAAATCCTCATTTTGCAGGTATGCTATGTTGGGTAATAGTCTCGATGTAGCGATTGTGGCTCCTTTCTTTGTGTTATCTGCTTTCTTTGAGACAGAGTGAAGTTTAGTCAGTTGGCAGGTGATATTTGCCTGGCACAAGCACTTTGGTCTGCTTTCTGCTGTTGGGCATATTTTTGGCAGCCAGGTTGGTTTCCCGGCATTCAGCGAATTTTTCTTTGGTCTGGTAGTGTTGGTCCCCACTTTGCAATGCTGATTGTTTTGGTGTGACCATGCTCATCTGAACGAGTTTCACGTTGCAGCGCAACTTCACAGGGTTTCGGAAACTCTTGGTCAATCTCAATCTATGAGTGGGGAGCATTGCGAAGAGGAGTCTGCCCACAACGGCGCGACATGCATCGCTTATCTAACCTACCATTGAGCAGAGAAGCTTCTTCTGCAGTGGCCTTACCCCTCCCAGTCATAGGCCACTGCAGAAGAAGCTAAATGTTAGTCCCAACAACCGATGTATCATGTGCATTGTGCAAGAAATGTTATTATGAATTTATGATTTTATGAATTTCAGCTTGAGGAATCTTCCTTTCAACCCTCTGAACAGTGGCAAATCTGCAGAAGATGAGTTTACTTTCACAAGTTTTATGCGAGCAGCAAGGTTATGTTCTTTTGGATTTGCTGCTTGTGGATTTTGGTTTTTGCTACAATAATTAGCTTTCAAATGGTATCTTTTAAGATGGGTCTACAAATCAATTATAGTAGACACTGTATTCACTTTAGTTATACCAGCAAAAATCGCTCCAATCAAATAACCTGTGCAATACTGCAAATCTACAATGCATTTGCTGCTTGCTGTACAGAACAGGCTATAGAAATGGATTGACACCTACTTCGGCTCCCTGTCACCGCTTCTGCGCTCCTCAGCTACCTTCTTTCCTCCCTCTCCCACGTTGGCCATGCCGACGCCTATACCCGCATGGTCGCCCGCGGCGTCGTCCCGTTGGCCAGAACAAAAGAAATTAAATCAGAGAAGAACCTACCGCAATTACAGGAAACTATGAGGACTAAATCGCAAAATCGCCAGATCCGCATGTCGGCATCAAAACCCTAGCCGCAATTCCATTCACACCGAGCCGGCCATTGCTTCTATCCCTGCGTCCCTTTTGCTCTCCTCCCCCTTCCTCTTCTCCGGCGGCGGTGAGGGTCGGCCAGACTCGCCGGCAGCCAACCCATCTCCTTCGGCGCGCCTCCCTTCTCCGCCTATCTCCGCCCGCCGCTCCTTCTTGATGGGAATGGGGTCTCGATCTTCCTGCGGAGTTACGGATATGTTCGATTTGGTGGAGGCGCGACACAAATCGATCCGGCTTCCGAGCGACACGTTCGAACCCGCAATCGCAGCACCACGTCTCCTCGGGTTATCAACGTGCGCGGCCCGTTGACCTCGCCAAGAAGGCTAATCCTCGCTGCGAATCGAAGAACACAAGCAAGAACAAGGAAGAACACAACTGAATTGCGGATGTATTGATGTAGCACTCGAAAGTTGGGGTCTCACAAACCGATGAGCGCGAAACTGTTCAAAGACAGAATTAATCTAAGCAAAACCCAAACCCTAATGGTGGGGTGGCGGCTGGATATAAAGGAGTGAGGCGTGCAAAACCCTGGACGCGCCCTAATGGGCTCCAACACGATACAAAGCGAGCGGCCCAAAATACGGTGACGCAGCACCTGACAGATTCTGAACGCCCACTTGTTTCGACGATTACCGTTGACTGAGAAGGAATTTGGACATGGGACCAGAGCCATTGGAAAGGTTGTCTTCTTAGCTTTCCATACATATGTAGAACGTCCAAAGCGGAGTCGGATGCGATCTGGGCGTCCGCTTTAGTGCGGCCTGGTCCTGGACTCCGAGGTGGATTCGAAGTCGGCTTGAGTTGGGTCTCAACATGATTCGACCGCCCTTGCTGGACTTGTGCGTTTCGTAGTCCTTCTCCAAGTACTTCGAGTTCTCTCCATGGTTCCTAATCATAATTAAATCATTAGGTAGCAATCGATTCTCAAATGAACAAAAGAAGTACTTAGGAACGAGCTCACTGTAAATTCAATTGTCGGCGCGAGCTCTAGTGATTGGTCCTTGAATGTCAAGTGGAGGAGTGTTGTGTGTATCCGAGAAGTGATGTCCTCATCATCCTCCCCCTCTTGAAGCGGAGTTGTCCTCAACTCGGCCTCATCTTTTCTCCCAAGTATGGCTTCAAATCTGAAATGTTAAAGGTGGGACTAACCCCAAACTCGGGAGGCAACTCAAGTTTATATGCATTATCATTTATCTTCTCAATTATCTTAAAAGGACCAGCAGCTCGAGGCATCAATTTTGACTTTCTTAACTCGGAAATCTATCGTTTCTCAAGTGCAACCAAACAAAATCACCGGTTCAACTTTAAGCGCCTTTCTACCTTTACTACCAGCAATCCTATATTTTCATTCATCTTTTCAATGTTTGCCTTAGTAGTCTCATGCATTTTGACAATAAAATCAGCACGCTCCTTAGCATCATTATGAATTCTCTCACTAGTAGGCAAAGGTAAAATATCAAGAGGAGCACGGGGATTGAATCCATACACTACGAAGAGGACTTACCTTGGTGGTGGAGTGTTCCGCTCGATTATATGCGAACTCAACATGTGGCAAACATTCTTCCACACTTCAATTATTCGCAAAACAGACTCTCAACATGGTAGACAATGTGCGGTTCACCACCTCGGTTTGGCCATCGGTTTGTGGGTGACATGTTGTAGAGAACAACAACTTTGTACCCAACTTGTTCCACTGAGTACGCCAAAAGTGACTCAAGAACTTGGCATCACGATCTGAAACAATAGTAGAAGGCATACCATGCAAGCGAACTATCTCTTTGAAAAGAGGTCAGCAATATGAACGGCATCATCGGTTTATGACATGGTATAAAATGAGCCATCTTAGAAAAGCGATCCACAACAACAAAAATGCTATCCTCCCCTCTTAGTTCTAGGCAATCCTAAAACAAAGTCCATAGAAATATCGCTTACGGAATAGAAGGAACAGGAAGAGGCATATATAAACCATGTGGATTCAAGCGAGACTTAGCTTTTGACATGTAGTGCAATGAGCCACAAACCGCTCAACATCTCGCCTCATCTTTGGCCAAAAGAAGTGTGTGGCGAGCGTCCTCCATCTTCTTAGCACCAAAATGTCCCATCAACGCCTCCTGCAACAACAAAGACGAACGGATCAACTGGAATGCATATGCGGTTAGCTCTAAACAAAACCCATCATTGATCACGAATTTATTCCATGCTTGTCCTTCTTTACAATGCAGCAACACATCCTTAAAATCAGCATCAAAAGCATATTGTGCTTTAATAGGTTCAAGACCAAAAATGCGACAATCAAGTTGAGACAACATGGTATAGCGTCGAGACAAAGCATCAGCAATCACATTATCCTTCCCTTTATTGTGTTTAATGACATAAGGAAAAGATTCAATAAATTCAACCCACTTAGCATGTCTACGATTCAAATTGGTTTGACTACGAATATGCTTAAGTGATTCATGATCGGAATGAATGACAAATTCTTTAGGCCATAAATAGTGTTGCCACGTCTCTAAAGAACGAACAAGAGTATACAATTCTTTATCATACGTGGAATAATTAAGAGCAGGACCATTCAATTTTTCACTAAAGTAGGCAATGAGTTTGCCTTCTTGCATCGAACACCACCAATACCAATTCCGCTAGCATCACATTCCAGCTCAAAAGTCTTACCAAAATTCGGAAGTTGGAGCAATGGTGCGTGTGTAAGCTTGTCCTTCAAAAGATTAAAGGACTCCTCTTGTGATGGCCCCCAATGGAACACGACGCCCTTCTTGGTCAACTCAATCAATGGTGTCGCAATGGTGCTGAATTCCTTGACAAAGCGGCGATAAAATCCTGCAAGGCCAAGAAAACTCCGCACTTGGGAGACCGTCGTGGGCGTGGGCCAACTTCGTATCGCCTCCACCTTGGCTCTATCAACCTCAATTCCCTGTAGAGTCACAACATAGCCAAGAAAAGAGACTCGATCCGTGCAAAAGGTGCACTTCCCAAGGTTACCAAACAAACGTGCATCCCTCAAAGCATTAAAAACAGCACGTAAGTGATTCAAATGTTCATCCATGGACTTGCTATAAATCAAGATATCATCAAAGTAAACAACCACAAATTTGCCAATGAAAGGACGTAAAACCTCGTTCATTAATCTCATGAAAGTGCTAGGTACATTAGTTAAACCAAAAGGCATGACTAACCACTCATACATGCCGAATTTAGTTTTAAAAGCAGTTTTCTATTCATCGCCAAGTTTCATTCTTATTTGGTGGTATCCACTACGCAAGTCAATCTTTGTGAAAATTATAGCACCACACAACTCATCAAGCATGTCGTCTAGCCTAGGAATAGGATGACGATACCTTATAGTAATGTTGTTAATGGCTCTACAATCTACACACATACGCCAAGAACCATCTTTTTTGGGAACCAAAAGAACAGGAACAGCACAAGGACTAAGGCTCTCACGTACGTACCCATGGTCCAAAAGGTCTTGGACTTGTCGCTGAATCTCCTTAGTCTCTTTGGGATTGGTCCTGTACGCCGCACGGTTTGGCAAACTCGCTCCAGAGATCAAGTCAATCTGGTGCTCAATCTCTCTAATGGGTGGAAGTCCTGGAGGTATCTCATCAGGGAAAACATCTCTAAACTCCTGCAAAAGGTTAGTAACAGGAGCAGGCAAAGTGCAAGGCATATTATCAAGAGAAAATAAAGCATCTTTGCACACAAAAGCATAGCATGTATCATTAACATCATCAATTTTAGCAAGGTCTGATTTTGTGGCAAGTATAACAGAATTTTTCAAATGGAGTACTTGCTGTTTTTCAGATTTTTCATGTTCCTTTGTATCATTAGCAGCAGCAGCTCTCTCCCTATCGGCCTCTATAATTTCAGTGGGTCAAAGCAGTAAAGTAACTTTCTTTCCCTTATGCATAAAAGTGTATTTGTTACTACTACCATGGTGTAAAACATCATTATCAAATTCCCAAGGTCGACCCAATAAAAGAGAGCATGCTTGCATGGGAACCACATCACAATCAACATGATCAGCATAACCACCAATGGAAAAATGGACTCGACAAGTTTGCGTTACCTTAGCTTTTCCAGAGTCATTTAACCACTGAATATGGTATGGATGTGGATGCGGTCACGTGGTCAAGCCAAGCTTCTTGACCATATCAGAACTCACCAAGTTGTTGCAGCTTCCTCCATCAATGATGACAAGTGCACGCCGGTTCTTGATTGCAAAGAAAGTCTGAAACAAATTATGGCGTTGAAGCTTATCGGTTTGTTGTACCTGTGTGCTGAGGACTCGCTGCACAATGATGCTCCGTAGCGTCCTGTGGGCGCCCACCAGAACAGTTGTCATCACCACCGCCATTGTCGTCCGAGGCGCGGCAACATCATCATCCTCCTCGACATCCGAAGCGCTGATGTAGCCTCCATCTTCGTGGTGATGTATGCCCGTTGGCTAGGCAATTCTTACGCATACATGACCAAGTCCATGGCAGCGGTGGCATCGAATGTTGGAGGAGCGGCCCGTTGAAGCCACGGAAGAAGAACTCTTGGCTGGAACTCGCAAAGATTTTTTGCGAGAATCGCAAAGCGTGTCGTGGAGGGTGGCTTCGGTGGCGCTGCTGCGGGTGGTGGAGGAGAACGAAAACTCGAAGAAGACTTGGGCAGTCCCGTCGATGTATTCGTTCGCGGCGTGTAGAATGGTCGTCTGGTGCTTGCCTTCGCTGATTCCTTGCGTCCCTGCAATTCTTTTTCTGCAAGCATAGCAAGTGGAACAAGCTGGTTGTGATAGTAAACTCTTTATAATCAACAATATCCTGAATTTCACGCCGTAACCCCCGTAGAAACGACAAATCTTATCCTCTGTTTCCTCAACAACCCCACAACGCACCATACCCTTTTGAAGCTCAGCATAATAGTCTTGAACAGAACTATCACCTTGTTCTAAGCGCTGCAATTTTTTTTCTCAAATCACGTTTATATGAGGGAGGAACAAAACGATTACGCATAGCTTCTTTTAACCGCTCCCATGTATCAGGTTGTACACGCATGGTACCAGATTCATTCCACGGATAATAGCAAAGTCCTTAAACTCACTAGTAGCTTGTCTAACTCTATGTTGTTCGGGAACTAAGTGAGAATTAAATTTCTGCTCTACCGTCATCTCCCAATCAAGATATATGTCAGCATCATAAAGACCAGAAAAGATGGAATGGTAAACTTGACTTTAGCAAAGGGTCGTCGTTACCATGGCGGTCTGGTTATTACCTCCCATACCATGTCGGTTTATTTGAAGACGCCGACGTAGTCGTGCATCTTGTGTCGCTCACGATCAATGTTGCCATCCGCATCATACTGCTGTGTCCTCATCATGATGATGGCCGTCATTGGCAGTGGCGGCGTGCCTCTAATGTGTCCATCCGACCGGTGAGGTCACCATCCGCCGCTCCACCCGCTCAATGCCTTCCGTGGTGTTCAATCGGGCAATGGCGGCGATGGTGTCGATCTTGTCTTTGAGTGAAGCATTTTGTTTGTCGAGCGCAGCTTGTGGTGGCGCGACTAACACACTCGTTGAAATCGCCGGTGTCCCATCCCCTTCTCTCGCCATGGTTAGTGGAAACACAGGAAAACAAAAGGATTATCCCTATCAACTACTGAAGTAAGGGCGGTGGGAACTCGCAAAGGAAGTGGCTTACCAAGCTCTTACAAGTGTTCTTACCAAAGCGGCAGTGGTACAACCGGTGGTGGTTCGTGAAACCGTGTTGAGCGTGGGTGCGATTGAAAGGGTCAAAGCGTGCTATCCGAAGTAGATATATGGAGCTTGGCAGGCCAAATATGTCGATGGAACACAAATCAATAACAGATAGTAATGCTGAATAAATGTCCAAAACATCGGTCGAAGTTCTTTGGTCTAAATGTGTCCTATATCGGGGTTAAGATATGATGAACAAGGAGTCAAGAACGAATAGTAAGGCAAAGACAAAGAACAAAGATGGCGGACAATCGAGAGACTTAATTCAGCATAAGCACAAAATAAATGAATTTCTGTCACCTAAAGCGTGCTCTGTCACGTTTTTTCTTTTTTTGGCCACAGATAGCACTCTCTCTCAGACTATAGCCGAAATTTTCTTTTTTGTCTTTTTATTTTGTTTTTTTCACAGAGCAGAGCACAGAAATAGGAACCACACAAAGTTTCACCTCAATCTGATGTAAGGTGTGGCCTACAGAAAATAATGAATGTGCTGTAAATTCGATGATTCAATTTCAGAGCTTGAGTACTGCACTTTCCAGGCCGAATTTGGGGAAAATAAAATCGCCGAACCCAATGAAGTGGGGGAGTTTCGGATGCAAAATTTAATTTCACCCAATTTCAAAAAAAAAATCGCCTGATTTCGAGTCCGTATGAGAAAGTTATGGCCGTTTGAAGGAGGGCCTCCGAGTTATGGTTGCTTTGTGGAGGCCGAAAACGAAATCGGGTGGAGGGAATTGGTGGAAATTGGTGGCGGAAGCTCGGAAAAGGTGGGGAATGATGCTGTGTGAGCACGAGACGTGAAGGATGACTCAAACTGAGGGTGGGATATGGGTGCGAAAACAAAATTGACGGCTAGGGTTTGTATGAGATGTAGCGGAAGCAAGACAAACCGAAACAAAACACGATCTAAATCAGCAACACAACTCGACTAAGGACACAAACTCAACACTACGGACTCTGGAATCAAATTGTGCAAAAAGGCTAAACGAGATCTAGGACAGGAAACAACCTATGACTACAATATTTTTGTAGGGCTTTTTCTTGGACTCTAGGATGAAACCGAAAACAACAAACGAGGGGTAACGCGAACCTGAAGGAACACCCGAAGCTCTGATACCACTTGATGGGAATGGGGTCCCGATCTTCCTACGAGTTCGGATATGTTCGATTTGGTGGAGGCGCGACACAAATCGATCCGCTTCCGAGCGACACGCCCGAACCCGCAATCGCAGCACCACGTCTCCTCGGGTTATCAACCGCGCGCGCCCGTTGACCTCGCCAATGTCGAGACCGAATATACAAATCCGGACTCTCTCGTGTATTCTCGCACTAGTCGAGATCACGCTAGTGCACACAGTATAAACAAAGATAAATATCATCCATATCACGATATTCTAAGGAAAAACCAAATTATATTAATAATCATCGAGTGCGACCTTATGGCCAAGCTTACAATTAATAGCCCGAAAGGCTTAAAAGAAACTAATGAAATCCAAAAGAAAGCGCGACCAAACGACACGCCCACAAAGCTATCGAGTGGAGAACGAAGCCTAATCCGTGAAGGCGTCAAGTACTCTCCTTTCGGAACCTCCTGCTGGTGATACTCCTCCTCCTCAATCGAGCAACAGGGCATAAAGCCGTGAGTACATTGGTACTCGGCAAGTCGCTTGTAACAAAGATGCAATATAGTATGCAAGGCTTACCAATGGAAGGTGAAAGGTTAATTTGCATAAAACGGCATTTGAAAATACAATAAATAGATTGAAGGCGCATTTGAAGTAAAACAATAATAAATAATAATCAAAGGAATTGAAGTAACCACTTATGAATCTCCCATCCATAAGCTAAACTAACCACTTATGGACCTCCCATCCACAAGTTAAACCAACGATGAATTAACCATCCACCGTCCAAAACTTTTAGAAATAACTATACCTCGTGTGAAATCACCGAGCATTGTCCATGACCGAGACGCGGCTATTCAAATAGTTTTACACTCTGCAGAGGTTGCACAATCAGTACCCACACGATGTGATAATCCTCACGTTAAAGATAATCACAACAAAGCCTTTACAATGTTCAATTCCAACCCAATCCCGCCCGCTAGGGTTTCATCACACCCCCTTGCGCCCGTGGAATGTATACGACACCCACCGACATCCCAATGGCGGAACGGTGAAACATCACAAATTAATCGGCCAGTCTGTCCCATACCGGACATGTGGTTTGCAGTAAGACTCGGATCAATGGCGCACAAAGTTAAGTCCTTAAGTGTTCTCGGAGAGACTACCACATCCTCGAAGTGCTCCAACACTTCCCTTTATCGCATCGATCATTCGCCCGAGTGAAAACCAATTTTGTATAACCACCGCCAATGACGCACCAACGCCACGGCACAAATTTTATAACGATGGCACCAACCACGATTCAATATCTCATTAGGTCAAATTAATTAATCACATATGATGATGAAACCTTTCGCAAAATAAGCAAGGCTAAGCATTCTAATCGTACCAACCCAATGTGACAAATAACATAGCATCACTAATTAAATTTCCAACCTAAGGTGACAATGGCATCAAGGTATTCCAAAATATCAAGGAGGGAAGTAACCAATTGGGACGATAACTACCAATACAAGGGTTTTATAATAAAGTAGCAATGCAAGATAATTTAAAACAAAATAATTAAATAATAGATTGCAAACTGGGTTCAACATGATCAAAGGACACGACTTGCCTTGGCCTTGCTCAGATTAGGAATTCTTGATCTTCAAATCGACGGCGGCTCCTCGAGCGCGCGATCTAACGAGAGAAAACGAAACCAAAGACAAATAAATTCAAATAAAATTCAAATGAACTCCAAAAACTTTCAAACCTGAACCAAAAGATAGAGCTCAATTTTAGATGAATTTAGAAAAAAGAACGGGGTCAATCGGAGCTAGGACGAGGGAGAACGGGCTCTTGGAAAATTGGATCTAAAGAAAATCGGGAAAAATAGAAAATGGCACTCGGCTTTGTGGACCGGCGCACGGAGACTGGTCTCACGGTGAACGCGCGCACGCAGCAAAGGCGGGCGGCCGGCTTGCTTGACGCGGCGACTAGGGCGAGGTGGCGGTGGCGTGGCGTACACGCAAGCACTAGGGCTGACGTGGCACGGCTTGCGTGGCAGCTTCGGTGCACGGCAAGGGGCGACGGACGGGCGTAGTGCGGCAGCGTGGGACGATCCGGCCGTCGGCCCAGATCGGCTCACGGCTCACGGCTCGGGCCGACGGGCGGGACCCACATGGCGCCGCACGGCTCACATGGACCGGCGCGACGGCAAAGCGCGGGACGCGGGCGCGGCTCCACCGGCGCCGGGCGTGGCGGCGGGACCGAGGCGACGCGGCGCGCCGAGGCGGCGGCGAGGCGCGGGCGTGTCGCGGCGGCGCCGGCCGGCGGAGGGGTCCGCGAGGCTCGGACGGCGGCGGTGGCTGGCCGGCGGATCCGGAGGCGGCGGCTCACCGGCGGCAGCGGCGATCGCAGACGGCGGCGGCGAAGCTCGGCGACGACGGCCGGCGCAAAAAGACGACGAGGGCGACGCAGCGCTGGCGGCGGGCTCCGGCGAGGAGCGGCGGCGGAGGCGGCGGCTCGGGACGGTGAAAGCCTCGGGGTCGGGGCGCCTTTTATACCCCGGTCACGAGGAGTCCACGGGTAGCACGGCGGCGGCGGATAAGGAAGGCGGCGGCGGCGGCGTACGCGAGCCGGACTTCGAGACGAAGTCCGCTTCGAACGACGCCGACGGTGGGCCCCACTCGCCGCACGGAGAGCGGACGGCCGCGGATGCGAGCGCAAGCGGGCAGCGGGCGGATGCGCGACACGCGTCGCGCATCGGCGGAGGAAGGCGCACGCGCGCGCGGCGGATGCCCGCCGCGGCAAGGCGGGTGGCGGCTGGCGGCGTGTCGGACCGGGCAGTTCGGTGGGTTTCGCCCACCGCCGGTTTAGGTTTTCTTTTCTTTTCTTTTTCCGAAATTCAAATAAACTATTTTGAGCTCTAGAAAATAGCAAATAACTCCAGAAAAATCCAGAAAAATTCCAATAAATTCCCTGAGACACAAGGAACTCAAAGAAAATAACTTTGGCAAATGTTAATGTTTAACTTAATCATATTAAATCCTTTTAATTCATAAAAATTCCATTTAAGCTTTAATTAATTCCAAAAAATCCAAATGGTGAATTTTATTTTAAAAGCTTCAAAAGGCTCAAAATCAGGATGTTACAAACCTTCCCCTTAAACGGAATCTCGACCCCGAGATTCAGGCTTACTAAAAGAATAGGTTACCAGGTGCGACGTTGGAGACGACGTGGTTCAAGCTTCCCCTTGCAACGTTCTGAGGTATCTGGGCTCCCTGACTTGACGATGTTCCACGGCTTGCTCCTGGAGAAAAGGTCTTGGCAGTGCACTCCCAAGTTTGAAAGGAATGGCGAGATTGCTCGATGCTTGCTGGGGTTCTGGGTCCAACCATCTTCTTCTTGCTCTCAAGAGAAACACTACCGATCGCTCCAAGGCGAAAAGGTAAGGGGAAAAGCATAGGTAAGACTTGAGGTTGAACTTGGACAACTTTATTCGGGTTAGTTGCTCGACACTTCCAAAACTCGACCGGTTTTAAAGATAAGTGGGAAAAGCATAGATGAGAGGTAAACTCGTCTAAAGGAATAACTAATGGCATCCTAAACTAAGCGGACACTTAGCCTGGTAAGGCTAACAAAAGAAGCGATAAACTCCACAAAAGATTTTGACATGATCGCATCATAATGCTAGAAGCAAAACTGCAGCTCACATCCCAACCAACGGCAAATAAGAAGCAAGACGATCTATACGATGCTAAAACTATAACAGGGTTCAAATCTAATGGCTCCTAATCTTCACGAAAGTCTTCAATCTTTTCTTGACATATTGGGTGCTTCCTTGATCCAAACTTCACAGCGCAGCTCGAAGAATTCCTTGCAAACTTTCACTTTGATTGAGGAACACTCGAGACATCTATGGACATTATGGGGGTAAGAAGTCAAATTGAGTTTTGAAAACAATATTTCAGAGGAGGCAAGAAGTAAGAATCCTAAGAATGAGATAAGAATAAAGAATTACTAGTCAATCATTTGGTTGATTTGATTTAGAAAATAAATTTTGAAAACTTGACTAATTCGACCATTCTAACTAGGGCTTCGTCCTACAGTCGATATAGCTCTGATACCATCTCTGTCGAGACCCGAATATACAAATCCGGACTCTCCTGTGTATTCTGCACTAGTCCAGGATCACGCTAGTGCACACAGTATAAACAAAGATAAATATCATCCATATCACGATATTCTAAGGAAAAACCAAATTATATTAATAATCATCAGAGTGCGACCTTATGGCCAAGCTTACAATTAATAGCCTGAAAGGCTTAAAAGAAACTAGCAGAGGAAATCCAAAAGAAAGCGCAGCAGCCAAACGACACGCCCACAGGCTATCGAGTGGAGAACGAAGCCTAATCCGCGAAGACGTCAAGTACTCTCCTTCGGAACCTCCCGCTGGTGATACTCCTCCTCCTCAAGCGAGCAACGAGGGCATAAAGCGTGAGTACATTGGTACTCAAAGAAGTCGCTTGTAACAAAGATGCAATATAGTATGCAAGGCTTACCAATGGAAGGCTGAAAGGTTAATTTGCATAAAACGGCATTTGAAAATACAATAAATAGATTGAAGGCGCATTTGAAGTAAAACAATAATAAATAATAATCAAAGGAATTGAAGTAACCACTTATGAATCTCCCATCCATAAGCTAAACTAACCACTTATGGACCTCCCATCCACAAGTTAAACCAACAGTGAATTAACCATCCACTGTCCAAAACTTTTTAGAAATAACTATACCTCGTGTGAAATCACCGAGCATTGTCCATGACCGAGGACGCGGCTATTCAAATAGTTTTACACTCTGCAGAGGTTGCACAACTGTACCCACACGATGTGATAATCCTCACGTTAAAGATAATCACAACAAAGCCTTTACAATGTTCAATTCCAACCCAATCCCGCCCGCTAGGGTTTCGCATCACACCCCCCCTTGCGCCCCGTGGAATGTATACGACACCCACTGACATCCCAATGGCGGAACCAGAATTGAAACATCACAAATTAATCAGCCAGTGCGTCCCATACCAGACATGTGGTTTGCACGGTAAGACTCAGATCAATGGCGCACAAAGTTAAGTCCTTAAGTGTTCTCGGGAGAGACTACCACATCCCTCGAAGTGCTCCAACACTTCCCCCTTTACTGCACGATCATTCGCCCGAGTGAAAACCAATTTTGTATAACCACCGCCAATGACGCACCAACGTCACGGCACAAATTTTATAACACAGTGGCACCAACCACGATTCAATATCTCATTAGGTCAAATTAATTAATCACATATGATGATGAAACCTTTCGCAAAATAAGCAAGGCTAAGCATTCTAATCGTACCAACCCAATGTGACAAATAACATAGCATCACTAATTAAATTTCCAACCTAAGGTGACAATGGCATCAAGGTATTCCAAAATATCAAGGAGGGAAGTAACCAATTGGGACGATAACTACCAATACAAGGGTTTTATAATAAAGTAGCAATGCAAGATAATTTAAAACAAAATAATTAAATAATAGATTGCAAACTGGGTTCAACATGATCAAAGGACACGACTTGCCTTGGCCTTGCTCGAGTTAGGAATTCTTGATCTTCAAATCGACGGCTGCCCTCGAAGCGCGATCTAACGAGAGAAAACGAAACCAAAAGACAAATAAATTCAAATAAAATTCAAATGAACTCCAAAAACTTTCAAACCTGAACCAAAAGATAGAGCTCAATTTTAGATGAATTTAGAAAAAGAACGGGTCAATCGGAGCTAGGACGAGGAGAACGGGCTCTTGGAAAATTGGATCTAAAGAAAATCGGGAAAAATAGAAAATGGCATCGTCTCGCGTGGACCGCGCACGGAGACTGGGTCACGGTGAACGCGCGCACGTAACAGCGCGGGCGGCCGCTTCTTCGACGCGGCGACTAGGGTCGAGGTGGCACCGGCGTGGCGTACACGCAAGCACTAGGGCCGACGTGGCACGGCTTGCGTGGCAGCTCGGTGCCGCACGCGGCGGGCGACGGACGGCCGTGGTGCGGCGCGTGGGACGATCCGGCCGCCGCCCAGATCGCTCACGGGTCACGGCTCGGGCCGACGGGCGGGACCCACATGGCAGCGCACGGCTCACATGGACCGGCGCACGAAGGCGAAGGGACGCGGCGCGGCTCCACCGCGCCGCGTGGCGTGGCGCTGGGACCGAGGCGCGGCGGCGCGCCGAGGCGGCGCGAGGCGCGGCGTGTCCAGGCGGCGCCGATCGGGCGGAGGGGTCCGGCGAGGCTCGGACGGCGGCGGTGGCTGGCCGCGAGGGATCCGGAGGCGGCGGGCTCACCGGCGACGAGCGGCGACCGCAGACGGCGCGGCGGCTCTCGCGGCGACGGCCGGCGCAAAAGACGACGAGGGCGCGGCGCTGGCGGGCGGCTCGGCGAGGAGCGGCGGCGAGGCGGCTTCGGGACGGTGAAAGCTCGGTCGGGCGCTTTTATACCCGGCCACAGGAGTCCACGGGTAGCACGGCGCGCGCGGATAAGGAAAGCGGCGGCGGCGGCGACGCGAAGCCGGACTTGAGACGAGTCCGCCCGAACGACGCCGACAGGTGGGCCCCCCCACCGGGCCGCACGAGAGCGGACGGCCGCGGATGCGAGCGCAAGCGGCAAGCGCGGCGGATGCGCGACGCGTCGCGCGATCAAGCGGAGGAAGGCGGCACGGGCGCGGGCGGATGCCCGCCGCGGGCAAGGCGGGTGCGGGTCGGGCCGGCGGTCGGACCGGGCGGTTCGGTGGGTTTCGCCCATGGCCGTTTAGGTTTTCTTTTTCTTTCTTTTTCCAGAAATTCAAATAAACTATTTTGAGCTCTAGAAAATAGCAAATAACTCGAGAAAAATCCAGAAAATTCCAATAAATTCCCTGAGACACAAGGAACTCAAAGAAAATAACTTTGGCAAATGTTAATGTTTAACTTAATCATATTAAATCCTTTTAATTCATAAAAATTCCATTTAAGCTTTAATTAAATCCAAAAAAAATCCAAATGGTGAATTTTATTTTAAAAGCTTCAAAAGGCTCAAAATCAGGATGTTACAGCCAAGAAGGCTAATCCTCGCTGCGAATCAAGAACACAAGCAAGAACAAGGAAGAACACAACTGAATTGCGGATGTATTGATGTAGCACTCGAAAGTTGGGGTCTCACAAACCGATGAACGGCGAAACTGTTCAAAGACAGAATTAATCTAAGCAAAACCCAAACCCTAATGGTGGGGGTGGCGGCTGGATATAAAGGAGTGAGGGGCGTGCAAAACCCCTGGACGCGCCCTAATGGGCTCCAACACGATACAAAGCCGAACGGCCCAAAATACGGTGACGCAGCACCCTGACAGATTCTGAACGCCCACTTGTTTCAACTATTACCGTTGACTGAGAAGGAATTTGGACATGGGACCAGAGCCATTGGAAAGGTTGTCTTCTTAGCTTTCCATACATATGTAGAACGTCCAAAACGGAGTCCGGATGCGATCTGGGCGTCCGTTTTAGTGCGGCCTGGTCCTGGACTCCGAATTGGATTCGAAGTCGGCTTGAGTTGGGTCTCCAACATGATTCGACCGCCCTTGCTGGACTTGTGCGTTTCGTAGTCCTTCTCCAAGTACTTCCAGGTTCTCTCCATGGTTCCTAATCATAATTAAATCATTAGGTAGCAATCGATTCTCAAATGAACAAAAAGAAGTACTTAGGAATGAGCTCACCTGTAAATTCAATTGTTGGGCGCGAGCTCTAGTGATTGGTCCTTGAATGTCAAGTGGAGGAGTGTTGTGTGTATCCGGAGAAGTGATGTCCTCATCATCCTCCCCCTCTTGAAGCGGAGTTGTCCTCAACTCAGCCACATCTTTTTCTCCCAAGTATGGCTTCAAATCTGAAATGTTAAAGGTGGGACTAACCCCAAACTCGGGAGGCAACTCAAGTTTATATGCATTATCATTTATCTTCTCAATTATCTTAAAAGGACCAGCAGCTCGAGGCATCAATTTTGACTTTCTTAACTCAGGAAATCTATCGTTTCTCAAGTGCAACCAAACAAAATCACCCGGTTCAACTTTAACTGCCTTTCTACCTTTACTACCAGCAATCCTATATTTTTCATTCATCTTTTCAATGTTTGCCTTAGTAGTCTCATGCATTTTGACAATAAAATCAGCACGCTCCTTAGCATCATTATGAATTCTCTCACTAGTAGGCAAAGGTAAAATATCAAGAGGAGCACGGGGATTGAATCCATACACTACCTGAAGAGGACTTACCTTGGTGGTGGAGTGTTCCGCTCGATTATATGCGAACTCAACATGTGGCAAACATTCTTCCCACAGCTTCAATTATTCTGCAAAACAGCTCTCAACATGGTAGACAATGTGCGGTTCACCACCTCGGTTTGGCCATCAGTTTGTGGGTGACATGTTGTAGAGAACAACAACTTTGTACCCAACTTGTTCCACAGAGTACGCCAAAAGTGACTCAAGAACTTGGCATCACGATCTGAAACAATAGTAGAAGGCATACCATGCAAACGAACTATCTCTTTGAAAAAGAGGTCAGCAATATGAACGGCATCATCGGTTTTATGACATGGTATAAAATGAGCCATCTTAGAAAAGCGATCCACAACAACAAAAATGCTATCCCTCCCCCTCTTAGTTCTAGGCAATCCTAAAACAAAGTCCATAGAAATATCTGCCCACGGAATAGAAGGAACAGGAAGAGGCATATATAAACCATGTGGATTCAAGCGAGACTTAGCTTTTTGACATGTAGTGCAGCGAGCCACAAACCGCTCAACATCTCGCCTCATCTTTGGCCAAAAGAAGTGTGTGGCCAGAACGTCCTCCATCTTCTTAGCACCAAAATGTCCCATCAACGCCTCCTGCAACAACAAAAGACGAACGGATCCAACTGGAATGCATATGCGGTTAGCTCTAAACAAAAACCCATCATTGATCACGAATTTATTCCATGCTTGTCCTTCTTTACAATGCAGCAACACATCCTTAAAATCAGCATCAAAAGCATATTGTGCTTTAATAGGTTCAAGACCAAAAATGCGACAATCAAGTTGAGACAACATGGTATAGCGTCGAGACAAAGCATCAGCAATCGCATTATCCTTCCCTTTATTGTGTTTAATGACATAAGGAAAAGATTCAATAAATTCAACCCACTTAGCATGTCTACGATTCAAATTGGTTTGACTACGAATATGCTTAAGTGATTCATGATCGGAATGAATGACAAATTCTTTAGGCCATAATAGTGTTGCCACGTCTCTAAAGAACGAACAAGAGTATACAATTCTTTATCATACGTGGAATAATTAAGAGCAGGACAATTCAATTTTTCACTAAAGTAGGCAACAGAGTTTGCCTTCTTGCATCGTAACACCACCAATACCAATTCCGCTAGCATCACATTCCAGCTCAAAAGTCTTACCAAAATCCGGAAGTTGGAGCAATGGTGCGTGTGTAAGCTTGTCCTTCAAAAGATTAAAGGACTCCTCTTGTGATGGCCCCAATGGAACATGACGCCTTCTTGGTCAACTCAATCAATGGTGTCGCAATGGTGCTGAATTCCTTGACAAAGCGCGATAAAATCCTGCAAGGCCAAGAAAACTCCGCACTTGGGAGACCGTCGTGGGCGTGGGCCAACTCAGATCGCCTCCACCTTGGCTCTATCAACCTCAATTCCTGTAGAGTCACAACATAGCCAAGAAAAGAGACTCGATCCGTGCAAAAGGTGCACTTCCCAAGGTTACCAAACAAACGTGCATCCCTCAAAGCATTAAAAACAGCACGTAAGTGATTCAAATGTTCATCCATGGACTTGCTATAAATCAAGATATCATCAAAGTAAACAACCACAAATTTGCCAATGAAAGGACGTAAAACCTCGTTCATTAATCTCATGAAAGTGCTAGGTGCATTAGTTAAACCAAAAGGCATGACTAACCACTCATACATGCCGAATTTAGTTTTAAAAGCAGTTTTCTATTCATCGCCAAGTTTCATTCTTATTTGGTGGTATCCACTACGCAAGTCAATCTTTGTGAAAATTATAGCACCACACAACTCATCAAGCATGTCGTCTAGCCTAGGAATAGGATGACGATACCTTATAGTAATGTTGTTAATGGCTCTACAATCTACACACATACGCCAAGAACCATCTTTTTGGGAACCAAAAGAACAGAACAGCACAAGGACTAAGGCTCTCGCACGTACTCCATGGTCCAAAAGGTCTTGGACTTGTCGCTGAATCTCCTTAGTCTCTTTGGGATTGGTCCCAGACGCCGCACGGTTTGGCAAACTCGCTCCGAGAGATCAAGTCAATCTGGTGCTCAATCTCTAATGGGTGGAAGTCCCGAGGTATCTCATCGGGAAAACATCTCTAAACTCCTGCAAAGGTTAGTAACAGAGCAGGCAAAGTGCAAGGCATATTATCAAGAGAAAATAAAGCATCTTTGCACACAAAAGCATAGCATGTATCATTAACATCATCAATTTTAGCAAGGTCTGATTTTGTGGCAAGTATAACAGAATTTTTCAAATGGAGTACTTGCTGTTTTTCAGATTTTTCATGTTCCTTTGTATCATTAGCAGCAGCACTCTCTCCCTATCGGCCTCTATAATTTCAGTGGGTCAAAGGCAGTAAAGTAACTTTCTTTCCCTTATGCATAAAAGTGTATTTGTTACTACTACCATGGTGTAAAACATCATTATCAAATTCCCAAGGTCGACCCAATAAAGAGAGCATGCTTGCATGGGAACCACATCACAATCAACATGATCAAAGATAACCACCAATGGAAAATGGACTCAAACAAGTTTTGCGTTACCTTAGCTTTTCCGAGTCATTTAACCACCGAATATGGTATGGATGTGGATGCGGTCACGTGGTCAAGCCAAGCTTCTTGACCATATCGTAACTCACCAAGTTGTTGCAGCTTCCTCCATCAATGATGACAAGTGCACGCCGGTTCTTGATTGCAAAGAAAGTCTGAAACAAATTATGGCGTTGAAGCTTATCGGTTTGTTGTACCTGTGTGCCGAGGACTCGCTGCACAATGATGCTCGTAGCGTCCTGTGGACGCCCACCAAGGACCAGTTGTCATCACCACCGCCATTGTCGCCCGAGGCGCAGCAACATCATCATCCTCCTCGACATCCGGCGCTGATGTAGCCTCCATCTTTCGTGGTGATGTATGCCCGCTGGCTAGGGCAATTCTTCCGCATATGACCAAGTCCATGGCAGCGGTGGCACTGAATGTTGGAGGAGCGCCCGCTGAAGCCACGGAAGAAGAACTCTTGGCTGGAACTCGCAAAGATTTTTTGCGAGAATCGCAAAGCGTGTCGTGGAGGGTGGCTTCGGTGGCGCTGCTGGTGGTGGAGGAGAACGAAACTCAAGAAGACTTGGGCAGTCCGTCGATGTATTCGTTCGCGGCGCGTAGAATGGTCGCCCGTGCTTGCCTTCGCTGATTCCTTGCGCCCTCGCAATTCTTTTTCTGCAAGCATAGCAAGCTGGAACAACTGGTTGTGATGAGTAAACTCTTTATAATCAACAATATCCTGAATTTCACGCCGTAACCCCGTAGAAACGACAAATCTTATCCTCTGTTTTCTCAACAACCCCACAACGCACCATACCCTTTTGAAGCTCAAAGATAATAGTCTTGAAACAGAACTATCACCTTGTTCTAAGCGCTGCAATTTTTTTCTCAAATCACGCTTATATGAGGGAGGAACAAAACGACACGCATAGCTTCTTTTAACCGCTCCCATGTATCAAAGTTGTACACGCATGGTACCCATTCATTCCACCAGATAATAGCAAAGTCCTTAAACTCACTAGTAGCTTGTCTAACTCTATGTTGTTCAGGAACTAAGTGAGAATTAAATTTCTGCTCTACCGTCATCTCCCAATCAAGATATATGTCAGCATCATAAAGACCAGAAAAAGATGGAATGGTAAACTTGACTTTAGCAAAAGGGTCGTCGTTACCATGACGGTGCTGGTTATTACCTCCCATACCATGTCGGTTTCGCTGAAGACGCCGACGTAGTCGTGCATCTTGTGTCGCTCACGATCAATGTTGCCATCCGCATCATACATCGTGTCCTCATCATGATGATGGCCGTCATTGACAGTGGCGGCGTGCCTCTAATGTGTCCATCCGACCAGTGAGGTCACCATCCGCCGCTCCACCCGCCAATGCCTTCCGTGGTGTTCAATCGGGCAATGGCGCGACGATGGTGTCCGATCTTGTGCCGAGTGAAGCATTTTGTTTGTCGAGCGCAGCTTGTAGTGGCCGCGACTAACACACTCGTTGAAATCGCCGGTGTCCCATCCCCTTCGCTCTCGCCATGGTTAGTGGAAACACAGGAAAACAAAAGGATTATCCCTATCAACTACGGCGTAAGGGCGGTGGGAACTCGCAAAGGAAGTGGCTTACCAAGCTCTTACAAGTGTTCTTACCAAAGCAAAGCAGTGGTACAACCGGTGGGTGGTTCGTGAAACCGTGTCGAGCGTGGGTACGATTGCAAGGGTCAAAACCGTGCTATCCAGTAGATATATGGAGCTTGGCAGCCAAATATGTCGTGGAACACAAATCAATAACAGATAGTAATGCTGAATAAATGTCCAAAACATCGGTCGAGTTCTTTGGTCTAAATGTGTCCTATATCGGGGTTAAGATATGATGAACAAGGAGTCAAGACCGTAATAGTAAGGCAAAGACAGCAACAAAGATGGCCAGGCACTGAGAGACTTAATTCAGCATAAGCACAAAATAAATGAATTTCTGTCACCTAAAACTGTGCTCTGTCACGTTTTTTCTTTTTTTTGGCCACAGATAGCACTCTCTCCTCAGCACTATAGCCGAAATTTTTCTTTTTTTGTCTTTTTTATTTTATTTTTTTCACAGAGCAGAGCACAGAAATAGGAACCACACAAAGTTTCACCTCAATCTGATGTAAGGTGTGGCCTACAGAAAATAATGAATGTGCTGTAAATTCGATGATTCAATTTCAGAGCTTGAGTACTGCACTTTCCAGGCCGAATTTGGGGAAAATAAAATCGCCGAACCCAATGAAGTGGGGGAGTTTCGGATGCAAAATTTAATTTCACCCAATTTCAAAAAAAAATCGCCTGATTTCGAGTCCGTATGAGAAAGTTATGGCCGTTTGAAGGAGGGCCTCCGAGTTATGGTTGCTGTGGAGGCCAAAACGAAATCGGGTGGAGGGAATTGGTGGAAATTGGTGGCGGAAGCTCGGGAAAAGGTGGGGAATGATGCTGTGTGAGCACGAGACGTGAAGGATGACTCAAACTGAGGGTGGGATATGGGTGCGAAAACAAAATTGACGGCTAGGGTTTGTATGAGATGTAGCGGAAGCAAGACAAACCGAAACAAAACACGATCTAAACCAGCAACACAACTCGACTAAGGACACAAACTCAACACTACGGACTCTGGAATCAAATTGTGCAAAAAGGCTAAACGAGATCTAGGACAGGAAACAACCTATGACTACAATATTTTTGTAGGGCTTTTTCTTGGACTCTAGGATGAAACCGAAAACAACAAACGAGGGGTAACGCGAACCTGAAGGAACACCCGAAGCTCTGATACCACTTGATGGGAATGGGGTCCCGATCTTCCTACAGGTTCTGGATATGTTCGATTTGGTGGAGGCGCGACACAAATCGATCCGGCTTCCGAACGACACGTTCCGAACCCCGCAATCGCAGCACCACGCCTCCTCGGGTTATCAACCGTGCGCGCCCGTTGACTCGCCAAGAAGGATAATCTCGCCGCGAATCAAGAACACAAGCAAGAACAAGGAAGAACACAACTGAATTGCGGATGTATTGATGTAGCACTCGAAAGTTGGGGTCTCACAAACCGATGAACGGCGAAACTGTTCAAAGACAGAATTAATCTAAGCAAAACCCAAACCCTAATGGTGGGGGTGGCGGCTAGATATAAAGGAGTGAGGGGCGTGCAAAACCCCTGGACGCGCCCTAATGGGCTCCAACACGATACAAAGCCGAACGGCCCAAAATACGGTGACGCAGCACCCTGACAGATTCTGAACGCCCACTTGTTTCGACGATTACCGTTGACTGAGAAGGAATTTGGACATGGGACCAGAGCCATTGGAAAGGTTGTCTTCTTAGATTTCCATACATATGTAGAACGTCCAAAACGGAGTCCGGATGCGATCTGGGCGTCCGTTTTAGTGCGGCCTGGTCCTGGACTCCGAATTGGATTCGAAGTCGGCTTGAGTTGGGTCTCCAACATGATTCGACCGCCCTTGCTGGACTTGTGCGTTTCGTAGTCCTTCTCCAAGTACTTCCAGGTTCTCTCCATGGTTCCTAATCATAATTAAATCATTAGGTAGCAATCGATTCTCAAATGAACAAAAAGAAGTACTTAGGAATGAGCTCACCTGTAAATTCAATTGTCGGGCGCGAGCTCTAGTGATTGGTCCTTGAATGTCAAGTGGAGGAGTGTTGTGTGTATCCGGAGAAGTGATGTCCTCATCATGCTCCCACTCCAGCTCTCCTCTTCGCCGGCGGCTACGCCAACCACTCCTCACCGATGGCCTCATCAGCTCCCTCCGACCACTGTCTTCCGCCGCCGATCTTCCTCTCCACCGACACCGACGGCAACCACTTCATCGACATCACCGGCGACAGTATCTCTCCACCGCTACTTCACCTTCTTCCACAACTCCGACGGCTTCATCAACATTTTCACCGACCCCTCCCTCTGCTCTGCTTCCCCTACTACTGCTCTGCTGCTCGGTTTATCTCCAAATCCTCTCTCTCTTTCCTTTATTATCTTGTTTAGTTTTCTTGATTACTATTACTGCACTGTGACTGTGAATGTTAAACTGTGATTTGAGATGCATTGTTGAGCACTGTAATGGTTTTGTTGAATTATGCACTGTGATGTATGCTTGTGCTTACTGAGATGTTATTGTGATTAGGTGTTATTTTGTTAATTGTTCTAGTGTCCGTGGTTTGTGTCTTTGTCTGTCTTTAGTGTCTAGTGTTCGTGTTTTGTGCTTGTCCTGTTGTCAGTATAAGTATATGTTTGTGTTTGTGTGTTGTCTAGCGCGATTTAGCTAGTCGGCGACCGTTTCCCTTCCCCTTGCTGTCTCAACCCACCTAGTGCTTCTAAGGTCTGTTTGGTTTGGGGTATATCCCGGGATGGGAGGGGGCCAACCCATTTTTTGTAGTGTTTGGTTGTAGGATTTGGTGGGGTGGGTTGGACCCAAAAGAAAATATTCCGCTGAAATGTGGGTTGAGATGGTCCGCTGAAATCGAGCGAACCGCGCCAACCCACTTTCCTCCGCTGAAAAATCGAGCAAACGGGCGCCGCCTGCCATTCTCCCCACGCCGCTCTGCCCTTCTCCCCCATCTCCCCGCGCCGCTCTGCCCTTCTCCCCCATCTCCCCGCGCCGCTCGCCTTCTCCTCCACGCTACGGGCGCCGACCCGCCGGGTGCGCGCCGCCTCGCCGCTCCTCACGCCGCGGTGCTCGCCGCCGTGCTCGTGTTCGCTGGCCGCCGCTCCGGTGCCGCTCGGGTCCGCCTGGTTCGCTCGGTCGCCGTCCTCGTCGCCGTGCTCCGGTCGTCCTCGTCGCCGTGCTCCGGTCATCCTCATCGCCGTCCTCGTCGCCATGCTCGGGTCATCCTCTCCGGCCTCCTCTCCGCCCCGGCACGTCCTCCCCACCGTCCTCTCCACTGTCGGCCTCCTCTCCGCCCCGGCGCGTCCTCCCCACTCCATTCCTTGATCCAAACAAGAGGTGGGATCACTAGATCCCATTCTATCCCTCCACCCAAACAAAAAACAGGGACTAACCCATCCTTGC
Source organism: Dendrocalamus sinicus (assembly GCA_036346575.1). Lineage (NCBI taxonomy): Eukaryota > Viridiplantae > Streptophyta > Magnoliopsida > Poales > Poaceae > Dendrocalamus > Dendrocalamus sinicus. Next base: position 21,082,320 of record CM070641.1, read on the forward strand.
AACCAAACAAAAAGTGGGATTATCCCATTCCACATACCTGGGATGGAGCTATCCCATCCCACCAAGTCCCCAATCCAAACAGTACCCTAGATCCTTCCTTGTGCTTCTCGACCTCCCTCTTTTCTTCTATCTCATGGTCGGTCGGTCGTTAAGTCGTGCGAGCATTCGTAGTTCTATGTTTTGTGTTGTCCTGCCGCCGTCGTCTAGTTAGTCATTGACCGTTTTCTCCCTCATTCTCTCTCGACTCCCTCCGTGCTTCTAGACTCCCCCCAGTGCTTCTCCACTTCCTCATTCTATCGCAGCGGTTAGTAATTAGTTAGGTCGTCGGTCGGTAGTCGAGTTTGTTCGTTTAGTCTTTTGTCGTGTTGTTCGTTCGGTCGTACGACGTCCATTCGTACGGTCGTTCGTTCCGTCGCCCTTCATTCGTTTAGTTCGTTTGATCTATTTAGTAGTTATTTTAAGTTTAGTTTTTTCCCGTTTCATTTGATTTAGCTTTAGTTGAGCACCGGTAGCCTCAGTTTAGTCTACTTCTCCCTTTTCCTATTATGTGTACTGCTGTGGCTTTGTGGTGAATTGGATCTCCTTGTGGCTTTTGCCCGGACAATGCTATATGCCCAGCCATCACCGCCGCCATGCGCCTTGGTGGAGCCGAAGCTTCACCGTCGCCACTTGGTCACTACTGCTCTAATGGTTTCCAAGGCGGTGGTGCCTTGCCGAAGTGTGGGCTTCCTACAGGTTGCCGGTGCTAAGCACATGGCCATCGCCGTCGACTCTATCATTCAGCGATCATGCGCCTCGGTGGAACCAAGGTCACACCTCCCGGTTGTCCCTCAATGGTCTCCTGCATCATGGTAGCCATGAACCACCGATACAGTGCCTTACTTCTTCAGCTTTACCTGGTTCCTCCTCCCCTCCCTACTCCTACCTTTATGCATTCCTTTCGGTTATTAGTGTGGACTATGTGTGGTGTGTGAGTATTCTTAAGAGTGTTTATATGTGGGGGTTCGGTGAGCAACCATGTAGGTGCTTGGGCATTGGCATTGCGCCGGGGAGCATTGAAATGTCTAGGAGCTCATGCAGGGCCACCGGTTTGTCTTAGTTTTGAGGTCCCGTGGTGACCAACCATGGGACGCTTGGGTTTTTGGGCATGCACTGGGGAGGATCGATCCATGGCCCAAGGGCACACGAATGTCCACTGCCAATCTATTGTTCTAGTGCGGTGAATCAGGTTTGCTACCTTGCCTTGGCTCTGTCGGCTGGCTTTAGTGTTTGGCTTTAGTGCTAGCAAAAGAATAGATGAAAGCTCAGGACTTTACCTTACTGGTGTTGTCGGCTCGAAAATGCAGATGTTCTTGCTTGGCTACACTACCTTGTTTTGGCTGTGTGGTGAAGTGGTTTTGTGGAGTTGTCTTTCGGCTACGGCAATGTTGTTGGGAGAATGAGGTTTATATTGGGATTGTGCTGCTCTCTACTGTATGGTGGTGATTAGCTATGTTGTTGCTTGTCTTTGTGCTCTAGCAGCCTTCAATGTGTCTATGCTAGCTTTCCTTGGACAAAGGAGCTTGTAAGCTTCTTTGGTGGTTGTGTGCGTTGGTGTTATGGCTTCTCCTTACTCATCTGTGCTGGCTTTTGTTGGGTCACTACATGGCATGAGCTTGCCCCTATGCCGACTAGTGGCGGATACGTGGCTCTATGCATGGCCTTGGAGGAGTGACTCATCCGTAAGATTTAAAAGGTAAACAGTAAGGAGGTAAGCGCCATTGCTTATCAAATGTTTCAATCTAAGGCAATGAATAGTGCCATGCCGTTGCTCATTGTTGACATAATTTGCTTGATGCACCGATTTCGAGAATTTAACTTAAATTTCCGAACATAAATGTTAATATGTCCACAAACGGTTTGCATCAACTTTAGAGCATCCATCCGCTTATCGCCAACTTAATCCACTCGCATTTTAAGTCATCTATGATCACAAGATTCGCATGGAGATTTTTAGGTTTAGTGTAGTTGTTTGTTTTGTCAATAGAGCATGCATTCGATACCTTTTTAGGTGTAAGGGTGAAGCATGAATCCAGTGTTTCTTTTGACATATGCAAGTCTGGAACAGTTGCTTTTGTGAAGAGAAAAATGGTGAATCGGGTGCTTGAAGTAGTATATGGGGAACGTCCTGTAACATCCTGAAATTTTGAAATTTGAAAAAGTGAAGCTTTTGAATTATTCTACAATATATTCTCTTGAAATTTGAATCTTCATTGGTGTTTCCTAAGTTTTTGTTGAGATTTCAAAAAAAATAATTGAAGAGAGTCACGAAAATAAAACTAATCTTAATAAGACCATAACGGATATATGCAAATAATAGAAACTTAAAATTTTAAATACGAATCTGAAAAGATGATCCCGTATAAAGAGGGAGAAACTTGAATTAGGATATAAAATATCTCTCTAGAGATAATAGCATAAATAGTAACAAGAGTAAATGAATAAAACACAAACATAAATGAAAAAATTGATCATATACCCTCCATTTAGATGGAAATTGAGGATTTACCCTCCTGGCCCACGTGTCAGTGACTTATGATGATGACCCCACGTGTCATTGAGATGTGGAGGGTAAATCCTCAATTTCCCAACTAAAGGGAGGGTATATGATCCAATCTCCCAACATAAATATGCATATACAAATTGTGCAAGGAGGAGTTTAGCAATATAGGAAATAATAATAAAAATATATATGCAAAATTAAGTAAGCCCGCAAAATAACAATATGTGAAATTATGTACATATACATAAAACAAAATATACAACACACTAAACATATATACTATGTTGAGTGAAGCAATAAAGGAAATAAAGGCATGAAAATAAGAACATCAAATAAAAGAAAAGGACTATGATATTTTGTATTTAAGTCATTGAACAAAGACTTGAAATAAAATTTCAGAAATTAGGAACTATAATCTTAGGGCCTGTTTGGCAGAGCTCCAGCAGCTCCAGATCCACCCAGATTTACCAGATCCACCCAAATCCACCGTGGAGCAGCTCCACCGTAGATCTGGGTTTCATCCAAGTGTTTGTTACAGCTCCAGCTCTGAGTTTTCTCTCCTCTATCTCACTGACACCTGGGCCCACACGTCAGCTCTTCATCATCAAATTTCCTCCTCTTCTGAGCAGAGCACGGAGCACATGTAGGGCGCGCGGCCGGCGCGTGCGGCGGCTCCGTGGCCGACCATGGCGGCCGGGTGGGCGCGGCAGCCTCGCTGCCTCGCCGGAGCCGCGGGCGCGCCGCCATGGCGGCGTGCACGGCAGCGCCGCCGCCGCCAGAGCTCGCGGGGCGCCGCCATGGCGGGCGGGCTCGCCTCGCGGCTGGTGGCGCGGCGCGCCGCCGCCGCCTGGAGCTCGCAGCGCAGCCGACGTGGAGGCCGAGCTCGCGGCCGGGGCTGGAGGGCCATGGCGGGCGGGCGCGGGAGACGGCCGAGGTTGGGGTCGCGTGTGGAGAAGAAGAAGAAATAGAACGAACCGTTTTTTGGTGTGTAATCAGTGGTATGGTGGGTAATTTCCCCAACTCCATCAAACTTGAGTTTGGTGGAGCACCTCAAGGGGTGCTCCATGGATTTGGTGGATCTGGGGGAAGATCCACTATTTTCGTGGAGCAGATTCATGGTAGAGCTGCTGGAGCTAGAAGTGTTTGGCTGGAAAAATTGAATTTGGATTGTTTTTTATGAATCTGAAGCTGATGGAGCTCTACCAAACAGACCCTTAAAGTAGAAGCTCAACATATAAATTTAAAGATCCAGATTCAAAGCCTTTCTCCCTTTTCTTCTTTCTTGTAATATGGGCCCCACCCATTCTCTCTTCCTCCTTTTCCTTTTTCTCTCCTACCTCTTCTCCCTGGCCACTGGGCCCAGCCCCACGCCTCCCCTCCCGTTCTTCTCTTCTTTTCCCCCCAGCGCCTGCTCCTCCTTTTCTCTATTTCCTCCTCCCTCCTCCCTTGGCCGAGCGCCCTCCACGTCGCCTCCCTCTCTCTCTGCTCTGCGCCGCCCGTCCCGTCTCTTCCGCGCGTTGCCTCGTCTTGCCGCAGCTGACAGCCTCCTCCCTGCCATGCGCTCGCCCAGTCACTTCGTGCGCCGAGCCCTGCGCCAAGTCCTTGCCCGTCGGATTTTCCCCCCCGCCGCTTGGTCCTCCGCTACCGAGTCTCCCCGCCTCTTTGCGGTCATAAAAAGGCCTCCCGATTCTCCCCCATAGCCCTGTGTCCTCCCCTTTCTTTCTCCCACCTCCCTTCTTCTTCCCCGAAAGCGCCGCCACCGCCTCCCCACCGTGGCTGGCTCTCCGGCGAAGCTCTAGCCAAATCGGTTACGTCACATTGAGCCTCCACTCCCCCTCAACCTCCCCTACGAACTAATTTGATTTCCATGCCTCATAGCTCACCGCACGGTCGTCTTCCCCAAAACCGGCCACCACCGTGCATCCGTGCGATTTCGGCCGACCATTGGAGCTCCGGCCAATTCCGTCGGAGTGAGGCTTCCCGGTGGCGTCACGACCCCACCCGCACCGCCAATTGGAGCGGTGGTCCACTCCAACCCGCCGGCTGCTGTGACCTTCCCGCACCACCGCCGGCCGTCGTCGCCAGCTCGCCGTGGTCTCCTTCCGGCTCAACCAACCCCGCGGTGAGCTTCCTCACGACCCACTCCTGCTCACGCTTCTCTCCAATCCCCCTCTCTCCCGCCACAGCGGCGCCGCCACCTTCCACCCTCGCTCCGGCCGCCGACGGCGCCTTCCGGCCAGAGGCGCGCGTCTCCACCGGCTCCCTCGTCTCGTGCGCGTTCCATTTTTGTGCTCGCCGGCGCCTCCCTGGCCGCCCCTCGCCGGCGGCGCCGCCCGGCCCTTGCGCCACCGAGACACTCTGTTTGGAGCCCCACAACCGCGCCACCTCATCTATAACCCCTCCCCCTTTTCTTCAAGTGGCACCGAGAGGCATAACGGTTAACCGCATGCGCTCTAAGCCCAGCCGCCTGAGTTCGATCTCCACAGCCCGTAGCATTAGAATTATTAGGTTTTAACTTCTTGGCCTTTTTGTTTAAGCCGGATGCTGCTAGAAAATCATCAATAAATTCTGAAATAATCCTTCAAAAGATACTAAAATTTGTTCGGATATAAAAGAACCCCATAGATACTTAACCATGGACTAATTATCACATGTTAGTACGTACTATGCCTTGAATATTTATTTTAAATCCTTGTTAACTAAAGGTTTAGAGAGAATGTTGCTTAGGAATACGCTCTCATAAAACGATAACGTAGTAAATAAAATTCGCTAAACAATAAGTCGTAAATTGTTGCATGTTAGAAAGATTATAGGACTAGCCGCCATAGGGTTTAAAATAATGATGATAATAATAATAACATGAGTGTTAATCCTATCCCCTAGCAATGATGAGAATTCCGTATAGACTATAATACCCAAAGTTAAAATATGAGGTTGTATGGTATATGATTGACTAAGACACTAAATATAAACAGTAGGCCATTAAAAAGGTATTTTGAACTCTAGTACTGACAAAAGGCACCCTCGACATATAGGGTGGTGCGAAGATTTAATTATCCTAAAATTCTTGCTAACCTACACATTAATGAACAGAATAATACCAAGATAAATGGATAGGGTCATAGTGAGGATAATCCGCTAACGCACCAATAGATAGAATCTAAAGAATAGTAATGCATAGTCATAGCAAAGAATTACACTTTTCAAGATATGTTTAAGTCTTAGAAAGGTTTAGGAGTAGCGGATCAAGGGTAGATAATAATAATTGAATGGATAACTTAGGCTTCAAACTAACAAATTCAACTCACTGATAATTAAAACACTACAAAATACCACCGCTTAAATTTCTAGGTCTAACCCGACTCAAGAAACTTCCTTGATAAATACAAGAATACTAAAAGAGGTTAGTAATAAAAAGATCGAGTCATCGTATTCTACCACCGACCTTGCCTCAAATCACTCGAATCATCCATTAACTCATAACAAGACTAAATTGAGTTTATTCGGATTTATTTAGATCTTTTGAGTTATTTGCTTTCGCTTGATTCAATCGCTTGTCGCGTAATTAGAAACCGGAGTCTTGAAGATTCAATGGATCAAGCGAGGTCAAGCTCGAAGTGAAGATCGCGACCAAAAGCTCAAGAGAAAGCATCGTGTGAGCTCAAGACCATGATAAACCGCGCCAAAGTAGTCAATACTTTGATCATGTTGATCCTACATTTTCGCAAATTACTTTTGTTTAAATTATCAAATTGCATGTTGTTATTTTATATGCAAATACATGATAATTTAATATTCCAGTTATATGCCTATTGTTTACCTTGAATAATATTACACCTCCTTTGGAATATTTGAATGTGTGAACTTTGTCGCCTCTAGCAAAAATTATAATAGTAACCTTTCAAAATAAGTCCCTAAATTAGGTTTTAACTTCTTGGCCTTTTGTTTGCCGGATGCTGCTAGAAAATCATCAATAAATTCTGAAATAATCCTTCAAAAGATACTAAAATTTGTTCGGATATAAAAGAACCCCATAGATACTTAATCATGGACTAATTATCACATGTTAGTACATACTATGCCTTGAATATTTATTTTAAATCCTTGTTAACTAAAGGTTTAGAGAGAATGTTGCTTAGGAATACGCTCTCATAAAACGATAACGTAGTAAATAAAATTCGCTAAACAATAAATCGTAAATTGTTGCATGTTAGCAAAGATTATAGGACTAGCCGCCATAGGGTTTAAAATAATGATGATAATAATAATAACATGAGTGTTAATCCTATCCCCTAGCAATGATGAGAATTCCGTATAGACTATAATACCCAAAGTTAAAATATGAGGTTGTATGGTATATGATTGACTAAGACACTAAATATAAAACAGAGGCCATTAAAAGGTATTTTGAACTCTAGTATCGATAAAAGGCACCCTCGACATATAGGGTGGTGCGAAGATTTAATTATCCTAAAATTCTTGCTAACCTACACATTAATGAACGGAATAATACCAAGATAAATGGATAGGGTCATAGTGAGGATAATCCGCTAACGCACCAATAGATAGAATCTAAAGAATAGTAATGCATAGTCATAGCAAAGAATTACACTTTTCAAGATATGTTTAAGTCTTAGAAAGGTTTAGGAGTAGCGGATCAAGGGTAGATAATAATAATTGGATGGATAACTTAGGCTTCAAACTAACAAATTCAACTCACTGATAATTAAAACACTATAAAATACCACCGCTTAAATTTCTAGGTCTAACCCGACTCAAGAAACTTCCTTGATAAATACAAGAATACTAAAAGAGGTTAGTAATAAAAGATCGAGTCATCGATTCTACCACCGACCTTGCCTCAAATCACTCGAATCATCCATTAACTCATAACAAGACTAAATTGAGTTTATTCGGATTTATTTAGATCTTTGAGTTATTTGCTTCGCTTGGATTCAATCGCTTGTCGCGTAATTAGAAACTGAGTCTTGAAGATTCAATGGATCAAGCGAGGTCAAGCTCAAGTGAAGATCGCGCACCAAAAGCTCAAGAGAAAGCATCGTGTGAGTTTCAAGACCGCGTAAACCGCGTCAAAGTAGTCAATACTTTGATCATGTTGATCCTACATTTTCTGCAAATTACTTTTGTTTAAATTTTCAAATTGCATGTTGTTATTTTATATGCAAATACATGATAATTTAATATTCTAGTTATATGCCTATTGTTTACCTTGAATAATATTACACCTCCTTTGGAATATTTGAATGTGTGAACTTTGTCGCCCTAGCAAAAATTATAATAGTAACCTTTCGAAAATAAGTCCCTAAATTAGGTTTTAACTTCTTGGCCTTTTTGTTTAAGCCGGATGCTGCTAGAAAATCATCAATAAATTCTGAAATAATCCTTCAAAAGATACTAAAATTTGTTCGGATATAAAAGAACCCCATAGATACTTAATCATGGACTAATTATCATATGTTAGTACATACTATGCCTTGAATATTTATTTTAAATCCTTGTTAACTAAAGGTTTAGAGAGAATGTTGCTTAGGAATACGCTCTCATAAAACGATAACGTAGTAAATAAAATTCGCTAAACAATAAATCGTAAATTGTTGCATGTTAGCAAAGATTATAGGACTAGCCGCCATAGGGTTTAAAATAATGATGATAATAATAATAACATGAGTGTTAATCCTATCCCCTAGCAATGATGAGAATTCCGTATAGACTATAATACCCAAAGTTAAAATATGAGGTTGTATGGTATATGATTGACTAAGACACTAAATATAAACAGTAGGCCATTAAAAAGGTATTTTGAACTCTAGTACTGACAAAAGGCACCCTCGACATATAGGGTGGTGCGAAGATTTAATTATCCTAAAATTCTTGCTAACCTACACATTAATGAACGGAACAATACCAAGATAAATGGATAGGGTCATAGTGAGGATAATCCGCTAACGCACCAATAGATAGAATCTAAAGAATAGTAATGCATAGTCATAGCAAAGAATTACACTTTTCAAGATATGTTTAAGTCTTAGAAAGGTTTAGGAGTAGCGGATCAAGGGTAGATAATAATAATTGGATGGATAACTTAGGCTTCAAACTAACAAATTCAACTCACTGATAATTAAAACACTATAAAATACCACCGCTTAAATTTCTAGGTCTAACCCGACTCAAGAAACTTCCTTGATAAATACAAGAATACTAAAAGAGGTTAGTAATAAAAAGATCGAGTCATCGTATTCTACCACCGACCTTGCCTCAAATCACTCGAATCATCCATTAACTCATAACAAGACTAAATTGAGTTTATTCGGATTTATTTAGATCTTTTGAGTTATTTGCTTTCGTTTGGATTCAATCGTTTGTCGCGTAATTAGAAACTGGAGTCTTGAAGATTCAATGGATCAAGCGAGGTCAAGCTCGAAGTGAAGATCGCGACCAAAAGCTCAAGAGAAAGCATCGTGTGAGCTCAAGACCGCGGTAAACCGCGCCAGGCGAGTCAATACTTTGATCATGTTGATCCTACATTTTCTGCAAATTACTTTTGTTTAAATTATCAAATTGCATGTTGTTATTTTATATGCAAATACATGATAATTTAATATTCTAGTTATATGCCTATTGTTTACCTTGAATAATATTACACCTCCTTTGGAATATTTGAATGTGTGAACTTTGTCGCCCTAGCAAAAATTATAATAGTAACCTTTCGAAAATAAGTCCCTAAATATATACCATGCTTGGTATTGTTTAGATAATCATGGGCGCGAGAGCGCCCAAGCATCACTTTTAATCCTGAGAAAATTTGGTTGGGCAGTCATGGTGGTAATGACTGGTGTATGTTGGATAAGGTTATTTTATATTCCGAAAAACCTCGAATTGCTTAATTATCTGGGTGGATGGTTCGAGGGTATGGTGCAGGGGTGCACGAGAGTGTGGTTTGTGATAGAACCGCCCAGATAACCCTAAGGACCGAATCTTGTCATGACCTCCTATGTAAAACAGTACAACCACAAGTCTGTAAAGTACAAATTGGCCTAGTAAATTTACCGAACCCTAAAAGTCATCATCATAGGTGGAGGAGGTGAGGTAGTGCAAGCGGCTGTCTGGGTGACGGCTTGAATGGGGCATCCGCAGAGGGTGAAGTTCTGCTGTGGCGTGCTAGCAGTGTGGGTAGCCAGCTGCTAGGCGTTCAGAAGGAGAACATCCCGCACAACCTATGAGACCTGCCGCAAGCGGGCCAAGCTCATAGGGGTGAGATGATGGAAGGGCGAGGTACTTTGAACGGTTACTGTGATGGTTTGCTCAACCGCACGGCTAAGGAATCGTGTGGGGCAACGAGTGAACTGTCTCTTGTGGGTAAAGTGTGCAAACTCTGCAGAGTCAAAACTATTCGAATAGCCGTGCCCACGGTCAAGGGCGGACATGGGAACTTAACCAGATATAATTCTATTTCAAAATGCTTTATGAATGGGTTTGGAAAAGTGAAGGGCAGTAGAAAGCCCTGATTTGAGTTGTCCTGGGTGTCGTCCCAGTGGTAATGTAAGCGGTTATAACGCTGAAATGTTAGCATATGGTGCGGATGCCATGTAATGGTGGATGGAATCTGGATCGCTATTATTATTGCATTTTCTTGAACATTATGATATTGTGTAAAACTGCTAGGTCTCAGGAAATTTCTATGTATTGTATTTCAAATAATGACACTTCTAATCTTACAAAGTAAAATACAGAAGGAATAAATAGGGTCGTGAGTAAAGGAGATGGATGATTGTAATATACACATAAAGGTATTGGTGGATCCATGTCGATCATAAATATGGAACGCTAGAGTGGATTTTGGGAGAAATAAATTGGTGGAGACTAATTGGATATATATACAAGATAGATTATTTAAATAATTTTGGGAAAATTAGGGAGTGCAAAGGTAATTGTTGGATTACTTCTTGAAAGATATTAGCGATAATGGGATTAATAGGTTTGGATCAAATACTAGATGGATGAATTGAATTTCTAAGAATATTGGAGGAATAATAACAATTCTTGGAGTATAAATTGGATCAATGATATTCTTGGTGGATGTATACAAGTGAATAGTAGACCTGATCAATGATATACTTGGTGGATGTATACTAGTGATGCGTAGACTTGATCGATGATATTCTTGATGGAGGTATACTAGTGAATTAGTTAGAGGTAGTTAATGCAAAATAAGGTTGATTATGGAAGATCAAATTATGGTTGTGGATCAATAACAAAAGGATTGGATTGTTAGGAATTTAGAATGCAAAAGATATTGGTGGATAAAATAAATGATGTCGCTAATCATTGGGAGTTTTAGGCAGCAATAGATTGATAGATTATATAAATGATGATACTCGCTGTTTGGGGAATTATGCAGTAATTGATTGGTGGATTGTATAACTGATGATATTCGCTGTTTGGAGTCTTAGATGGCAGCCAATAAAGAAAGTGTATTTTCGGTGGATTAAGTCAATTATGGTAATCGTTGTGTGGAATTTAGGTAGAAACTATAACCCTATGATTAAATAATAATAAGAACATTACCAAAAGAGATTTTGGCAAATAAAATAACCCGAGCCTCTCCTTTGCTAAGCCATGCACACTATTTATTTGCATTCTGTGTATTGGCTCGCGGAGCACGGTGGTTTGTGCTCACACTTGCTTTCACAACAAATCCAGAATCAGGAATCAGATCACTACGCCGCAGCAACACAATTGGTCATGGAGGCAAAGAAGATGAAGATGTCAAGGGCTAGGTCGCGAACCTCCAGTTGGTTGCCTGTGGGCATGTCCTGAAGGCCCCACTTGTGTGCTTCATTCTTCCGCTGCTGCAATTTAATGATTTCGGCCTAATCAGCCCATGAGTAAGTCTACTATTATATTTACGCTTCCGAATAATATGTACTTTGATATTCAGAACTGTAATCTGTGAGCACTATCTACTGATCCAGGGAATAGTGCGGTGGAATCACAGTGGATTCCGGATTGTAAAATCTGGGTCCCTACAGGGATGGTATCAAAGCATATCGACTGCAGGTCGTGACCTAGTTAGCCTGGTCGTTAGTTTCATGACTAGAAATAATTCTTTAAAATACTATTTCCAAATATATAAGTTATACTGCTCATTCTTATCTCTCTTAGATGATTCTTTCTCATCCAAATGCTGCCTTAGCCATTTTTACTTCTAGAGCTCTTTTATCTCGAATTCAAAACAATAACACGAATTACCCCAAATACATCCCTTCTCTGTCTGTTAATTCAAAAGGAAAATTTTGATCCTCTTCTCGTACCCCTACTCCAATTTTAAGGTTAGGAACGTCGAAGATATTCATGAAGATAAGGTGGTTTCATTTTAAACGAACCATGCAGACAAACCCTATGCCCCTTATGTGTGCTTTTCCGAGTAGATGTTGTATTGTCGCAAGGTTTTCGTTGGTCCCTATGCACTATCTTCTTGCCCTCGGGCGCCCTATTTCGTAGTCACAGGAAAAGCTTGCTTTTAAAAATTTGTGTGGCTCAGTATCACTCCAGCTCCCTGGATGTGCTCTTTTAAAAAGTAAGAATGGGTTTGGATTACCTTATCCCCACGATTCTATCCTTACCTTATGCTATTTCCTCTCACCTCTTGATGAAAATCCCATCGGATCCAAAGGAACGAAATAACAAGTAACCCAAAACCAGGGCAATCAAGAAGAAGCGAAGACTTTTCAACCTCCCAGTATTTAAGGAAAACAACATCACTATGAAGAAGACCACCGGACAGGGGAGTCCACAGAGCAAGGTCACCTGTTTTTGCGGAGGACAAGACCCTCGCCCCATGAATTGCTCCTCAAATCTGTTATTGATCAAGACAGCAAAAAGTACAATAGATGAATAATGACAATCGTCATTTAATTAAGGGGGGTAGCATTAAAAAAATGTCGAAAAACTACTACGATGTATGTTTTGGAGGTGCAACAACCTGGACTTAGAGCTAACCGAACCAGTACAAGAAGATTTGCTGGACCAGAAGTCTTAGAGTGATAAGGACAAAAGATCGTCCTATAGGTGTATCCGTCCTCTTATCGACATTCCTTGAACCATCTACTCCTTAGGGCATAGGCCAATACAACCCATCCATCAGTATGAATTCTATGACCACCATACGCCCAAGAGACAATGCGACCACTCCACTCTACGAAGGTGATAGGACAACAACATCAAGAGCAAGTATTTGGAAGTCTACGGCCTATCCAGGAGAACCAGGTTTCTCTCTTCCTTTTTGACTTCTCCAAGTGTTAACCCCTGTTGTGCAGATTTTCATATCTCGATGGAACTAACGAACTATACATCGAGAAACACCCTGAAACCCATTGCTAGTCAACATAACCCATCTCTATTCTTTCTGCTCTACAGGAATCTCGGGGTCAAGATTCATTTAAGGGGGGTAGGTTTGTAACATCCTGAAATTTTGAAATTTGAAAAAGTGAAGCTTTTGAATTATTCTACAATATATTCTCTTGAAATTTGAATCTTCATTGGTGTTTCCTAAGTTTTTGTTGAGATTTCAAAAAAAATTTGAAGAGAGTCACAAAAATAAAACTAATCTTAATAAGACCATAATGGATATATGCAAATAATAGAAACTTAAAATTTTAAATACGAATCTGAAAAGATGATCCCGTATAAAGAGGGAGAAACTTGAATTAGGATATAAAATATCTCTCTAGAGATAATAGCATAAATAGTAACAAGAGTAAATGAATAAAACACAAACATAAATATGCATATACAAATTGTGCAAGGAGTTGTTTGATCGTAGCTTCTTCAACGTGGTCGCGTGCAGGGAGTGGTCGTAGCGACTACAAGGTGGTCGTACGGCTCCTGGGAGTGATCGTAGGACTACAACATCGTGTTTGGTGTTTGAATTTTTTGCGCTCTCTTTGATCACTGATCCGAGTATTTGGTATTTTGCTCACTGTCTAGGGCCACGAAATACATGGCTATGTGGCTGAGACGTAGCTGCGGGCAGCTTTGGAACTCCGACGCTTCCCCTAAGGCAATACGGCCTTTCGCTCTGTTACGCCCGAGAAGAGATAGCGAGGAGAATGAAAAAGGTTGTAGGAATCCTCAAGGTAACGGAGCAGATCTGGTTAACACGGCGAGAGGTGTCTGGACCTCGGCACCTCCGCAGGAGGTTACAGCTCCCGGTGAACGTCAACCCTTCGAATGGCCGCCGTGACCATGTGCTCACATATGTCAGATTTCCATACATGGAATAGAAAAATCAAAGCTCCTCCGGCAAAGAGACATCGACCAGTTAAAATAGTCGATAAGGATAAGGGAAGCGCAAGTGCTGCCGTTCCTCTTGCGGGTCTTCCTCCTGATGCTCCGACTGGCCCTATAGAAGTTCATTGCAAATGTGACTGTTGCAAGTGAAACAGGGGCAGCCATATTAGAGAAGCCAACTCTCAAGATCAAGGTACCCTTCTACTATGATATTGAAACTGACTCTGTTGGCGCTTCTCAAGGCTTTTTATCAAGCATCTTGAAAAGGAAAACTAGAAGAATTTCATATCTTTTGTGAAGAGAGCCGTGACGACAGAGATCTGTGACCAAGAAGGAGGCTACCTTCGAGGTGGTCGAAACTGGCACTGACCATCAGAAGGAGCAGGAGGGAGAAGGAGCAGCAACTCTTGCTCCAGACTTTCGATCAGACGTGGTCGAAGGTGTACAAGACTCTTGATCAGTCATGGTCGAGGTAACTCTAGACTTTCGACCGAATCTGGTAAAAGAAGTCCTCATTCCTCCACGACCAGACATGGTCGGAGAGAAGTCGAAGAAACCAATCTCGAGAAAAGTTTCTTCCAAATTCACACTTAAGGCTACAGCAGCTAGGTATGTGAAAAACATAAATATAGCACTTTACCTGTATGTCTTATTTAATGCCGTCCTTCTTTTATGCAATTACATTGACTTCTCCACTACACAAGGATGCTTATGTCGAGAAGACCCCTGCGGTTCAATCCGTAGTCGAAAAGACTGCAGAGATGGTGGTGGAGGATACGACCATTGCGGCAACAGAGACTACAGCTGAAGCTGCAAAGACTACGACCACAGAAGCAGTTGTAGTGAAGGAAGGGCAAACGGCAAAAGACAGGGCAGAAATACCTGTTGGGGTGGTCGGAAATCCAGCCGACTACCACGCCGAGGAAGACATCGAAGATGCTCTCCCTCGTTTCCGAGAAGGTATAATTAGATTAGAAGAAGATCATGCCAACTTCTCTTCATTCTTTGTTCCTCCAATTATAGAGGAATCTTCTTCTGTTCGACTATGGAGCCAAGTTCCACACCCCAGAGACATTCCAGACAAGGGAACATCTTCGACGACGAGCGTCTCGAGGTGTGGTGGAACAGGGTCAACCAGCTTGAAAACTCCACCCTACTATTCTCTACGTTTGTAACCCCCGAATCACCATAATTCCATTTGTAACCCCCACCCCGAGCACGGACTATGCGAGTCCGACATGTTCGCAGTGGTGCGGTCGAGGAGCGCATGACTCGAAAGTGGTCAAGGTAATACTTCCTTCCTTTATTCTCTTGTTGTTCTCCTTATTGATACGATTAAGTTCTCCAAAAACTTTTGTTTTCTCTTCAACCTCAGTGCGCGACTTACTGGATTCTGTTTCTTTTTCTATTTACAGAAAAGGAGTTAAAGGAAGGCGAGAGAGATCATTAAATAAAATAAACAGACGTAAGTTCTGGACTTACTGTTTATTTTATCCTCTAAAGCTCTGACTGCAGAAGTAGCCTTCACAAGGTTTAATGATAGTTCACCATTTTCCATCTTTAGCCTCTGTGAATCGGTCTTTTCGTTGTCGAGAGCAGCAGCCAGGAACCATGCGTCAAGCTTGAACGTACAAAGGTTAAAAGCAGTCATGAAGAGTCAGGCAAGTGGTCAAATCCAAAGTTCGACCACAAAGGTAGTGACATACAGTGCTGCTACCCTCTTGGAGAGTTCGGCATTTTCATGTTGGAGATACATGAGCTGTTTGTGGTACTCACCCATGGTTGTCATATCCTCCAATGCTCTCTGAACAAAGGAGGATAGTTAGGAGCAAGATGAAACAGGTACGAATGTTTAAATACTAGATACTTACATTCATGCTCCTACGAGCAAACGTAGAGAATACTAGGGTGGAGTTTTCAAACTGTTTGAGCTGGTCGACCCTGTTCCACCACACCTCCTCGAGACGCTCGTCGTCGAAGATGTTCCCCTTGTCAGGAATGTCTTTGGGTGTGGAACTTGTCTCTTTGGTCGAACAGAAGAAGATTTCTTTTACAAATGGTGGAACAAAAAATGAAGAGAAGTTGGGTTGATCTTTTTCTTCTAATCTAATTATAGAGAAGACCAGCCCAACTTCTTCTCTTCATTTCTTGTTTCTCCATTTATAGAGGAATCTTCTTCTGTTCGACCACGGAGACAAGTTCCACACCCCAGAGACATTCCTGACATGGGGAACATCTTTGACGACGAGCGTCTCGAGGAGGTGTGGTGGAACAGGGTCGACCAGCTCAAATAGATTGAAAACTCCACCCTAGTATTCTCTACGTTTGCTCGTAGGAGCATGAATGTAAGTATCCAGTATTTAAACATTCGTACATGTTTCATCTTGCTCCTAACTATCCTCCTTTGTTTTGAGAGCATTGGAGGATATGGCAACTGTGGGTGAGTACCATAGACAGCTCATGTATCTCCAACATGAAAATGCCGAACTCTCCAAGAGGGTAGCAGCACTGTATGTCACTACCTTTGTAGTCGAACTTTGGATTCGACCACTTGTGTAGCTCTTCATGACTGCTTTTAACCTTTGTAGGTCCAAGCTTGACGCAGAGTTCCTGGCTGCTGCTCTCGACAACGAAAAGACCGATTCACAGAGGCTAAAGATGGAAAATGTTGAACTATCATTAAAGCTTGCGAAGGCTACTTCTGCAGTCAGAGCTTTAGAGGATAAAATAAACAGTAAGTCCAGAACTTACGTCTGTTTATTTTATTTAATGATCTCTCTCGCCTTCCTTTAACTCCTTTTCTTTAAGTACAAATAGAAACAGAATCCAGTAAGTCCCGCACTGAGGTTGAAGAGAAAACCAAAGTTTTTGGAGAACTTAATCGTATCAATAAGGAGAACAACGAGAGAATAAAGGAAGGAAGTTTTACCTTGACCACTTTTGAGTCAAGCGCTCCTCGACCGCACCACTGCGAACATGTCGGACTCGCACAGTCCGTGCTCGAGGTGGGGGTTACAAATGGAATTATGGTGATTCGGGGGTTACAAACGTAGAGAATAGTAGGGTGGAGTTTTCAAGCTGGTTGACCCTGTTCCACCACACCTCGAGACGCTCGTCGTCGAAGATGTTCCCTTGTCTGGAATGTCTCTAGGGTGTGGAATTTGGCTCCATAGTCGAACAGAAGAAGATTCCTCTATAATTGGAGGAACAAAGAATGAAGAGAAGTTGGGCTGATCTTCTTCTAATCTAATTATACCTTCTCGGAAACGAGGGAGAGCATCTTCGATGTCTTCCTCGGCGTGGTAGTCGGCTGGATTTCCGACCACCCCAACAGGTATTTCTGCCCTGTCTTTTGCCGTTTGCCCTTCCTTCACTACAACTGCTTCTGTGGTCGTAGTCTTTGCAGCTTCAGCTGTAGTCTCTGTTGCCGCAATGGTCGTATCCTCCACCACCATCTCTGCAGTCTTTTCGACTACGGATTGAACCGCAGGGGTCTTCTCGACATAAGCATCCTTGTGTAGTGGAGAAGCTGGGCTGTAATTGCATAAAAGAAGGACGGCATTAAATAAGACATACAGGTAAAGTGCTATATTTATGTTTTTCACATACCTAGCTGCTGTAGCCTTAAGTGTGAATTTGGAAGAAACTTTTCTCGAGATTGGTTTCTTCGACTTCTCTCCGACCATGTCTGGTCGTGGAGGAATGAGGACTTCTTTTACCAGATTCGGTCGAAAGTCTAGAGTTACCTCGACCATGACTGATCAAGAGTCTTGTACACCTTCGACCACGTCTAATCGAAAGTCTGGAGCAAGAGTTGCTGCTCCTTCTCCCTCCTGCTCCTTCTGATGGTCAGTGCCAGTTTCGACCACCTCGAAGGTAGCCTCCTTCTTGGTCACAGGATCTGCTGTCACGGCAGTCTCCTTCACAAAAGATATGAAATTCTTCTAGTTTTCCTTTTCAAGATGCTTGATAAAAAGCCTTGAGAAGCGCCAACAGAGTCAGTTTCAATATCATAGTAGAAGGGTACCTTGATCTTGAGAGTTGGCTTCTCTAATATGGCTGCCCCTGTTTCACTTGCAACAGTCACATTTGCAATGAACTTCTCTATAGGGCCAGTCGGAGCATCAGGAGGAAGACCCGCAAGAGGAACGGCAGCACTTGCGCTTCCCTTGTCCTTATCGACTATTTTAACTGGTCGATGTCTCTTTGCCGGAGGAGCTTTGATTTTTTCTATTCCATGTATGGAAATCTGACATATATGAGCACATGGTCACGGCGGCCATTCGAAGGGTTGACGTTCACCGGGAGCTGTAACCTCCTGCGGAGGTGCCGAGGTCCAGACACCTCTCACCTCACATGATCTTGGGATGTTGCAGTCCCTTTCTGCATCTTGCCATTAATCTTGTGGAACATGTAAAAGTGTTGCAATTAAGCCCTTGCGGTTTGTTTTATGTTGCATAGGACTTGTATCAGTTGATGCACAATCATCTAAGTGTGCTGCACCTTCCACACATTATTTTCCAAATGCCATTCTAGGATCAGCACTAGGAACTGCTAATGATTGTATTGCCTCATTTTCTACTCTGCAGGGTTGTGAAATCAGCTGGTCCAAAAGGTCATATTCTTAACTTGGGCCATAGTGTTCTTGTAAAAACAACGGAAGAAGCTGTAGCGCATTTCTTTGATGTCATGAGGAGTGTGAGATATGACACCCTTTTCCAAGGTTATGTTACTGAAGAATTGCAGCCTGTTGCTTGACAATGGCCAATGGCAATGCCATTTTTTTATTAACTGATCTGTTTGATCTGTGATGTATCTTCTTACTGTCTGCAAGCTTACGAGCTTAGCACCTACTTTTTTAGAGCCATTCCTTTTGCTGGAGCTGTTTTATAGATACCATGGCCAAACCAATGCAAATTTATTCATTACTTATCTGCTTAATTCATTCATACATCTGCCAAACAAAGAAAAGCATGCCAGTACTCGACCTGGTTTTAGAAGGGAAGCTGGAGTGGATTCAAGTGTGTTGTTCAATTTCTTTCTTTTTAAGCTCCTTGCATTGATCATTGTTCCAGTTAGGATGAATATGTTGCAGGTATTGCAGCTTTGTTTTTTTATGTGTTAATGTGCATCATATTTTAGGTACCTAAGGATCATGATCTGGACTGGTACCAATATTTTAACCTACCAGGCTGCCATGCTTCAAATGTAATCAGTCCTAGACCCATCTGGGAAACTATTTGTTGCAGTGTCAGTTAGCCAATGTCCTGACATGCTGTCTAGGTTTTAACATATCACATATCTCTCTTTCTGGTCATCTGTCTGGTTCTAAAAGGTGGTGTAACGAGTATACATGTGTCATCAAATTGAGGCCATTTGTTCTCTGAATTCCTCTTATTTATCTTATTAATAAAGCCAACATTATATAAACAGCATATGTTTTCCCAATAGATCGATTGATATCCTTTTTAAGATGATAAGACTGGTGCCTTTTATCGCTGCTCACGACTAAACATGTCTTATATTTACAATCATGTTAAAGTCCCATACTGAAGTTCCCAAAATTGATGATGGTTGAGACTTATTTTCTCACAGCATGTGATCTTGCATGTTTTTCCTCCCTCTTTATCCAATGGAAGTATGTAGTTATAATATGTTGAGAATTCGTGTGTAGCCTCCCTGAGATCAGCATATCATCAGGATGACAGGATATGCTTGCTTGGACGGGATATACAAGCAGTCTAGAATTGTGCAACTAGTCTGATGTTGTTCTATATTCCAGGGTAGCTCAAGTTGAGATCTATGCGTCACCCGGACCGCTTCGCCACCCCCTCGCCGCCGGCGTCCCTGCCTCCGGCCACCTTCCCCGACCTCCCCTCCGGCAGGTAACTCAAAAGAGTTTATTGCCCTATATGGGTAGGCAACGCCTCCCCGCTCACTTGGCTATCACCGCTCGCTCTCCCTTCCCCCGACTCCCTCGGCGCGCGTTCGAGCCCTCGGCTCCGCACGCTGAGGTTGAGTTTTCTCAATTTATTCGTGCTGACAAGTGGGCCCCACCCGTCAGCGACCGCCGTCGGTAGTGGTCACCGTCGTCTGGGCCCCACCCCTCAGATGGTCGCGACCGATGGGTCCCCATGTCGAGGCTAATCCCGTGGGCTCACTGACCAGTGGGTCCCACCTGTCATTCTCTGGGATTAAAATAAAGATTAAAATTAAAATAATTCCAGTGGACCCCACCTGTCAGAAATTTTCGAATTTCTGGATTTATTCAAATCTGAGATTTTCAAATAAGCATAACTTTCTCATTTTAGCTCCAAATCCAGCCATTCAAATTTCTAAATTCATCTAAAATCATAATCTATCCAACTATGGCCTCTGTTGAAATTTTGGATTTTTATTTGAATTTTGTTTGTATTTATTTGCTTTGTTTGCTTCGTCTTTTCCCACGTAGATCCCAACGTCGTCGACGATCCCTCCTCCCAGCAGCAAGAAGACCTCGAGAACGTGCACGAAGGCAAGTCTCCTTTGATCATTTTGAACCTATGCTTTTGAAATATTTTTAAATATTTTTTTTAAATTGCATGCATTGCTGTTTACATAAAATGATAGTTCAAATCTTAAGGCATTAGTTATATCCAACCTTGTTATGCCCTCACTTGAAGTTAATTGCCATGTACCTTTGTCACCCTAGACTTCCTTTGTCTCAATAATGAGATTAATATTAATCTTTGTGAATATTAGAATGGTAGGATAATGCTTAGTCATGCCGTCTAATATCTTTGGAAAATCTTGAAAATGGGAAATTAAGATTTATTGTTGAACCCTTGTGTTTAGAAATGTAGTGGCAATTGGAGTTACCACTATTCTTTCAAAATAAAGTAAAATGTGAAAGTTGGTTTAGATTAGGGTGGATGGTTGGTTTTGGGTTGGTGCAGCAAGCACGAGATCATGTTAAGTGTATGTTCCACCCTAGTCAATTAAGGACCGACGCTTGTGTTTGTCCAGACTGAGCATTAACCGTACAACCACAAGTCTATATGGGTACGACCTAGCTGACTAATTTATGATAGTCTAGTTTAGGTACCACCAGTGGAAAGTGGGTGCCAGGATGGGTGGTCATTCACAGTGAGGGACAGGATTTCTTGTACTCATATGGCGCAAGAGGGGCTTGGTTGGGCGGTTAGCCTACTGCGGTGAAACCTCAGCGGGTGGTATCTAGCTAGATTAGATTAAGATAAAGGCTTTGTGATATTTTATCTGGGTCTCATGCCAAAGGAAGCGTGTTGACTTTTAGGATAATTTATCTCTTGTGGGTAAAGTTGTACAACCTCTGCAGAGTGTAAAACTATTCGAATAGTCGTGCCCACGGTCAAGGGTGGGCAAGGAATGCATTCACATGGTAGATTTCTGGTTTTGTTTTGAAATAAAAGTTTTGGAACTTCGAGAGTGGAGGGAACTCTCGGAAGGGTATCCTGGCAGTTGGAGCCAGAGAGGGTGGATGTAACCCGCAGTATTAAACTTGTTCAATTGAATAGCTAGTGTTGGTAGATGGAACCTTCACTATAGAATTAATGATAGTTTGGTTAAGGCAAATACTTTGTTAACTTGATGCTTGCGAAAATAATTAGTAGTAATGGAATTTAAAATATTGCTTTGTGCAAAAGAACCATATAGCCTTCCTTTGTCAAGCCTTGCATCTATTGCATTTTTCCCAAGAATTGCGGAGTACTTTATGTACTCACATGCTGCACTCAAAAACAAATCTCAGAAGAATACGAAGCTCAGGAGGCAGACTACGACTACTTCGTGGACGGATACGACGAAGGTTTTCCGGAGCTTTAGGTCGCACTGCCCCAGTCAAGTGCCTGTGGCGTGCTGATGGGTCTTCATCGAGTTTATCTTTGCTTCCGCTTTATTTCTCGTGTGCGAGGTCTTGAAACCTCACTTGTAATAATGAGACCTTCCGATTAGTACTCTTAATTATTGTAATAAATCGTTGATGGTGATGTTTTCCATTCTGTTTAACTGTGTGCACTAGCTTTGATCTGGGACTAGTGCTGTAATACACAGAGGGTCCGGGTTTGGAAATCCGGGGGCCCGACAGAGATGGTATCAGAGCCAATTTGACTGTAGGACGTGACCTAGATTAGGAATGGTAAAACTTTAAGGACTTATATTTATAAAAAGAATATATTAAAAATTTATAAGTCTCTTTGCTTCTACTCTCTTCTTACTTAGGATCTCATTCTTGTCCCTAACTCCCTTTGTTAAAAACTTTTTACTAATCTTCTCTTTTACTCAACTTTGTAGATGGCTGGTTCAACCTCCGCTGCCCCGTGGGACTACTACTCGCATGGAGAGGATGCTGGAGCTTTCGCTAGCCTTCTCCGGCAGTTGATGCAGTGCTTGGAGTACCGTCAGCCGCCCATTTTCAGAGGGCGGAAGACACGGATCCTAGATCGAGACTCTTGGACGATGGAGGTATTCCTGTATGCACGGGAAGAGGAATTCAACTCCCACACCTACCCCATCAAGCATCCTCGGTCCCGCTGTTTTGACGCTGTCCAGGACGCAGCACGCCTCGCCATTGACGAGTTGTGCCATCTGCACAAGGATGCTGTACATCAGTCCCCTTTTTGCTTCTTCATCAACCCTAGAGCAGGACAGAGGTATCCAGATCCCTTTGATATTCCAGCTGATGATCCTCGACTATCGCACCAGGTGCAGCTCACGCAGGCAATGGCAGTCACTTATGCTAGAGCCTTGGAGGAGATTGGACAACTTTGGATGCTTCTCACTTCCAGCTACCAGCACTCCGACACTCTTCGCACACAGCTTCTCCACAGCCAGGCAGCAGAGTTCGAGCTGGGACGTCTCAAGGCTACAGTGGACTACACGCCGTCTTCACCTGCACCAGCCGCCGTCCCCACCAACCGCGCGCCAGCTCGACTTTCAGGACTCCACACCAAGCTCACAGCACACAAGAAGGTGCAACGCCCCAGTCCGCCACCCGTCATCACTCTCAAGAAGCGCAAGCCTTCTCCTTCCCGCTCGCGTTCGACTGCCTCCAGTCGTAACCGTCCCCGTGCTTCGGTCGCTTGTGATTGTTCACGACATCACATCAATGAGCGCGAAGAGCCAGAGGAGGAGCCAGAGGAAGAAGAACCCGAGGAGGACCCTGAGGAGCGCGTCTTTGGAGAGGATTAGTAGTCTTTTGAGTCGGTAGTACCCAAATAAAATGTCCACGTCTTTAGAACGCTTTATATTATGATTTGGTGTGCTAGATGGACTGTACCAAGCATTCGTGCACTTGTGGTACAACCATTCTTAAACCTATTTTGATTTCAATATAAGTTCTTTTGCTAAGTTGTTTGCTTGCTTCTTCCTTGTGTGTTGGCTTGGGATGTGGCTTAGTCTCCCTAAATCTCTTATCTTTGCTAATTCCCTCTCACCTTATGCTAACCTAAACCGCTTCAGATGGTGAACACAAGGAGCAACCCTGGCAACAGCCGTGACGCCAACAATCAGGCAGACAACAACATTCCACCACCACCTGCTCAAGCCCCCAGCTTGGAGCAAATGATGGCTATGCAGCTGCAGTTACTTCAAGCTCTCGCCCAGAACCAAGTACAGCAAGCTCCGCAGGCACCCAATCAAGCTCCTCGGTCTAGGATGAGAGAATTTATGAGGACAAGGCCCCCTACTTTTGCTGGTTCGGTGGATCCAATAGAAGCAGACGATTGGATTAAGGATGTGGAGAGGAAGTTGGTCCAGCCCAGTGCAATGACAATGAAAAGGTGATGTATGCAGCTCACCAACTCAAGGGAATCGCCGCTAACTGGTGGGAAAATTACCACGCCGCCCATCAAAACGCGCAAGCTATCACATGGGATGAATTCGTGGAGGCTTTCCGCACTGCACACATTCCTACGGGAATAATGGACATGAAGAAAAGAGAATTCTACCAACTGCAGCAAGGAAACCTCAGCGTTTCCAAATACCTGAATAAGTTCACTCAGCTGTACAGGTATGCAGCTGAAGAGATCACCTCGGAGGCTGATGAATAGACTATGGCTTGAATTCATAGCTTTTCGTGATTAGATTTTACTTAGAATCTGAACTGATACTAGGCTATCAATGAACCATATCTAAACGGAGTGTTAAAAGGTCATGCTCTCTGATATGCTCATGAGCTTTCTGGAGAATGGCCTGTTCTCGTGAACTATGACCATACAGTTATGCTCAAGTAGGTGTATTCTTTCTAGATATCCTACATGCTAATATATTTTTCTATTTGAACAACAGAATACATTAAGGCTTTATGCCAACTTTTCATACAATCGAGAATACTTTATCTATTAGGACACAGGTACAATGAATATGTACTATCTTGTTACAACGTTAACTTATTTTTTCCATTGCTTAAGTTACAGGATCTCCAATCAAGAAGGCATGCGTTACTATTATGATGTAACTCAAATGGGCTTCATTCCCATATCCATAGATGCAAAAGAAATTGCTTTCCGTGCTAACCCCTTTGCAAAAGGGTTTGCCAGATTCTTCTCAGTGTGATATAATTCACCGCAATCATTCCCAATTTTCTCAATTTTCTGACAGATTTAAGCCTACGCTTCACATGTCTGGAGGATTTCATATTATCCTTAGTACTAGTAATTTTAGCCAACACCGTTTGATTAATATAGTATATTAGGTGTAACACCCCGCCCATCCTCTGGGCCTAGAGTGCTACCATCATTGCATTACAATACCACTTTTAAACATCTGCTAATTATTTTAAGCAAACTCTACTTTTCTCATGAAGCAGCGACCACTTACCCTAGACTATTTTTAAGCAACTATTCTAACTCACTAGTGGAGTTAAACATACTAATAAAAGCTGGATATGAGAAATGCTGGCAGTAAGTGAAGTTATTCATGTGCTACACCCACCCGTGCATGATGTCCTCAACGGTCACCTAGAAATAAAACAACAAAGTAAGGGTGAGTCCAATGACTCAGTAAGTACACAATAGAACGATAAACACTACCAAACATGTAAGCAAAACAACCATCCATAACATACTCGCATGCATTGTCATGTTCATATCATCAGTGCCATGCAACCCTGCTCTACATGCACATTTGCTCATCACATTGCATATACCGGTATTGCCGAGTGAACACCCGTCGATGTTCACCCAAAATCTGGGGCCCGCCCATATTGGCACGGGGGTCTCTCCACTCCCGTGGAGGCCTACCGAAATAGGTCTTACTCAAGAGCGCTCCGGATTAGTCAATTAGCTTTACTCGTAGCTAGAGACTCTCACGCCCTAACTCTTGAGTGCACATGATGCAGATGCATATGTCCATTATCATAATCATGCTCATCATTAACATCATTAGCAGGTAAGCATCGTTGCCTACCTTACTCCATCATCTTTACCATCATTTACCATGCAACATCATGTCATGTAACATCACATTTCCACATAAACATCATCATATCATGTAAGCATAATATATTTTCATAAACCTTTCGGTCTACCGCTCTACCATGCACTTGCATGTTAACCAAACGGGGCGAAGCAACGTGGCGACGACGTCGACTCAAGACCTCCACCTGAACAAGCAATAAATCCATCTTAACGTATCATAACAAAATTAGAGATTAAATAGGCGACGACGGCTCTACACGTATATCCCGAACCTGGCGTAAAAACGCACGGGTTTCAGGGACCTGTCACGCAGGCACCAAAACCCTCTATTTTTCTATCTTTTCTTTTTTTTTCTTCCCTTTTCTTTTCTTTTCTCTCCCCTCCTTTTCTTTTCTCTCCTTTCTCTCTCTTCCTTTTCTTTCCTTTCTTTCTCTTTTTTTTCCTTCTCTCATTTCTTCTCTTACCTGGCCGGCCCCTTCTTCTTTCCCCCTCACCCAACTCTCTCTCTCCCCATACTCAACCCGCCGAAATGGCCTCAACCCCTCGTCTCCCCCTCGACCGAGTGGCTCCAAGCGGTGCGGCGTCGGCGCGGCCAGGCTTGGCGGCGCCGGCGACTCCTCCGCCACCCCCTTCCGCCTTCCTCTCCTCTCTCCCACTCTCCCCACCCCTCGTGTGCGTGACCCCACCCAGGGGCTGCTCCAGCGGTGGCGCGACGGCGCGCGGGCGGCCCAGCTTGCCGGCCTCGGGCTCACCGCCGCCAGCCTCCCGCTCGACCCCCTTCACTCTCTCGAATCCGGCCGGTCAAGCCGGATCCACCGCTCCATTTTGCGCGTGCGCGGCGGTGGGGCGCCGCCGGTCGGCATGGCCAGCGGCGCCGCCTCGGCCGGCCACGCCCTGCGCCTTCGCCCTCGAACGCCTACGCCACCACCCGTCACCGCCATCCGTCGCCCCCAAAGGTGCCGCTGGTCACCGGTGCGGCGTCGGTGCTCTACGGCTCGCTTCTACTCAGGGCAGTGCACCTCCCTCCCCTACTTTCTACATGTTTGTGCTTGTGAGACTGTGTTGGAAAAACATGGGGGATGGGCAACCTACTTGTTTTGCGGGACTGGCAATGGAAGTGGTGGTGGACGATCTCCTCTAGATGCTATCGACGGCGTCGCCTGAGCTCTGTTGGGATCACTTCTCCTCCTAGCCCTTCTCCTTCCTACCCTTCTCCTTCTTGTTCTCTCTTCCTCCTCCCTTCCTCTCGGCTGGGGAAGAGAAATGCTGTTGCACGACTTTTGTGGCTGAGGCAGAAGTGATGAAGTGGGGGTGGCTGGAATAGTAAAGTAGGTGAGGTAGCTTGTCTAATAAAGAGGCATGGCATCACTCTTATGGTGAAATGCCGCTTCTGCCCCTCCCCTTTAGCCTTGGCTGGATGTGGCGCTAAGAGCAAGTACAATAATGGTCTTATAGCCAAACTAGTCAGCATTTTTACTGATGTGGAGGAGAGAAGAGAGGAGAGAGATGAGAGCTTGGCTCTCATGCAAGCAACAAGCTGGGCACAAGAGCCTATGCAGTGGTGGGCCTAGATAATAAATGTATGTGAGGAGGAATAGCAAAGAGAATGTGAGACATGGTACTACATAATAATAAAAAACCTTTTGTAGATAAATTATTGTATAACTTGGCTCTTATAACTTGACTTATAGCCAAACACTTAGCTCTATTATTGGACTTGCTCTAAGGGCTTTTTGGTCCAATGGCAGCCCTAAACTATGTGGTACTCTTCTACTGCGGCCAGTAAATCGGTAACAAGTAAGAATAGAATTTCTTGCCGAATGACGAAAACCCAGAACGTGAGACGGTGCCGACCGGCCTTGGACGGTCTGGGAACCTCTGAGAGCGCTACTTTTATGCGCTTTCTAGATGGTGCCGATCATTCCTGGGGGTATGGGAACCTCGGCGAGCGTTACCTAATCGGCGTTCTAAAAGCCGATGGGTATGACGGCAAAAACCGCCCTTAACTTCCCTAATTCTCTCTTTTGCAAATCAGTGGTATTACATTAGGATTGTCGGTACTGGTTTTTCAACCAATATTAAGTCCAACAAAAGCTCTATCACCCATTCAACCTCAACAATGGTTATGTCAAATGTTACAAGTTATGCTTCTATGGTTGATCTGGTCAATATGGTCTATTTGCAAGGCCTCCAAGAAACTGCAGCACCAACTAAAGTAAACACATAGCCATTTGTAGTTTTGATTTCATCTACATTAGATCCAATTGGAGTCACTGTATTGCCCCGCAGCTGCTCGTGGCATTGCAAAAATAGAATTTGTTAGTTCGAGAGGTATTACTATGAAGTGTTACATAGGATTAAAGTGTACAAGTGAATACCTGAAAATCTAGATCGTGTTGCAGGGCGTTGGTCTCTCCCTTCACTCACACAGTTCCTAGTGTACATCCAGTTTCGGTCCTACATTACTCATATATAGTATTAAATATTGAATTAATTAATTAGTATACTAGATATATAGATCTAAAGTAGCTATATGTAGAAAGAATAATTAATTGAATTGAATTAAGTAGAAATATACTATGAATTGACTAAACCCTAAACTATGCTACATGTAAATGTTCTTTTCTCTACATTAAGCTAGTTAGATCTAAACCATCTTCAATTCTTCTTTCACCAAAAGCTAGATCTAAAATATAGTACAAGTAAGAACAAATTAATAACCATAGGTAGTTAAGAACTTAATGGATCTACAATCACTCTTGCCAAATCTGCAGTCTCCTTTCACCAAATGGCGTCAAAACCCTACCTCCTCAAAACAGCAGCCTAGATATGGAATTTAAGACAGACCTGTGAGTGTTTATGGGTCTGCACGTAATTAATATAGTTGAATTATTATAGATGGTTTTTAATATAAACCGTATGTGATGACTTAATTATTATACACAGTTTTTAATACAAACCGTCTGTGAAGTATCACAAATGGTTCAAATAATAAACCGTCTGTGATATTTGATAATATCACAGATGATTCTTGTTAATAACCTTCTATGATACTTTACAGACGGTTTTTACCATGAACCATCTGTGATATTATATCTTCACAGACGGTTTTTAGCACGGGCAGTAACACAGATGGTCTATAAACCAAAACCATCTGTAATTTTATTTAATACTACCGGTTTTAGGTAATCATCTGTGATGTAGCATCTAGTATTAGCCTTTTTGTAGTAGTGGAGTTACCTTGCATATGCAAAATCTAAAGCAACATCTTTTCCTATTATAAATTCTTTCCAACTTGACTAACATGAGTTCACACATATCACACGCCTCAAATAATATCAATAAATAACATTGTCAATTATTTATCATGATAAATATTCTAGACTTAGTTACATAGAGGGTGTTTGGTTCCGGGCGGTTGCTAGCCATGCAGGCTGTGGCGCCGCCAAAGAGTGTGGCGAAGAAAAAGGCCGCCACAAGTGTGGCGTAAATTTGCACGGAAATGAACTAACAGATTATGTGGCTGCCTCAGCTTATTCAGGAGCCAAACAACAGCTAATTTCTCTGTGGCAGCCATAAGTGTGGCGTGGCAAAGTTTGGTCAGGAACCAAACACCCCCATAGTCCAACAGTCTTCTAACAAGACACTTAATTTTCTTATAGTTCGAACCAGTGAAACGCCAGAGTGGATCATTTCGACATGACAAATCAGCAAATGTCAACTACTGTAACAGTCCAAGCATAACAATTTGTAATTGCCGGTGATACAGTTATCACCTATTCATACGTTCACTACTTAGCCCACCTGTTAGCTGCCATGACATGGTCTCACTCACACCCTTTGCGCCTCATCTCCATTCAGTTATCTGTTACACGCCTGATGCATCTCTATGTCATGGTTCCAAATCCTTCCCAAAGCCATGACAAAAATACTCAAAAAAGCTTTGTAGCTCACAACAATGGCGACTCTTTCTGTCCCTCTACACTCTCTTTCTGTCCCTCTACACTCTCAGATCTCCCTCTGGCAACCGCGACGGCGGCGACATGGTTCGTTTGAGAAGATCAGCTGCTACTTCAAGCATGCTGGGAGGTTGCAAGCGAGCTACAAGGGGCTTGAAGCACTGTATGATGATGGGTACCAGACTGTCAAGGACCTAGATTATTACTACCAGGCACTCGGAGAGCTTGTGGAGCACGACAGTGGGCCGCCGCGCTGGTTCTGCCCCGTTGACGCCGGCACGCCGATCACGGATGCTCCACTCATGCTGTACTTGCCCGGTAAATATATCAAAATGTTGTGTGATTTACAGCTGTCTATGTGTCTACGAATGTTTCCAGTGTGTAGATGCATGAATTGTTAGTACTGTAGCCCAATTTGAGATGTTGAATTTTGGAGTGAAAATTTTTCAGGAATAGATGGAATGGGTATGGGGCTCTTCATGCATCACAAGGCTCTTGGAAGGTAAGATATAAATTGAACTTCGGAGAAATTGTTGGTAGTGTCACTTGGTTGCAATTCTGATCAGATCCTCTTAGAATAAATATCATGGGTGCACATAATCTTATAGAGATTCCTTTTAGACATTTTAGACTTGGAGTTTTTTCTCATGTTTTTGGTATGGATTGAATTTAGAATTTTTGCAAGATATTTCTCCTTCAGGTTAGCACTTAGCACAAACAGCTAAACAAAAATCATGGTGTAGTTATGATATTTTGAATAATCTCAGATACTTCCCGTTTCCATTTGCAGGATTTTTGAACTTAGATGCATGCATATTCCTTTTCATGATCGCACGCCATTTGAAGGTATCCAGATATCTGTGAATTAATTTCTCTTTGAAGCATTTTCCATCTAAACATGAATTTTTAGCTTAAGATTCAGAGCGAAGAACAATTAACCAACTATTAAGTGCTCAAGATTGTATGGTTTTAGCTGCTTTTCTTTTTCAGGACTTGTCACAATGGTAGAAGATCTTGTGAGAGTAGAGCACGCCACTTCTCCTAATAAGCCCATCTATTTATTGGGGAATTCTTTTGGAGGATGCTTGGCACTTGCAGTAGCTGCTCGTAATCCCCGCATGGATTTGATATTGGTAATAATTAACCCAGGTATGCAAGAAAATCTGTTGTTATATGAGCTTCCTAATTAAGAAATTTGTGATATCTAACTTTATTTCCTTTTTTTGGGGGAAAGCAACATCATTTGAGACGTCAGACATAAAACAGCTTATATCGGTTTTCAGCCCATTGTCGAATCACGCCTGTATTACAATTATGTCTCTACTGAACTACAACATACGTAAGTACCTTGGTGGTGGTAGCACAGAAAATGGAAAGACAAGTGTAGGAATAAGTAGAAAATTAAGCAAGCATAGTGATACATTTAGTTGACTGATAATTAGGGTACTGCTTTGCATCACATTCTTTCTGTGTTGTGTCATAAGTTGTCACATTCTTATTTAACTGTGTACTGGCTTCTTCTATTCTTTTTTATCATGAGATCAGACAATGAAGTGAACACGGCACTGAGTAGCATGACAAGCGGAAAGCATCCTT
The DNA here is from genome assembly GCA_036346575.1 of Dendrocalamus sinicus. NCBI lineage: Eukaryota > Viridiplantae > Streptophyta > Magnoliopsida > Poales > Poaceae > Dendrocalamus > Dendrocalamus sinicus. Next base: position 21,113,162 of record CM070641.1, read on the forward strand.
TAGAAACACTCCACAAATTGACGAATAACCTGTCATCTTGCCTGAAGCATTCGGTATTTACCGTCTTCTTCGCATCTTGTTACTATGTGTCATTGTGTCTCATTCTATCAAGCCAATACAAAGGGAGAAAGAAGTGTCGAAATGAATTACTTTTCTCGCTCTTTGTCATCATGTCCCTCTTGGCTTATAACCATAATTTGTGTTCAAAATGTGAGCCTTTAATTGTAGGACATACTGGACAAAATACCAGAGGACACACTAAGATGGAAAGGGAAGCTTATCAATCGGGCTGCTTCATACGCTAATTACCGTCTACAGTCAGTTACGGCTGATGTGCTACTACTAGCCAGGTTTGCGGCCTTAAGCAACTCAGTTCTCTACTTCCAATTTCACCGTTCTTGTACAGAATTTGTCACTTGAGAAATTCCACTACATGATTGAGAAATTTTCCTAGTTTGAATGTTTAATGTTGCTGGATTTCCGACAATTGCTTTTATGGTATCATGACTGAAAATTTTGGTATGCTTTTACTCAGCTGTGCTGACAGGTTACTTCCAAGCAAAGCTGAAGCTGACAGGCTACATAAGTTATTACCAAAATGCAAAGTCTACTTATTTGAGAACCATGGGCACAGCTTACTGTTGGTGAGTTTTAGCAGATATATCAGATTGCAGTAAATTTTTTACTGAAAGGAAGTAGTACACCTCAAGGGACCTTACTGATAATATTCATCGCACATTTCAGGAGTATGGCGTTCATGTCTCATCCATTATCAAGTGCACTGGTCTCTACCGCCATTCGAGGCGGTATCACCGGATTTCTGACTACATCCCACCATCCGCAACTGAGCTAAAGGAAGTTGATAAAGCTAGCAGGTAACCAAAATCACCACGCAACAAATTCTTGAGCCATACGTACTGAATTATGAACACATTTTTTAAAGGCTATTCTGAACACGTTGCACATCACATGAATGTACTATCTACAATTCTACAACATTATGTGATTCTTTCATGGCAAATGCAGTGATCTGACATTCAGAACCTGCCCGGCGATGTTCTCCACAATGGAGGACGGCACGGTCGTGAGGGGCCTCGCCGGGGTCCCGGAGGACGGGCCGGTGCTTCTGGTCGGCAACCACATGCTGCTGGGGATCGAGCTGATCTCTCTCGCCGCGGAGTTCCTGCGCCAGAAGAAGATCGTCTTCCGCGGCATTGCGCACCCGCGGCTGTTCCCGAACAAGACGAGGACGTCGTCGGAGGGTCACGACTTCTTCGACTTCCTCAACTTGTGGGGAGGCGTGCCCATGGCGTACAAGTACATCTATGAGTTGCTGGCAGCCGGGGAGTTCGTGCTTCTGTACCCAGGTGGTCACCGGGAGGCACTCCATTGCAAGGTAAAAGCCGAGCCCGTTTGCTCAAGTGCGTAAAGACTCGTCATTCATCATCAACAATAAGTTTGCAGGCACCTTTCCTGCTCATACGAGTAACTGCTTATACTATTGTCGCTGGGAAACGAGGAATGTTCCAAAAATTTCGAAAATTCTCATATTCAAAATTTCAGTCATACGGGACATCGTTTGGGACCCCAAAAATCATTATTATTACTATTATAAAAGAACGAGTTAGTAGTTATACGTCCATTCTCCTCCAACCGCTCTATTTCCTTAACTTCTCACCATTCTCCACTTTTCAACCGATCAGAGCAATTCTCTTCTATAATACAATTCTCTATACATTCAATGAGTTCCGTTACAACGCACAGGTACGTAACTAGTCAGAAAAAAAAAGTTCAGAACATAAATTTTTATGTAATTTTTTTGTCCCACCTGTATTTCTGGTATGTCCTACATATTTGTCCCTATAATTTTGCGATTGTACATGTTCTAAAGTGCCCTATATCCATTATTTTTTAATTAATTTCTGAAATATTCGTAGTGTCCCAACCAAAATACAAGCAGTCACTTGCATAAATGCCAATGCAATTCACCACATTTATATGATATAATTTATTTGAAGTGCCACTTTCAAATAATTTGGGTCAGTAAATGCTACTGCAAACTGAGATGAAATTTGTGGATTGTAGGGTGAAGAGCACAGGTTGTTTTGGCCAGCCCAAACTGAATTTGTTAGGATGGCAGCGCAGTTCAATGCCACAATTGTGCCTTTTGGAGTCGTTGGAGAAGATGATCTCTGGGAAGTAAGCCATAATCTCTTGCTACTTATTTTGAAGGAATAATCTCTTGCTACTTAAGTTCTCCCTTCTTTACAATTGAACATTAAAGTTTTTTCTTGCCTCCCTTACCAAGTTTGGATCTTTTTCGACTTGCTCTGCAGTTGAAAATTGAGATAAGGCCTAGCCAAGGTTTAGCAATCTTGACATTACTTAAGATTCAGAATGCAACCACATGCAGTCCATGGCATGATGCATATTACAAATCAATCTCCCTCCATCCAATGGGTACTAAAACAAAAATTTTCTGCAGGTGCTTTGTACATTCGATGATATCAGGAACGCACCCTTTGGCCAGGAACTGCTGCAAGCGTATAGCAACCATTTAAAGCTAAGGTACATACCAATTGCTATCACACTTGACAACTCAAACATTCTGCTAACTTCTTTTTAACTTCGATGATTCCCGACTGTTTCTCCTGCAGGGATGTTGACCATGAGGTGTTCTTCCCCGGTGTATGTCTGAAATTCCCAGGCCGGTTTTACTACCGGTTTGGGAAACCGATTCCGACGAGGGGAAGGCAAGACGTCTTGACTGATCGGCAGGCTGCAAAAAACCTGTACCTGCATGTTAAATCGGAGGTCGAAAGTATGATCTCGTATTTGCTAGAGAGGAGGGTGGAGGACAAGTACAGGAACATCGTCCCAAGGATCTTGTACAAAGCTGCTCGGGGACCCAACTGTGAAGTTCCAACATTTGATCCTTGAATATTTTACATGGATATAAACCAAAAAGTTGTAAATTGCAACACGAGATTATTTTTCTTCTAAAACAGTATTTAAATATTCATTTTGAAGAAACAACTACAACAAATTTGAATTTCAACAGCGGAAACCTATATTGTGACAATGCTTGTAATTCGCGTAGATAAACATCTACTATTGAGAATCTGGCAGCAGCCACAAAATTCAGCAAGCGTTGCATACCTATGATGACGGGTCCAAAAACATCACAAAATATAGATACTATTTGCTCACGCAAGCTCTCCGTGGGAGGGGCATACCAAGCCTTTTCTTCCCGATGAAAAACTTCTTTTTGTCAATTATCAATGTTACCTACTTTTAATCGTGTCCTTGCCACTGATAGCTGCGCCTTATTAGTTTAGAACTATATACATGGTTGCGTAGAGAAGATTCCACAGGCCCATCTAGCTTTCGAGAGGGGCTTATACAATTCTCTTTTTTGTCTATAACCTTTCCTGTTCATCTAGCATCTCTGATTCCCTCAAAAAAAAAACCTAGCATCTCTCATCTATCTTGTACATGCATGATGCCAAGTGAGTTCATTTTTTCCCAACACCTCGGCGGCCAGTTTGATGAAGATACGTCATGCATGACGGTAGTACATTGCCCTCTTTCTTGGTTTTCTTCATAAAGAATTTATCAAAATAAGCGCATCATGCATGCATGTGCTCCTGGCATAAACCTACTCTAATGATAACTAACTAGTGCTCCCTCTATCACCTTGTGCAGTAAAAAATTAAGATGGAATTGGACAATATATGAAGATGCACAGCATAACCTCTTGATGAGAAATTATGTAATTGCCGTTTCTCTGTCCGAGACAATTCTGGCAGAGCTTGTCAAATGATGAGAATTATAGCAACGCTACGCTGTGCTAATATCTTATCTGGTAGTTTTGGTTTTGCACACACACACACACACACGAAGGTCATATCAGGCCATTTAATTTGGGCAAAAAAAACAGATCAGAGAATTAATGAAACATCTCCAGCATTTCCAGTTGCTTTCCAAGAAATCTTTTTTGTCTCTATTTTTTAAAACAGAAGTAAAAGTAGTCTTTAAGTTTGTACCTTTGTTTGTAGACGGCACACGTTCATCTTAAATACAAAAACGAGTGAGCCTTTCCAATTGGATGGCAGTATGATCCCAACACAAAGTTGGCTCTATATATCACAGTACCAATGTGATAATTCTACACCGTATCCTCTTATTTTTTGAACTGAACACCATATCCTCTTGTAACTCTCCATTGTAGTATAAATACGAAAGGCTAACGGTAGGCTCGATACACATGTAGGGTGAAAGCGGATCGGTCGGATATTGCTGTTACCATATCCTAACCCATATTTTTCTCGGATTTACTAATCGGATTCGGTACCTCGGATTCTGCCTACTCTCCATTGTAGTATATTTTGCTCTCTTATCAGTTGTCACCTCGAAAGGCTAACCTACGGTAGGCTCGATACACATGCCTAAAGTCACATGCTGCTACTATATGCCATCAGCCCATCACCTAATCCAAATGAAAAAACCAATGGAAATCATCAGACCGCACAAAACACTTAATTATCATAACAGAACCAATGGAAGGTGAATAAGGAATGGACTCGCACGTTTTAGGACTTGTTTGGCATCTTGGGGAAATCTTACACGGGACCCAAATGTCACTGCCTAAGTTTTATTAAAATATCAATACTATTATTTTCTTCAATTTCCTGAATTTATAATATTTCCCCTAATTTTCTGAATTTTAAATTGTCTTTTATTTTCTTCCGAAATTAAAAGTAATTTTTTTTGGAAAAAATAAAAACCAACTTTAAGTTGGAAATAATTTTTTCTAAGCTCAAAATGTATTAATGAATTCCTTTCAATTTTCCTGAAGTTTTTTTAGCTTGATTTACTTTTTTCTAAGCAAATTTAGATTTTCCAGTATTATCTAAAAACAAAAATGAATTTAAAATGTCTGATCTGCTTTCGGCTAAATTGTTCCCTCTAGCCACTCCCTTGTTTCTTTTAAGCCCAACCCATGAGCCATTTTCTCCTTTTCTTTTTCCTCCCACACTGGTAGGCCACTCGGCCTATTTTCGCACCACGGTCCACTTCACTTCCCCCTCCCTCAGACTTGACAGCCCGGTCCCACATGTCATGTTATCTTCTTCCTTGGATTCATCTCGGCCTTGCCGTCGCCGCTACATCCAAGCCTGTGAGGTCGTCTCCATCTTTGTCGCCTCCATGGATGGAATAGGATCTCCTCCTCCTTTCGTTGGAATTTATTTGAATTTTGTTTGAACTTGGAGAAAATAAAAGACATTTTAAAGCAATAGTTGACATTCAAATACAATAAATATATATAAGTGTAATTTAATACAATTAAGTAAAAACTGAATTTTAAATAAATCAACGAAGCTAGTTCATGTTTAGATACTGATGTTATGGATATTCATGAGAACCTTGCCCACCAATCGTACGAGCAAGGCAAGTCATACGAGCTAGGCAAGTTACACATCTTGACCATGTTTATTCCAGTTACAAATAAAACTATGTTGTTTTCAATTATTGTGCATACTTATGTTTATTCAATGCACTTTAAATCCTAGTTTTAAAGGTATAGTTAATTCCTACTTGTTATGACCTCTTTTTGACATTGAAATCCTTACCCCTTGAACACCTTAGATAAAACTTACTAGTTGATACATTAATAAAGTATTAACTAGTAATTTTTATAGCAAATTGCTTAGCCATGCTTAGACTAGAATTTAGGTAGTATTGGGATGATTTCTTCAGTGACAATTGGTTTTACAAATGAACTCTTAGCATTGGAGTGCCATTGAAGCTATGTTATTTTTTGGCAAGATAAAATAAAAAATGGTTTAGACTTGGACAAGTGGTTGTCAGGTGGGTGCGGATGGAGCACGAGACTTGGGTTTGTGGTTAGTCTTGTCTAAGTCAATTAAGAACTGGTCTATGAGCTGCTGTTACAAAACCTTTTCGTACTACCACATGTTTCTTGTCATCCACTTAAGGATTTAACCTTTTAAACACTTATCAAACACATTAGTCCCATATTCACATAAACTCATTTATTACCAAAACCATTTTTAGGGGCCTAGATGCTTTTATATGTGCATGCTTTGTGCATCACTGTTTAGTTAGAGAATTGGGTAGTATCGCCCTAGTCAGTTAGGAACTTAACTTTGTACACTATTGAACTAAGCCACGTTGTACAACCGCATACTCTATGGGAAGGGCCTAGCTCAGTAAGTTTCTGACTTTTGGTATTGACTCCTCAGGTGATAGATTACGCTCTGTACCAGGGTGGAAGGTGTGGATGCATCTTATGGATTGTGTACCATTTACAAATCCAACATTGAGTTCTGAGCCTAATTGCATAAGTTGGGGTAAGGTTGCCGGGTTCAAACTCAACAGGAGGGGTCGGTATCGAGGCGATGTTTCTAAAAGGCTTTGTTATGATCTTCTTAGTCGCACGCTGACGAGGATATTATAATCCTTAATTTTATTACTTATCCATGAATAATATTATTGTGTCATTATACTCCTTGAGTATACTCCTTATTCGTAAGGGAGGAACTTAACTAGGTGGTCGTAAGCCTTTCTATATAGTAAAAATGTAGACTTAGCCAAATTTTAAGTATCCAAGCCACAGTAAAAATCCAAACAAGCCAAATTATGGGCACCCAAGCAACGATAAAAATCCAAACTTAGCCAAATTTTTGGCATCCAAGCCACGATAAAAATCAAGACTTGGCCAAATTTTGGGCATATAAGCCATGGTAAATATCCAGACTTAGCCAAAATTTGGGTATCTAAGCCACGATAAAAATCTAGACTTAGCCAAAATTTTGGGTATCTAAGCCACGGTAAAAATCTAAACTTAGCCAAATTTTTGGCATCCAAGTTATAGCAAAATCGGATGGATAGGATTGAAGAAGAGGCGAGGAAAGGAGAGGAGGAGTGGAGAAGTGAGAAGAGAGAAGAGGAGATGAGGAGAAGAAGAGCTAATCGAGCCGTTTAGTTTTAAGGGCAAATTTGGCGAGGAGAAGTGAGAAGAAAGATGATGAGAGGAGTGGAGGAAGAGAAGTGACAAGAGAGAAGAAGAGATGAGGAGAAGAACATCCGAGTCTTCTATTTTAAAGCACAAATCCAACAAGATGAGCGGGAAATTCAAATTCGGCGAGAGTGGGTAAGTTGAAATATTATCACAAACAATTCTAGGTAAATAAACATCTGTGATAAGTATGTCATCACCAACGGTTTTTATTCCGAACCGTTTGTGATACAACAAAAACTGTTTGTGATGAGTACAGACATCACAGACAATTTTTGTGATGTATCACAGATAGTTTGGAATAAAAACTGTCTAGATAAGTACATATATCACAGGCGATTTTATTCTAAACCGTCTATGATGTATCACAAATGGTTCAGAGCACAAAGCGTCTATGATAAGTAGGTTATCATAAATGGTTTTTTCCATCGTGGTAAACTTAGATGGTCCATCTTGTAAAATTATCTGTGATAACTTTATCACTGACGATTTGTGTTGAACCGTCTGTGATGAGGCGTCTAGGATGATGGTTAGATTTTCATAAATAAAACTAGGATGGAAAAACTATGTGAATCTGAAGGATGAGCTATGTGTGACAATGATTGCCTTTATTTATTACCGTTTTTTTTTATCAAATTGTACTTTCAATATCTTTACTGTATTTACATGTCAAATCTAGCTTTATGCAAAACAAGCTAAGATAGCCATTTTTCTTTGTAATAAGCCTTGTATCTATATATTGTATTATGTGTGCACAACTTGTTGAGTACTTTATGTGCTCACCCTTGCTGCCATCACCACTCAGTTGTTGGAGGAGAGAAACCGTCCCTGCTATTCGTGGAGGAATATTACGAAGGAGATTGATCGTCGGTCGACCACCCCAGTCGATTACCTGTAGCATGAGATGGGTTATTCCCCTGGAGTTATCTTTATTTTTCGCTGCAAGTTTATTTCTTAGTGTCTAAGCCTTGCAAGGCATAATAAATATAAACTCGACCATAAGGTCAAAACTACTATTTCTTTGTTAAACTTGTTATTTAGTTATGTATTATGTGTATGGACGATATTTCATAAATGTTGCCACTATGTGCACTGCGTGATTCCGAACTAGTGCAATATACACAGGGGGTTCAAATTTGCATATTCAGATCCCAACAAGTGGAGATTGTTGTATTTTTTGATCTGAATCTTGTCGGGTCCAACCGCTTGAAGAGTCCGATCAGGTTTCACTCAAAAGATAAAAACAATTTGGTTGATAAGTCCAACTAGAACTCATTACTCGACTAGTATACAATTATGAAATGGTTGGGATTTTCGGACTGATTATGGTTGGATATGTTTCGACCAATATGACTGGTCATGAGCAATGCGGACTGGTTGAAAATTATGATTGGAATCATTTTGTATCCATCATATACTCTACATCGACCTGCATCAGACATGGTGCCAAAAAGTACTTACGCCGACTGGAATCAAACATGGATACTCAAGGCGCTTCCAACCACAACTCTTCATCGTCTCCAACTGACTCTGCTTCGTCTCTGAGTATAATACTATTTCCTTTGCCGACTAGGACTCTATTCCTTTATCTTCTGGGACTCATGTTCCTAAGGTTATTTAGACCTTATGTAAGCCTCTCGTTAGGTCAAGCCAAAATTGCCAATACACATGTAATACACTAAGAGCATTCTATAACTTTTCTATACATTGATTTTGCCAATCGTAGGTTTGTGGTTTTTTTCCTGCAAGGCTTTTCAACATTATTTTTTGTCTCGTATTATTGATTATTCTTTATTGTTTCGTATCTTGCCTAGTCGATTCCGCAACATTCTTCATGGAGTAGATAACCCGATTCGTATTTTTTTCTGTGTGCTTGTTGTGTAAAAATTCTTCAATCTAATTTGTAATGATCAATTCATAATTATCACCAAGGAATTGGAAATTTTGGCCTAGCTGTGTTGTCTACAAACGGGCCAGCAACATCTGAACATCCCCGTCCTTTCTTTTTAAGAGTGATATTGCTGACAGCTGATATGTGTTGTGTGTGTTGCTTGTGCAATCAACCTTGGTAGCTTGCATATACTGTTTAGTAATCCTTGATTCGATCTGCACATAATAGTGCAGCGAAAATGGGCATGGACATCAGGAAAACAGACCAAGGAAACAAGGAAGAACCAAAAGAAAAATAAAGGTGCGAAAAGAACAGATAGGATAAAGCTACCACTCCTATACGTATGTCGTTGTCAGATACTGATATAAATGTGAAGCTAACAGTGAAGAATCAGCTTTTTTTTAAAAGGTAGGAATCAGCTTATTTCTTGGGCAGCATCTCTCAGGTCAGATATCTCCAGCTCTATCCAACCTCACCTTTCTTCAGGAGTTGAGCCTCTCGGATAACCTGTTCACTGGAATCATCCCAGAAGAGCTAGGGCAGTTGAGTAGATAGCTCTCCATCGATCTGTCTCTGAATGCCCTTGGTGGCAACATACTGTCAAAGATAGCATTGTATCTTCTATTTTTGGTGTATAGGATTTGTATAGAAACACTCCTAATCCCCTTCCATCCTCTTGTACACCTTCCCGGCTATTGATAGTCTGGGCTTATACATAGAACCAACCAGCACCAATTGTGTTTTGAGCTGTGTCCATCAATCCCTTTCTCGTCTCTCACGTTCGCATGTTATCAGAGCAGAATTGATCTGCTTGCCCTCTCTCTTTCTTCCGCTGCTTCTTTCAATGGAGACCACCGGCGCCCCCAGCAATCTCGCTGGCACCCCCAGTGATCTTGCCGTAGCTCTCGCGGCTACCCAAGCTGCCGCTGGCGATCAGGACGCACTCCTCGCTGCCTTGGCTGACGCACAAGTCGCTCAGGCAGCCACCACCCCGATGGCGTCTCAGACACCAGGGACCTCCCTTCCCGTGGTATCGATGCTCCCGGTGACCACGGTCACCGCAGTCGCCCCGGCGCTCGCCGCGCCCGGCGCGCTGAGTGCGCCCAGCGCACCTGGCGTCCCTGCCTCGACTTCTTCTGCACTCAGCATCGCGAGCGTCAAGACGCACGTTCCCGTCATCCTTGACCTGAAGACCCCCAACTACACCAAGTGGCGTACCTTTTTCGTCGTGTTCCTCGGTAAGTTTGATCTTCTATAGCACGTGCTCGAGCCTACTCCCACCGATAGCACCAGCGCCTGGGCTTAAGATGATTTCGCGGTGCTCACCGCCCTCTACTGCTCCATCTCCACCGAGGTGCTCGACATCGTCATGGAGCCCAATCAGTCGGCTCGCGAACTCTGGCTCGCCACCGAGACTATTTTCCGGGACAATCGGGAAACGAAGATCATCTACCTGGAGATAGAATTTCGCAGCCTCAACCAAGGATATATGACGGTGATGGAGTACTGTCGCCACTTGAAGAACCTTGCCGACTCACTGCGGGACCTCGGCGAACCAGTGTCGGATCACACCTTGGTGCTTAATCTGATCTGGGGCCTCAGTTCCTGATTCGCGACATAGGCGGAGCTTCTCCCTCTTCAAGTACCATTCCCAAGCTTCGCCAGGGCCCGATCATCCCTCCTCCTGGCGGAGATGCGGCATCTAGCCACCAACAACGCCGGCAGCGACACAGCACTCTTCACCGCGCCTTCCTTCTCTCCCAACTCTCGAGGCTCTAGCAACAAGGGGAAGGGGGAAAGGAGGCAAGGGGAACCGACGTGACTCCTGCGGAAAGGGGGACAACAGCGCTGGGAACGACCGCGGCGGTGCGGGCGACCGCAACGGAGGAGGTGGAGCTAGCGACCGCAACGGCGGACAAAAGTAGCCTGCTGCTCCTGCTCCTGGCCCGTGGATGTTCGGTCCATGGGCTGTCACTCCATGGGCTATACAGCAGCCATGGGGTGCTCCCTGGAGGCCGGTTGGTGGACCAGGCCAACTTGGGCCACAGCCCAATTTCTAGTCAGTCCCTCATCAGGCTTTTACCGCTGCTCATCCCCCTGTGGAGTTGTCCAGCCAGCCCAGCTAGGATCAGTCCGGGCTAATTGCTACCATGAACAATTTGTCCATGCAGGGACAGCAGACGGGTGGTTGGGTGATGGACTCTGGTGACACCTCTCACATGGTCTTGTCCAATGGTATACTCCTTTCCGGACTCCCACACTTCCTATCTTTGTCACTGTCGGGAATGGCTCCTCCATCCCCGTCACTCGCATCGGTCGAACTTCCCTTGCTACTCCTCCTATTCCTTTTACATATGCCCTTAACAATGTTCTTGTCGTTCCATCTCTCATTCAGAATCTTTTATCTGTTCGCAAGTTTACTCGTGACAATTATTGTTCCATTGAGTTTGACCGTTTTGGTTTCTCCATTAAGGATCTACACTCGGGGACCGTGATTCTACGCTTCAATAGTGACGGCGACCTCTACACCATTCCGGCCACCGCCACCTTCCGTCGTCCGCACGCCCTTCTCTCGGCCACCACCTCCCTAGACATTTGGCATCTCCGCTTAGGACACCCCGGCTGAGACACTTCTCTTCATTTACAGAAACGTCTTATTATTCCTCCAAATAATTCGCATGTCTCTCATTGTCATACATGTCATTTGGGCAAACATGTTAGGCTTCCTTTTGCTCGTTCACATAGTGTCACCACTGCTCCTTTTTAGTTACTACACTGTGATTTATGGACCTCTCCCATTTTGAGCAATTTTGGATTCCGTTATTATCTTATCATTGTTGATGATTACTCGCATTTTTGGACATTTCCTCTCCGTCATAAATCTGATGTGTTGTCTATTTTCCAAACTTTCGTTCCCTATGTACACACACATTTCAACCTTCCTCTAAAGTGCTTCCAGACCGACAATGGCCGTGAGTTTATCAATTCTACCATCCTCTCCCTTTTTTCCATCCACGGTATCCTTCTTCGCACCTCCTGTTCATACACTTCCCAACAAAATGGCAAGGCCGAATGTTCTATCCGTTCAACCAATGATGTTATTCGATGTCTCTTGCTCCAAGCTTCTATGCCTAGTTCCTACTGGGCTGAGGCCCTTTCTGTAGCCACCTACTTACTCAACCGATGACCTTCCCAACCTATAGGATTTCTTACACCCTATGAAAAAATCTTTGGGACACCACCTGACCTATCCCACCTTCGTGTCTTCAGTTGTTTATGTTACCCCAACCTTTTGGCTACTTCTCCACATAAGCTCGCTGCTCGTTCTACCGCTTGTGTCTTTCTTGGGTACCCTAGCTCTCAAAAAGGTTATCGTTGTCTCGATCGCTCCACAAATCGAGTCATCACATCTCGACACGTTGTTTTCGACGAAATAGTGTTTCCTTTTGCAGCTGCAGCAGTTCCAGATTCCTCTGAGCTAGATTTTCTTCTGGCTGACGACGACGTACCACCATTGCACCATGTTGCGGTGCCAGGATCGTCGCGCACCGTCGGGGTCGCAGCAACCCCCACCCGGCTTGGACCATCTGGGCTTGCTCGGGATTGTGCCTCACCAGCTGTGCTGGGCTCGCCACCAGGCCCGTCCCCTCTTCACCAGGTTGCTGGCCCACCTTTAGCTGGGCCAGTGCTAGCGATTGGCATTGTTGGACTAGTAGACCCCGCCTTGATGATGGCGCCTATGGAGCCCGATGCGCCCGCTGACCCAACCGAGCCCAATGCGCTCGCTGGACTGAGCGTCTCAGTTTCTCACTGCGCACCCACACCAGCAATCGCTGCTGCTCCACCATGTCCGTCGCATCCCATGATGACCCGAGCGAAGGTCGGCATCTTCAAGCCCATTAATTGCCATAACTTGTCTGCTACTTGTGCCACAGTCTCGCCTCTCCCGAAGACATACCGCACAGCTCTTCAGGATCCCCAGTGGCTTGCCGCCATGCGCGAGGAGTACGATGCTCTTGTCCACAACCAGACGTGGACTCTTGTGCCCTGTCCTCCTGGCGCAAACATCGTCTCTAGTAAATGGGTCTTCAAACACAGGTTTCATGCGGATGGCTCCCTCGCTCGTCACAAAGCACGCTGGCTAGTTCGCGGCTACTCTCAGCAACCCGGCATTGACTACGACGAGACATTTAGTCCCATTGTCAAGCCAGCCACCATCCGTGTTGTCCTCAGCATCGTCATGTCCAAGTCTTGGCCCATTCACCAACTTGACGTGAAGAACGCCTTCCTCCACGGCACCCTCAACGAGACGGTCTACTGTCAACAACCTTCCGGCTTCGTCGACCCCGACCGTTCCGACCATGTCTGCCGTCTACACAAGTCGCTCTATGGCCTCAAGTAGGCTCCGCACGCGTGGTATCACCGCTTTGCCACCTACACACGTTCCATTGGCTTCACTTCATCGACTTCAGATACGTCGTTGTTCATCTACCACAACGGAGCTGATGTCGCCTACCTTCTTCTCTACGTCGACGACATCATCTTGATAGCCGCCTCGGCCCATCTTCTCCGACAACTGTCTTCTCGGCTTCACGACGAGTTCGCCATGACTGACTTGGGTGATCTTCACTACTTCCTCGGCATCTCCGTCAAGCACACCCCTACAGGGCTTCACCTCTCCCAGCGCCATTGATCTTCTCCAACAGGCTGGCATGGTTGAGTGTCACTCGACGGCGACTCCAGTCGACACCAAGTCCAAGCTCTCCGCCTCTGACGGTGTCCCCCTGCGTGATGCTGAGGCCACCGAATACTGCAGTCTCGCTGGGGCACTGCAGTATCTCACTCTCACCAAGCCTGACCTCGCCTACACCGTCCAGCAGGTGTGCCTTCACAAGCATGCGCCACGCGACGTTCACATGGCCTTGATTAAACGCATCTTGCATTATGTCAAGGGATCCGTGGATCTCGGCTTGCTCCTACAAGCCTCCTCGTCATCTTCACTCACGGCCTACACCGACGCAGACTGGGTGGGTTGTCTAGATTCCTGGTGTTCTACTTCAGGCTATTGCATCTACTACGGTGACAACCTGGTATCTTGGTCCTCCAAGCGCCAGGCCACGGTGTCCCGCTCCAGTGCGGAGGCTGAATATCGCGCCGTTGCCGAGTGTTGTTGGCTTCGCCAACTTCTCGGGGAGCTTCACTCTCCCCTCTCCTCCGCCATGGTGGTCTTCAGTGACAATGTCAGTGCCGTCTACCTCTCGGCCAATCCCGTTCAGCACAAAGGCACGAAGCATATCGAGATCAACATCCACTTCGTTCGCGAAAAGGTGGCTCTTGGTTAGGTCCGCGTTCTACATGTGCCCTCGTCTCACCAATTCGTGGACATCATGACGAAGGGATTGCCGGTTCAGCTCTTCGAGGATTTTCGGTCCAGTCTTTGCGTTCGGGAACTTCACGATTCGACTGTGGGGGGTGTCAAAGATAGCATTGTATCTTCTATTTTTGGTGTATAGGATTTGTATAGAAACACTCCTAATCCCCTTCCATCCTCTTGTACACCTTCCCGGCTATTGATAGTCTGGGCTTATACATAGAATTGGCCGGCACCAATTGTGTTTTGAGCTGTGTCCATCAATCCCTCTCTCGTCTCTCACGTTCGCACATACCATCAACTCTTGGAAACTGCACCAATCTAGAGTATATAGGAATGATGAGGAAATTAATCTGCAGGGCACAATCCCTTCCAGTATTGGATTTTACAAAGACCTTATTTACTTGGTATTAACCTCTAATAACCTCGCAGGAAACATCCCAGGTCCCATCCCTGCTTCTCTCGGCCAGGCGGCCAGCTACATGTCCTTCGAACCATCTGTGTAAACGAAAATAACCTTTCGGACGAGATACTACATTCCCTGTACAAAGCTAGTAATAATTTACTATGGCAGCTTCAGGTCTTCCTAATAACACTTGGCAGCAATTGGCAATTGCTGTTTGATTGGTAGTTCGATACTCTAGCAGCAATTACCATGGAAAGAATTCCATATCTTTACTATTATAAAAGTGTGAGTTAGTAGTTGGTCCATTCTCCCTTCTCTCTTTTCAGCCATCCGATTTGATCTGGATCATTCGTCTCTCTCCTCCTCTCTATCAGGATACAACCGCCCACCCCTCCACTTTCCCCATCTCCTCACGCATTCTGGCCACCTTTCTTTCTTTGTCGCTTGCTCTCCAATGTTTGATGTGTGAAGTTCAGGCCCGTCCCTGGGCAAGTGCGGCCTGTGCGACCGCACAGGGCCCCCAATTTCCAGGGGCCCCCAATATCTTGTGTACAGCCCAATACTATATAGGTCTGGTCTCTATTTTTTGGTACAGGGAAACTGGTTTCTTAAATGCACTAGAAATAGCTAAAGGAATTGCACTCGAGATGAATATTGGTACAACATTTCGTAAAAGCAGAGAAATTAAAAGAAAGAGGCAATTTGATGAGAACCCAGATGACACAAATATTGCCACACAGTCTGCAGAGGAATAATTTAGAATCAACTATTTTATACCTATTGTTGATCAAGCTATTTCTTCACTAACAACAAGATTTGAACAGTATCAAGGTTACCAGAGAATTTTTGGTTTCTTATTTACTTCCGATATATTGCAGTCATTGGATAATAATAGCGTGAGATCTTCTTGTGATAATCTTGAGGCCGCTCTTAAAAGAGATGGAAAATCATATATTGATGCTAATGAACTGTATGTGGAGCTGAGGTTTCTTCAAGATTTTATTCCAAAATAAGATATGGGCCCTGTTGATATTCTGAAGTTCTTGAAGCGACATGACTGTTTCCCCAATGCAACTATTGCATATAGAGTTTTGTTGACCATTCCTGTGACTGTTGCATCAGCAGAACGAAGCTTTTCAAAATTGAAGTTATTGAAGAATTATTTGCGTTCTACAATGACGCAAGAAAGGCTTACTGCTTTGGCTACAATAGCACTTGAGGGCGACATGCTGGACAAGATTGACTATGAGTCTATCATTGAAGATTTCATTTCGAAAAACACCAAAAGAATGATGATATTTAAGTAAACATTATGCGACGAAGGGTTGAATAGGTACAATTCATAACATATTACATTTTAATGTAATAAATTATTGTTTATATATTATTTATGGTTCTATTTTGCTAGTCTACGAGGCCCCGTTTTAGACTTTGCACAGGGCCTCGGTTTTGGCTGGGACGGCCCTGGTGAAGTTGACCAGATAGTAAGTTTTGTCTCACTATTTTTATGACTTTGTTGTAACGCACGGGTAACTAACTAGTTATATGAAGGATAGCAGGAGGAGGAAGTCGATACAGGTGTAACAGGGGACGCAATTGCTCGAGCAGGTTGCAACTGAGGTCCTCAACATACGGCGTTGATGGAGGCCTGTGGTGCGGCGAATCCTGAATGAAGGCTCGTTCTGCGGTGTTGGATATTGCTTAAATACTTTTGGTTATGTTGCTTTAGCGGAGGTGAAGGTGGGGTTTAGGAGGGAATTATTCTCTAACGAAATATCAATGCATCTCAGAACTTCATCATGACTTATGTTAGAATCTCTAGCAAATTGGGGACTAATTTCCCATCTCCCTTACGAAACAAGGAATTGGGACCAAAAGCAAGTTTTAAATGATTTCTCATTCCCTCCCAATTTCCGCCTCGTCACGGAGTTTAGAGGGACGTTGGGTCAAACATGAACCGGTCAAGGCTCCCTCGGCGGCTAGCTACTACCAAGTTCCCAAGATATCTTCAAACGATATTGATAGGAGTGTGCTGCCTTGTCGAATTTTTACACCAGGAAATTAGTTGTCCAACGTCAAGTTGTTCGCCATGGTTATCGTCCTCCTCCTCCTCTTGCCGTTCACCGCCGCCCAACCATTGAACGTCTGCGGCAACGGCGGCAACTTCACATCGAACAGCACCTACCAAGCCAACCTCGCACTCCTCTCGACCACCCTCCCCAAGAAAGCCTCGTCCAACACCACGCTCTTCGCAACCAGCAGCGTCGGCACAGTCCCGGACACCGTCTACGCCCTTGCGCTCTGCCGCGGGGACACCAACGCCTCCACCTGCACCAACTGCGTGGCCACCGCCTTCCAGGACGCGCAGCAGGTCTGCCTGTTCAATAAGGACGCCACCTTGTACTACGATTCCTGCCTGCTCCGCGTCTCCAACACAAACTTCCTCGTCAACACCGTCAACGACAACGCGATCATCATGATGAACAGCGAGAACTTCACGACGAGCACCAGTTCCGTCAGTCTCCTTTTGTTCACGCTGCTGAACAGCACGGCTGAGTCGGCAGCGAGCAGCTTGAGGAGGTTCACGACCGCGCGACTGGACGTCAGCTCCCCCTCCGTCTCGACGCTGTACTGCCTTATGCAATGCACGCCCGACCTGACCGCCAGCGAGTGCGCAGCCTGCTTCCAGGATTTCCCACAGCTGACGCTCCAGTACCTCGACGGACGGCGAGGGGGTCGAGTTGTTGGGGTGCGGTGTAACATGAGGTACGAGACCTACCCATTCTTCCAAGGGGACCCGACGCTGCATATCATCAACTTGGCTGCTGCTGTTCCGGCGAGCAACACCGCCTCGGGAATTCCAGTGACGGTGTATCCGCAGCCACCAGCTGCTGTGCCACCACCGGAGGCAAAAACGGCCGCCCCGGAAAAGCGTGGTATGTAAGATCACAACCTCACGTCAGTCTCGAATTCTCCCTTGCAGCTCAGGTACCCCCGGGCCCGGGCAGCGTTCAGTATGTCGCCAAAATTTCGGTACCCACCGAAGGAAATACGATTCGGTCAAATTTTAGCCGAATTTATCTTTATTTGAATTTTATCCAAATTTTGGTTAAATTTGATCAAAATTAGAATGAGATTTGAATATTTCGTCTGAAATTTTGAATGAAATAATGAAATTTTGTCCATTTCGTTTGTCTCGGTGCCCTCCAAATTTTTTTCCAAAACAAAACTTTTAACCCTGGGCCTGGATACACCGTAACACAACTCTGTTTTTAGATCATGCAAAGTTTTAGTGGCAGTTAAAATTGTTCCTATGATCCTTGTGAGATATTTTCTATAGTAAATTACACCTTGTACCAAGTTTTTTACCCAAGTTCCAGAAAAAAAACCATGTCTAATAAACAATGGGCCTCGCAAGTTACTTGGAATGGAAAATTTTACCCAAGTAGGACTCACATGTCAGTGGTGGGACTGGGGTGATGTTTTTTTAAATGTATGATTCAAACTTAGCCGATCTTAACCATTCTGTTTTTGTCAAACTAGCATAATATCGGTGGTACTAAGTTCCTAATATTTATTTGTATGTTTATTTTAAATCAACGAATTTTCTTGTTTCATAATATTTACTCACTAACACACCTAAATTCCTAATACTAATAAGCAAGCTTCGGAACGCAATAGCATTATGTCATGGCAAATACATATGGTTGGGACTTAGGTGTAAAGATTTTTCGTTTGGTCAATGAATCAATTATTTATACTCCCTCCGTCCATAAATGTAGGTTATTTTTGACTTTTTATGATATTCAATGCAAGCTTTTGACTATAAGTTATTATCATAATATACTAGTAAAATAAAAAATATACATTATGAAAGAATTTTACAAAACAAATCCAATGATATTATTTTCATGTAATCAATCTATATACTTTAATACATATTAATGATCAAAGCTTAAAAAGGTTAAGCATACGGAACCTACAACGATATACATTTATGAAGAGAGGGAGTATATATGTAGCTAATGTCTTCATATGCTTAGGACGCCCAAGTAACTGGATTGTTGCTATAGCTGCTGCGCTATTGGCAGTTCTGCTCTGCTTCACCTTTTCCTTTGTATGGATCAGAAGACGCAGAAAAGGTTTGTTCTATTTACGACAATATTGTTGTACTCTGTCTTCTTTGAGTCATCAAAGTTTGGTCCAATTAATGCCGTATTCATATATGCTTTCAATTTAGGAAAGGCAAACTTGCAGGATGAAGCTGTGGCGAATAGGCTGGAAGAAGACACGCTAGTTTGGAGACCGGAAGAGAAGAGCTCAGATTTCTCTCTCTTTGACTTTTCCGACGTACTGGACGCCACAAACAACTTTTCAGAAGAGAACCGACTTGGACAAGGAGGTTTTGGCCCTGTGTACAAGGTAAATGCTAGCACGGACAAAGGGATAGCTAGGTGAATAGCCTGGAAAAGATTCAATCTGGGAGAGATATAACAAAGATTCAATTTAGATTCTAGAGTAAACTACACGAGTGACAAGATGGATCAACCTAGTCTCGTATAGCGTTCATGGGGTAACTGAAATTAACCTGAAATAGCTTATCCAGTAACTAATCCATCCGGATGCACTATGATAAGTCAAACAGAAAAGGCAAATTAATAAATTCCTACTAAACCCGAGTTATTTGTCCGGTTCAACCATGGACCTAAATTTGGGGGAAAATAGGTAAAGAGCTGAACAGGAATTTTACATACTTAAGGGCATGTTTGGATAGGGGGAATTTGGATTAAAAATTCCAAAATTTACCCCCTCTTCCAAACACCCACTAAGAAGTTGTTCCAAAATCTTGAAATCCCATTGAGTGTATCTATATAAATGCAAATAACATGTGAGAATCAAGGCATCTCCTTTGTTTTGACGGTAAGAAAATCCCACAATAATATTAAAACACAAAAAATATAGAAATTGTCTCATTAATCAAGAGCAAAAGAGAAAGATCTACACTGCTTGTTTTGGTACAGCCGGTTTATAATAGTACAGATTAATAATATATAGATATTAGAGTTGTATAACAAACAAGTGTATTTTCAATTATATGCATTAGAGTTGCATATCAATGATAATTGTATCGCAATATCTAGCTATGCAATTGTGCAGATAATTTCATTATTTATCATAAATGTTCTACTCGGTGGATCTAATTAAAGAGAAATAATGGTCATTTACGTTTGTTTAAGAGCAAAGTGTCAAAAACTTAACTAGGATAAGAGGGATATTTATAACATGTTATATGTTTCCATAACATGTATTTTTGTGAGGATAACATGTATTTTTTTGCGAGGATATGATAACGGGTATTTCCTTTTGTTGTGATTTCAGTAAAAATTCGATAATGTCTTCTTAATGAAGCCACTCTTAGCATGAGACTATTGAGATTTATTTTTGACATATTTTCAGGGTGAATTGCCAGATGGGCAGGAAATTGCAGTTAAAAGACTTGCTTCACATTCAGGACAGGGTTTCACAGAGTTCAAAAATGAAGTTGAACTTATAGCTAAACTACAACACACCAATCTTGTTAGGCTGTTGGGATGCTGCATTCAGGGAGAGGAAAAAATATTGGTGTACGAATATTTGCTAAATAAAAGCTTGGACTTCTTTGGTACGCACATTATAGTTTATCAAAGTAATAATATTTGGATTATATTTCATCATACTATCAAATAAGATATCTCATTTATTGTTATGTATAAATGATGTGAAGATGAAAACAAAAGCACTTTACTAGATTGGAATAAACGCCGTGCAATAATTGAAGGGATAGCACAAGGTCTTCTGTACCTGCACAAGCACTCTCGACTGCGTGTCATACACAGAGACCTTAAAGCCAGCAACATTCTCTTGGACCAGGACATGAATCCTAAAATTTCTGATTTTGGGCTAGCGAAAATTTTTAGCTCCAATGATACTCAAGGAAACACAAAGAGGGTGGTGGGAACATAGTAAGCACATCTTTCTTAATAAGCATAGTTAGTACCTACAATGCTAGTAATTACTCAAATCAATCAAATCGATTCTGATATGATATTTTCCTCATGCTTATATATCATTTCAGTGGCTATATGTCTCCTGAGTATGCATCTGAAGGTATCTACTCGATCAAATCTGACATGTTCAGCTTTGGTGTTCTACTTCTTGAGATCCTTAGCGGAAAAAGGAATTCAGGTTTTCACCAGTATGGGGACTTTCTTAACCTTCTAGGATACGTGAGTATTTAATTTCTTCGGAAACACGAATAAAAGGTCTTGAAGAAACTTTTTGCAGGTATGGCAGCTATGGGAAGAAGGAAGATGGCATGAGCTTGTACAAGCATCAGTTGCTAAGGGGATCAACACAGCAGAGACTAGGAAGTACATTAACATTGCACTAATGTGTGTACAAGAGAATGCAGATGATCGACCCACCATGTCAGATATCGTTGCAATGCTAAATAGCGAGGGTACTGTTCTTCCTGAGCCAAACCATCCGGCATACTTCAACCTAAGAGTATCTAAGGCAGAGGAATCGGCTACTGTTGTTGAGCCGTGCAGTATGAATGATGTAACCATCACCGTCGAGCCAGATGGCAGATAGTTGTTTACTCCGTTTCATTTCAGTTGGCCATATCTCGTAAGATCGTGTGTAACGAATTCACCAATGCATTGATTCATAGAGTTTGAATATTGGCCACGCCACAGGTAACGGTGTGGTCAAAAGAGTCAGAATAAACATAAATTGGCCAGAGGATTATTAATAAAATATTATTAAAAATATATTAAAAAAAACTCTACAACAGGTAGGTCATTTTTTTGCACCATTTCTATGTGTTTCCGGTTTATCTTTATACTACTTAAAAAAACTTAGTTGGCGTAACACGCCGTTATGGGGCTTGTAAAATTTTGTGGCAATACAAAATTTAAATCTTGAAACCAAATTTTTGTTTCTCAAATTTTACTATTTTGCAAAATTTTTAAAATTTGAAAAATTGTTGGGCTAGCTGGCCCATTCCCGACCTTTCTCTCCTCCCCCTGACTCTAGCCCGTGTGGCCACCCGCATGGCCATTTGGCCTACCCTGGCCTAGTCGGCCTCCTTCTCCGTCCCTTTCTATGTGCCTGCCGCACCGCCCTCCTAACCCCCGCCACGCCCGACCTGGAGCCGCTCCCTCGATCCACCCTCCACCCTAGTGCCGCCCTGTGCGCCCGGGCCCTAGGGCTGGAATTGGGCTAAGTTAAGCTGGCTCGAGCCAGGCTCGCCGAAGCTCGAAGCTTAATTTGGCTTGGGCTCGGCTCAGCTCGGCTCATTTTGGAAACGAGCTAGAAAATGAGTTCAGCTCGACTTGCAAAGAGGCTCGAGCCAGTTTGGTACAGCTCACGAGCCAGCTTGTTCTGCTGTAGACTGTAGTCACATAGTAGCTCTCCTGGCATGCAAGAAGAAATTCGGCGCTTGCTTTTCAGATGAATGGAGTCAGCAGTCAGCCAGTCTCCACGTTTGCATGATGCAAAAATACAGCCATAACATTTAGAATGTTGTGTAATGGTGCACATAGTTTGTACCATATACATCAAGTATGTTTGATGTATTCTTCAGAATAGAATGGCGAAAATAAAAAAATATGCAAAGTCCTGAACTCCTAGGGATTCACCATAGACCAGCCAAATGTAATCAGTCAATATTCAATGGCATCTTAACTGATACCAGATTGTTTGCCACCAATAACCACTAAGAAACAATGCTGACAAGCTACCCATTGCTTGTTTGTGCGCAAGAACATGCAGTGCTATCATAGTTGTACAGATGACAGCAAAATTGCAAAAATACTTGCAAGCAAGTCTGATATCAGACTGGTGATCTATATGTAGTGGTGCCAACAAATGCACTTTGTCCATCCTTGCAGAATCAGCCAATTTCTCATGCGGAGACAAAATCACACATGGCAAGACAAAATTGCTCCTGGGCGAGGCAAGTGTATATACATAAGAATGCAGAGAAGAATGCAAAAGGACATAAATGGATGGGCATATATTATACACATAAGACATAACAATGCTAGCCAAAAGATCAGATGGCTGAGTCTAGGCAGTAACATAGGACTGGCCTTTGAATCTGATCTACCATCAAGATTCAAGGCATCAAACAATCCAATTATCCAACCATCTGAAAACAAGTTTGTACACTAGGAAAAAGCTTCAGTGATGACCACACGAAAGTAAGCTTGGCAAAATGAGTCAACCCAGCTCCAGCATGAAGATGTAGTACTGCTATCTTGCTCCAAAGGACTGCATTCAAACACATCAGTATGGTAGCAGTCAAGGGAAGCATACAAGAATACATGGATTATCTTGAAGCCATTAACGCCTGGCATGTGTTTTGCAACCATCGTACTCTTTATTTACATAGGAACTGTCATATCGTTGTTGGAGCTTTGTAGGCAACAATAAGAATGTCCATGGTCTAATTCCAAGACAGCTATGGGAAATAAATGTATCTAGTTTATTTGGCTTCCACAAACTGTACTAAATTCATTAGCTAACATGATAATCATGATATTTCAAAGATGCAAGAAGGTATAGCTTACCATTATATGTATATAAAGAATATTTCATTTGAAAAGTAGGAAATCTTGAATTTATTAATTAAGTTTGGTGTTCTGAATTATGAATTAAGATGTCTATGAGATAACTAAACTCTTTGTTGTAATTTCTGCAGAGGAGAAGCTGAAACGCCTTATATCTTATATCTGGGATATTGTTGGTCATAAGAGTTAGAGAACTCACCTAGAAGTAGTATCATGCACTAGTTGCCCTCTACAGTGCTTTGAGGAAATAGTATAGTTTCGACATCATCCTCATCTTCTTCCTAAAAAGAGGTATGATATTCGAGTTATCCATGATGTAAGCAAAAAAATCTACGAACAATGCAGTACATAACCTACCACAAATATAGGCGGTTTGATGTCATCATGTGCACCTCTTATCTAGCTAGAGGCACACACCAAGTACTGAAACATAACCGGACGTAGAGAACTCTGGTAGCCATCTAGTACTCTACCTCTAGCACTGAAAGTTGATTCTAAAGATACAATGCTAGTTGGCACAGTTAAGAACTTATTAGCCATCTTTGACACTATGCCTCATCAAATGTGATGTAGCACCCCCTTGTTTGTAAGACATGAGTTTGTAGCAAAATCTACCCTTTACTTTTATATTGATCTTCCCTTTCTTTGTCTTGGATGGAACATTCACTATCTTAAAAATCTTCCAACAATCTGATCTTTGTTTCTATCTCCCAGTTACCTTGGGAGATCCCTTCCGCCTTTTTGCCCCCTCTTTGATCTTCTTTGAGACACAGTACCATCTTCAGTCAATGCCACAACTACTTTTTCATCATCATTTGAACTTGAAGAATCCACAGAAACATGCCCTTATTCCTCCTTATCATCAGATGGTACACCATCATCATCGTTGTCATCCATATCCTCCTAATCCACATCCTCACTCGACGACTGCAATAAAAGATTGGATATAAAGAATACTAAAATTAGAACCCTTTGTCCTTAGTTTATTTGTGCCATCAATTGAAATATTACAGTTACAAATATTTGGGCAATACATATATCGGTAGCCATTTCACATCAAAAGTATGAAAGCTTTAATTCTACATCATGTCATCACAAATCGATGTTGCTCACAATACAAATAGATGGTCAATTGCTAAAGGATAAGAACATCCATGAGAACTACATACAGGTCACACAATATCAAGTCTCATACAACAAATGGGGACGCCAAAAAAGAGTTGTTTGTCTCCCAGTAGTAAGATAAATGGTTGAGAAGACAGGATACACTATATTTATTGTGCATTTCTGATGCATTGGGAGAATGATATTTATAAGAAAAGATTAATATGATTTCATAAAACTTTTCTAAGCTACAAATTACCTTTCTTTTATATTCTGTAAGTTCACTAGCTTAGATATGTAGGGATCTATGCATGTTAGCTGAAAGCTCAACTCACCAAGGCTGCCAGTTGGGCGAAATCAGAAGGAGCCTGGGAGCTAACGAGGCATCGATTGGATGCACGCTCGGCCGCTAGTGCCAAGCTGCCTTGACGTCGGCCAACTTCTTCCCTTGTGCTTGTGCATGAGACTCCATGCTTCGTTGAGGATCCATGTGCGTTGGTTCGAGGACGACGAGAGCACAGGGCGCGGGGCAGCCCAGCGATGGGGAGGACAGGACGCGGTGGCACCCCAAACAGCCTATGGGCCTACGGGGGTGGCCAAGAAGTCACCACCAGAGAGGGGATTAGGGATCGGGAAGGAAGTTGTTGATTAGGAAATGAGGAATAGATCGGACCGGGAGGCATACAGGGATGCAAAGCACAACAACACGGTAGAAGATGGACACATAGAAATAGCGCCATGGGCCTTTGTGGCACCGACTGGTCAATGGGCCTTCCTGGGCTGGTGGTACAGCACGGTCACATGAGCCTAACGAGCCACGAGACCGGCACTAAGCTCGGCTCGTTTTCCTCGGAGCTAAACACTAGGCTCGACTCGACTCAAAAACTAATGAGCTCAAGTCAGCTCGAGCTTGTTATGAGATGAGCCAGCTCGCAAGCCTCAAGCTACTTTTCCAGCCCTACCGGGCCCCCTCCTCCTCTCCTCTCTCCTTCCCTCGGCATGCCACCACGACGACCCTCCCCTGTCGCATCTATGCGCCTGCGCCTCCACAACCGGCCATGCCATCAGGCCTCCCGCGCCTTAGCTTTGCCTTCTCCCTCTATGTTGCACACTGCTCTCGCTGCCTTTGGCCCTTGCGCCGCCTCCTGCTCCTCTACAGTGCCACCTCCTCCCCAATTGCTTCCCCTCGCCCTCCATTGCACCCGAGCACCACTAGAGCCACCTCCTCCCTCCTCTTAGGCTACTCCACAACTGTCGAGCCACCTCCCACACCATTGCACCTCCACCCAATTCCTGGCACACAACGCATTGCCCGAACATCCTGAAGCTGCACCGTCCCATGCCTGGCTTCGTCTTCCCTCCGGCGATCTCACGCCGTCACCCACCTAGCTGCCGACCTAGCTCTCACCGCCAAGCCAGCTCCACCTTTCCCGAGCTTCCCTCTATCTCCCAGTGAGCTCCCTTCCTCCTCTAGTTGCTCTTCCCTATCGTAATTGGCCTCAAGTGCCTTGCTCTACCGTGGTGCCATGGTCCCCATCTCCGTCGTCGCTTAAGCTCATCGTCGATCATCGCCAGGGCTAAATTGGGCCATGCCACCTCACCCGTAGGTGCGCGCAGGCCCAAAGAACCCATTTCGGCCATTACCACCGGCCACCACCCCCTCCTTCGCCGTCGGTTAGCCTCACCGCCTCACGATCGAAAGAAGTCCATGTAGTGATGTCATTAGTGATTATCTTATTTAATTAGCAGTTAATGGTCATGCTTAGCACTGGGTTAATTTGCCGATGACATGTGGGCCCTCCCACTTTAATCCGTAACCTTGTCCCACTAACAAATAGGCCCCACAATCATTTAAAATGTTTTAAACCAGCTTTTAAAAGGGTGAGTCATTGACATATGGCCCCAAGCCTTGTTTGCACAGTACCAAGGCCCCACATGTCCACCTCTGTCTTTGCCCTTTAAAAATAATTTGATTTTATTTAAAAAGCCCATGTGACCCCCGCCTGTCAAGCTTTGTGGCTTTTCCATATAAATTTATTCAAAAACTAATTTAAAAATGTGGGTCACGCTTGTCAAAGAGAGAATTTTCTCTCCTCTATTTATTTTTGGATGTAATTCCAAATTTAAACTTTAAAGAGGTCGTTCTCACTCGTTTCATCTTCAAATTTAATGAAACTTATTTCTAAATTTTTCTAAAATCAAGATCTATCTAATGATGCTATTTATGTTTAATTTGGAGTTCATTTGAATTTTCTTTGGTATTCATTTATTCTTGTTTGCGTGTTATTCATTTTTCGATGCAACCGTCTGAGTAGAGTACGAGAACGCAGACTAGCCCCAGATCGAGCAAACTCAAGAGCATCAAGACCAATCTACTTTTGACCTAGACGAGTCAACATTTCAATCATATTGAAACTACATTTTATGCAACTTTATATTCATTTAAATTATAAATTGCATGCTTAATTTATTACACAAATGTATGTCAAAGTTTAAGGTAATTACATGCCTACTTGATAATGTAATAATATCATTATGCTATTGTTGACACTTGATTTACATAATCCTATCACCCTATATAGTAAATGGTGACTTCACTAGCTATAAGTTGTACTTAAGTACCATGCTAGTCTTGCTTAAGTACTAGCACATTAGTTTGCCCTAATCATCACCTTTTAAATATAAAACTTGTTTTGGGCAGTCATTGGATGTAAATGGCTTGTATTTTAGGACAACTTAGTTTATGCTTCTCAAAACCCTAAAATTTGTTGTAACCATATCTAAGAGGATGGTATGATAGTTGGTACAGATGTACCATGAGAAATTATGGATTATGGCATATACTGCCCAGATAAACTAAGAACTTTATCCTGTGATGACCTTCTAATAAAAACAGTACAACTACAATCTATAATGGTGTCGACCTGGCCAAATAATTTTTATCCACCAGTACGAGTTGCACCATTGCAGTGACCCACGAGTCGTGTCACTTGTTTTAAGCCATCGTGGACATAGGTTGTGACGCCAGATTTAAGCTGCCATGTGGAGCAAGAGATGGTCTGGGTGTGGTGGACATAACCATCCTCAATTGAAACTTCAACGGGTGTAGCTTACACTGAGGGATGCATTGTAATGTTCTCGTGATGATATCTTTGATTCACATATCTAAGAAAATATGTGAAACATAGCAAGTGATTATCTCTTGTGAGTAAAGTGTACAGTCTCTATAGAGTATAAACTATTCGAATAGCTATGCTCACAGTTAAGGGCAGGCATGGGAACTTACTCGAGTTATTTTCTATTTCAAGAACCTTTGTGGATGGGATGAAAACTCGTCGGGTGGATGTAACCCTGAATTTGATTTTTTTCTAGGTGGATGTAACCTAGTGATGTTGATAGGGTGAATGTAACACTAGTAGTCAAAATTAAGCATATAGTGGATAGAATCATATAACAAGTGAATGGAACATACACTGCTATAAATATTACACAATTTTTAATCTCTTTAATAAAAACTTGATTAGTCAAAATGCTAAGTCATAGGTTTTGCTGATTATTGTAAATACGTACATTCTGTGTGTTGACTTGTGAAGCACTGTTGCATGTGCTCACCCTCACTCTCAAAACCCTTCAGAACCTGTGGACCAAGGTCCCTACGCCTACTATGAAGATCAAGGAGCTGAAGGTCATGAAGATGGTGAAGAGTAGATTAGATTCTAGTTGTCTAGATCTCACCCCAGTCTGGCCGACCAAATTGACTTTTGCATGAACCAATATTATCCAAGTCTTTAGCTAATATGGGTTGCATATATGTCTTCCCGGTCGCTTGCTTGTGGCAAGATGTGACTTCCCCTTTTGTTTCGCTACCGCTTCACTTTTTGTGTAATGTAATCATTTGGTCAGAATGGCCTTACTGTAAACTCGACCCGACGTGGTCTAATTTACTTTGATGACTTGTAATAGTGATGTATGGTACAGTTTACGTTGTGTATAAAATGATTCAGTAATGTATTTATAAGCACTATTACTAATTTAGGAAATAATGCAATGATTTCATAGAGGATTCTGGATTAGCTAAATTTGGAACAGATGGTTAGTCAGTTCTTTTTCTTCTGCCAGGGCGTGGCTAATCTACGCACATGCGCTACATGCTCATGTAGCGACTGATTTCTTTGAGCAAGGGCCAAGGGGCCATCCGACCAATTTGAAGTATGCTGCAGCTTTCCACCACAAAAGTTTGCCTTTCAACTCCTCAAATTTTGCCTTTCTACACCTGATTCGAATTTCCAACCTTCCAACTCATAAATTCCAACGTTCAATTGAAAAAATCTGAGAAGTTTCAACTCAAAAAATCAAACTTTCAGCTCGGAATGTCAACTTTCAATCAAAAAATTCCAAAATTTCAACTCACAAGAACCAAAAATATGATCAGTGGTCCAGCACATGTGTTTACTTCTCTCAAATAAATAAATAGTACGATTTTTCACTATGTTTCGAAGTGGCTTATCCGAATAATCTTTTTCAAATAGCTTATCAGCATTCAATTCATTCACACAAACGCCACACTAAAACTAAAAATTATACATCACGATCATAAGTCATAAATCGTAGTAAAAAAGAATCCACCCATAACTTCCTATGGCAACTAATTGGAGATGAGGTCGTGGGAGTCCAACTAGCGATGGCGGTGTGTATCCGATATTTTGGTCTGATCCAATCTGGTTGTCAAAGAAGAAGAATGAATAGGGAAAGGGTTAGTGCTGTGTGAAAATACGTGCGGGACAGTCAAGGGGTGGGCCTTCCCTATTCTGGCCCAAGTCTGAAATCGTGCGTGACTTGAGTGGCTGCCGCGCATGTGTGACATAGCCTTTTCACTTTGGCCATCACCACAAAAATTTGTGTGCCGACACATGGGCGTGCATACATCACGCTCTCTCCCCTTCCTTCCCCACAAATTCTTCAACGAGCTCTATCGCCCTGCGGCCATGCCTACATCCTCGTGTGCATCACTGAGGGTCTATTTTTTTGTGGCTATGATTTATAATTTGTAATTTAAATTTTTGAATTTTAACTGTTTATAACAGAGATTACAAAAAGAGATACTTGTTTGCGATTTTGTATAGTATAGATGTTAAGCTTTTAACGTGTACTACAATTAATTTATAGACTCTGTCTTAAAAAAATACTCAATTTAAAAGTTAGTTACTATAGCAAAAGTCAAAAGTCAATTTTAAAATCCAAAAAGAACAGACCCATCAACCTCGAACGCCCATCCACCTCGCATACATATATTGAATATAGTGCTTAAAGATAATAATTAGAAGTAATATGGTCATTTTCATTATCTTCTTGGTCTATATACTATGAGAAAAATATATATTATACAATTGGACGAAAGGAGTATTATGTACTAGATAAAATAATTATTTTGTATTCTCAAGATAATGTACAGGCCTTCAGTCAGTGAATTTGAACATAGAATGCAAAATCTAGCGTGTGATTTTCTAAGAACGCAGCTTCCCTGTTTTGTTTTTTCCTGTCCCCTTCGTGTTCTCGTCAATGTGGCGAAGATCCAGATCACTCTGGATCCACAAGCAAAGAGGTGAGTGACCCTGGATTGATGCCACGTCGACAGGAACACGAGGGACAGGGAAAAGGGAAGCCGCGTTCATTGTCTGGCAGTGTGCTGGTTTTGCAGCAACCTAACTAACTGTTGAATATCTAGTTAATTTTCGGTATATTTTAATCCAGAAATTCAGCATATAAAACATGACATACAAATGCATGAGTGATTCAACAATGATGTATTCATATTTGCTAACGAACAAGCTAACAACAACACCTATTAACATATTCATAGCGCACAGAAATAAATATACCAGAGAAGTTTTTAGGTTATACCCTCAGGCGGGGTCAGTGCCGGAGACATCGGATGTGCCGTTACCATCAGTCGACATGATGGCCTATTCGATGTAGTCGATCGAGGCGTGATGCAGGACGAGGCGTGATGCAGGAAGATGTTCGCCGTGCAGTCTCGCGAACAGTTCACCACCAGGAAGTAGACGACGTCACAGATTGAGCAGTCGCGCCAATGCGCTCCCAAAACTTGATCGCCCGTCTACCCGTGCAGATACACAAACGGACGGAGTTTTGGAGGCCTACTCGCCCATAACCCTTTGCGCGCAAGGTTCTGGACCGGAGAATATAGAGAACAGCACAGCAGCAGAGAATTTCAACTAACAAAAAGAAGGAAAGGACCGGTTATGTAACTGCGCCTGGGAGCTGGAGAGACGAGCCTGGACACCATAATTGGTCCGTTACCAGTAACGGACGCCATAACCATGGTGCAATTAACATGTCCGTTACAGCTCACTAACGCGCCTTAACACGACCGTTACAATCCTCAAAAAGTTGGCTGAGCATATCACGCCCGGCCGAGGCAAAGTCGATCCGTCCGTCCGACCGCCCGCCGCGCCATGCGCGCGGCGCGAGCACGGCGGCGCGCGCATGTGGCATCCCAACTGCCCTCCCCAACTTGTCTATAGGAGCACACAATTGCAACCCATTTAAGTTGAGTCAATTCCTTGTCAATTTTCCATGTGGGACTAACCATTATTGCACCTAGCATTAATAGTGGGCCTAGGAATTTCATTTGATTAATTGCTAAATTAAAATGGACCAAGCCCAATTAATCCAACAATCCCCACCAAATTTCAAGGCACACGAGAAATGCTCTCAGTTCTGCTGTTGTTTGATATACCAGTATTTCGATGGAGACTGTGAAGTTGAACATCCACCTAGGAAAGGAGTTACACTCATCCACAACTGAACAATGGACTATGCCTTGAATTGACAGTTTTGTGCAAACAAGGTTTACCCAATTCCTTTACTAGTACTAGGCTGCCTAAAGCATCCCCTCTGGTTAGAGCGTATAAGTCATACTCCATGTCTATTCATGAGTATCTAGAGATCACCCAAATTTCATAGACTGTGACCAACAGTCGAACTCATATAGGTGTGTTCCTTCTAAGATGTCCTGTAGGCCGACATCTCTGCTTTAAATAAGCCACTCAGATCACATTGAGGTAAAAACCAACTTGCCATACATAATAGGAGAGAAGCGCATCATCAAGAAATGAGCCTGTAAGGTCTCTTCTCCGATCAACCAACGACTTGTTTCACCATCCTACTTCATGGGATCTCCGATCACGTGAGAACAAGTTACCACCGTGGTATGACTCATGTGGGTCTCAGCCCATCTCACTCGATGCACTATCTATCACATTACGTGATAAACCCTTTGTAAATTGGTTAGCCAGATTATTAGCTATCTGGACATAGTCCAGCGCTATCACTCCGGAGTTTTTCAGCTTTCTGACAGACTTCAACCGCTTCTTAACATGCCTAGATGACTTCATATTGTCCTTAGAACTGTTCACCTTGATAATTCTGATCGATTATCACATTCATCGAGATAGCCGTATCGGTTTTTCAACCACCGCAAATCCATAAAGAGTTCGCGAAGCCACTCGGCCTCAACGATTGCGGTATCTAACGCCGTGAGTTCTCGCTTCCATTGTTGACCTCGTTAAGATGGTGCGCTTGCAAGACTTCCAGAAACATCACCACCTCCAAGTGTGAACACATATCCACTCGTGGCTTTTATCTCATCAAGATCGAGATCTAGTTTGAATCATCAGAGCCCTCCGGTACCTTTGGGTACCCAAAGATAGTGAATACCATAGCTCACGGTTGCCTTTAGATAGCGCATCACTCTCTCAAGAGCACGCCAATGATCATCTCCCGGATTTGAAACAAATCGGCTTAGCTTGCTCACAGCAAACGAAATGTCAGGTCTCGTAGCACTAGCTAAATACATCAATGAGCCAATGATCTGGGAGTATCTCAATTGATCCCTTATTATTCTTCGATTTTTCCTCAATAACACACTAGGATCATAAGGAGTAGAAGCAGACTTGCAATTACTATAACCAAAGCGACTCAAGACCTTCTCCACATAGTGAGATTGCACAAGTGTAACCCCACCATCACCACCTCTCAGTAGCTTAATGTTAAGAATCACATCAGCCACTCCCAAATCTTTCATCTCAAAACTCTTGGACAAAAAGTCCTTGACCTCCTATATCACATTGAGGTTGGTCCCAAAAATCAGTATATCATCAACATACAAGCATAAGATCACTCCTTCTCCCCCACCATAGCGATAGTACACACATCTGTCGGCTTTATTCACAACAAAGCCAGCAGATGTCAAAGTTCTGTTGAACTACTCATGCCATTGCTAGGTGCTTGCTTTAGGCCATACAAAGATTTTAACAACTTGCACACCTTTCCTTCTTGACCTTTTACCACAAACCCGTCTGGCTGATCCATATAAATCTCCTCCTCCAACTCTCCATTTAGGAAAGATGTCTTAACGACCATAAGATGCAGCCAGGGCAAGTAGTACTCGAATTGTGGTCAAACGGGCAACAGGTGAATAAGTATCAAAGAAGTACTCGCCTTCTTTCTGAGTATAACCCTTGGCCACAAGTCTTACCTTGTACTTTTCAATTGTACCTTCAGGCCTAAGCTTTTTCTTGAAAACCCATTTACATCCTACAGGTTTACACCCATAAGGACGGTCAACGACCTCCCAAGTTCCATTAGACATAATAGAGTCCATCTCACTCCGTACTGCTTCCTTCCAATAGTCAGCGTCAGGAGAAGAATATGCCTCTTCAATGGTTCTTGTAGTGTCATCCATGAGGTATACAATGAAATCATCACCAAAAGATTTTGCAATCCTCTGTCTCTTACTCTTTCGAGTAACTTCATTGTTATCCTCCTCAAAATTTTCCA
Organism: Dendrocalamus sinicus; assembly: GCA_036346575.1. Classification (NCBI taxonomy): domain Eukaryota; kingdom Viridiplantae; phylum Streptophyta; class Magnoliopsida; order Poales; family Poaceae; genus Dendrocalamus; species Dendrocalamus sinicus. The sequence continues at coordinate 21,146,453 of CM070641.1, forward strand.
TAGGCGTTTCCTCAACATGTTCTATCGGCACAAAAGAATCAAGAAAAATTATAGGTTCTTGACTAGATGAGCTAGGTACATCACATTTCATAGGAAATTCATTCTCAAAAAATGTAGCATCTCTGGACTCTATGATTGTACCAACACGCATGTCAGGTACTCCAGTTTTTATAATTAAGAACCTATAACTCACGCTGTGCATAGCATAACCAAGAAATACACAATCTACGGTTTTTGGTCCAAGTTTGCGCTTCTTGACAATTGGCACATTAACTTTGGCCAAACATCCCCAGGTGCGCAAGTATGAGAGAGTCAACTTCTTCTTTTTCCATTCCTTGAATGGTGTTACTTCTTTGTTCTTTGTAGGAACTCTATTCAGGACATTCACCCCACCATTCCTTAGAAAGTCCTGCAGTGTCTAACATGGCGTTAACTAAATCAGTTAGAGTGCGGTTCTTTCTTTCGGCAACCCTGTTCGATTCGGGAGAGTAGGGAGGCGTCCTCTCATGAATAATTCCATGTTCCTCGCAGAATAAAGTAAACTCATTTGAAAAATACTCTCCCCCACAATCAGACCTTACCCGCTTGATTTTCCTCTCAAGTTGGTTTTCTACCTCAGCTTTATAGATCTTAAAGTAATTCAACGCTTCATCTTTTGTTTTCAATAAGTACACATAGCAAAATCTAGTGCAATCATCTATAAGCGTCATGAAATATTTCTTTCCACCTTTAGTCAACATGCCATTCATCTCGCACAAATCGGAATGAATGAGTTCTAACGGTGCCAAATTGCTTGCCTCTTTTGCTGCCTTGTGAGGCTTGCGAGGTTGTTTCGATTGAACACACGCATGGCACTTAGAACCTTTGACCAAAGTGAATTTCGGAATTAAACTCATATTAGCTAAGTGCGTTATACACCCAAAATTAACATGACAAAGTCGTGAATGCCAAACATTAGATTCATCATCATCGTTACACACATGGTTCACAAATTTATTATAGGAATCCATCAAAGAAAAACGGAACAAACCCCCGCTCTCATAGCCTTTACCAACAAATGTTCCATGCTTAGACACGACATATTTATTGGACTCAAATGCAAGCCTAAAACCATCTCTACACAAGAGAGATCCGCGACAAGATTCTTCTTTATGGAGGGACATGCTGCACGTTCTTCACCGCATGGTCTTTCCGAAGTAAACTTCAGATCGACCGTACCAACACCATAAACGGTTGCATGCGATCCGTTCCCCATCAACAAGGAGCAACCTCGACAGACCTGATAAGATGAAAATAAGGAAATATCAGCACACACATGAATATTAGCACCAGTGTCAACCCACCACTCAAGTGATTGACAAACAGAAAGAACTGTAGGTAAATAATTACCGTACCCCGATGTTCCTCCAGCATTACTAATAACCATGTTGGCAGGCTTCTTCTGCTTATCCTTGCGGTCTGGACAATCCTTAGCCCAATGGCTAGAATCACCGCACACAAAGCAACTGCCCTTTCCTTTGCCTTTCTTCTTAAACTCGTGAGTAGCCTTGGGCTTGACAATAGGCTTATTTTTCTTCTTATTGTGGGAAGCTCGAGAGTTCTTCTTACGCACCAAATTGGCACTAGAACCTCCTCGTGACAACTTTCTTGCCACGAGTATCTTTTGCCTCGCCTTCTCTTCAACACCAAGAGTGCCAATGAGATCGTAACATCGAACTCCCGCCTCTTGTGTTTTAGAGAGGTAGCAAAATCCGATCAAGAAGGTGGTAACTTGGCGATAATACCGTCGGCCACAAACTTGTCCGGTAACTCGCACTTATTGTTCTCAAGCTCCTTTGCCAGCGCCTGAATCTCATGAGCTTGTTCTACTACTGAGCGGTCATCGACCATCTTGTAGTCATAGAAGCGCTCCATGACATACACCATCGCCAAGATCGGAAACTCCGAACTTGGCCTCAAGTGCATTCCACATCTCTTTGCCCGTAGGCAAATGCATGTACACATCCACAATGTTATCCGCCAGTATGTTGACAAGTGCACCTCGAAACAAGTTATCCGCTACATTGAACTTGCGTTTGTCCTCAGCAGACAGAGGCTCAGCGGGCTTGCCTTGTGCAACATGAAAACATTCCATGGCAGTAAACCACAGGATCGCACGTGCACGCCATCTCTTAAAATTGGAACCATCAAACGGAGGGTGCGGCTTAAGCAACGCAGCAAAGCCAACTACCGAAAAAGACCTATCAAGTTTTTGGATTGTTGAATATCTAGTCAATTTTGGCATATTTTAATCCAGAAATTCAGCATATAAAACATGACATACAAATGCATGAGTGATTCAACAATGATATATTCATACTTGCTAACGAACAAGCTAACAGCAACACCTATTAACATATTCATAGCGCATAGAAACAAATACACCAGAGAAGTTTTCAGGTTATACCCTTGGGCGGGGCCAGTGCCGGAGACACCAGATGCGCGTTACCATCAGTCGACATGATGGCCTATTCGATGCAGTCGATCGAGGCGTGATGCAGGACGAGGCGTGATGCAGGAAGATGTTCGCCGTGCAGTCTCGCGAACAGTTCACCACCAGGAAGTAGACGATGTCACAGATTGAGCAGTCGCGCCAATGCGCTCCCCAAAAACTTGATCGCCCGTCTACCCGTGCAGGTACACAAACGGACGGAGTTTTGGATTTTTGGAGGCCTACTCGCCCATAACCCTTTGCGCGCAAGGTTCTGGACCGGAGATTATAGAGAACAGCACAGCAGCAGAGAATTTCAACTAACAAAAAGAAGGAAAGGACCGGTTATGTAACTGCGCCTGGGAGCTGGAGAGACGAGCCTGGACACCATAATGGGTCCGTTACCAGTAACGGACGCCATAACCACGGTGCAATTAACACGTCCGTTACAGCCCACTAACGCGCCTTAACACGACTGTTACAATCCTCAAAAAGTTGGCCCAGCACATCACGTCCGGCCAGGCTAGGCCAGGCCGCCCGCCCGCCCGCCACGCCACGCCACGCCACGCCACGCCTCGCGCGCGCACGGCACGGCAGCGCGCGCGTGTGGCATCCCAACTGCCCTTCTCAACTTGTCTATAGGAGCACACAATTGCAACCCATTTAAGTTGAGTCAATTCCTTGTCAGTTTTCCATGTGGGACTAACCGTTATTGCACCTAGCATTAATAGTGGGCCTAGGAATTTCATTTGATTAATTGCTAAATTAAAATGGACCAAGCCCAATTAATCCAACAATAATTAACGTGGGAGCGGATGGGCGGGATTCATTCGTCGTGACTCAAATGGGGCCAAGCAAATGTGGGTTCCAGCCTCCAGGCATGCAGAACTATTTATATAAATGGCATTATACCTATTTTTTTAATTTAATCTTCACACACCTGTTTTAACATTCTTCATGGACCTATCGAGTTTGATAGATACCTGTCGAACTACAGTAGCTCGATCTTGAGCCCTCTTGCGGCAACAATCAATGCCTTATGATTAGCACTCAATTAAGCTTATGATTAGTGTTGATTGATTATGGTTATTACTAATTAAATGTGATTACACCATTTAAGCATACAGTGGCCACCGGTGACTTGCCGCACTGCACTGGGCTCAGTAAGCGTCTGCTAAGCTATTGTAGCTCGATAGATTTATGGAGAAAACTAAATTTACAAAAGGGTATTTAGAGGCTAAATTATTTAAGAAAAGATACAATACCATATACGTACACAATTCCACACTATAAGAAGAGAAAAAGATACGGAGTCAGTGACAAGAAAAGAAGAGCGAGCTTGTGTTACGTACAAATGACCAACACACACGCTTATCGAACCATACTAGTAACCTCGATTGGTTGGGCTTCAGCTTTTGGCTTTCGGCTTATTTTTTACTATTTATAAATTTTGTCTTTTTCTGAACTTTTGGCTTTTTGTTGAGCTTTTTTGCCGGTTTTTCCCGTATGTGTTTGTATTATACGTAATGAGCTAACATATTTTTTTTATATTTTTAAATTTTTTTAAATTTAATTATGCTAAATAAGACTCTGTCAGCTAAAGTGTTTTCAGTCATAAGCCACTAAAAAAAGCCCAACTGATCACCACCATTCATAGCGGCGTGCGGCTACAGCCTCGCCGCCGTGCAGCCCGGAGACACCAACCAGCATGACAACGCGATCGGCGGCGAGGGCGATGTAACTGTTTCCAGAATGCCCGCGACATTACGGCACGAGCATCTAGGTCGAGGAAATCGGTGTGCCTCCCGGTCGTCTTCGGTGGTGATCAACTCGGCTTCGGCTTCTGGCTTATTTTACACTATTCATAAATTTCGTCTTTTTCTGAACTTTTGGCTTTTTGTTGAGCTTTTTTGCCGGTTCTTTTTTTTCCCGTATTTGTTTGTATTATACGTAATGGGCTAACATATTTTTTTATATTTTTAAATTTTTTTAAATTTAATTATGCTAAATAAGTCTCTGTCAGTTATAGTGCATTTTTCAGCTTAGCTACATGTTTTCAGCCATGAGCTTTTCATCCAAACCGATCACCACCTTCATCTTCCAGCGATAGCAGCGACTTCTTCCATTCCTCCTTGGCTTCAACCCTTCAACCACCAAATGAAAAAAAGTCAAACAAACCGATCTAAAAATCCCCATCGCAATGGTCGCTGGAGTAGCCAATGCTCAGGGAAGACGGAGAGGCGGTTGGAGCAGGGGAGGATGGCGAACGGGGTGTATCCCCGCCGGAGGGGAAAACAGCGGTAGCGGTGATGGCCTTCGGCAGCACGAAGAGTCCGGTGACACCGGCGAACACATGAATTATTGGTTTTATCCTACGAGAAAATTTACACATTACAGATAAATAGAGAAAACATGAAAGACATTATTGTAAAATTTGTTACAAGACTCCCCACCATATAGACCAATACTCTTATATTAATATACGTACTTAGATTTTAAGTTGGTCACGACTTCAACTCAAGTTACATATGGAGACAAACTCTACTGTGTCTCGGACTCTAAGTTAAGATTAATTCTAATAATCTCCCCTCTAATCTTGACTCACATACTTCTAGTTTAGTCTCAATATATTATGAACTACCAGCTACGTCTCCACATGAAACGTTTTACATGTAAACTACATGTAGGAACTCAACTGGTATAAGTTCATCCAGATATAAAGATTATAACTCGTTGAGGTAGTCAGTCTCATCTTATACTCGACACAGAATGACGACACATCTCCTTAACGTTATAGACTCAACTCTACGTAATCGAGTTTGGACGGTAAAAATATCTTTTCAACGTTCCGAACTCATCTCAGCTTGAGTTTGGACGGCGTATACATCCCTTCAACGTTCCGAACTCATCTCAGCTTACTTGACCTCTGCCTCTGCATATTTTTGCTCTAGTGTTATCTTCACGGCAGCAATGGTTCGAGATCCGCTCCTCTTCTTCGCGCGTGCACGCCGGGAAGAAGAGTCAACGGTTCGACGGCGCAGCGACAACAAACACACAAAAGTTTGGAGAAAAAGAATGGAGGCGATCGGTTTGTCACATCTACTCGGGCGTCTCGGGCATACAAATAAACAGTACTAGTAAGCGACATGATTAAAACAGCCATTTACCCACCGTAAGCGACACATTCAACGATCGATTACTGTCACGTCATCAAACCAATAAAGCCCCATTCAAATGTTTGAATCTCATTCAAGCAGAGAGATAGTGGTGCGGATTTAGCAAAAATAGAGATAGACTTGGTGCGCCAAGTGGCGCGCCGCGTCACGCACGGTCGCGCGTCAAAGTCGCAAGTCACAAGTCACGCGATTTTCACGCGAAATACGCGGATCTGGCTGATCTGCGCGTGCGCATGCGCGTGTGTGAAAAATATCTTTTCAACGTTCCGAACTCATCTCAGCTTGAGTTTGGACGGCGTATACATCCCTTCAACGTTCCGAACTCATCTCAGCTTACTTGAGTTATCATGTACACTTTCATCTTGATTGTTCAGACTGCATAATCGCTCGTCGTAAGCATAAATAATACAGTGAGACAGCAGAACTCTCATTCGCCATCACACTAGATGATGCTTCGTCACCGATGGCACTATTTTCTGAAAAACGTGGTATGATCTTGAGTACATATTAAGAACCTGCGCTAGCTAGAACTTCTGTTACGGACTGAAGGATGAAACCTTATCTTCAGATTTAAAGTAGACAGTTGCTGAGTATTAGGCTGTGCTTTTTTACTTGATCCAAGGGGCTAAAGTAAAACATTGTTTTTCGCAGTTACTCGCTGGACGATTGATATCTGCTGTTAACTAGAAGCTCGGATCGAAAAGAAAACTGTTGCTGCTGTGCCTCTTGCTTTTCCTGGAACAAGCCTTGCTGTCTTGATGCCGATTGGACCGAGGAGAGGATTGCTGGCGCTAGCCTTAGCTCAATTTCACGCATGCGTGTGTGACGACTTGTTCTTTTCTGGCGCTCGGATTTGACGAAAATTATGCGCGGGGAACCAGTGCCGAGTTCGGAAGCAAAATCGCAGAAGCTTTCTCGGTTTCGATGAGAAACAGACGTTGCACTTCCCGCGTGGCGTTTTCAAGGACCAGAGCTGACTCGGTTTCTTTTCCTTACGTCTTGCACCAGAAAACGTCAACTCTCGTGTTGCTTCGTCTTGCCGATTGCTGTGCTTTCCGACTTGACTCTTGAGCCATCAACCAAGTTCACCTCTCCAGCGAGCTTGGGGTCCACAACCTGCTCTGCTTTCCTCTCGCAAGGAGCGATGCATCCTCCTCTCTCTCCGGACGCAAGGAACGATAACGGGACGAGACAGCAACCAATCTCTTCATGGCCCCGTACGGCGTGCTGGTGGCAGCTCCGCACGGGCCTGTTTGGTTGGAGGCTGGAAAAAGCTGCATGGTCAAGCATGCATCACAGGCGTTTGATTTTGGATGTCTGGGGTCAGGATGTGTTGCCTGACAGGCATTTGCCTGAGAGACCTCCAACCAAACAGGTCCAGATGCATTGTGCAGCTACTGAGCACCAAGCGTGTCCAGTCCGTCTCGTCTGCATCACAGCAGCCGCTCGTAATTGATGGCCCGGGACGCCTAGGGACCGAGAGAACGGAAAGAGCCGATGTTCTGTTTTTCTTCGTCCGTGCTCGGATAAACGCCTGATGCCAACTATTGATTTTGTTTTACGAAAAAACTCATATATTATCATAATCGAAGAGAACACGAGAGGATTTTTAAATTTCTCTATTATCTTATTTATTTTTATAAAATTGGTTACAATTTTAATTATATAAGCTAATACTTTCTTACTGACAATGTACTTAGATTTTAAATTGGTCACGATTTTAATTTAATTTACACACGAAGACAGACTCTGTTGTATGTCGGACTCTAAGTCAAAATTATATTAGTATAGACTGTTAAACTATTTAGGCTGTTTAGGACAGAAAAGAATAGGAATGCCCAGCTATTTAGGCCATTAAGGCAAAATTAAGGCTGTTAAACTAGTACAGAGAAATCAGCATCTGATGGTGAGTGAGAGCCGCGCGATCAAAGAAACAGATGGATGAGATGAAATGTGTCAACTGAAGGTGCGAATAGCAGCTTTTTGAAACCGGTGCATTTTATATTAGTATAGACTATTGGATGCAACCGATGGATATATGTATGCCTATTACCACTAAAAATCATGAATGATCTTCGGCCCTGCTTAATTGAGCTTTAACTTTTAACTTCTAGTTTTTCAATTTTATCTTTTTTTTATCTTTTTGTTTTTTTGCTTTTCTTTTTTCGTATTCCTTTGCATTGTCTGCGATGTCTTTTTTCCTTTTTAGTTTTTTTAAATTTAATTATTATGAAAAAGCTGCTAGAAGATACAATAAAAAAGTCTCAAACAGCGAAAAAACTAAAAGCTCACAGCAAAAGCTCAAATGAGCACTAATTTCACCATTCTTCTAGAGTTCGTGAGGTTACAAGAGTTTGTAAGCAATATGCTTTGTGATATTACTTTTGGCATAACCTATTTGTATCCATGCAACACGAGCAACATTATCTTCATAGATAATTATGGGGGTATCAACAGCGTTAATCCACAAGCCTTCTTAATCACTTGTCTAAGCCAAACACATTCATGTGAGGCTTTATTTAGTGCGATAATTTCTAAATGGTTGGTAGAAGTAGCTACCAATGTTTGCTTAAATGACTGCCTAGATATGGTTGTACCACCACAGTGAAATATGAACCCAGTATGATATTTGCCATTATGGGGATCACATAGATAGCCAGCATCTGTATATCCTACCTGGTCAAGTCTTGGTTCTTCTAGTAAAACAAGCCAAGATTTTGTGTATCTTGGAGTTATATGAGAAGAGTTTTAACGCTAGCCCAATGCCTTTTGGTTGGGGTTGCATTGTGTCTAGCCAACAAGTTGACTATGAACGCAATATCAGGTCTAGAGCAATTCGCAAGGTACATCAGTGCTCCTACGGTGCTTAAGTATGGAACCTCAAATCCCAAAAACCTCCTTATTTTTCATCCTCGGTTTAAATGGGTCTTTATTCATATCAAGGGATCTAACTACCATAGGGGTCTTTAAAGGATGAGATTTATCCATATTAAATATCTCCAATACCTTCTTGGTATAGGTAGATTGGTGCACTAGGATTCCATTAAGGGAATGCTCTAGTTGTAGGCCTAAGCAATATTTAGTTTTACCTAAATATTTCATCTCAAACTCTGTTACAAGATAAGAGCTCACTCTTTTTATGTCATCTGCAATTTAGATGATATTTAGGTCATTAAAATAAAATGAGATAATACAGAATCCAAGAATCCATCCTATGACTTATTTGTAAATACACAAGGACAATCATCATTATTAGAGTAACCCTTCTTTAGGAGAAAGTCACCAAGTCGGTTGTACCACTTTCTTCTTGACTATTTTAATATGTACAGTGATCTCTGCAGTTTGACACTATACATGTCGCGATTAGCGTTATGAGAATCAGGAATTTTAACCTGTCAGGGACTTTCATGTAAATATCTGTATCCAATGACCCATATAAATATGCAGTCACTACATCCATTAATTACATTTTTAAATTCATGCTAGCTGCCATTGATATTAAGTATTGGAACATAATTCCACTCATTACAGGATAGCAAATTTCATGGTAATCGATGTTGTGTCTCTATATGAATCCTTGTGCTATAAGCCTTGCTTTATATCTCACTACCTGGTTGTTCTCATTTCTCTTATGGATGAAAACCCATTTGGATCCTACAGGGAAAACTTTCGGGGATGTTTGAGCGGCATGACCAAATACTTCTATTTTATTAAGCGAGTGCAATTCTGCCCCAATTGCTTCTTTCCATTTGACCCAATCTGAGCCCTTTTGACACTCTGCCATAGACTTAGGTCATGGATCCAATTCAAGAGTTTTAGTAATTTTAGAGGTAAAATATATGTCAACAATTATAGTCTTTCCATTATACAACAGTCCTGAATCCACATAATTTGTGGAAATTTCTTCATTTACTTCTTCCAGCTCCTTATGATTTCCCACAACGCTGGGGTCTGGATTTCGATTTCCCAGCATCAGATTGTGTGCATAAGGTTTCGCTAGGGTTACCACATGCAGGATGGCTCACTTCAGGAACTTTCTCAACATCTGGTTAGGTTTGTTCTACTGACTCGGGGATCGATTTGTCTTGTTCGGTTCCTTTGCTTTGGCGGATGTTTCCATGTAATCAAGTCCCGTGCACCTGAATGCCTCTTTCTCTTCCTCTCATGAGGGGCAGTGTGCGTTTCTTGTAGGTATTTTGTGATTTGATTACTCCCTTATGATCAGTGAAGCCATCTGGTAGGTTATTAGTGTAGGGCCGAGAACAACAACTAGAGGGGGGGGGGTGAATAGAAGCCAACATGATTAAATGTGTATCTAAATCTTTTCTAAAGGAGAAGATAAAGCTCTTCACTTTAATAGCTATAAGAAGCTATGAAGATCAAAGACCAATTACCCATGAAGCAAGATCCAAGAAAAATTGAGCCAGACGAGACTTCTAGCCTTCTGGCTGGTCAGACCACCATCTAGGGGCCGTTCTGACCACTACAAGGCTAGTCTAACTGTAATAGGGTCGGTCTGACCGCTCCCTCTAGGGCAAAATAGATTTTTAGCACTATTTCAAATCTAAAAATTGATAAAAGTTTTGATCCACAACCCAAAGGACCTGAAACTTGGTATGCACCTTCTCTAAGATATCAGGAACCTATTCCACGTATGGATCATAAAGATCAATCCCAAAGTTCCTACCTTTATCCAAAACAAGAAAGGTTGCATCAAAACCAACAAAAGAGGAAAACTCAATCTACTCTTGGTAGTGAGTCCTTAATGATTTAGATGACCTTGGATGTGTTCTCACATATCACAGCAAGCTAGATCATAGTGCAAACTCAAACCAAAATGTCTACAAGACCAAAACCCCAAAATAACCCCTCCTTTAGCAAAACCAGAAATCACGAGAACTGGCAAATAACAAGTTTCTAAATAGATGAGATCTGGTCTTTAAGAGACATGTTCATCACTTACACATCATTGGCACAAAGAAAGATCAAGAAAGGAAGGAGAAACACCAAAAACTAAGCTAAATCAAGATTTCGTCACTTGAGCAAAGAAGAGAAAGATTTGGATGAATTTGATCTCTACTAATACTTAGCGAGGAATGTTTACAGCCACTCCCTAGCGACTTCACAAGCCTAAGGATGATAACAAGCTCAATCACAAAAGCATCTCACATCTCCCATAAGTTCTCTTCAAGAACCCTAACTCTCCTCTCAAAGGCTAGGCCTAAACTCCCCTAAAAACTTAACCCTACCCACCTCTCGCCCTTTTGCTAAAAAAACCCTAACTAGCACCTCTAGTTAGGTTTCATCCACTTACATGGGTTAACCCGTTAACCCAACACCATATCGGGTTTTACACTTACACATTCATGCTTCTCAAAGCATACACACCCATTAACTAGTTGATGAATCAACACTTAATCTACTTAGCATTTTCACCACAACCATGACCTAAATCACTTAGGCCACCATCATGTTTTCGCACACTGCCACTTTTCTAGTATTGGACAATTTACCAAAATGCTCTCTACCGCTTTCCATGAAGATTAGCACTTCTTTTGCCTTGAAGCAGCCTTGTGCTTCATCTTTACCATGACTGCACCCCGCTTCCTTAACTATTCAGGACATTAGCTTCTCCCTGAGTGTAGTCCGGACCCCAGCTCCTCCCTGAGCCTAGTCTCGGTCCACTTTGTTGCCCATCATGTACACCACCGGTAGCTCCTGTTTTGGTTCCTTGTCTTCCTGACTTGTAACCACCCAGGCAACCTTAGTCATCTTTAGTGGCACCTTGATCGCTCTAGACTTCAGGTTCCTAGCCTAGTTCTGATCCCTTCCGAATCACCTTGACCTAGCTCTAGAGTTTAACAACCAACAATAACAAGCAAATTGTCACGTAACACTGCACAATATACAAAATCATCAATTGACACAATTAATGAGCAATGAACACTTACCTTCACACCAAAGCATCTATGTATGCTTTGACACGTGGCCTATAGTGCCTAGTGACTAGCCATCACACATTCACGCATTCAATCTACCTCGAACCATCGCTACGCGCATCGGCTTCATCACTTGACGTACCACATGCACCAACTCAGCTCTCCACGATCCTCTTCTATGGGCTCTGTCACATCCCAATATTTGCTTTTTGGAAGAAAATTAAATTCAAATTAATTATTTTAAGCTAATTGGATTTTATTTGGCTTTTCTGAATTTTCTGGAGTTTAAAACCTAATTTTTAAATTTAAAAAGTAATTCAAAGTATGAATCTAAAATACCAATAGTAGTTGGGAATAATTTTATTTAGTCCAAAATATGTCCAGGAGCTTCTGTGAATTTTTCTGGAATTTTTGGAGGTATTTTCATATTTTTCTGAGGCCTAAATAAATTTCTAGCATTTTCTGAAATTAAAAATCATTAAAAATCCAAATCCTTTCCTCCGACCAACGCGTGGACGACCCAGATCCGCCCACGTCGCCGCTCAGCCAATCCAGGCCGCACCTCCCTCTCCCTCGCTGTCGAGCGGGCCCGGCCCGTCAGCCGGCGGCCCTGCCTTCCCCTCCTCCTCGCCCGACGCGTGGACGGCTCGGATGAGCCGAGTCCCCGCACGGGCCATCCAGCCGCCTGCTCTCTTTTCCTCCCTCACTTCGCTGACTTGCGGGCCCCGCCCGTCAGCCGCTCGCGGCCTCGCTCCCGCTGCCACCCAACCCCGCCTGTCAGACCCGTCGTCTCCGCGGAGCCGCCTCCTTCCTTTTCCTTCCCCTCTTTCCTTTCGCCGGCCGGACCGAGACCGCGCGGATCCGCCTTGCCTTCCCGCTCTCCCGGTTTTGGAATCCTCGAGCCCGGGAAGCAAATCCCCAACGCCGCGCCTCCCTTTCCTTCTCGCCCCTATTTCCTTTCCTACCGCGCCCTTCCTTTTCTACGCCAACTCCGCGAGCAATCCCGCGCCGTGTCCTCCTCCGCCCCTATAAATACCTCCCGGCCGCCTCCTCTCACACCACCTCCCGAGCGCTCCACCGCATCTCCCGAGCCCTCGTAGCACCCCAAAGACCGTCGCGCTCTCTCCCGAAGTTCCGTCCAACTCCGGCGAGCCTTCCCGCGCCTCGGTCATCCTCGGAGCCCGCCGTCACTTCCCGAGCTCCTCTCGCCTGCGTGCGATCCTCCCGACACCTCGGCCGCCTCCCCCCGCCGGGCGCTGCCGCACCGGAGGACCCGAGCGCTCCGCCATCCCCTCGCCGCCGCCACCTCGCCGCCCCCGAGCCTCGCCCGCCCCTTCGCTGGACTCGTCTCGCTCCGGTTTGCATTTCACGCGTCAACCGCACCCCTCCGCCACTCCTCGCCGCCGACGACCACCGCCTCCGCCACCTTCCCCCTCCCCTCGGCGGGTAACTCAAAATAGTTGATCGCCTATATGGGTAGGCAAAGCCTCCCGCCCATCCGGTTAACTGTGCGATCTCTCTCTCCCCGGCTCCTCGGCGCGCGTTCGAGCCCCGGCTCCACGCCGAGGTCGAGCCATTCTTTTAAAATCTCGCGACAAGTGGGCCGCATGTCGTGACGCCCGGCTCTGCGCTAGCCATCGCCGCTGGGCCCCACCCTTCAGTCTTGTCTCGACAAGTGGCCCGAGTCCAATGGGTCCCATGTGTCGAGGTTGAGTCGGTGGGCTCCTTCGTCGATGGGTCCCACATGTCGATGACCGATGGTTACTGTTCGATGGGCCCCACCATCCATCCTCGGAATAAAAATAGAATTTAAAATCTAATATTCCAGTGGGCCCCACCGTCAGAAATTTGGGAATTTCTAGATTTATTCAAATCTGAGATTTTCAAATGAGCATAACTTTCTCATTTTAGCTCCAAATTCAGCCATTCAAATTTCTAAATTCATCTAAAATCATAATCTATCCAACTATGGCCTCTATTGAATTTTTGGATTTTATTTGAATTTTCGTTTGTATTTATTTGCTTTGTTTGCTTCGTCTTTTCTCGCGTAGAATCCAACGTTGTCGACGATCCCTCTTCACAGCAGCAAGAAGACCCAGAAACCCTGCAAGAAGGCAAGTCTCCTTTGATCATCTTGAACCTATGCTTTCGAAATATTTTAAATATTTTAAATTATGTGCACTGCTATTTACATAAAACCACTAGTTCAAATCTTTAGGAATTAGCTACTCCAACTTTGTTATGCCCTCATTTGACATTGATTGCCATGTACCTTTGTCACCCTAGAACTTCCTTTGTCTCAATAATGAGATTAATATTAATCTTTGTGAATACTGGAATGGTAGGACAATGCTTAGTCATGCTATCTAATAACTTTGGTAAATCTTGAAAATGGGAAATTATGATTTATTGTTGAACCCTTATGATTGTTAATGAAGTGGCAATTGGAGTTGTCACTGTGATTTTAAAATAAAATAAAATGTGAAAGTTGGTTTAGATTAGGTGGATGGTTGGTTTGGCTTGGTGCGATTAGCACGAGATCTTGTTAAGCGTATGTTCCACCCTAGTCAATTAAGGACCGACGCTTGTGTTTGTCCGCATCGAGCATTAACCGCACAACCACAAGTCTATATGGGTGCGACCTAGGTGACTAACTTATGATAGTCTAGTTTAGGTGCCACCGAGTGGAAAGTGGGTGCAGGATGGGTGGTTATTCACAGTGAGGGACAGGATTTATGTACTCATATGGCGCAAGAGGGGCTTGGTTGGGCGGTTAGCCTACTGCGGTGAAACCTCAGTGGTGGTATCTAGCTAGATTAGAGTAAGGTAAAGGCTTTGTGGTATTTTATCCGGTCTCATGCCAAAGGAAGCGTGTTGACTTTTAGGATAATTTATCTCTTGTGGGTAAAGTTGTACAACCTCTGCAGAGTGTAAAACTATTCGAATAGCCGTGCTTACGGTCAAGGGCGGGCAAGGAATGCATTCACATGGTAGATTTCTGGTTTTGGTTTTAAATATCTAAAGTTTTGTATTCGAGAGTGGAGGAACTCTCGAAGGGAATCTGGCAGATGGAGCGAGAGGGTGGATGGAACCCATAGATTTAAAACTTGACCAATGGTAATTGGTTAGCTAGTGTTGGTAGTTGGAACCTTCATGGAAAGTTAATTCTGTTAAAACATTTACTTCATTAAATTGATGCCTTCGAAAATAATTAGTAGTAATTAACATTTCAATTATTGCTTTGTGCAAAAGAACCATATGGCCTTCCTTCGTTAAGCCTTGCATCTATGCATTTTTCCCAAGACTTGCGGAGTACTTTATGTACTCACATGCTACAATTAAAAATAAATCTCAGAGGAAGTTGAAGCTCAAGAAGGTGACTACGACTATTGCTTCGCTTGTGGCTGCGACGGATTCTTCCGGAGGACTAGGTCGCGCTTCCCGACCAATTGCCCTGTGGTGAATTGATGGGTCGTCCTCGAGTTATCCTTGCTTCCGCTTTATTTCTTGTGTGCGAGGTCTTAACCTCGATTGTAATAATGAGACCTTGTGGTCAGTACACTTGATTATTGTAATAAATCGTTGATGGTGATGTTTTTCATTCTATTTAACTGTGTGCACTAGCTATGATCTGGGACTAGTGCAGTAATACACTGAGGGTCCGGGTTTGTAATCAGGGGCCCGGCAGAGATGGTATCGAGCCAATTTGGTATGGGACGTGACCTAGATTAAGAATGGCAAACCATAAGGATTTATATTTATAAAAAGAGTATATTAAAAATGTATAAGCTTCTTTGCTTCTACCCTCTTTCCACCTAGAATCTCGTTCTTGTCTCCAACTCCATTTGTTAAAAACTTTTACTAATCTTTTCTTTTACTCAACTTTGTAGATGGTGGTTCATCCTCCGCCGCCCGTGGGACTACTACTCACATGGAGAGGATCTTTGGAGCATTCGCTAGCCTTCTCCGGCGGTGATGCAATGCTTGAGTACCGTCACCGCCCATTTTCAGAGGACGGAAGACGAGGATCTGGATCGAGACTCATGGGCGATGGAGGTATTCTGTATGCACGGGAAGGGAATTCAACTCCACACATACCCCATCAAGCACCCTCGATCCCATTGTTTGACGCTGTCAGACGCAAAGACGCCTCGCCATTGACGAGTTGTGCCACATGCACAAGGATGCTGTACATCAGTCCCCTTTTGCTTTTTCATCAACCTCGAGCGGGGAGGTATCAGATCCTTTGACATCCCGGTGACGATCTCGATCGCCGCACGAGTGCAGCTCACCAGCGATGGCGATCACTTATGCTAGAGCTCGGGAGGAGATTGGACAACTCCGGATGCTTCTCACTTCCAGCTATCATCACTCGACACTCTTCGCGCAGCTTCTTCGGAGCGACAGACGAGTTTAGATTGGGGCGTCTCAAGGCGTACCGACTACACGCCGTCTTGACTGCACCGGCCGCCGCCCACCGCCAACCGCGTGCCATTTCGACTCGGGACTTCGCGACACGGCTCACAGCACGCAAGAAGGTGCGACGCCCGATCCGCCACCGTCATCACTCTCAAGAAGCGCAAGCCTTCTCCTTCCGCTGCGCGTTCGCGCCTCGATCGTAACCGTCCGTGCTGCCGCTGAGTGTGATTGTTTGAGGCACCATGTGAGAGAGCGCCAGGAAGACCCGGAGGTGGATCCAGAAGAGGACCCGGAAGAGGACCCTGAGGAACGCGTCTTTGGAGAGGATTAGTAGTCTTTTGAGTCAGTAGTACCCAAATAAAATGTCCACGTCTTTAGAACGTTTTATGCTATGTTTTGGTGTGCTAGATGGACTATGCTGTGCCTATGTGCACTTGTGGTACAACCATTCATGGAGTTATCTGGAATTTTAATAAAAGTTTTCCCTAAGTGGTTGCTAGTTCTTCTTGTGTGTTGGCTTGGGATGTGATTTAGTTCCCCTAATCTCTTACCTTTGCTATTTCCCTCTTACCTAAACCGCTTCGGATGGTGAACACAAGGAGCAACCCCGGCAACTGCCGTGACGCCAACAATCAACCAGAGGACAACATTCCACCACCTCCCGCTCAGGCCCCCAACTTGGAACAAATGATGGCCATGCAACTTCAGCTTCTTCAGGCCTTAGCCTGAACTAAGCACAGACAAGCTCCACAGGCACCCAATCAAGCTCCCGGTCTAAGTTGGGAGAATTTATGAGGACAAGGCCTCCCACTTTTCTTTGGATCGATGGATCCCACGGAGGCGTATGATTGGATCAAGGATGTGGAAAGAAAATTGGTCCTAGCTCGCAACGACAACGAGAAGGTGTTGTATCTCGCTCACCACTCAAGGGAATGGCTGCTAATCGGTGGGAAAACTACGCGCCGCCCATCAAAATGCACAAGCCATCAATTGGGATGAGTTTGTTGAAGCTTTCAGACCGCCCATATTCCTACGGGAATAATGGAAATGAAGAAAAGAGAATTCTACCAACTGCAAAGTGGAAACCTCGGTGTTTAGAGTACTGAACAAGTTCACCCAAGCTGTCGGTATGCATCCAAGAGGTCACATCGGAGGCGACCAAGATTTGGAGGTTCACGCAGGACTTGACCCCAACCTCAAGGTGCAGGTGGTGTCCAATGATTACCCGACCTTCCAGCACACTGGTGAACAAGGCCTTTGTCCAAGAAGATGCTCGGCGTCGGCTATACGAAACTCGGAAGAGGAAGTTCCAAGCTCAAGCAAGGAGCAAGCAGCTCTGGTTCGCACCAACATACCTCATTTTCACAAGCCTTGAGTCAAGCGTGCCAAGGACTCCTTTTCAGGACCTCGCCCAAATCCACAAACTCCCGGGCAAGCAACGGTGGCCAACCCCAGCAGAACAAGACTTGGCAGAGCAGGAGTGCGGTGTTTCAACCGCAAGAACATGGGGCACTATGCCAAGAATGTCCCCGAACGCCAAAGAAGTGACCCGATTCGTTTCAATCTGGGACTACGCCAGAAGAGCTCCGATTGCAGTCAAGGCCGTGGGGCACCACAAACCCCAAGGACTCCGTAGGCAATGAGCAGGACATCTTAACCATGTCGCTGCGGAGGCGCCCAGATGCACCCGACGTAGTTAGGTAAGTTCCTTGTCAACTCGAGATTTGCATCAGCATTATTTGATTCTCGAGCTTCGCATTCTTTTGTGTCAAAAGATGTGGTTGAAAGATATAAATGGGATGTGCGTAAACTACAGTAACCCTATGCTAGTCCAGGTCTCTGGAAAGGAAATAAGGACTAACACAATTTGCCCCAACGCAATCGTGGATATAAATGGAGTTAAGTTCCTAGCGAATCTTATTATAATAGACTCCAAGGGTTTAGATGTAATACTTGGTATGGATTGGTTAACCAAGTACAAAGGGCGATAGATTGTGCCGACTGAACATTACTCTTACCAATGCAAGGGATTGAGTAAGGTTTCACCCAATGCACCTTCCGTAAGAAGAGTAAGTTAAGCAGTTTGAAGGAATAACTTTGGAAAAGGTGCCTATAGCATGTGAATACCTGATGTATTTCCAAGATTTGCCAGAATGCCACCGGATAGAGAGATTGAATTTGTTATAAATCTGCACTGCACAGCTCCGATTTCAAGAGACCTTACGGATGTCCGCAAATGATCCGCGAAGTCAAGAAACAAATTGAAGAGCTGCAAGATAAAGGATTTGTAAGGCCAAGCTCGTCACCTTGGGGAGCGCCAAGATCGTTAGTGAAGAAGAAGGACGGAAGTCTTCGCATGTGTGTGGACTATCGATCCTTGAATGACGTGGCGATCAAGAACAAGTACCCTTTGCCCGTGATAGATGATCTGTTTGATCGTTGAAAGGATCATGTGTCTTCTCCAAGATTGATCTTCGATCGAGTTATCACCAATTGAAGATAAGACGTAAGACATACCCAAGACGGCATTTGCTACTCGTTATGGATTATACGAGTATACTGAGAATGTCTTCGGTCTAACCAATGCTCCCGCATACTTCATGAATCGATGAATAAGGTGTTCATGGAATATTTGGATAAATTTGTGGTTGTATTCATCGATGATATTTTGATATACTCCAAGAATGAGGAACAAAGACGCAGAACATTTGAGGATAGTTTTGGAAAAGCTCAGAGAAAATCGGTTGTATGCCAAGTTTAGTAAGTGTGAGTTTTGGTTGAAGAAAGTAGCTTTCTTAGGCCATGTGATTTCGGGGAGGAGTGTCAGTAGACCACGAGAAAGTAAATGATGTGCTTAATTGGACACAACCAAAGTCGAGATCCGAGATCAGAAGTTTTCTTGGATTGGCTGGTTACTATCGTCGATTTATTGAAGGCTTCTCCAAGCTCGCAAGACCTCTCACCCAGTTGCTGAAGAAGGAAAAGAAGTTTGAATGGAGTAAACCATGCGAGGATAGTTTCCAAGAGCTGAAGAAGAGGCTAACTTCTGCACCAGTATTGACGCTTCCGGATATTAGGAAGGATTTCGAAGTCTTCTGTGATGCGTCAAGACAAGGACTAGGCTGTGTACTGATGCAAGAAAGAAAGGTAGTAGCATATGCTTCGAGGCAGCTGCGACCCCACGAAGGAAATTACCCAACTCATGATTTGGAGCTTGCTGCCGTAGTGCATGCATTGAAAATATGGAGGCACTACCTGATTGGTAACCGCTGCGAGATTTACACTGATCACAAAAGCCTGAAGTACATATTTACTCAACCCGATCTCAATATGAGACAAAGGAGATGGCTTGAGCTAATAAAGGATTATGATATTGGAATACATTATCACCCAGGAAAGGCTAATGTGGTAGCTGATGCCTTGAGTCGAAAGAATTACTGTACCAAACTGTGGATTAGGGATAGTATGCCCGCACTTCAAGAAGAATTCCAACGGCTCAACTTAGAAGTAGTGGAGAAAGGATTCCTAGCCACTTTGGAAGTTCAACCAACCTTAGAAGATCAAATCAGGGCAGCTCAAAAGGAGGACAAGTATGTCCAGGAGATCAAGGATAATATGAAGAAAGGGAAAGCCTCGGGATTTTCAGAGGATGAAGAAGGTACCCTTTGGTTTGGAAAAAGAATTATTGTACCTGAAAAGAAAGAGGTAAAGGAGTTAATATTGAAGGAAGCCCATGAATCTGGATATTCAATTCACCCTGGGAGTACCAAGATGTACCAAGATCTCAAGGAAAGGTATTGGTGGTCAAGTATGAAACGAGAAATTGTAGAATACGTAGCCTTGTGCGATGTATGCCAACGGATTAAAGCTGAACACCAGAGACCTGCTGGACTTTTGCAGCCATTGCAGATCCCTGAGTGGAAATGGGAAGAAATTGGTATGGATTTTATAACTGGATTACCAAGAACCAAATCAGGACACGATTCAATTTGGGTTATAGTGGATCGTTTGACAAAAGTTACCCATTTCATCCCAGTAAAGACCACCTACTATGGGGATAGACTTGCAGAGTTGTACATGTCAAGAATTGTGTGTTTGCATGGAATCCCAAAGAAGATTGTGTCAGATCGAGGAACCCAATTCACTTCGAGATTTTGGCAAAAGCTACATGAACTTTTGGGCACAAACTTAAACTTCAAGATACTTATCATCCACGATGATGGACAAGCAGAAAGAGTAAATCAAATTTGAAGACATGTTGAGAGCTTGTGTCTTGGCAAATAAGAATAATCGGGATCGAGTTTGCCCTATGCGAGTTCTCCTACAACAATAGTTATCAATCCAGTTTGCAAATGTCTCCGTCAAGCCCTATACGGCAGAAAGTGTAGGACTCCATTGTATTGGAAGGAAACAGAGAAGGACAAGTGTTTGGACCAGATGTGTTGAAACAAGCGAGAAGAACAAGTTCGTCTAATCCAGGATGTGATTAAAAACAGCACAAACTGCATGTAAGAGCTATGCGGATAATCGACGTAGAAGCTTAGAATTTGTACACGGGATCATGTTTATTTGAAGGTGTCACCTCTCAAAGGAATGAGACGTTTTGGAGTCGATGGAAAGCTAGCTCCCGATTCATTGGACCCTTTCCATGGTAGCCAAGCGAGGAGAAGTTGCTTACCGTTGGAGCTTCGCCTCGGTATCAAAGGTGCATGATGTCTTCCACGATCCCAGCTAAGGAAGTGTCTCGAGTGCCGTAAGAGCGGATGCCTTTAGACGAAATAAACGTGAAGGAGGACCTCACCTATCCGAATATCCGGTCAAGATATTGAGGAAGCGAGCGCCGACGCGCGCAAGGTTATCAAGTTCAGAAAGTGCAATGGAGCAACCATTCAGAATCGGGCGACTTGGGAGCGTGAAGAGGATCTAAGAGAAGAGTTCCCGACCTTTTCCCAGTCCATCCGAATCTCGGGTGAGATTCTTTCTAAGGGGGGTAGGTTTGTCACATCCCAAAATTTGCTTTTCGGAAGAAAATTAAATTCAAATTAATTATTTTAAGCTAATTGGATTTTATTTGGCTTTTCTGAATTTTCTGGAGTTTAAAACTTATTTTTAAATTTAAAAAGTAATTCAAAGTATGAATCTAAAATACCAACAGTAGTTGGGAATAATTTTATTTAGTCCAAAATATGTCCAGGAGCTTCGTGAATTTTTCGAATTTTGGAGGTATTTTCATATTTTTCTGAGGCCTAAATAAATTTCTAGCATTTTCTGAAATTAAAAATCATTAAAAATCCAAATCCTTTCCTCCGACCGATGCGTGGACGGCCCAGATCCGCCCACGTCGCCGCTCAGCCAATCCAGGCCGCACCTCCTCTCTCCTCGCTGGCCGGGCCCGGCCCGTCGGCCGGCGGCCGCCTTCCCTCCCTCTCGCCTCGACGCGTGGACGGCTCGGATGAGCCGAGTCCCCGCACGGGCCATCCAACCGCCCGCTCTCTTGTCCTCCTCACTGGCCGACTTGCGGGCCCGCCGTCGGCCGCCGCGGCCTCGCCCCGCCGCCACCCGCCCCATTGTCGGACCCGCTGTCTCGCGAGCCGCCTCCTTCCTTTTCCTTCCCCTCTTTCCTTTCGCCGGCCGCCCGAGACGCGCCGGATCCGCCTTGCCTTCCCGCTCTCCCGGTTTGGAATCCTCGAGCCCGTGGAAGCAAATCCCCAACGCCCGCGCCTCCCTTTCCTTCTCGCCCCTATTTCTTTCCTCCCGCGCTCTTCCTTTTCTCGGCCGCCAACTCCGGTGAGCAATCCGTGCCGTGTCCCCTCCTCCGCCCCTATAAATACCTCCCTCGGCCGCCTCCTCTCACACCACCTCCCGAGCGCTCCACCGCATCTCCCGAGCCTGTAGCACCCAAAGACTGCGCGCTCTCTCCCGAAGCTCCGTCCAACTCCGGCGAGCCTTCCCCGCCGCCTCCGTCATCTTGAGCCGCCGTCACTTCCCGAGCTCCTCTCGCCCGTGCGATCCTCCCGACACCTCGCCCGCCTCCCGCGCCGGAGCGCCGCCGCACCGAGGACCAGAGCCGACTCGCCATCCTCGTCGCGGCCACCTCCGCCCGCCCCCGAGCCTGCCGAGCCCCTTCGCTGGACTCGTCTCGCTCCGGGTTTGCATTTCACGTGTCAACCGCACCTCCGCCACTCCTCGCCGCCGACGACCCTATATGGGTAGGCAAAGCCTCCCGCCCATCCGGTTAATGGCCGCGATCTCTCCTCCCGGCTCCTCGGCGGCGCTCGAGCCCCGGCTCGCACGCCGAGGTCGAGCCATTCTTTAAAATCTCGTGCCGACAAGTGGGCCCCGCATGTCACGGCCACGGCTGTGGCCTGCCATCGCCGCTGGGCCCCACCCCTCAGTCTTTGTCTCGACAAGTGGGCCCGAGTCCAATGGGTCCCATGTGTCGAGGTTGAGTCGTGGGCTCATCTTGTCGATGGGTCCCACATGTCGATGACCGCCGATGGTTACTGTTCGATGGGCCCCACCTGTCGACCCTCGAATAAAAATAGAATTTAAAATCTAATATTCCAAAGGCCCCACTGTCGAAATTTGGGAATTTCTAGATTTATTCAAATCTGAGATTTTCAAATGAGCATAACTTTCTCATTTTAGCTCCAAATTCAGCCATTCAAATTTCTAAATTCATCTAAAATCATAATCTATCCAACTATGGCCTCTATTGAATTTTTGGATTTTATTTGAATTTTCGTTTGTATTTATTTGCTTTGTTTGCTTCGTCTTTTCTCGCGTAGATTCCAACGTTGTCGACGATCCTCTTCACAGAGCAAGAAGACCCGAAACCCTGCAAGAAGGCAAGTCTCCTTTGATCATCTTGAACCTATGCTTTGAAATATTTTAAATATTTTAAATTATGTGCACTGCTATTTACATAAAACCACTAGTTCAAATCTTTAGGAATTAGCTACTCCAACTTTGTTATGCCCTCATTTGACATTGATTGCCATGTACCTTTGTCACCCTAGAACTTCCTTTGTCTCAATAATGAGATTAATATTAATCTTTGTGAATAGTGGAATGGTAGGACAATGCTTAGTCATGCTATCTAATAACTTTGGTAAATCTTGAAAATGGGAAATTATGATTTATTGTTGAACCCTTATGATTGTTAATGAAGTGGCAATTGGAGTTGTCACTGCGATTTTAAAATAAAATAAAATGTGAAAGTTGGTTTAGATTAGGGTGGATGGTTGGTTTGGCTTGGTGCGATTAGCACGAGATCTTGTTAAGCGTATGTTCCACCTAGTCAATTAAGGACCGACGCTTGTGTTTGTCAGATCGAGCATTAACCGTACAACCACAAGTCTATATGGGTGCGACCTAGCTGACTAACTTATGATAGTCTAGTTTAGGTGCCACCGATGGAAAGTGGGTGCCGAGGATGGACCGTTATTCACAAGTGAGGGACAGTGGATTTCATGTACTCATATGGCGCAAGAGGGCTTGGTTCGGCGGTTAGCCTACCCGGTGAAACCTCGTGGTGGTATCTAGCTAGATTAGAGTAAGGTAAAGGCTTTGTGGTATTTTATCCGGTCTCATGCCAAAGGAAGCGTGTTGACTTTTAGGATAATTTATCTCTTGTGGGTAAAGTTGTACAACCTCTGCAGAGTGTAAAACTATTCGAATAGCCGTGCCCACGGTCAAGGGCGGGCAAGGAATGCATTCACATGGTAGATTTCTGGTTTTGGTTTTAAATATCTAAAGTTTTGTATTCGAGAGTGGAGGAACTCTCGAAAGGGAATCTGGCAGATGGAGCCAGAGAGGGTGGATGGAACCATGCATTTAAAACTTGACCAATGGTAATTGGTTAGCTAGTGTTAGTAGTTGGAACCTTCTTTGGAAAGTTAATTCTGTTAAAACATTTACTTCATTAAATTGATGCCTTGAAAATAATTAGTAGTAATTAACATTTCAATTATTGCTTTGTGCAAAAGAACCATATGGCCTTCCTTCGTTAAGCCTTGCATCTATGCATTTTTCCCAAGACTTGCGGAGTACTTTATGTACTCACATGCTACAATTAAAAATAAATCTCAGAGGAAGTTGAAGCTCAAGAAGGTGACTACGACTCATCGCTTCGCTTGTGGCTGCGACGGATTCTTCCCGGAGGACTAGGTCGCTTCCCGATCAATTGCACGTGGCGAATTGATGGGTCGTCCTCGAGTTATCCTTGCTTCCGCTTTATTTCTTGTGTGCGAGGTCTTAACCTCGATTGTAATAATGAGACCTTGTGGTCAGTACACTTGATTATTGTAATAAATCGTTGATGGTGATGTTTTCCATTCTGTTTAACTGTTTGCACTAGCTATGATCTGGGACTAGTGCAGTAATACACAGAGGGTCCGGGTTTGGTAATCCGGGGGCCCGACAGGCTCCCTCTTGAGTCTCTATGTGCTCCCTCTTGAGTCATGTAGCCTCATTCGGATTTACATGACCGCTCTAGACCTCAGCACCCCCACCTAGTCCTAGCCCATTGTTGTCGTTCACTACGTCCTCTAAGCCACCTTCATATCCAAAGATCAAGCAACTATGATGAGCACAAGTTCCATGCACTTGGCTCACAATAGTCATAACAATACATCATGCAACATGTATGTATATATACCACTGATCCTAATCCCCTAGGACCAAACCTTAAATCAAAGTGCACACACCCAGTACACTGCCTGCTAGCACCGGGTAGATCGCCAAGCCTAGGCTGGTCTAACTGCTCCATTTCACGCCAGGAATAGGAGAGCGATCTGATCGTGGCCACATGGCCGGTATGACTGTCAACTAGAGGCCGGTCATACTGTTGCCTCCCACAGCGCACCACTTGGAAACACACTCACTAGAAAGAAAACAACCTCCAACTAAACCTCGTTAGTATCACACATGCTATAGTACCGCTGCCATGGCCGGTCACAAACAACTAGTCAAACTACCGGCCTTGGGTTGGTCTGACCACCGCTGCTCCTTGATCGGTCAGACCATCAACCCTCGGCCAGTCTGACTACCTCTACATAGCTATAAGACCACCTCCACAGGCCAGTTTGACTGCTACCCACCTGATAGCGAAAGCCAGATAGAAAATTACATAAAATCAAGCACAAACTTCGACATCGCAACACAAACAAAGTCAAATACTCATCAAACACATGGAGTGACTTCCACATGGTCTCACAATTAGCTATTTGTTGCTGATTTATTATTATTTGAATTTCCAGTTCTATTTCTTTAGTATATAGGACTAAGGACTGAATTCTAGTGGCATTCTAATCTATTTCTCGACATTATTTAGTGTGGCACTTTCCTCCCCCTAATGCCAAAAAATTATTCTCATGAAAAATACAATCAGCATACCAAACCATGTGCAGATCCCCTGTCATAGGCTCAAGTTATTTAATAAATGATGGAGATTCAAAACCTACATAGGTCCCCAACCTCCAGTGAGGGTCCATGTTGGTAGTTGCGATGGTGAAATTGGCATGTATACAACACAACTAAATTTTTGTAGATGGGAAATACTTGGTTCTTTCCCACCCACTAACTGCAAAGGGAAAATAGGGTGGTATGTAGCTGGTTTGAGTTGGATTAATGTGGTAGTGTGCAGCACTATGTGGCCCTAACAGCTGGTAGGAAGCCTACAATTCTGTAAGAGTGGCCTAGCAATCAGCTTGATTCTTTTAATTAATGACTCTGCAAGGCCATTTTGTGTGTGGACATGTGGTATTGAGTGATCTACATTAATGCCCACAGATATACAATTAGAGATGGCAACGGTAAATACCCATCGGGTATTGCCATTCCATACCCGTACCCGCTAGGTGTAAATTTACCGTCGGGTTACCCGTATCCGCACGCGGGTAGGAAAATTTACCCATACCCGTACCCCGCGCGGGTATTACTACCCGACGGGTAATCCGTACTCGCAAGCATACCCGGTTCAACACATTAGAATATCATCAATTTAGACATTCATTAATCATACATGCCAAGCACAAAAGTGTCTAATGATCAAAATTAGTACATCACATAAACATACTTGACATGACCATATCAACATATGACAAACAAATAAACAATCAACAACAAGTAGATAATAAAATTAACATTTGAGTGGGATGTCTAGTTGTCTAATGCGGGTATTCATTACCCGCGGGTAGGCGGGTATGGGTAGTATATACCCACACCCGCACCCGCCTACCCGGCGGGTAGAGGATTTCGCCCAATAATGTACCCATGGGTACATAAAATTTTCCATACCCGTCTCTTTATCGGATAAAACCCGTCGGGTATTCGGGTATCGGGTACCCATTGCCATCTCTATATACAATACTCATTCAATGCTTTTGAGGTAAATTCGTCGATATTGTCCATTCAAATAGACTTAATCCGTTCATCCAAAAATTGGCCCTTAATCTAATGATTTGGGCTATTAGCTTTGCAAAAGCATGGTTCCTTGTAGATAGCAGGCAAACATGGGACCATCTAGTAGAAGCATCTAACAGCACCATAAAATATCTAAAGGAGCCCAATAAGGGCTGGATGGGTCCACAAATATCACCTTGAATTCTCTCTAGGTGATTCGTCTCTTATTTTTAGATAATAGGGTCAGGTAATCAGCCTCTCTTTGGCACAAAGCAGAGCAGATAAAATCTTCAGGTCTAGGGAAGTATGTGGTTTTGATGTTACGACCAACATAATTATTAATGATTTTTCACATCATACCCAAACTAGGATGACCCAGACAATCACACCAGATCTTAAAAAAAATGTCTTTTTAAATATGGTTTTCATCACAACAGTCTTCAAGTTTTACATAGGTGTAGTACAATCCCCACTCATTTTTGTCATCTATTCGCTTTGGTCATGAATAGGTATTCTGTAGTGTCCTCATTATCGGTTTCAATGTGAAAATGGTTTATGCGAATGTCTTTAAAACTTAGAAGGGTACGTTTAGATTCAGGATACAAGATAGCACCCTTCATTATGATACATGTACCCATTGGGAGAATTATGATGGCCCTTCCTATGCCAACAACAAGAGCATCACTTCCATCGATGGTCATAATATTCCTAGTTTTATTAGTAAATGTCTAGAAGCATTTAGTTTCCCAAAGAATTGAGTTACTGGAACAATTATCTACAAGATCATTGGATCGTACAAAGCCATTCTACAATTAAAGTATGATTTATTATCAATCAACTATGCAGCCGGAAACACAACTCAAATATAGAACAGGCATAAGTAAATGAATCAAATAATCTGGGAAATGATAAATATAGTAATGCCAAGTGTTCAACCTAAGCAAATAATAAATGATAAATGCTTAGCATAAGCATGAAAATAACCAATGTTCTGTGATAACTAATCCAAACTGAGAAGCAAACTAATGAAGGATGGGGCATCGATGGTGTAACATTTCCAAATTTTAGCTTTTATTTTATTTGTATTTATTTACAATTTTTTGGAATTTTTTTCCTTTTTCTTTAGCCTAGTCAAGAAAAGGTCTTATTTTATTTATTTAAAAGCCAAGTTATAGTCTAAAATAATTTTGCTAAGTTTTTATTGGCCTTTAGTATTTACTTGAATTTTTTGGATTTTTTTGTCTTCTTTTGGTACTTTTCAAATCCTTATTTAAATTTTTAGTTTTCCTTAAATCAAAAACGAAATGAAAATTCCCTAACCTCTGTTAGACCGAAATCCCTCTTTCCGGCTCAGCCTTCCTTTCCTTCTGACCCATTTCTCTCCTTTGTGACCCATCTTTTTTCCAGCCTGTACCCGAATTATTTTTCATGCACTGCCCGACCCACTTGGCCCACACCCACATGCCGGCTTGCCTTCGCTCCCACACCCTTGCCCCTCTGGCTAACACCGGGCCCCAACTATTAGTCCTTCTTCTTCCTCATTTCCTTTGTTGCAAGAGGATGACAAGTGTTTGAGAGAAAAGATTGATTCTTTCATTACTTTCTGAATCTGTACAATGATTATTTATAGATGGTAAAAGGTGGCATGAAAAAGTGTCTTTTGGGAAAGACATCTGCACATTGGGCACTTTTACTTTTTGATATGTAACTGGCATAACTGGTTTGTAACACTCCCCCTTGACCAATGTGTCTTCATATGATCACCTTGATTCACCATCTTGATAAAAACTCCTCCAAAACCCTGTAGGGAAAAATATGAGGAGAACCGATAGAGTAGATATGCCATGAAAAACTCCTTTAAAACCTGGTGGGAAAATTTAAGGAGAAAATGATATGGCATATATTTGATTATATCTCTTTAAAAACCCTTGTGGGAAAATAGAGATATATTTATGATTACGTTGTCATATTGCCTCATTAAAAACCTTGATGAGAAACCTTAGAGGGAAACTCATAAAGGGAAAAAGAGTACAATATTTATATTTGAACGGGTTAAGTCTTAGGAGATTTCTCCCCCTGACATCTGCAAATCACGTAGTCTTCGCATACTAATTCCATGAACACATTTTTGGAATGTGGAAGTTGGTAATGACTTGGTGAATAAGTCTGCGTGAGATTATCACAAGACTTAGTTTGCAGAATATTTATTTCCCCACTCTCTTGCAATTCATGTGGGTAAAATAGTTTAGGTGCAATATGTTTTGTGATATTGCTCTTTATGTAACCCATTTGCATTTGAACAACGCAAGCTGCATTATCTTCGTAAATAATGGTAGGTGATGCAATAGCACCTATACCACATGATTGTTGTATGTGGTTAATCATTTTGCGAAGCCATACACATTCACGTGATGCTTCATATAATTAAATTATTTCAGAATGATTAGTGGATGTAGCCACTAGAGTCTGTTTTGAAGACTTCCAAGAGATGGATGTTCCACCGTGTAAAAATACAAAGCCTGTTTGATATCTGGCATTATGGGGATCTGATAAATAGCCAGCATCTGTATATCGTATTAAATCCACATTTTTATTCTTCTGGAAGAATAGACCGAGATCTTTAGTGCCTTGAAGATATCTAAGGATATTCTTCACTCCTACCCAATGTCTTTTGGTTGGAGCAGCGCTATATCTAGCAAGTAGATTTACCGCAAATGCAATATCCGGTTGGGTGCAATTTGCCAGGTACATAAGCGCTCCGATGACACTAAGATATGGAACCTCGGGTCCCAATAGCTCTTCATTGTCATCTCGGGGTCTAAATGGATCTTTGTTCCTGTCTAGAGATCGAACAACCATGGGGGTTTTCGATGGATATGCTTTGTCCATATTGAATTTCTCCAATATTTTCTGGACATAGGCTGATTGATGCACTAGGATGCCTGTATGAAGGTGCTCAAGTTGTATACCTAAGCAAAATTTGGTTTTACCCAAATCCTTCATTTCAAATTCTGTCATAAGATGATTACGTGCTTCATCTATATCTTGTGTGTTAGCAATGATATTAAGATCATCAACATACACAGATATAATACAAAATCCTGTTGAGGATCTTTTGATGAATACGCATGGACAATCATCATTGTTGGAGTATCCCTTTTTGGTTAGGAACTCACTTAGTCGGTTGTACCACATTCTACCTGACTGTTTCAAGCCGTATAAAGACTTGTTCAATTTTACACAATACATATTGCGATTTGCGTTTGGATTCGGAATTGAAATTCCATCGGAAACTTTCATATATATTTCCGAATCAAGTGACCCATAAAGATATGCAGTCACTACATCCATCAACTGAAAAGATAGATGATTTTTAACTGCCAATGAGATTAAGTATCGGAATGTTATTGCACTCATTACTGGAGAATAAGTTTCATTGTAATCAATGCCGGGTCTCTACGTGAACACTTGTGCTACAAGCCTTGCTTTGTATCTCACCACCTCATTGTTTTCATTCCGTTTGCGGACGAAAACCCATTTAAAACCGAGAGGGAATACTTTGGGAGGTGTATGTATCACATTGGTGAATAAATTTCTTTTCTTGAGCGAGGCTAACTCCGCTTGAATTGCATCATTCCATTGATTCCAGTCCGAGCGCTGTTTGCACTCTGCCATGGTCTTAGGATCTGGACCATTTTGAAGGTTATTTGCAATTGTTGTGGAGAAATAAATGTCGACAAGTGTAGTCTTACGATCATATGATTCTACAGAATCAGTATAGTTAGTGGAAATTTCTTGGACCCCTGATGACTCAATGTTATTTCCCAAAATATTTGAGTCGGGATATTCCAATGTCCCAGGATCAGTATTTGAGTGCACTGTTGATCTGGGTTGAAGGATCCTTTGGTGTCTATCAACTTGAGGTTGATATGCATTTACATTCTTTTGTTTCCTTTGTCGCTTGTTAGAAGCTGTATCTGCCATTTGTACCGTACTTCTCCCCCTCTTATTTTGAACTGGGAGTTGAGTGATATTTTTCGGTACCTCTACTCTTTTAGGTACATTTTTGGCAGGATTATAGGATTTTGTGACACCCTTATAATCAGTAAATGCATCTAGCAGATTATTTGCAATGTTTTGCAAATGAATGATTTTCTGAACTTGAAGTTCAATCTCTCTGGTAGTGGGTCTGAGGCAGGTATGCCTTGTACATTCCAATCAATTTCCTGGCATTTAGTTTGGTACTTGTTGTCTCCCCCTAATGCCGGAAAATGTTCCTCATTGAATATACAATCAGCGTACCGGGCCGTAAACAGGTCCCCTGTTAGGGGCTCGAGGTATTTTATAATTGACGGAGATTTATACCCAACATAGATCCCCAGTTTCCTGTGCGGTCCCATGGAGGTACGCTGCGGTGGTGAGATCGGTACGTATGTAGTGCAACCGAACTTTCGTAGATGGGAAATATCTGGTGGATTTCCACGTACTAATTGTAGCGGGGAAGTGCTATGATATGCAGTTGGACGCAATTGGATTAAGTCAGTAGCGTGTAAAACTGCATGACCCCATCATGATGTTGGTAAGTTGCAATTCTGTAGTAATGGTCTTGCAATGAGCTTGATTCTCTTGATAAGAGATTCTGCTAAACCATTTTGTGTATGAACATATGGAACAGAGTGTTGAACTTGTATCCCAAGAGCCATACAATAATCATTGAAGGCATGGGATGTAAATTCAGCAGCATTGTCCATTCGAATCGATTGAATTCGATATTCAGGATAATGTGCTCGTAATTGGATAATTTCACCAATTAACTTAGCAAATGCATGGTTTCGTGTGGATAAAAGACACACATGTGACCATCTAGTAGATGCGTCAATGAGAACCATGAAATATCTGAACGATCCACATAATGGTTGTATAGGACCACATATATCTCCTTGAATGCGTTCAGTATAGGACCACATATATCTCCTTGAATGCGTTCAAGGAATTTAAGTGGTTCAGCTCTAATTTTAAGATAAGAGGGTCTTAAAATCAATTTTTCGGTGGCACAGGAAGTGCACACAAAATCTGAGGATTCCGGAAATTTTGTTTTGTGGTATGTATGACCAATTGAATTGCTAATAATTTTCCTCATCATTCCAATGCTTGGGTGGCCAAGGCGATCATGCCATGTTTGGAATGTGTTAGTGTTTTGGAAAATTACTTTGTACGCAATATGTTGAACTGGTTTGATGTATGTATAGTACAATCCGGAGTTTAAAAATAGAATTTTTTTCTAGTACTTATTTGCCATACCCGTTGTGTTTGGTTAAGAGGAGATATTCCTCTTTGTTGTCATTTCGGGTTTCAACATGGAAACCATTCTGACGGATATCTCTATAACTAAGTAGGGTACGTGTTGAATCAGGATACAAGAGTGCATCCTCAATTTCCAACTGTGTATCCATAGGGAGAGTGATAGAGGTGCGACCATAGTCTACTATTGTTGCATCACGTCCAGCGATGGTTAAAACATTTCCCTTCCTCCGTGTAAGAGTTAGGAAATATTTTGTGTCCCTAAGTATAGAGTTTGTGGTACCACTATCCACAAGGCATAATTCCTCCATTGGATTGACTCCAAAAATCTATATACACAAAGAAGAATTTAATGAAATTCTTATAGTAGCATATATAGAATACATACAAACTTTATTTTACAATACCGAATATGTTCGATATATGATTGTAGCATACAAGCTTACAATATAGATGACATCATTATTTATATTACAACACTATAGTACTTATTAGCTATGGAACGAGGAGTCTAACTGTGATCTCCAAACATGTCTTGAGAATGAAATTCTTCAAGAGTGTCCTCGGTGCACATGAGATCATCCTTCTGTGTAGAAGCACATGTGTCTTTAAGTTCTTGAAGGAACTGTTGAGAATATCCAGCTGCATCATTGTTGGATGTAAGATTGAAGTGTGCTTCGAATCTCTTCTCTTGAGCATTCTTGCCGTGAGCCAAAGACTTGAGATAGAGGTTCACAAGATGCTTCGGGGTGCGGCACTTCTTGGTAGGATGGTTGTAGCAACCACATTTTTGACAAATTTCAGTTTTGTCAACTCTCTTACCATAATTGCCTTTACCTTTCTTGAATCTCTTTGGTGTTTTGCTTCTTGTTGCGTTTGTGTTTACCTTTAAAGTTCTTTGAGTGGTCTTTTGAATCACTGAACTTGTTGTTATTTTGATTAGCATGAACTTTAGGAAGTGGAGCAGCCCCAATGGGATGTTGCTGATTGTTCTTTAAAAGAAGTT
Source organism: Dendrocalamus sinicus (assembly GCA_036346575.1). NCBI lineage: Eukaryota > Viridiplantae > Streptophyta > Magnoliopsida > Poales > Poaceae > Dendrocalamus > Dendrocalamus sinicus. The sequence goes on from CM070641.1 coordinate 21,179,168, forward strand.
CAGCATGCTTTTCTGCCTAAAGCATAGTATGCATAAGATCAAAATAAGTTTTGTAATTTACAGCACGCCATTGCTGCTGTAGGACCCTGTCAGATGGGAGCATAGTCGAGAGAGACTTCTCTATTTTGTCCACATCTGTTGGTTCCTTTTCACAAAATCGCAATTTGGAGCAAATAGTATGAATGGCATGGTTATATTCTCCAACAGATTTGAAATCTTGGAGTCTAAGTTGTGCCCATTCATGATTAGCCTCAGGTAATATAACAGCTCCTTGCTGTTCATATCTATTTTTGAGGGCTAACCATAATGTAAGTGGATTCTCCTCATACAGATATTTAGCCTTCAAATCCGGATGTATGTGATTCCGTATTATGCTCAAAACGGAATATTTCACAATATCAGGAGGAATTTGATCATCTGGAGGATCAAATATCACCCTTTGCAACCCACGTGTGGTTAGGTTGATTTTGAGGTCCATAGCCCATGTAGGGTAGTTGGTACCATCGAGAGCGAGGGGCTCAAAATCTTTGGTAGCCATTTAAAACCTGCATGAAAAGTACACCATAAATAATTAATTTACATGAGGTAAATTAATGTGTATGGAATGTTGTAATAAAATGCAAAATATGTGGAAAACAATATGAGTGTTGTAATCCGAATGAATATATACCCAAATTAAATATAACATGTGGTTATATTTATAATACCTTGTAATCACAATATTGGTGGTGAACACCAATTTATTTATGGCATAGCGTACAAATAAATGTAGCAAAGTGCCATAAATTGTAATTATGGTATTTATTTTAGGTATAATATTTTGCAAAAATTCCAATTTATGAAGTACAATGGTACTCACTAAACGGGAATTTAAAATTTATATTTGCTAAAGATAGCAAACTTAAATATGCTCACAATTCATATTGTAAGTAAATTGCAATAAAGTAGTGATCCTACATATGTAAAAATTATATAAATGTGGTTGCACATTTATTTAAATATTTACATAATTTTCAGGTCCTGTAGGGACTGAAATGCTAATTTATAACAGTACAAATTAACGGGTACAATTATAAACAAGCACAAGAACTATACTGCAAAAACGACAATAGAAATTGATTTAAAAGAAAAATTCTACATTTTCCATGAAATACAAGGGGGAAAATGCAAAATTTCGGCAACCTGGGCTGCAGCCCATCCAGCCTTTAGGCCCAAGTGGGGAGGTGGGAGTTATTTGGGCCAAAGCCCATTTAAATGGGCAGCCATATATATGAGGGGATGGGGGAGGTTAGGGTTTCCCTAGCCCAAACCCTAGCCGCCGGCCACCATAGGGCGCCGCCGCCGGCCGCATCGCCGCGCCACGGGCGCCGCCTTCCACCGCCGGCCCTTGGTGCCATCGGCTCGGGCGCCGTCGGCCATGGGCACCTCGGCGCGGGCCACCTCGCTTGGCTTGGGCCCGCGCCCGCCTCCGGCAACTTCGCCGCCGGCGGAATGCGCCGCCGCCCGGCGCCGAATGTGCCGCCGCGCGTGCGTGCCGCCGCCCCGCCCCGCCTCGCCGGATCGCGTGTCGGCCATCTTTGTGTCGCCGGCGCGGGTCGCCGGCCGTGGGTGGGCCTTGCTGCGCCGGGCTGCCGCACCGCCGCGCCGACTCGTCGGGTTGTCCGTGTTGGCCGCCCGCCGGTGGTCCTCGCCGGGTTGGCCGTCGCCGCGCGCGCGCTGGTCCTCGCCGCGCCCACGCCGTGCGTCGTGCCGTGGAGCCGCCATGGGCGCCGCCGGGCGCGGGTGTGGTAGAAGGCGATGTCGCGATTTGCGCAAGGAAGCGATCAATGCAAGAACATCCAGTGCCATTACCTTTTGTTCTTCTTCTCTATTTGCACTTGTATATTTGTGTGTGCTGATAACGTGTTGTAAGAGGATGACACTGGATGTGTCGCCGCTAAAATCTAAGCTGGATTCCTTGCCTTCTTTTTTCTCATTGAGCTAATAGAAGAAAGTCCCAATTTCTTCCCTTTATCACCTGCACGCTGCACACGCCTTGCCTCTTCCATTTTTGCGTGCACCTTCCTTTCCCTCCCTCTCTTTCCTATTCAGCGTGATATTCGGCGAGCAATTGCCTCATTGTCACCTCTCTACCACCCTTTATAAACTCACCCTCGGCACTGTAACCCACAACACCATAGCTCCCCGCCTCTCATGTCATCCCCTGCAAGCCATAGAGCTCTAGGGTCGTGCTCCCTCTACTCTGAGCTCCATCGCTACTCCAGCGAAGCACTTCCAATGGAGAAAGTGAAGCCGTGCAACGTCGTCAACACAAAGAGCTTCTACAATCCCTTAGTGACCTCATCCACCCTTTCTCTGTCTCGAAACACCGTCAAAGACCCTACTTCATTGGAGCCTGAGCCATCACCACTGCTTCAACATTCTGTCAGCAAATCCCGTCCCTCCTATGTTCTCAATTCCGTACCAATCGATTCCCTAGTATGTCCTCTCTCTTTCTCGCACCTCACCATCCTCCGTCGTGTCGCCAAGCGTCGACAACCATTGGTCCCCATACGCCACCGTTGTCGATGCCACATCATCAGCCAGCTCACGACACTTGGCCGCCATGTCACCTCCTTAAGCCCAACAGGACCTGCTTGTCTCGCCCAGCCAGCATATGCGCCTGATCCCCCATGGGCCTCATTACTATTCTATGGACCCGATCCATGAGACTCAGGCCCACTGCCAGCACCTAAGACCTTTTTCTTTTAGAAAATAATTTGGCTAAAATGCAAAATTCCTACTTGACATCATAATCCCATTTTTCTGTAGAAAGAAAAATAATAAAAATTTAGAAAATCCCAAAACAATGTTTTCCTTATCTTTTTCTAAGATTTAAATCATTCGAAAGCTCGTTCTTCTCTGTTATAGCTCCGATTGACCCCATTCTCCTTCTAAAATCATCTAAAATCATAATATATTTGTTACTATAAGCCTTTTGAATTTTTTGTAGTTTATTTGAATTTTGTTTATTTTGGCTATTTATGCGTGTAGACTTCGACGTTTTGAGAGAGTGTGACTTTGCCAACGATTCTCACCACCAGTTTGTATAACAAGACAAGTTACACATTTGATCATGTTGAACCTAGTATTTCAAATTATTTATATTCTATTTTAAATTATTATGCAAGTGTATTTTTATTCAATCATAATTTAAATTCTATTTTAACTTTAGTTAATTCCTAAATCCTTGTGTATTTAGGCACAAACAGATAAAACTCTAGTTGGTACAATAAATAACGACTAGAAATTTTGTAGAAAAGCTTAGACATGCATAGAGGTGAATCTAGGCTTGGGAAACTTTACACATGAAATGATGAGTTATAAAATATATCCTTAGCATCGGAGTGTCAAGGAGGTCTATGAAATATTTGATAAAATAAAATAAAAGGATGGTTTGGACTTAGGCAAATGGTTGGCTAGTGGGTGCTTGGTGGCATGAGGTGGGTATGTGGTAAGTCTTGCCTAAGTCAATTAAAGACCAGTCTGTGAGCTAATGTTACAAAGACATTGCATACTACCACAAGTCTTATATGGGGTAGACCTGACCAATTAATTTGTGTGTCCCAATTTTGGTTTCACCATCAGGTTGAATGTGGATATGGCAAGGCCACTGGTAACACACATGGCGCAAGAGGCGGTCCCAACATAGTGAATTCTATGTTGTGATGAAACCTTAATGGGCGTAGTCAAGTTGAGGATTGTGCATTGTAAAGGCTTTGTGATAATCACTTAGTCGCACGTCTAAGGAAATGTGTTGTGGTCAATAGCATAAGTTGATTATCTCTTATGAGTAAAGTTGTACAACCTCTGTAAAGCGTAAAACTATCCAGATAGCTGAGCCCACACTCATGGGCAAGCCGAGTAAGATTTTTCACATATTAGACTTTGATTTTCAAAAACTTGGTTGATTAATAAATGAGAAAATCTATTAGAAAAATGGTCAAGGTTGGAGACCCGTGGATATGTTAGTATTAGGTTGGACCTACACTAACGATATTTATTTCATTAAAATATAGTTTTATTTACTTATCATATTAAATTTAATTGTTTACATCTATTTATTGTAATTAAATGTCAAACTGGCTTTATGCTTAAATATTAAACCTTCCTTGATATTAACCACGCAAGCACTAATTCTGTTATTGGTGTAACTTGTGGAGTACATTAGTACACACCATTGCTTAATTACTGTTGCTCAGAGGAGGAGTTCTTCAACTACGGTAAGGATCTGGACATGTAGGATGTGTTCCACAGTCATTTGCCTAAGGGTAGATTAGATGGGCTTCTCTACTTTGGCTTTTATCTTTTGTTGTTATTATATCCTTATAGCTTATGAGCCATGAAATGTAAACATTGGACGTAAGACCTGTATTTAATTAATTAATAATAATTATCATTATGGATAATATGTATCTTTGTTACACTATGCGCACTAGATGTTCTTAGACAAGTGTGATTTACACAGAGAATACGGTGTTGTTATTTTCAGGTTCGATAGACGGACAACTGAAGGAGTAAGTTGGAGACTAATGCAGGTCTTCATACAAGTCCTAGGTATCCTTCTGGATCTCCATGAGCTCAGTCCAAAGAATGTCGGCACTCTCCCTAAAGGTATCCTAGCCTCCTACCATGGTATTGAGGACCATGTCAGTGGTCTTGTCAACATCCTAGCAAGCATCAGGTGGAGCAGCGAAATGTGTCTTAGCCTTGTTCCCGTAGTTCTTCTTCACTCTACTAGTGGATTGCATGTAAATGTCCGCCAAGTGCTTTGAAGTGCAGTAGGTGCACAACCAGTGGCTAGTGCAGCCACACCTAAAGCAGGTCTGTGATGGATCGGTAGTTGGCTGCCTGAGTCATGTTGTTGGGACTTTCCTATACCTTTACCATGGGGCTTGCCATTGCACTTTTGCACTTTCAACTTCTTCCATTTTCCCCCATGTTCCTTTGGGCCCTTTCCGTGGCCTTGGCTACTATTAGCCTGCTAAGCATTGGCGTACGCTTCAGGCTCAACCATTGTCCTTGTGGAACACGCATGATGGCTTTGCATAAGTAGTTCATCATGTTTCTATGCTTTGAGCAGAGTGTAGATAAGCTCAGAGTACTTTACGTACTTGGCCTATTGGTACTGTTGCTACAACATGTACTTGGCCTATTGGTACTGTTGCTATAGTACCCTTGTGTTGAGGTGGAAGGTGCACAGAGTCTTGTCTATCATTTTGACCTCAATAATTGTATGGTTATAGAACCTCAACTTGGAGACAATCGTGTGCATGGTAGACTTATATGATGCCACGGTCTTGAAATCTTGGAAGTCAAGGTGGGTCTATTCACGCTGCACTTTTGGGAACAGAATGGATCATTGCTGGTTGTACTGTTCCTTTAGGGAATTCCACAGTACTAATAGGTCCTCCTCATCTGGTACTCGACGTTCAGGTTTGCGTGGACATGGTGCCTCAGGAATTGCAAGGCCGCACACTAGCAACCTCAGGAATAGTAGGGCACCAACTATTGGCTGGATGATGGTGGCTCCAAGAGACCTAGCCATCAGGTTGATCTTAATATCCATCTCCCATGTGAGGTAATTGTTGCCATCTAAGGCGAGCTCACTACTATAGAAAGCCTCATAGTAGATGCCTCATCACATACGGTTTTGTGAAACCGTCTCTGATTAACACTATTATAGACGGTTGTAATTTGGAGGCTGTTTGTGGTATTTGTGGCGGGAAAAGGATTATCACAGACGATCGGTCTATATTAAGAACCGTCTGTGATAATCCCAGATTATCATAGACGGTTTTTAATAAAAAAAACCGTTTGTGATAAGCTGGTTATCACAGACGGTTTTTAATTAAAAACCGTCTGTGATAATGGCTCTAAGGCATTTATTGCGTTGCTCAGACCGCATCTGTCTTCATTTCAATCCAGATCTAGCCACTGCTGCACACTTTTTTTCACTCGGGAGGAAACTAGGCGATTTCAGGCCAGTTAATTTAGTGGGAAGAGGCAGAGATTGAGCTTTGAAGATTCAGACTTTCCTGGTTGCTCTAGATATGGTTAGTAATGAAATTTATTTTTTCTTTAATTGCATTACAATTTAGGTCTAAGTAATCTATGAGTGTTATTGAAGATGGTTAATTTGCAAAATTGTTGGTTATATAATAGTTATTGTGTTTATAATATGAATTGAGCTAGCAAATTAAGTCTCAATATAATAAATGTGGCAGTATATATGTAGTAATTATAATTAGTTAATCTAGATTTTAATACTAAGTTGTTATATATATACGTAACGTAGGACCAATTTGGATGTATCTTTGCGAGTTGTGTGAGTAAAGAGTACATTAATGGCGTGTATGCTTTTATAAGAGCCGCCGAGGAGGATATGTTGAATAAAGGGGTGGAATATATGTGCTGTCCATGCATCGATTAAGAGAATTTGAAGATGTTTAAGAACCGAGGCAAATTGAAGCGCACTTGATTCGGAGGGGTTTCAAAAAGGATTATACGTGTTGGACCGTCATGGCGAAGTGAATGATCATATGCGCGGATGACATCGCCGGTGAAGTGAATGATATGCGCGGATGACATCGCGGTGAAGTGAATGACATGCCACCGGTGATGTCGATTGTGGTTCGGATTCGGATAGGTTGCACGATGATAATCTGGATCAGATGCTTCGCGATGTAGAAGAGAACTATGATGAGAGGGAGTATGTTAAATTCCGTGGCTTGATGGAGGACTCGGAGAAACCTTTGTACACGAGCTGCAAGTACACGAGGTTGTCGGCTGTGCTTGAACTGTTGAAATTGAAGGCAAGCAACGGTTGGTCCGACAAGAGTCTCACGGCGCTGCTAGGTCTTTTAGCGGACATGCTTCCAGAGGGAAATGAGTTGCCTAAAACCACGTATAAAGCCAAGAAGGTTCTTTGTCCGTTGGGAATGGAAGTAGAAAGAATACATGCATGCCCGAATGACTATCCTCTACCGTAAAGAGTATGCAAACATGCATGTATGTCCGGTGTGCAACGCATCCCGATACAAACGTAACAATCAATCAGATGATGGCGAGGGAACAGAGGCGAAGAAAGGACCTCTTGCTAAGATGGCATGGTATTTTCCTATAATTCCCCGTTTGAAAAGGTTTTTTGCAAATCCAAAGGAGGCAAAACTGCTGCGTTGGCACTCGGAGGAGCGCAAGAAGGATGGAATGCTAAGACACCTTGCTGATTCCACGCAGTGGAGAAACATCGATAGGAGTTTTGCAAAGTTCGGTGCAGAACCAAGGAATATAAGGTTTGGGTGAGTACAGATGGAATGAATCCTTTCGAGAGCATGAGCACCAACATAGCACATGGCCCGTGACTCTCTGCATCTATAACCTTCCTCCTTGGTTGTGTATGAAGCGAAAGTACATTTTCTTTGTCGATACTTATCCAAGGGCCAAAACAACACAGGAATGATATCGATGTGTTCCTAGCACCGTTGGTGGAAGATCTAAAAATCTTGTGGAGCGAAGGGTACAGGTATGGGATGCATACAAACGAGAGAACTTCACTCTGCGCTCCTTATTGTTCTCGCACCATAAATGATTATCCCGCCTTGGTAACCTATCGGGCCATAGTACAAAAGGTGCCAAAGCTTGTACTCACTGTTTAGATGGTACCGAGAGTGTGTGGCTGAGACACTCACGCAAAACCGTCTACATGCGTCACCGCCGGTTCCTTCGGAGGGCTCACCCATACCGCAAGATGAAGAAACAATTTGACGAAGAGAAGGAAGACGGTTCAGCTCCAAGGCATTTAAGGGGACACGAGGTTTATGATATGGTTAAGGATTTAGATGTTGTCCTCGAAAAGGGACGTAAATTGAGGGCTCATGAGAAGAACACCTGGAAGAAGAGATCAATATTTTGGGACTTACCTTATTGGGAGTACCTAGATGTTCGACACTGCATCGACGTCATGCACGTAGAAAAGAATATACGCGACAGTTTGATTGGTCTCTTACTGAACATCCGTGATAAAATGAAGGACGGCGTCAATGCACGGCTTGACTTGACTGACATGGACATCAGGCCTGGGTTAGCACCGACACGCACTGATAATGGACGAGTGTACCTTCCCCCTGCATGTTACACTCTGTCCAAGGCTGAGAAAACAGAATTGTGCTAGTGCTTGCATGGTGTCAAAGTTCCATCTGGTTACTCCGGCAATGTGAAGAAACTTGTTTCGATGCAAGATTTGAAGTTAAATGACATGAAGTCTCATGATTGTCATGTGCTGATGACACAGATGCTCCCTATTGCAATTAGAAATATTTTGCCGATCAAAGTCCGAGAGACAATAATGAGGCTATGTTATTTCTTTAACACAATTGCTTAGAAGGTCATCAATCCCGAAGGACTAGATGCTCTGCAGGACGAGGTGGTGATGACTCTATGTCACCTTGAAATGTATTTCCCTCCTTCGTTTTTCGATCTCATTGTTCACGTTGTGTGGGAGATAAAAATGTGCAGGCCCGTATTCCTACGTAGCATGTACCCATTTGAGAGGTTCATGGGAATTCTCAAGTCCTACATACGGAATCGTTCTCAGCCGGAGGGCAGCATCATCGAAGGTTATGCAAGCGAAGATGCCATTGAGTTTTGTGTCGATTATATGGCTCAGATTCAACCAATAGGTGTTCCTCAATCTCGTCATGAGAGGAGGCTGAAGGGTCTCGGAACTATCGGAAGGAAAGCAATCACTCCAGATATGGACACGTATACTCAAGCCCATTTCACGGTGTTGCAACACATGACTGAAGTGGCACCTTATGTGGACCAGCACAAGGATGTGCTTCGGCAACAGAATCCGGAGCAGCCGGATGTTTGGATCATGAGCCAACACAACTGTTGGTTCAACCAATGGTTGAAGGAGCAAATCGCTAGGACCTCGCCGAGTGAGACGCTGACATGATTGGCAAAAGGGCCGACATTTACAGTTGTGATATGGCAAGGATATGACATAAATGGGTACACATTCTATACGTAGTCTCAGGATGTCAAGAGCACTAACCAGAACAGCGGTGTTCGCACCGATGCATTCAGTACCGATGGGTCGAGAAACTCGTACTATGGCTTCATAGAAGAGATTTGGGAGCACGACTATGTGGTTTTCAAGATCCCCTTATTTATTTGCCGTTGGGTGCATCTCCACAGTGAAGGTTGACAAGTATGGTGTCACGACCGTGGACCTCCAACGTGTCGGGTACAAAGACGAACCATTCGTACTCGCCAATCAAGTTGTTCAAGTTTTCTATGTAACCGACCCGGCAAATAAGAAACGCCATGTAGTTCTTTATGGAAAAAGAAGAATTGTCGGAGTGGAGAATGTAGTGGACGAGGAGGAATACAATCAATTTGACGAGTTACCTCCTTTTGGAAATGGCATAAGGGTCGACGATGAACAACGTGACGAAACTAGTTACGTACGCATTGATCATGATGAAGGGCTAATTTTTAAAGAAAATAAGTACAATAAGAATGTATATATGAAAATGTGTGACAATTTTGATATGTATATATGAAAATGTGTTATGTAGTCAATTTTGAGATGTATATGTGAAAATGTCTGATGTAGTCAATTTTGAGATGTATATGTGAAAATGTCTGATGTAGTCAATTTTGAGATGTATACGTGAAAATGTGTGATATAGTCAATTTTGAGATGTATATGTGAAAATGTGTGATATAGTCAATTTTGAGATGTATATGTGAAAATGTGTGACATAGTCAATTTTGAGATGTATATGTGAAAATGTGTGACATAGTCAATTTTGATATGTATATGTGAAAATGTGTGATATAGTCAATTTTGAGATGTATATGTGAAAATGTGTGACAAAATGTGTGAAAATATGTGAATGCAGCTGGTTGGTGTTGTATATGAATGCAGCTGTTTGGTGTTTGATATGAATGCAGCTGTGATTATTGGTGTTGTCTTAATAACTACAGTCGCAAAGGCTTATCACGAGCGGTTCTCGAACTTAGAACCGTCAGGATATCAATATCATGAGCGGTTCTAAGTTTAAAACCGTCTGTGATAGTATAACTATCACAGACGGTTATAAACTTGGAACCGTCTGTGATATTCATCACAGACGGTTCTAAGTTTAGAACCGTCTGTGATAACCTCGCTATATATACCCATTGGCTAGAGTTTTCCGTGTGCGCTGCGCAATTATTCGATCTAGATTTAAATCCCGAGCTCGTCGTCGCCACCGCCTCCCCGAGCCCTCGCCGGCTGCCTCCCCGAGCCCATGCCGGCCGCCTCCCTGGACGAAGATGTCGCCGCAGCCTCCTCCTCCTCCGTCGCCGCCTCCCCGAGCCCGTCGCCTCCTCCTCCGTCGCCGCCGCCTCCTCCTCCTCCGTCGCCGCCGCCTCCTCCTCCTCCGTCGTCGCCTCATCCTCCTCCTCCGCCGCCGCCTCCTCCTCCTCCGTCGTCGCCTCCTCCTCCTCCGTCGCCGCCTCCTCCTTCTCCGTCACCAAAACCCTAAGGTCATCAAAACCCTCCCCAAGCTTCATGCTTACTGTTAGGGTTTAGGGTTGATGCTTGATACTTCATACTTAGTGTTAGGGTTTAGGGCTTCTTGTTAGTTGCTTCTTGTTATGTATATGGTTAGTTGCATTCATGTATATGTTTATTGTTATGGTATATGCTTCATGTATATTCAAGTTTGTCATGCTTTATCGTTAGGGTTTAGGGTTGATGCTTGATGCTTCATACTTAGTGTTAGGGTTTAGGGCTTACTGTTAGTTTCTTACTGTTATGTATATGGTTAGTTGCATTCATGTATATGCTTACTGTTATGGTATATGCTTACTGTATATTCAAGTTTGTTATGCTTACTGTTATGGTTAGTTGCTTAGTTGCCAAAATACTGAGTTTGTATTGCTACCATTATATATGTATATATGTGTATATATATGTATATGTATGTATACTCACATATATATGTATTGTAATCGCCTATATTGAGCGAAATAGATAGATATTGCACTTTCTTATCTTATGGTATGGCACTTTCTCATCTTATCCTAATAGACCCACAAAATGAGCAACATGTCACCCGCGCATTCTTCGACATCATCACCGGAGGCGTCCGCTCCAACATCAAGACGCCAAGGAAGAGGGCTATCGAAGAAGCCTGAGGGCTGACAGACCATCACAGCGGTAAATGCATCTGGGGTCCCTATCCTTCCTCAAAAAGTGGTAAACGCATTCCGAAGCATGGTCGGAATAGTTGCACGAGAACGAATTGAGATCACATACAATTCGTGGAACAACGTGCCTGACACTCGGAAATGTGAGCTGTGGACCGAAATTTTGGCATCGTTCGAGTTCCCAGAAGAACACCTATACGCTGTGCAACGACAAACCTACCTAGCGGCGTGCAAACCATGGAAGAACTTTAAGAGCACACTTGTCAGGAAATACGTGGAGACGGAAGAAACACCTTTTCATAAATACCCATTCCTGGAACCACAATAGGAAGCGTTTAAGGCGATGAAAATGACAAAAGATTTCAAAAGTACAAGTGTGGCGCACAAGGCCCTCCAGGCAAAAAATACACACCCCCACAGACTTGGTACAGCTGGGTATGCGGGTAAAATCTCGCAGTGGAGGAAGGAGGATGACCTGGCAGCTGCAAAGGACATCGCCCCGCTGTTTTCCAATATCTCGGATGACCGCGCTCAAAATTGGATTAGAGCAAGGTCATCTACAACAACATCGGGGGACGTCTCCTTTCGAAACCCTGCAGACCAGCAAGTGTCCCAACGCCTGGTAAGATATCGATAGAACTACGTAGCTTGTAATTACTCCACAACCGCATAAATTGAAATGACATTTCGTGCTCTTGCGGGAAGAGTGAGTTTTGAATCTACAGGATCATTCCAGGAACAAGGGAGAATAATATGCTCTCCGTGGCCCCGGGAAACAAGGAGCACCGGGTCGACGAGAGGCCTTGGACTTTACGTTCCTTGGAAACATGGTTTCCAAGATGACTCGAATGTATCGGCGTAGGAAGAGAAACAAAGCCGAGCGTGACGACAGCTACGAGAAGAGATCAAGGAATCTCTTAGAGAGGAGCTAATGGGTGAGTGGCTGGTGTAATCAGAGATGAGGTGCGAAACAAACAGAAAGTCGCAGCCGCTACCGCCGCTCTGTGCTAGCTAGCCCGCACAACCGTCCGAGTAGCTGCGCGCCCAATCCGACGCAAACCCGGCCAAATTTCTGTGGACGACATCCTGGTAATAATTATTACCTCTCGAATGCTTGCTCCACCGATAGGCCTATTCGAGTAGCTAATTTTTATCGTTATGTAGGAGCCCACGAAGTGCGGGCTCCAAGTGAGATATGGCTCCATTCCCTTGTATGCTTCTTGGGGCTAGGCATATTAAATGCAGTATCGGGGCCATGGTGCACGGTCAAGCTTTAGCGCCGAGCTTATAAAAAGTTAATGTGGATGGTGTGCATGTCAATTTTGAGGTGGTCCCGCCACGAAGCCCCCAACGACGAGATCGTGACTCTAGGACAAGCCATTGGAACATTCATCCGGTGGCCCAAAAGCGACATCTCCTCGAGGCTTCTTTACGGTGGCGGGACGAGCAACATGCACTGGTGCCATCTCCATTACAAGACCCGATCGGTTCCGCCACCGGATATCGCACCGGTGCTATCTCCATGGGTCATACTCGCGCGAGCAACATGCATCTGGTGCCATCTCCATTACAAGACCAGATCGGGTCCACCACCGGATCATTGCACGGTGCTATCTCCACGGGTCCTATTCTCGCCAGAGCAACTTGCACCGCTGCTGCCTTCAAAGTCGATCGCCGTGAAGTCGACCTATAGCCGAGGCGCAAGGCGGCAAGGGCAAAGCAAAGAAGACCAATGATGATATGTCGTACCTACCTTTGGCCAAACGCTGCTCGAGCAAAAGACCTCCAAAGCTACTATATAATTGCATGCAATTGACGTGGTATACATCCAATAAGCTAGAGGAGAACGAACTTCAAGTATCTGTCAAAGATGCTTAGATGTATGTTCCTTTGAGGATTTATTCTCGCCTCAATCACCGACGCCATGTAAGTGTGTACAATTGGACCAGATAATGTCATACCGATAAATGTCATATCTAATTTGTTGTCGTGTGTATATATATAGACACATCGACTAGAGCTAGATTATCCAACTCATCGTTTCTTGACCCACACTTGGTCGCCTCGTCGAGAGGTACATTGCATCGATCGCTGGGTTGCGCAATAAGGAATATGTACTTATGCCCTTCCATCAGAACTTTCATTGGATTTTAATAGTAATTGTACCAAAATGGAACAAGGTATATTACCTTGATTCCCTAAGTAAGAATAAAATGGACTTCACAGTTGTCAGCCAAGTAATCGATAAGTAAGCACATATTCCCATACATATCTACATTGTACTCTTTCTTTCCTTCCGAATGACTAAGGTTAACTTTTTGAATTACGTAGGGCGTTCGCGATGTACATTGAAATGGGAGGTGACTCGAAGCGCGTGACCAAAGGCCTGCTGACACATGCTCGAGATTTTAAGGTATTCGCTATTTCACATTAATTAATCCTATGCAACAGTTGGTACTAATGCCTCTTGAACTAACACATTCCATTTTTTGCAGAGCCACCAGCAGCAGCCGGGCAACACATGTGGATACTACATTTGCCAGAATATGGAACTACTCCTCGAATTCTCGAGACTCACCAATCGCAAGGTTTGCCACTCTTCCCATAATTACTTCATACTTATCACGTTACATATATACGCACATTGATATTCCTATCGACAGGCTGCGTACATCCCGTGAACTGCATTGAAACAGTCTGATCTTGGAGGGATTCGAGGAGAGTTGGCGTACTTTTTGCTGACTCAAGTCATAAAGCCAGGAGGACGGTTCCACTGCGCACCATGGTTTGTTATTGGTCTTATCACTAAGTGCAAATGCAGTGTAGATCTTTTGTAACTGTGCATTTGTTAATGGATATTTCATTTCAATTCAATTAATTGATTTGTGAAATGGATGCATGCTTTATGTTTGTGAAATGAAGTGTGATGTCAATTGGATGTTTTATGTCCGTGAAATATATCTGAAAGGAAATGAGATATGTGAATTGTATGTTTTTTGTCTGTGATTATCTGCTTGTTTCAGAGGGCATGGCTAGCATTTCCTGAGGCTAGCCAATAAATAGAAATATATGTAGGGGTCGAAGGGAATATCACAGACAATTTTTGAGTAAAAACCGTCTGTGATAATCAGCTATCACAGACGGTTTTTACTCAAAAACCGTCTGTGATAGCTGATTATCACAGACGATTTGAAAATCGTCTGTGATGACCTTCGATTATCACTGACTCATAAATACAGACGGTTCACAAAACCGTTTGTGATGACGTTTTCGAACCGTCTGTGATGACCTATTCTGTAGTAGTGGCTCCACAAATTCCTTCTTGGTGATGTACGACATATCCTACATTATGTTCATGCAATTGTCTACAAATTTATAGCAGTTAAAGATAAGGCTAAAGCATGAGCATTTCTAAAATAGTAAGGATTGGTTAAAATCTATCCAGTAGATGATTTTCTAAATTTCCCAAAGTGCTCCTAGCAATTTTTAGAATTTTTTGCTATAAAAAATCACACTTATACTTGTAGTCTTGTACCTAAGAATGCTCAGGATCTCATGCCCAAGAATGACCAGAACCATGTGTCCGGGAGCAAAAAAATATAATTAAGCGAAATAAATAATTGCTAGAAAAAACCATAAAATACGATGCTTCCGAAAAGTTCAAAGTCTAAGGTTTGCCAAATTTATGAAAGCTTATATGCCTAAACAACATGTTTCTAGGATTAATTATGGTGATGACAGAAAAATTACCAAATTAATTAATTATTTTACTTAAACCTTCAGAACCAAAATACAGAAATTGTTAAAACATTAAATCTGGTGAATAAAGTGAAAACCAAACGGGTTATTCTAGAAGAATATATTGAAATTCAAAATTTTGTGTAATGTCCCAAAAGTCCAGGGCGTTTTCTACAAAAATCCCTTATCTACAAACTTTGTTCATAATTTTTCTGAAATCCAAGGAGTTTCCCATAAATTTACAATTTTTGGGCCGTTTCTTTTTTACTTTCTCTTTATTGGGCCCTTTTGGTTTGATCTTTTACCGCTGTGTGGGCCGGATCTGAAATCATATTAGGGTGTAAATTATCATTAAAGTAAGGAGAAGCAAGTATTGAATAATGATATGATAAAATCTGGCCACACTTCCATGTAGAACAATCTGGCCAGCAATTTTTGTTTTTTATTCAACGAATAACTATGACGCATGAACATTTGTCATATAAATCTGTCATAACCATGATGCCAAAATAGTCAATGACGATTTTGAATTGGACTTAGTGACACGTAATATATTTCCGTCATTAACTAAGATCGGCTCCTGAAAACCGTCATTAACTGAATAATTTAGTGACAAGTTGCTCTGTTGTCATAATATAATCGTCATAGAAGGTCAGATCTCTTGTAGTGCGCCAACACAGACGGTGTCCAAATTAAAACCGTCTGTGTTAGTGTCAGCCACAGACGGTTTTATCAAACCGTCTGTGATTGGCCATCTAGTATTAGGCTTTCTGTAGTAGTGAGCCTACTGTTAGTTGCGAGTTTTGCATCACTAATTTATTATATTTATCTCCTAGTAAAACATAGAATTAAAATATTACTCACATTTCTAACAGCAGGATCACGCCGCCGCTGTCCTGTTTCGGCCATCATGCTGTATGCCACGTGTGTGAAAAAAATTCTTTGCCGGTTGGACGGATCAATGATAAAAAGTGAAACGATCTAGATCAAATAGAACCAATGCTTGATGAACAAATCTAATGTGGTGAATTAGCACTAAAATTTGGGGATTGGGAGGGACATAATACTGACGACATACCAATTTGGCCGCGAAGACCAAACGGGCTGATGGCGTGTTAGTTTATCGTTGTCGTTACAGGAGAATTCTAAAGCAATCACACATGAGAAAAGACACAAAAAAGTATGAGGAATGTGTTAGGAAACCGGACTCTATCCAGAGTCCTGATCTAATTGGGCACCCCACCGTAGACTATAAATAGGGACCTAGACCCCCCTCATTATGTACCCCGATGCAATATAAAGCAATAAAGAGAGACCAGGAGTTCTCTCTACCTCTCGTGTTCAATCTATTATTCGTGATTTCGTGATTGATTCGTTCTTGTTCTAAGCAGAGAATCGCCGGATCGGTCTCCGCGTCGGTTCCTAAACACGTTATCAGCACGACTTCGCTCCGGTGAACGAGGTAATCATCGAAGCACAGATTGAATTTTCTAGATCGCTTTTGAATCTGTATTTTCTTTTCGCGTTCTAGATTGGAATTCTACGGTGCAAATCCGCCCTAATTTACCGCGAGCAGACTTGAAGTCGCCGGCACAATGTCGATCGGTAAATTGTGAAACAGGGTAGATGTTGATTGCACTGTAGATTAGATGCAAATCCGCCCTAAATCTACCGCGAGCAGATCTGAAATCGCCGGCACAATGTCGATCGGTGGATTACGAAAACAGGGTAGATGTTGATTGCATCATAGATTGGAAACAAATTTTGCATGGTGTTGGCTGATCCTGCACAAGATAATATATGCATTATTTCCTGTTTATTTCCTGCACAGACATTGCATGAAAGGGGAAAGGAAATCTGCATGGCATAACATAAAATAAAAAAAGGGGGAGGCACTGCCGCCGCATACGGCCGCCGGTTGTGGAGCCTCAACTACCGCCGGCCCCCGCACGGACCACCGCCTCCTGTACGAGGTGCCGCCACTAATGTCGCCGCCCGGCAACTCCGCCTTGCGCCCGCATGCACCGGCCGACTTGCCGTCCCAAGCTGCGCCCGAAGCGCCATCTCGTCGGCTACCCACGTGCTGCCATGAGCACGCGCCGCCAACCCGCGCCGCATCGACCTTCCACTCGCCGCCGCCGCGACCGCCTCGCCACGCCGGACCGCCGCGACGGTCCCTCCGCCGTCCGGCCTCCCGCCTTGCCGGTCTTCACCGCGCCGATTGGGCGCACCCTCACGCAGCCGCCAAGCCACCGGCGGAGCCGCCCAAGCCATGTGCTCGCCGCAAAGCGCCGCTTTGCTCCTCTACTCCGCCGCGCTATGCATGCGCGCGCAGCATGGCCGCTGACGGCGCCGAGCTTCCTACCGCCACAGCGCCGCCCTCCGGCCTCCGTTGCGCCCCATAAGGCGCTACTCCCGCACGCCGCTTTGCCTTTGGTCGGCCGCCGCGCCATCGCTGGGACCACGCGCGCGGCCTTGACCGCCGCCACCCGCCTTCGCCTCGTTGCGCCGGAGCGCTGGTCCCGCCATCACGCGGCCACCCGAACCGGTTCTCCAGGCCGCCGCCGCCACGGGTTAATGGGGTAGGGAAACCCTACCCCACCGTTTTGGTTCCAAGCCGGGCAGGCCGAATGGGCCGGAGAGAGGAAAATCGGGCCGCAAGGCCCAACCGGGGGGGAGGGTGGCATTTTTACAGAAAACACCCCCAGCTTTTGTAAATTAATAGAAGGCCCTTAAAATTTACATTCAAGTCCCGAAATTTTGCATAGAGGCTTCAATAATTCTGAAAATTACGAATAAGCCCTCAAATTTACGAGCGGGTCCAGAATTTTGCAGAAAACCACTCTGTAAATCAGAAAATTGCACAAATTTTTCTCTGAACTGAAATTTTTGCGTAAAAACCCTCTGGAATTGAAGAATTTGCTGAAATTTTATATTTTAGCATAAAAGGGCCTCAGGAATCCGAATTTTGCATCAATTTTAGCATTTGAAGCATATTTATTTCTGCCATTATTACTTTTTGTATTTTCTGTATTTATTTACTGTTTTGGTTAATTGTAATTGTTTAAATTGCTTTTAATCACTGAAATTAGCAGTAAAATTATAGAAAATGCTGGAACATTACGAGAATCTTTGTACCATTTATTTACCCGCAGTGAATTATTCTGTGCATGTCTACCAGCAGTAGACTTATACACATTTAGATGACTAGCATCACGAACTGGGAGTTCGAGGAGCTGGCCCAGCATGGCCAAAACTACCTGATGTTGGCATCCGATGTCGAGACTGTGCTTGGAGCCAGGAAGCTCCGCGCTGCTATTGGGATTGGCGATCAATGACGCCAACCCAAACCCGAGGAGAATGATCAGGCACTTCATTTTCTCAGGCACCACCTCTGCCTCACTCTCAAGAATGAGTATATGACGGAGAAGAGCGCGCTGGCTCTCTGGACCGCACTCCAGAAGCGGTTTGAGAGGCTAAAGTACACCATTCTTCCTCAAGCGAGCGAGTGGATCGATCGAGGTTTTGCCGACTTTAAGACGATCGGGAATACAACCGCCTTGCACAAGATTTGTACCCCACTACGTAAAATTGAGAAAACCATCCACCCCAATATAGCACAATCCGCGACGCAACTATCGCCAAGATGGCTATGAGGAATACGCCAATTGACATATATGATGCAAGTTGCGAGGCTCAGACAAAGTTCTCCGTAAGAACTACGTCACTCACCACTGGAGCTCCGCCGCCGTGAAGCCAACGCCGGAGCCACAAGGTGCGTAAAAGCTCTTAATGAGAGAAGGGAAGGAAGGGTAAGGCCGCAGCCCGTAAAGGCGAATCGATGCTCCACGAGAGAATAAGGCCAGCAAGCCAAAGCGGGATGGTCAAGGCGCGATAAGCCCACTGCATCGGCTGAGGGGGAGAATTCTGAGTAGCTGCCTTCACCGATGGAAGTTGAAACCATCACGACAATGCAGTAATCCTCTCGACCTAGAAGTAGTTAACGCCATGATTTCTCTTGAAGAGAATGTCAACCCCGAGAAAATAGCAGAAGAAGTCTAGTGCATCAATGCATTTCGACTTTAATTGTCATTTATTTTGTGTGGAAGAATATGTTAGAATTTGCATGGATGGTACTTAAGAATTGTTATTTTCTCATGATGGTTGGATGATATTTGATGAATTCATTCATTTATTCAATTTATGATGGCATGATATGTTCTGATATTGGTGTATTTTATCTATGTGTTGATTGCCTTCTCATGCATATTAATAAAATACCACATATTAGAACGCGTGTAGTGCCCTATGAAGGAAGTGTGCTTAGCTAGCAGCGGCACAACGCATACCATCTTAAGAGAGATTATGTATTTTCAGTCGATTTGTAAGAGCACTAGCAGCCTTACGACAATCGCAAGAAGCGATGGATGTATAATTGGTTTAGGAAGAGCCATAATGGGCACAACTTTGGTTATTGAAGAAGCCTTATTGTACCCAGAATCGACTAGAACTCTCCTAAGTTTTAAGAATATCCGCGCAAATGGTTTCCACGTTGAGACTGATGAAGAGTACGGTAAGGAATACCTGCTCATCACGAAGCGCGAAGAGAATGGCAAAAGAATATTAGAAAAGCTTCCTTCACTTGAAACAGGGCTATATTATACCACAATTAAAGCGCTGCAGCTGCATAATCGCTCAAAAAAAGTGTTTAGAAGCTCTGAACTCTTCTGTCTCTGGCATGACAGATTAGGCCACCCAAGTCTTAGGATGATGAGAAACATAATAAATAACTCACATAGGTATAATATTAATGTGAAGAATTTCCCGAATCATGAAGATTTTGTGTGCCCTGCATGTGCCACCGGGAAACTAATTACTAGACCCTCCACTCTGAAAGTGAAGGATGAAGTCCCTGCATTCCTGGAACGCATCCAGGGAGACATTTGCGGTCCCATTCAGCCCGTCTCAGGGCCGTTTAAGTGTTTCATAGTGCTCATTGACGCTTCTTCGAAGTGGTCATATGTGGGTTTGTTGTCCACAAGAAACCACGCCTTTGCAAAATTGATCTCGCAGATCATTCGCATCAGAAATGTGTTTCCAGATCATCATATCAAGTCCATTCGAATGGACAATGCCGAGAATTTACTTCAAAGGCATTTGATGATCATTGCATGGCAATGGGAATTGCAGTTGAGCATTCGGTACCGCATGTTCATACCCAGAATGGTCTGGCAGAGACTTTAATTAAAAGAATTAAATTTATTGCCCGACCCCTTTTGTATAATTGAAATCTAGCAGCTACATGTTGGGGACACGCAGTCCTGCATGCAGCGAATCTCATCAACCTTAGACCTTCGGCCTACAACATCCATTCATCTATGCAACTAGCGCAATGGTCAGCACCGAAGATTTCCCAACATTAGGGGGAGGAAATCAACCCCTTGATGAAGAATGTCGGGAAATTATGTGGCAAGCCTGGGGAATCCATGTAGATGACCCACGCACTAGAGAAGTCCAGAAGACATTACATGGCAAGCCACGGAATTCATGCGGATGACCGCGCATTAGTGAAGCAAATAGAGAAGTCCAAAAGACAATAGAAGTCCGTAAGACAAGATAAGTCTAGAAGACAATAGATTTGCAAGCATTAGCAAATCAACCGCTCGATCACTTTAGTGATTTGAAGAGCGTGACTAAGTCGCATGTGCTTGCACGCATCGCACCGGAGAGGTTGAAATACCAAAGAAAGCGAAGGTATCCTAATCTCGCCCAGAGGCCTCGTAAAAAAATGAGGATGAGAACTCCGGTTCTCGAATCCTTAGTAACCGGGACGCTTTGGTGAAAAAGGATAAGCGGGATTTATCACAGCCGATCATTAAAGTCCCCCAGAATGAGAATGGGAGCCAGTCGAGACCTGGCATGAGTATGACACCTTCAGAAAAGGGCATACTGGATCCGAATATCCATGGAAGAAGAAATTGACATAGATGTGTGCGCACACATCGGAGCCGAAAAATTAAAGGGACTTGCCACCGCAATTGAAAGAAGCGATGCGCAAGGTGAAGCTCCAGAAGAAGTAATCGCTCCAGAAGAAGCAACTCATGAAGAAATAACTATGAATTATGTGCACACGGGAGAGTCCTTGAATAGGACAATAGCTAATATCGACATCTACTTCACAAGGAAAATTGCCACAATCATTGATCTTGATCCCGAGCCTGCATCGCTCGCTGAATGTAAGAAAAGATCAGATTGGGAAGATTGAAAGAAGGCAATAGCAACTGGAATTGCTATCTCTGAACAAAAGAGAGGTGTTTGGGCCCGTATGCCGCACGCCTCCCCATGTGCACCCGTTGGGCACAAGTGGGTATTTGTTCGAAAGAGAAATGAAAGAAATGAAGTAGTGAGATACAAAGCAAGGCTAGTAGCCCAAGGTTTCACTCAACGTCCTAAAGTTGATTATGAAGAAACATATTCCCCAGTCATGAGTGGAATTACCTTTAGATATTTGATCTCAATGGCAGTGAACTTCAACTTAGAAATGAAATGGAATTACCTTTACGGTAACTTGGATTCGGAGATTTACATGAAAGTCCCTGAAGGAATTCCTCTCCCGAACCAAGACAGAGCAAATCGAAATCTGTACAGTGTGAAACTCAGAAAGTCACTGTATGGACGGAAACAATCTGGAAGAATGTTGTATAATCGCTTGAGCGACTTTCTCTGCAAGAAAGGCTACATGAACAATGAAGACTGTCCTTGTGTATTTATACGGCGATCCTGAATGGATTCAGATAATCTCTGTGTATGTAGATGATCTGAATATCATCGGGACAGCCAAGACATAAAAGAAGCAAGCTCCTACTTGGAGTCGAATTTGAAATGAAAGATTTGGGCAAGACCAAGTTTTGCTTAGGCTTGCAGCTTGAGCATGTCCTCAAGGAGTCTTGGTACATCGGTCGACCTACACCTGTAAGGTGCTCGAAAGGTTTGGCTTTGAGAAGGCATTTCCTCGAAAGTACCGATGATCGGTAGGTCTTTACAGACAAGAAAAGATCCTTTCCGACCAAGGGAAGAGGGGGAAGTCCGGGACCGAATTCCCATACTTGAGTGCAGTGGGAGCACTCATGTATTTAGCAAATTGCACTAGACCGGACATTGCATTTGCCATGAACCTGTTAGCAAGGTACAGTGCAGAGCCCATCAAAAGGCATTGGCAGGGCATAAAGGATATTTTCCGATACCTCCAAGGTAGCAAGGACCTCGGATTGTTTTACGTAAAGAATCAAGATTTGAACTTGATTGGCTATGCAGATGTTGGGTATCATCGACCGCATACCGCTAAGTCACAAACAGGCTATGTATTCTGTGTGGTGGAACCGCATTTCATGGAAATCGTCTAAGCAAAGCACGGTAGCTACTTCGACGAACCACTCGTAAATTATAGCATCAGATGAAGCCGCACGAGTGCGCTTGGCTCCGCCGAATGATTCACCACATCCGGTGTCATGTGGGATGAACATTGTGCAAACCCCACAATTATCTATGAAGATAATGCAGCTTGCGTTGCACAAGTGCAAACGGGCTATGTGAAGAGTCATCTCACAAAGCATATCAACCCCACGTTCTTCTATGCACATGAATTGCAAAAGATGGACGAGATTAAAGTACTGCATACTAATTCATGTAAAAATCTCGCAGACTTATTCACTAAGTCACTCCCCGCATCTAGTTTTGAAAGGTGCGTGTGTGGAATTGGAATGATGAGACTTAGAGAAGTGCAGAATTCAGGGGGAGAATTCTCACAAGCCCGCTAATAAATCTTGATCATGAAGATTAAGTACCCAAAAATAAAGTCTTGCAGACCAAATGAATTTGGGTGAATTGTACTCTTTTTCCCTTGACGAGCTTTCCATGAAGTTTCTCGACCAAGGTTTTTAACGAGCCAATTCGTGCATCGCAGCATCACATGTATCATGTACTCTTTCTCCAAATTTTTCCCACTGGGTTTTTATGGAGTTTTGATGAGGCATGAGCATGTTGGGTGAGTGCCCAAGGGGGAGTGTTAGGAAACCTGGACTCTATCCAGAGTCCTGATCTAATTGGGCACCCCACCGTAGACTATAAATAGGGACCTAGACCCCCCTCATTATGTACCCCGATGCAATCTAAAGCAATAAAGAAAGACCAGGAGTTCTCTCTACCTCTCTGTGTTCAATCTATTATTCTGTGATTCTGTGATTGATTCGTTCTAGTTCTAAGCAGAGGAATCGCTCGGACTGGTCTCCAGCGTCGGTTCCTAAACAGAATGTAATTCTTTACTGATCTCTCTCTGGTTTCCAAGTACAAGAAGGTGGTATAAATAGCCAAAAAGTCCACCAAGGGTAATTTCAGAATTTGCCCATAAACCCTAAACGAGTGGGTTGGTAACAGTAAGCACCATCTTCTCCCTCCTACTGGGACCCACCACATATAAAAAAACTAAAAAAACTCCTGAAGCCATCTCTCCCATATCCCCCCGGGGCGCGTATGGCTAGAGGTGCAAACGGGTCAGATTCGGACGGATATTGTTGTTACCATATCCTAACCCATATTTTTTTCTCCGGATTCGGTACCAATCGGATTCAGTGCCGGATCGGTTGGGATTAACCCGTTTGTAAGGAATGCATGCAGTACAGCAAATGGAGTAGGAGGACGTACTGTCAAGAACTTGATGTTACTACTTAATAGTTGATGTGGAAGATTTTATTTTACCATTGCAAAAGAAAATGAAACATCAAATAGTAGCACTAACCTGAAATCAAACTTGAAGACGTATCGGATTCGGACGGATATTGCTGTTACCATATCCTAACCCATATTTTTTTCTCCGGATTCGGTACCAATCGGATTCGGTGCCGAATCGGTCGGGATTAACCCGACCCGTTTGCACCCCTACATATGGCCGATTCCGCCTTCGATGGCACATGGCGGCCTCTACTCGGCGATGGTAACCTCAAACCAGCACGCGCTGACCTCAATCCGGCGACGCCGACCATAATCCAGAGCCACGACGCCGTGCTACGGTAGGGAACCGCTGACAGATGGATCCGTATGAATTGTTTAGTCTTCCAGCATCGGTACATGCACTGGTTCTAGGAAATTTGCTTCTGGCACTGGTGCTAACTTGTAATGCCTCCATTTTTTGGAACGGGGATGTCAAACAACCTGTAATAGCTTAGAAGTTCAGTTGCGAACGGAAGAAATATCATATCTGCTCATGAATATTTGAAAGTAGTTAATTTGATTAAAACAAGACTTAGCAGTCAACTTTAGCAACAAAACGGATGTCCAAGTTCAAAATTTAACTTACATTCAAAAAAACCAAAGAAAACTCCACAGGAACGCTTAAATACAGTCGTAACCCTAGGACGAATACTTGCATCATTCTTTCTTTTTCTTCTATCTATTGTGGTGGAGATTATATCAAGATTAAGTACAATCAACTGTACTCAACAATTCACATAGAGAAATGATATATAGCTACTTACTAGAATTCACAACTAATGAGGATATAGGGGTTTTTTTATGATATATGGATGTAGTTTTATTTGTAAACATCCTTAAACACAAAAGAATAAAATTACTTAAGGGATTGGGGTTCAAAACTTGATTACCAGATCTCGGCATTTTTCAAATCATTTCCAAATCTACTTATGCTTCGCTGTTGGAATCATCCATTGAACATAGCTTATTTTACCGGAAGCACGACATATTTGAGATACCATCGTGATTACTCCGTAGAGTTGCCTAGTTTTACCCACAAAATTCCTTAACCCTCATAACTGAGTTAAGAAAACAAGGTCGTTTCACAGCTTATCTCTTTATATAAACTCTACCCGGTGGATCTCTAACTCAGAGCTGGGTATCCACTGACTCGGTCGAATATCTTCTGCCGATCCTGAGAGGAATCTACTGTTGTTTAGTATGATTTTACCATTTTCATACCAACATTCCTTCACTCCTATAGAGATTCAATCGATTTGAGCAGCTACTAGACCAGATTTGACGAATCGAAGTTTATGGTTGGGCAATCACTATGTTTTTTGCTTAGCATAAGGTCATCCTTACTTTCTCCAAGCTTTGTCCTCATTCTACTCTGAAATATTTTCCATCTCACCCAAACCACAATGCTCAGTGGCGGTATTACCGAACTAACTCGTGGTTTCCCAAGATAATCATTTTCCTAGAATCACTTTTGCAAAAATTATCGGCAAAATGATCGCTAATCAGTAGTATAAAATAGTTGAGTTTTCTACACTACCATGGTTATTTAAGTAGTAGATTTAACTTTACTAAGTCTTGTCAAGGTGAATATGGCCAACAAATTAAACAGGGCTTTTTGGTGGTAGGATGTAACTAAGTATCATGTCATTCTAAACATTTATTTGTACATAAAATATCAGTGTGTAAATAAAAGATAATGAAAGTACTGATAAGTAAATAATTAACAAAATGTAGGTTCAGCATGATTAAAAATATGTGACTTGCCTCCTTCCCATTGTTCTTGGTCTTCTCTACTGGCTTCAAGCTACTTCATTTGCTCTCGCACCTCTTATGTTGACCAACTCACTTGGTCCATTCACTAGCATGGAAAACGAGGTCAAACAAGTTCCTACTTTGCAAAATGCAAGCTGAGAACAAAATACAATTAAATAATTAAAAAGACATAAAACAATAGGTTTGGGTGGTTATGAT
This sequence comes from Dendrocalamus sinicus, assembly GCA_036346575.1. NCBI lineage: Eukaryota > Viridiplantae > Streptophyta > Magnoliopsida > Poales > Poaceae > Dendrocalamus > Dendrocalamus sinicus. Next base: position 21,204,887 of record CM070641.1, read on the forward strand.
TTTGGTGGTGCTTGGGTTGACTGATCGGAGTTGGAATTGGGTTAGGTGGGCTTTAGACAGTTGAAAAGACTATATGTATTTTTGGACGGATTCTTGAGAGGAGTAGAAACAGGCAGACATATGGTTGCGGATTGATTTTGGAAATAATGGTTTTTCTGGTTTTGTTGGGGTTTGGTTTGGCAGAAGGAGGTCAAAAATGGATTCAAGGCGTCGAAACAATCGAAATCGGGTACTTTTGGACTCCATTGCAATTTTTCATGTGGTTCACTTTGGAGTATCTTATAATTAGTATACAAGTATACCTAAAGTGATAAAAGAGTATTTTAAATTTGTTTAGGTGATATACTAGAGGTGAGTGTAATTACACCTGGGAGTAAAAGGTGTTTTCGTGTGTGTGTGTGTGCGTATGCTTTTGTCACATCGTACCTCCATTGGCTTTATGGACTAAATAACATGAAACATTATCATAAAAGAGTAATACAAGCATGGGTAATGTGATAATAAATCCAGCTTTTTTATACTATACAGCTTATTGCACCACTTTTCTGCCTCATAAATGCATATTTGTAGTAATGGATACTCCATACTTCACAGCAACTGATAAGTGCAATTCTGCATAACTAAATAATGGTCCTATCTAGCTATCTAAAAGCAATACATAATGCACACATGTAAAACTCTTGCAAATTTGGAGCACAAGGCTAAAGCATATTTGTGTGTGATTAATTGAGAATTAAAATGAACTAGGAGTAGCAGTTCCCAGCTAGCTAGCCTAGGTTCACATGACAAACTAATAGGGTACGCACGTATAATAATAGGCAACATGAAGTTTGCTAGAGATTTTTTTATGTTTCTAAGATAATCTTTTCTTTCGCATCATAGCTTAATTAATTGCTATACTTAGTAGTTACGATTTTAATGTCTAATGTAGTCAACATAAAAGCATATAAAAATATATAATTAAACAACATTTACTTGCTAACAAAAAATAATTAATATAAAAAATTAGTTAATTATGTCTAAATAATTATGACTAAATTAATTACACCTAAATAACTGCAACTAATTATGTAACAAAGACACTTCATATGACAAAAAATTACCTGTTAATATGATTGCTAATAACGGCACTAAAAATATTTAATTAGCTATGAAGAAAGTGGACGAAGAGCACAGGTGAGGAGTGTCAGCAAAGAGACTGCAAAGTGTGACTACGCGTAGCTCAAAATGTATAGCAAGAGTGATAGCGAAGCACGCGCTAATGACGCGCCAATAATGACAGGAGTGAACTGCGTGTGGGGAGATAGACGTGACATAAGTGACACTTTCAGTGGTCTATTCCCTCATCACGTATGCATGAGCACCTTTTTTTATACTACCAAATGGCCTTCGTCCCACTCCATTCACTTCCATGCCTAATAATGCAAGTAAAGACAAGGCAATAATGCAAGTAAAGATAAGCCACTGGCCCACGGTGCCAATGCTTGCCACTAGCTCCAAAGCATGCCACTAGTGGTCAGGCGGCAAGCCATTACAATGCGCCTAAACATGTGTTAATCACCTGCAAATTATACAAATATTTGAGCAACATTTGCAGTGGATAAAATTATCAAAAAATTACGCAATCAGGTACATTGTATCAGGAGGCTACACATAAAATTTGTAATTTTTTAAGCTTATTTTCTATACTTAAAAATTCAAACAAATAGTATACAAAAAATAATTAAGTGCAAATCGTACGAATTTTTGAGTATTCACAGTGGATAAAATTATCTAAAACTTACATAAAATTCTCAAAACATTTTACAATTAGTTTGACTATGTTAAGAGACTTCACATAAAATTTTATAATTTTTGGAGCTCATTTGCTACATGTAACAACTCCTACATATATCAAAATTTTATGACTTTTTCAGCAATATTCACGATGGATAAAATTGTCAAACAATTATATAATAAAGTACGTTATATCAGGAGACTGCATATAAAATTTTATAATTTTTGGAGCTCATTTGCTATATTTAAAATTTGAAACAAATGATACACAAAAAAATAATTAAAGCAGGTAATTAAGCCGACTAATCAGCCGGCTTAATCACTGGCTGCCTCCTGGTGGTGGGATGGCAGGCCGTGGCTGCCCGGTGGCTGGGCGGTAGGTTTCTGCCGCCTGACGACCGGGCTCTAGGTCACACGTATCAGCTCTCCAACATCGCCGTCCGGTCACCTGGCGACAAAAATGTTATTTTTTGTTAATACGGCATGTGTACTACTATTTTTATAATTACATGTGCAAACAGTATTATATTTGCCAAAAATTCTCTAGCTAGCTTCATCCAAAAGACAGAAAGAAAAAGTATGTCAGAAATAACGTACGGCTGATTGTCGGCTATCGTATCGATCGACTTACAATATATAGGAATCAAATGGTGAGGAATGTATTTGGTTCAATCTACAGGTGATCGTTCGTTGGCTCGTACCTGCTCTGCCCAATTAATTACTAGGTTTTAGACCAACCAGGTTCTTTTTATTCCGAGAGTGCAAGAAAGAGAGGCCACGGGATCGAATATTAAAAACTCGACAAATAACGCTTCTAATATGTAATTGATGGAAATCAAAATAAGGTTAGCACGTATAATGATATAGACAATTATTGTCAATAGTATCACTTTATATCATCTATAGATAGTAAAAGACAGCTACTACAATAGATTGTCTTTTTACATGTCTTTGTAAATGGATCTTTCATAACACAATATATCTTATTTCTTATATTATAATTGACTGTTGCATAAGAGACAGTTCAATTCTTTATACTTCTCTCTTTTTCAAGTCATCTATAATATATATGTTAATATTTATAGATAACTGATATCGTACTATTTTATATTCATGCCCTAACTGGAAAGCCTAAATGCAGTAAACCGGTAGAACTAACCATTGGTCGAAGTTAGACAGCTGTAATTCGATTTAGGAGACCATATATATAGACTAACGATGAAGGTAGGTACCAAACAAATTTTCAGGTAAAACTTTAAGGCTGCACGCATACAATAAAAACACCACGTCAACTTTTACGATGGTATGTATGTTGCATGGCAGTCTTCGCTTAGTCTCAAAGTGGTTCGGCTGAAAACTTGTGGTTTAGACCCTGTTTGGCATAGCTCTAACTCCGAGATCTATACTGGATCTGTAGTTTGTTGACTAAATTAAAGTGATTTAAATATTTTTATTTAATATATAATATAAATGAAATGAGTCATGTAAATGAACTTAACATGCCTGCAACTCTAGATCCAGGATTTCTTAGAGCTACAGATGACCACTCTAGGAAATCTGGATTTTCTAGAGCTAGAGCTCGCCAAACGGGCCGTATTAGCATAATTAAGCTTATTTAGCATAATTAAATTTAAAAATAAAAATATGTTAGCCCATTACGTATTATACAAACAAATACGGGAAAAAAGAACCGCAAAAACTCAACAAAAGCCAAAAGTTCAAAAGACGAAACTTATGAATAGTAAAAAATAAGTCAGAAGCCAGAAGCCGAAGCCGAGTTGATCAAACCTAGACACCGTGCAAAAAACTTTCCACAATGCACGGTGACTTGATTGGGTCCATGACAACAATGTGTATTTCAGCCCTCTATTTTTTTACATATCAGCCCCTATATTATTTTTATTCATACTTTTATTCACAATTTTACTCAGAGAACCCTGAAAGCATAAAACAAATTACAACAAACACACCTGGCCCACATGCCAACCTACTATTATTTGTTTTTGCCTGTTCGTTGGTTCATTCGTCCCTTCATTGATTTATTCTTTATTGATCTCGTACAGTCGAACTTTCCCAAGTTTGAAGTACGTTGGTAGATTGAAACTAAGCTTGTTTGTGAATCAAAATAGACCTTGTTTTTTAATGCATGCTAATAATTGTCTCTTTATCTTGTGCAAAGAATTTCAAATCCAAAATATTTACGGGAACAAGAAAGAACAAATAGGGAATCAAAGCATGGTGAAAGGAGACCGGCCGGGTCCGTCCGATCAGTAGCACCGGTAGACGACGTACTTCCGGCGGGGCTGAGGCCGCTGGCAGAACATAAGCAGCACCAGGGCAATCATCAGGGCCAGCAGGAAACCCCTTGGGGTAGAGCCCGTCGTCGCCGCCGTTGCACCCCGTGCAGCAGCAGGATCCCATGGTGTCCACACCTCACCATATAAGCGGAAACTTTAATTTACAACACTATTTTGTTTAATCTTAATCATATATAAATATACCTTGATCCATATTACAGCAAGCTGTTCTTCCTTATAGTAAGACTTTTCTCTTGTTTCTACCTTTTCCTTACAGCATTCTTTTGATGATCAAAGAACTACTTATATGAAAATTCTATTCAGTGTAATACCATACTTTTCATTTGACAAATGAGCACGATTTATAGTGGGCAAATGCTGCAGTTAACCAATCACTTGGGCTGCCAGAAGATGCGATCAGCAGCAAGGCGTCTCCTGTCGGTAGACGTCTAAAAGCGAGAGAACTGGCACTTATGATGTCCATGTTACAGTGGTATGAGCTTAATTCAGTTATATCTAATTGTTATAGACTTTCCTCAACTTAAAATGCAAATATTGGCTTTGCTACATTAAACTTGCTTGATATTGCTGTGAATCTGTTATAGACTCTGAAGTGTGTGCTCAGAAAATGTGCAATATTTTTGTGGTGCAGCCATTTGTGGAGAGTATATCTAATTGCCCAAAGCATGGACCTCACAACCCTCTTGGAGCTCCAGAGAGGTTTGTGTAGTTTTCTTGTACTACGAATGTAGCACATATATCACATTTCATACCAAGGCTGTCTAATGTTTTTGAACCGATGTTTCAATGCTAACTTAGTTCCCAGGAAGGCAAGCTAACATCACAAATTTTATTTGCCTGATCCACTTATCCACCCTCTTAATTCTCTTATTGAAATCACAATTTTAAATTTACAAACGTTTTCCTCACCCTTTACTTGGTCACTGAATTTTTAGGCTACACGCCTACACAGGCTACACTACACAAACAATTTTGTTACGGTATGCTAATTATTTTGACAAAAGACAATTGTTATAGATTATTTTGAAGTGACCTATCTAAATTACTAAATATTTAAAAAGATACCATTGATCAGATATCAAAAGGTTTAACCACATGCTTCCCACAGTAACAAGCTTTTGTGACTGGAAAGAATAGGCAGAAAACATAGCATATGAACAAAACCACATGGCCTATGTACACTTATGCTGATAGTATTCAACTTCCTTTTGTTCACAACAATTTTTTAGATGACTCTACTTGTGCATGGACGGATATGCCTTATGATCTGAATGCAACAATAAGTCACGTTGAAAAGGAGACAAAGAAACTAACACTTGTTTCTCATCTGTTGCTTTTCATCACTGATTAGTGATTATTGTCATTGGTGCAATATTCAAGAAGGCGGCCGCCTGGGCGGGCCTAGGCGCCGGGTGGAGCCCCGCCGCGCGCCTTGGCCAAAATCGGTAGGCTAGCCGGCCAGCCCACCTAAGCGGCCTAAGGCGAAGCCGTCGCCGTGCGGAGATGTATCTGGCTCGGCCACGACGGTTGCCAGAGCTGGAAAAGAGGTGTTGGAGGAGGGAATGAGAAGCAATTGGAGGCCAGGGAAGAGGAAAAGAAGAACCTGGGCTCTGGCAGCGGCGCTATGGTGTGGAGGGAGATGTAGAGGGGGGGTGACCGCACGGGATTTAGAGGAGGTGGTGAAGGACGATGCGGCGCAGTGGAGTTGAGGTGGTGCGTCGAACTGGTGGGGAGGCGTGGCGATTACTGGCCAGTGAGCTACGGATGGCGTAGTGGCGAGATGGCCTGGCCTCACCGCCGACCGGGGTAGAGGGAGGAGAGGAGAAGCAAGAAGGGGATTCCATCGAGGATGGGGATTCGGCCGGGGATGCAAGGATTTACTGAGGATTGACAATTTTGCGATTTACCCCATGAACTTCTGTTTTACTTTCTCAGCCCCTGAACTTGTATGGTTATACCACGTTACCCATAAACTTGTATTTTACTCTCTCAACACTCTGAACTTGCGTATATTTGCACCGTAGGTTCATTGAGCCGTTTGCTAACAGAAAACACTGAGCTAGCACAGCACATAACTGATGCCGTAGGGTTGGCGCAAGGTGACAACGGGTTGTAATGGTGGGGCTCCAGTGATGCCGTGCACATAGCATGTTCCCGGGGTCTATGAAGCCATGCGCGAAAGGAGTGGCTCAAGGAGGCTCCATTGGGACGACATCGGTGGGGTTGACGACAAGCAAGACGATAAATTCATGTCCAAAAACACTATCCTAACTTGTTTGCCACTTGTTCCAACTTTGACATCTATATTCATTTACTTGGTTGATTGTCCTGAAACTCGTCATTTCCGGCACCAAGCCAGTCAGATAAACTTATGATTTCTCAAGTCATCTTCTAGCGATATGTACACTATACTTTTTTCCCCCTTTTCCATCAATAAAAACACTTCAATGAGTAAATGACCTCAGCTTGGTGAATGATTCGCTATTCTCATCTCAATTTTCAGGAAGTACTTGGGAGATAAGGGCATCTCCAATGGTCTGAGTCAGCTAGCTATATGTAGATTGACACGTAACAACCAAAGCCCTACGCGAATTAGACGCACATACAAGCAAGTACTCATGGCTGGCGGTATGGCGCGGCCGTAATTTCGGAGTTCCGGCAACGCGTGGAGGTCGTCCTCCGAGGTTTTATAGCCGGGGCCGGGGTCGCGGCCGCGATTACTATGGAGGCCGTGCGTCTGAACATGGAGGACGAGGAGACGGCCAGATTGCTCACAACTACCATGGAGGCCGTGCGTTTGATCATGGTGGACGAGGAGATAATAATCATGGTGGGACTGGCGCTGGTGGAGCACAAGCCACAGGTGGTAGTAATCACCCTCTGTTCTATGGAAACGCTCTTGCTGAAGCGAACAACAACAATTCAAGGGAGAATGCTGAGGTTCAAGGCACACAACCTGGGAAGAATAAAGGATCTCAGCATAATGGTGGTGAGCCAGCAACCAAAAAGAAGAAGAAGCTTGTGTTGTGTTGTGAGATTTGCGAGGAGGAACACTACACTTCTCAATGCCCATTGTTGCATGGTCCTAAATCAGCTGCTACTTTCTGTGGTCTTGCAGGAGATGGCCTCGGATTTTTTCACATTCCGTATACTACAGCAGCAAAAACCCCCAAGAAAACATCAGCTACTGCTTTGATTAAGATTGTGGAGGGTTCAGTTCCAGCAGATTTGGTCAAAAAAGAACTTGCAAGGGCGATCCCGATCAAATGGGAGTGGGTGGTGAGGGAGCATGGCAATAATGCGTACATTGTGCCGTTTCCTTGTCAAGTGGAGCTCCAGAGGATGATTAGTATGAGGCGCCTCAGAACCGATAACAATGAAGGAGTTATGCTTTTTGAAGAGTGGTACAATGAGGTCATACCAAAACAAAAATTGCAGAAGGTATGGGTGCATGTTTACGGTGTGCCGTATGAGATCAGATCTTTTCTTCCCCTTTGGGCAGTGGGATCCATTCTTGGTGCTACCCAGAAAGTAGACATGCGGTCAATGAGAAAGACAGGGGTGGTTCGGCTATTGGTGGCAGTCCTTGATGCAAATTGTATTCCGGATGCTGCAGACATAGTGGTAGATGATTGCCTTTATGAAATTTTCTTCAAAATTGACCATGTTGTCACGGAAAACAGTGGGGAACCAGATGAATTTGATGAGGTTGATGACTTAGACAAGGGGGATCAAAATAAAGAACCAGACCAAGAGATGGAAGATGTGGAGAAAGCTCATAACGGTGCTGCGTCCTCTGATTTAACAAAGTGGGCATCAAAACAGAAAAATGACATGCCAAATGATCAAGCTCCAACAGATTTAGCGCCAATTGCATTAGATCAGGTTGCTGATTTGGCACATATACCAAATAAAGGGGTTGCAAATGTGGTTGATTTGGAAGTTGCTGGGGTTCTGAAGGAGATTCCTACTATTATTGCTGATGAATTTGTTCCTTTTGATGATCCAGAAGAAATCAGCATGGCTACTAACAAGATGTTGGCTTCTGAGACAGTCTTGTTTGTAAAGGTGGGTGCAGCGGTCGGTGGTCTTGCTATGCACACGGTGGATGACTCAGGAGGGAAGATAACTGATTTCGATTTGCAATGGGACAGTGACAGGATTTCTCAGTTGCTGCAGGACGGCATAGGATCGGAGATGTGGGTGCAGGAGGATCAGGTTGGCAACCAGGGGTTAAAGTCTGAACGATCTGGTCTGGAGGATGACCACAAAGTAGTGGTTGTTGATGATCAGCAGGAGACAACATTACCACTGGCGAGTCCAGATTTCCATGGACTTCCACGACACAAGTTACAATCTTTAGCTAAGAGGAATGGTATCCGTGCAAATCTTTCCAATTCGGCCATGGCACATGCACTTCAGCTTCTGGACTTTGTTATAGGCATTGAAGAGATCAATTTATGTACACCCTCTGAAGTCAAGAAGATGGACAGAAGGGCAAGCAAGAGGGCTGCTGCAATGGGGGATATAAGTTTGATGGAGAAGGCTAAGAAGTTGGTGGCAAAAAAAATGCAATGGATACAGGTAATTGCATTTCTTTCCCATCTCTTTCTGATTCTGTTATCACTTCTAGAATTAACAACCTAGGAGTCTCTTTGGGTAGAGATAATAGCCTTATTTCATCTTCTGTTACTTCCCTTAAAAATATAGAATTAGATAGGTTACAGATGTCAGCTAAAAACCTTTCTAGTAGTAGCAACTTGTCCTCTCCTAACATTAACCTGGAGGAGGAAGAAGAGGATTTATTAGATGCACAGCTCAACCACATTTGTGGGGATTTTGATGAGCGTGTGTCAGCGGAAGGCCTTGACCATGTTTGTTGTGAGCTAATAGCGTCACAACGCAAGAAAAGGACCTCTTCTAGGAAAAATAACAAATGGGGATCTATACCCATAAAACCATTAACACCTTCCAAGCTAAATCTCAAATGAAAGGAATCTTCTGGAATTGCAGAGGTCTCGGAGACTTGGCTAAACATGGGTATTTAGAAGATATAGCTAAAGGGGAGCAAATTGATTTCATTGCTCTTATGGAAACAGGTCGGAATCATTTCTCAGATTCGACTCTAAAGAAACTTTGTGGTGGCAAAGATTTTATTTGGCACTGCAAGGCACCTCATGGACGTTCTGGAGGAATACTCCTTGGCGTGGATCAAATGATCTTCCATATTGGTGCTATTGATGAAGGCGACTTTTATGTCAAATTCATTCTTCGAAATAAACAAGATGAGTTTAAATGGGCGCTGTTTGCAGTATATGGTCCTGCACAACAACAATATAAAGGAACTTTTTTAACAGAACTGGCCCACGTTTGTAGTAAAGAGGCACTACCATACATGATTGGTGGTGACTTCAATATTATGCGTCGTCCCGAAGATAAAAATAAAAGCAATTTTGAAAGGAAATGGCCTGATCTTTTCAATATGGTTATTCAGTCTCTTGACCTTAGGGAGATAGAGCTGTCGGGGCGCCATTACACTTGGGTAAGCAGCGGGGATGACCCCACTTTTGAGAAGTTAGACAGGGTCTTAACTAGTACGGAGTGGGAAGAAAAATTTCCGCTTACCTCAATAGTGGCTAAACCTAGAAGTAATTCAGATCACACACCTTTGCTTTTAAACACAGGTGCCTCTTCTCATAATAAACAATCACCACTATTTAAATTTGAACGGGGTTGGCTTTTGAGAGATGGTTTCCATAATTTGGTTGCAGATGTGTGGCAATCAGAAAACAAAGGAAACTCAGCCATAGAGAAATGGCAAAGTAAAATACGATCCCTCAGGCAATTCTTGAGAGGTTGGGCCAAAAATACTGCAGGCCATCATAAAAAAGAGAAGAAGAAATTAGTCTCTATGATTGATGAGCTGGACAAAAGGGCGGAAATTACCGTGCTCTCAACTCAGGATCTAGATATGAAGCGCTACCTTAATGATCGATTAGTTCACTTGCTGAGGGAGGAAGAAGCCAAATGGTACGAGCGAGCTAAAACAAAACACCTCCTGGAAGGTGATGATAATACAAAATACTTCCACTTGGTTGCTAATGGTAAACATAGGAAACAACGAATCTTTAAATTAGAACAAGAAGAGGGGCTAATTGTGGGTAATGCTGAATTAAAAGCATATATCACGAACTATTATAAGGGTTTATTTGGACCACCAGAGGAAAATAATTTTACAATGGTGGAATACCAAAACCAAGATATACCCCAGGTCACGGAAGAGGAAAATGACTTTCTCACCTCTCCGTTTACAGAGATGGAGATAAAGGAGGCAGTCTTCCAGATGGAACACAATAAATCGCCTGGACCTGATGGATTCCCAGCAGAGTTCTACCAGGCGTTTTGGGAAGTTATTAAAGGAGATATTATAGCTCTCTTTGCTGATTTTTATGAAGAACACTTCCCTCTGTATAGCCTTAATTTTGGAGTAATTACTCTTCTTCCAAAAGTACATGGGGCAACAAAGATTCAACAGTATAGACCCATTTGCTTGCTCAATGTGAGCTTCAAGATTTTCACCAAAGTAGCTACAAATAGACTCATGCGAGTGGCTACTAATGTGGTACGGCCATCCCAAACGGCTTTTATGCCAGGTAGACATATAATGGAAGGAGTAGTGATGTTGCACGAAACTATTCATGAATTACATACGAAGCAACTAGATGGGGTGATCCTTAAGATTGACTTTGAGAAGGCCTATGACAAAGTAAAATGGTCTTTCCTCCAGCAAACTCTTCGTATGAAAGGATTCAGCCACTGTTGGTGTAGCTGGATCGATAAATATGTCACGGGTGGAAGTGTAGGCATCAAGATTAATGATGATATTGGACATTACTTCCAAACAAAAAAGGGACTCAGACAAGGAGATCCTCTGTCACCTATTTTGTTTAATAGTGTAGTTGACATGCTCTCGATTTTAATTCAAAGGGCAAAGGATGATGGCCAAATTCGGGGAGTCATACCTCACCTTGTGGATGATGGGTTGTCTATTTTACAATATGCGGACGATACAATCCTCTTTCTAGACCATGATATAGAGCAGGCTAAGAATATGAAGTTATTGCTCTGTGTTTTTGAACAACTTTCTGGTCTGAAAATTAACTTTCATAAAAGTGAGATTTTTTGTTTTGGAGAAGCAAAGAAATATGAAAAGGAATATACTAGTCTGTTTGGGTGTGATGTAGGGTCTTTTCCTTTTAGATACTTAGGTATTCCGATGCACTACAGAAAACTTCGCAATGCGGAGTGGGGTGTTCTCGAGGAAAGATTCAAGCGAAAACTGAGCACTTGGAAGGCTAAGCATTTATCCTATGGGGGTCGTCTGGTCTTACTAAATTCAGTCCTAAGCAGTTTACCTACTTTTCTGATGTCCTTTTTTGAAATTCCAAAAGGAGTAATTAAAACTCTGGATTTTTACAGGTCAAGATTTTTTTGGCAAGGCAATAATGATAAACAAAAATTTCGCCTAGCCAAGTGGGACATTCTGTGTCGCCCTAAAGATCAAGGGGGCCTGGGAATAATTGATCTCTGGCTTAAGAACAAATGTCTCCTCAGTAAATGGTTATTCAAACTCCTTAATGAGGAAGGGACTTGGCAGACCTTACTCAGAAATAAATATCTGAGCTCGAAAAGCCTTACACAGGTCCAATTAAAACCTGGGGATTCTCAGTTTTGGAAAGGTTTGCTAAAGGTCAAAGATGATTTTCTAGGATGTGGGACATTTAAAATAAGAGATGGCTCACAAACCAGATTTTGGGAGGATACATGGATAGATTCCTTACCTCTTAAAGACCAATTTCCTAACTTATATAACATAGCCAATTATCCCCATGTAACTGTGCGGACTGTCATGAATCAAGTGCCTCTTAATGTATCTTTTCGCAGAGCTCTAGCTGGGGATAAATGGACAGCTTGGCTAAAGTTAGTACAAAAAGTAGCTAATGTTCAACTTTCTAATGAGAGGGATGTCTTTAGCTGGAATCTCCATAATCATGGTCAGTTCTCAGTGCAGTCGTTGTACCTGCATCTCATAAATCAACATATCCCTTTTCCTAATAAATTTATCTGGAAGTTGAAGCTTCCCCTAAAGATAAAAATTTTCCTCTGGTATTTCCAGCGAGGGGTTATCTTAACAAAGGATAATTTAATTAAAAGGATTTGGTTTAATTAAAAGGATTTGGACTGGTAGCAAAAAGTGTTGTTTTTGTGATTGCAATGAAACAATTAAGCACCTATTTTTTGATTGTTACCACGCGAAATCTATTTGGAACATTGTTCATATAGCAACTGGTTTAACCCCTCCTAGATCCACTACTCATATGCTTGGCAGTTGGTTAACAGGCATTGGGAGAATGGAAAGAAATTTGATTTTTGTGGGGGTGGCGGCTATTATTTGGGCAATCTGGTGTACTCGTAATGCCATTGTTTTTGAGAAAAAACCAAATTCTTCTTTTGTGCAGACTATATTCAGGGGGTCATATTGGCTGCGGTTTTGCGCACGCAACAGTGACGGCACAAAGGAAAAAATCCGGTTGGCAAGCAAAGCATTGGAGGTGGTCGCCTTGGATGTTTTCGCCAAGTATGGGTGGCCAAATAATAATAGACTTTGCTTTTGATTTCTCTATATTTGAGTGTACTCTTTTTCATTTTATTTGTCCAGTGTTTGAGCTGGGAATTTTGTAAGGTTTTGGCTATGTGCGTATGCAGAGGCCGGATATTTCCATTATCTAAAAAAAATGTACACATCAGCATATATCCTATGTGGAGGAAAGAGAGTATGCAAAAAAAATTGAGCTAGCTCTTCCTTAAGCACTAGTCTATAACGCTAAACGAGGCAGTCTCTATAAATTCTGTGTGTGCATGTAAGCATCAAATAGCTATCCTTATAGATAGTTCTTTAGAATGCTAGCTTTAGTGTGTACTATATAAATGATGTGGAAGTCTTATAGTTAGTTGCTAACTATAACCATTGGAGATGCCCTAAGTTAACGGGACAACATATGCTGGAATTCGAGCAAGGACCACTGGCGCTCCGCAGAACCACTGGTGAGCTAAGGACCTGGTGCCAATATCAACGATCATTGGTGTATGTTATTGAATAATTTTACATTTTCGCTCTTTGGTAATTCAGGTTTGGTCCTGCTGGTGACCCAAGAGGTGCAGGATCGGAACTCCAGAAGCCATCAAACGTGTTTGGTCTTGCAATAGCGAGATATATATGACACTGCGTTCTTGCCTAAGAACTGGGCACTTCCTTCCCCTACATAATATGCCAAGGTTAGCTAGCTAGAAGAAAAGAACTCTCACCAAGAATAAAGGGGGAGTAGCCAACGGGACCGAATGAGCCAAGAGCTGAAAGCTAGTCATTTTGAATAATTTGCCTCATATCTAGGCAATTAGGCGTTCTCTCGACCCCCAAGGTTATAATAAAGGGAAGGAATGGAATGTTACAGTGGCTGTAAGGTTCGTTGGAACTAGATAGTATCAGTTTATTAGAGAAAAAAATGTTTGCAGGTTTACTTTATGGTTGCATTAAGTAGTGCCTCTATGCACCACCCTAGCAACAAGAGTGCAATGGATGCGAATAGACATTGGCGGCGCTTGGTGGCAAAATCTTGTACCTAGGGCCTGCTTAGATAGGGGGGGTTTGGATTTGAATCGTTGGAAATTCCCAAAGAAATCCGCCTCATCCACAATCCCACGCTCTAGGTACCATCCTCACACATGCACACAGAAGTTGATGTCTCGCTGGATGTTTCGGGGCTAATCGGGAAATATCGGTAAAAGAAGCTCCAGGACCAGGAGGAGCAACATGAACTAACCAAAATAGAGGCTCCAGAGGTGCAAAAACATAAAGCAAAAAGATAAAAGGCGTAGACCAAAGTTCAGATTAGCTCATAACATCTGAGGATCAGATGCTTGCGTGACGACCCAGTTGTCACCGGAGCATTTCATCACCACTCGGTCCATTATTGTTGGGGTGAAGGGGGCTCGAACTCTGGACCTCATCAGAGGATCACTCAAGCTTATGACCCACGAGCTAACCAACTGCGCCACCACCTGCTGGTGTGTACTGAGTCATGAACTGGCTACTGATACTATGCCATGGCACGTCAAATTCTCACCGGTGCGTTCTGGCCTCTGTACCTTTAAATCAAATGGGAGAATTTAGGAATAGACAAGTAGAAGAATCCAACTCACAAACCAAACACCTTCCAGTGAGGATTCGGTTTTGGGGTTAATTGGGAGAGTTCAATGGTCTTGTGCTTACGAGCTCATCAGGCTATAGTGTTCTTGATCTCTGCCTGTCGAAGATCCAGGCTAGGACGCTCGCTTATGTGCGGTTGTTCTCTGATTTCTAGGCTCGGCATATGTGGTGTGGCGTGTGACGAGTTCATATGGCTTCTGTTGGCTTTGTGTAGCATCAACTAGCGTCTCGACTTTGTGATTTAGTGAGTTCCAAATTGTGAAGTTGGGCATTGTATCTCCGTTAACCTCTCTGACGATATCTTAGTATAACGACGATGATTGGTTTTCTGGGACATCGTCTTTGCGACGAGTCTTGCCCCTACTGCCTTCTCGGTGGCTTGGATTGCCACCACCCAGTGAGTTTTGCTTTACATTTTTAATCTCTATTGTGCATAAGTTTGCCGTGCTAGTTCAATTTTAGTTTGTTATCTCTAAAAATCTGTGAGTAGTACTAGTGCCGGGAGCACTTTGCATGGTAAATTGTGGGCTTTGTGATTGCTTGATGAGGATGACTTGTCAAAATTGAAATCCTTGCGACTATTTAGAAAGTATTCTACTAGTTTTAAATAGTAAATTGCTATTTTTATACTTCAGTTCAATGTTGTTTACTACTGTTCTGTACTAAATATTGTCGAATTCAATTGATTCTGCCATAGCACATACCTGTTACTTATTTCTGCTATTGTCGTAGCACTATTGTTGACACTGCAGTAGCAGTTCTCGGTTCATGCTTGTGCTTAAAGCGGGCAATTGACTTTGTCTCTTTATTGAGGTAATTTTTAGTGTTTTAAACTAGCAGAATACTAAGAGAATAGTCTCTTTGATTCTTGATCTATTGACTAGAGTTGAAGGAGGCCAAGATTTAAATTGTGAGCAACTCCTCAATTGAGAGCAAATCAGACTTTAATTCTATGCATTATGCAGATTTTAAATGCCTACTTTCTTGCTGAGTTAAGCATATTGTCTTGTTCAAATGACCTAAATGATATATCTATCTTGAGATTTGAATCGTTGGAAATTCCCAAAGAAATCCGCCTCATCCACAATCCCACGCTCTAGGTACCATCCTCGCACATGCACACAGAAGTTGACAACTGGCTGGATGTTTCGGGGCTAATCGGGAAATATCGGTAAAAGAAGCTCCAGGACCAGGAGGAGCAACATGAACTAACCAAAATAGAGGCTCCAGAGGTGCAAAAACATAAACAAAAAGATAAAAGGCGTGGACCAAGTTCAGATTAGCTCATAAACATCTGAGGATCAGATACTTGCGTGACGACCCAGTTGTCACAGGAGCATTTCATCACCACTCGCGGTCCGTTATAGTTAGGGTCGAAACATCGAGTTTACCTGCATATCCGTTTGGTTCACTTGTCGACTTTGCTAATGATTCAATGGGCCGTAAGTTAGCTACTTGGTTACTTTTTGGATGAAAATTACACACTGTTAGATCCTATAGTTGATTGCTTGGTTTTGATGTGTTGCGCAGCCCAATATTTTATTGTCACCCTTAGCAATCCACACTAGAAACTTGCTCTCGACCCAAGATGCACACTTGTTGTCCGGTATGTAAGTTCCTCAACATGCTTAATATGTTTTATTGGAGCATGAAGGTTCCTTATTAACAATAGCATGAGCTCCTTCACAGGTACCTGGATGGAGTGGATTATCGAATGCGCGTGTTACAATATTTGGTGACCTATACCCTTTGCCAGCTGAACAACAGGTTCATATTTAGTTGCCTTTGTTGTTTGATATTGCAATCAGCATGGTAAATACTTTTCTGTTGATAAGTGGCATCTTAATCATTACAAATTAGGCTCTAAGTCCTATTGTGAAGCTACTATAGTGTGAAAGCCATATGTGGACTGAGATTTCACAACATCGTTGATTTGTATATTGTTGTTCAGGTAGGTTAGTTGATCCTCGGTTCCTATAACTGGCTTTTATACTATGTGCTGGCTTAGGTTCCTAGGGCTATAAACTGGATCAGAATTAGCTTAAACTATTTTCTGGTGGCTGAGTGGTATACTTGTCAAATGTGTCCACACTACGCTTCGGGCTACCGGAGGATATGACAAACTCCTTTTACATGTCAAATTCTATGAATAAACTAGTTTTGGGTATTGGCATAATTCTAACAACAGTGTATAAATATTTTGTATTAATTGCAAGATGCACAATTTATGCATCGATTCGAAAATTTCCAAAATGGAAAAATATATAGGTGACATAAAATACAAATTTAGAAGAAAAAGACAAATTTTTAGATATGTTACAAGGTTTTTCTTCCCTGTCCTAACATTTCGATTTAAATTCAAGCCAACTCGACAGCTGAAGTTATAAATAAGACAAAGAACAGTTGTTCTTCCTATTTTTCCCTTTTGGTAAATAAAAGGGGTAGCATACTATTAAGTTCCAATAAATTCCCAAACTTCCATCTGACAGGACCAAAAAGAAAGAAGAAAAGGAAGAATTACAATACTTCTTTATGTATAGAACAAGATCGGTAAAGGATATGGCAGAATCAAGATCTGGCTACTGAAAATGTCTTGAATGCGTACATAGCAATGCAAGTGCATGGATTACCATTACATTATTAAGAAAACTAAAACATATCTTATTGAGTAAAATAAACATATAGCTAACTGTTCATCAGACCATCTCCAAATCGATGCCAAATGTGCTCGACTAAATCTTTTTTCAAACGGATATGCTTCGATCTATCACGAATAGAAGCATTTCTGTCTAGAAGACCGGCAAACCCATCAATTGGTCCATGGGTGAGTTCTGTTGGTGGTATTGGATCTCTCCCCTGATCATAGTTGAAGTCATATTGGACACTGTATGAATCTCTCTCATCCTCAACTATCATGTTATGCATTATAATGCAAGCATACATGATTTTACTAAGGGTTGATCGTTGCCAAAATCGGTCGACCACGAGAATGGCAAAACGAGATTGTAGAACTCCAAATGCTCGCTCTACATCTTTTCTTGCCCCTTCCTGATGACGTGCAAATAATCTATGCTTGACACTTTGAGGGAGAGGGATTGTTTTCACAAATGCAGCCCATTCAGGATATATTTCATCCACAAGGTAGTAGCCCATATCATATTGTCTTCCATTGACAGTAAATTGAACCGGAGGGGCTTGCCCTTGCAAGACATTGGTGAATAATGGTGATTGATTTAACACATTGATGTCATTGTTTGATCCAGCAACACAAAAAAATGCATGCCATATCCATAGGTCTTGAGATGCCACTGCTTCAAGCATCACTGTAGCGACTCCATGATCACCTCGAGTGAATTGGCCATGCCATGCAACCGGACAATTTTTCCATTCCCAATGCATGCCATCAAGGCTTCCCAACATGCCTAGAAAGCCATGAGCCTCACCTATTTGCAGCAGTCGATGAATGTATTCAGATGTAGGTCGTCGAAGATATTGTGGACCAAATACCTTGTTCACACCTTCAACGAAATACTCTAGGCACTCTATTGTTGTGCTTGCACCGATCCTTAAGCATTCATCAACGGAATCAGCACAACACCCATAAGCCAACATTCGACTGGATGTTGTGCACTTTTGCAAAGGCGAGAATCCTGGTCTATTTAAGGCATCTGTTCTTTGGCGAAAAAATGGTGACCATTCGCCAAGAGCTTCCACGATGCGCATAAATAAGGGCCTTCTCATTCGGAACCTAAGCCGGAATAGACCATCAGTGTACACCGGCGTAGTAGAGAAGTAGTCTGACACAAGACGTTCATGGGCTGCTTCACGATCTCTCCCGATGTACCTCCTCGTAGGCCATGGGCGGGGCGCCGCAGTGGCGCGACGATACTAAAAAGCCATGCTTCTATATGAGCATCCATTGCAGCAGTGAAACGCACATCAAAATCATCCTCCATCACTTCAGCAATGTGATCATGGAATACAATTGCGGCATCATCGTCAGAGCTATCAGATGTGGAGTTGGTAGACTGGGACATACCTTGAGCACTGCTTTCCATATACACAATGCTTTGTGGACAAATCATCAACGAACCCAACTTGATCTGAGGTGTGCTTTCTGGAAAAAGTCACCCAACCAAACCACAAAGGATACGTTGTGGAAGAATGCCCGTATTTATCTGATCTGTGTAACAGAACGTTCGTACCAACATGCAATCCAGCATGATTAGCTGCAAGAAGTTATCTTTATCTCTTTTCTTTTTCTTTATTTTTCCCACCAAAAAAATGGAAGAAACGGAGAAGTTTATGCTCCATGCACTGCTCCATGCAACAGATAACACAAGGCACAACATGTATATGAGTAGAAGCAATAAGCATGATGTACACAAGAACAATTTTATTTTGGAAGGTAAACATTAATTTGGGAGTACAAAATTACAATTTAATTTGTTGAATGCTAATACCATTTATTTCTGCAAAGTAAAGCAATGTGAAAGCTAAAGCGCTAAACTCATTATTAATTGGTGTTACTTGTTCCAAATAATTTATCACAAAAATATTTGACTGCTCTCTCATATTCCATGTAACACCCCAGCCAAACAATGACCTGGAATGCTACCCAACTAGAAGTAAAGCAATGTTAACTAATTGCGTTATACACAATTTCGGCAAAGCCTCCTTTGTTTATCTTTCTAAATCAGAGATTTCACTAGCAGTATCGATTATAATAGACGATCCTCAAGTAATAAGTTCAATGCTAAGCAAATAGATTAAATATTACTAAACCATTCATGGATATAATACCTAGAGAAAGACCATGAGCATCATAAATATTCTAAACTCTTATTACAATTAAAATCCAAGGGTAATAATCAAATGGTACTTAAATAGTCCTTGCATCTTATATTTAATTTTTCTTCCTTTATTTCCATTATGGGTGGAACGTGCAAGTGCAACAAGACTAATCCTTCTTTTTCCCCATGCATGCCGACCTCATAACGGTACCTAAAAAAACAACAACAACAACAAGAGTGAGTCCAACGCCTCAGCAAATATAATAGATAGTAACAAGAATATTCATGAACATCACTTCACACATTCATCCATCAACCATATAAATAAGCCATGCTATGCAAAATGATCAAAAATCTCTTTATCTCTTTCTCTTTTGCATTTTACCGATAATGCAAAGTGTGCATCCGTCGATGCACACCCATGCCTGTACCATCTGGTACAGGGACCAATTGCCATACTCCACAAGTATAGGGACCTTTAGCCCGTCATGTCATCAACATGATGGTGACCTCGGCGCTTGGTCATCTCGTGACCAAGACCTCAATAGATCAACATGATGCATATGCGTGAATGTCTCAATAAAATAAATCTTGCATTCACATTATCTATGCACCAGAAATACTCATGAACACTATAAATTGCAATCACCCATAAACAACACCAATACATCCTTACGACAACCATGAACACATATATTCATATTATAGATCAAACATCGACATTCCACACTATCAATTTTTAAACCATCATTATACTTGATTTAACCGCGAGAAAACGGGGGACGTGTAGAAGGTGCCGCCTCTGGGATCCGTCCTCCACCTGAATAATAATTATAATATTTGCTAAGATAACAGTAGCGGACCTTTTCCCAAATAAAAACAATCACGAACTAGTAAATTCGTCTAACTTGGTTCCAATTCCCAAATCCTACAGGTCATCCCGCCCCCCTCTGTAGACAGTCAACTTGAAAAATTCATATCTATTGGTACAGGAGTCAGAATAGGGTGTTCTTAGACTTGCTGGAAATATAATTAAATTATCTAACTAAACCTAGTTGGTGAGCCTCCCTGATTCGGCCATCTTCTACCCGCACAATCCAATTTTCTAAAACATCAATTTCACGTCGGGTTCTCTGGACAGAGCACTAAAAATGCCATAACTTCCAGCCCGAGTGTCCGAATCATGATTTCTCGACTTCCTAGAAAGATAAGACAATTATCTACAACTTTGATAATATGGAGATCCTCTAATTCTACCGTTTTCTAATCGCCCAATCCAATCTACCAAAATCTGACAGAAATCTCCCGATCTGTAGAACAGTCTTACAAGAAAAATCATAACTTCTTCTACAAAGGTCCGATCGATGTGTTATAGAATTTCATGGAAAGATAACGACGTCCTCTACAACTCTCTAGGAGAAGTCCAGATCTGAATCCCCACAAAACTACCCCAAAACAGCCGTCCAACGAAATCTGTCCTAGCAGTCCAGAATACCGACCTTGCAACAACTAGTAAAAAAATGCATCTAATTGCGGAACAACGGGGATTACCCTTGACGAACCGATGCAGATTAAGATGAATGCCCTACGGACTCCTCCTCTTCTCCTTTTCCCCTTTTTCCCTTCCTCTTCCCTTCCTCCGGATCCAATCGCCTCACTGCGATTGATCTCCCTTCTCCGTTCGACCAGCAGCCAAAGGAAGATTTTTCCCATCGGTAGAAGGGCTTCAATGGGGGAGGGAAAGGGGGAGGAGCTGCTGGAGGGGCGTGCAAGGGAGGGGTGTGGCCAGGGGGAGAGAGGAGGGAGGAATAGGGTGGCGGCTAGGGTTTGGGGGGAGGTCCCCTCCCCCCTTTTTGGCCGACCTCCACTTGGGCCAAGGCCCAGGCCCAGGTTGCCGGGATTTTTCAGAAATCCCCATCTAAAAATCATTGTTTAATTCTTTTTTATGAGGTCCCTCACTCCAATTAATTAATTAACTCTCGAATCACTTTTGGGGTATTACACTCCATTCTTTGAAATTCAGTTAAGCAAGTAGTGTCAGCCATTAAGAGTTCCTTGTAGTTCTTCACCATTGTCGTTCTCTCCTTTGCGTGTGCTGCTTCAAGCTTCTCTTTTGAGAGCCTAAGCTGCACATCTGCCATCTTGTTTGCTGTTGAAGCTCGTAAAGCTTGTGTATCATAGTACAGTTGGATATCATCATGTGATATACTACCAAAAGGATAGTCCTCTACATCTTTCCCTTTCTTGTTTGCTTTCGTAGCTTTTGTACCTAGTGGACGAGTTTCCTTTGCGATCTGCCTTTCGACTGACTTATTCTCTTTGGTCTTGGCCTTTTCATAGTTCCTAGTCCACCTAGGCTGGTTTTGGACCTCTCTCCACCAGTACACAAGTGTGAAGCACTGCTTTGTTTCCTTCTTGTACATTTCGTGGGCTTTGTCCATGAGTTGGTCATCGGATTGCCCACTGACATAGACCTCTTTCAGCCTGCACCAAATACCATTAAAACATACAACCTTTTTGTTGGCCTTTCCCCAATGGTCCTTGCAATGTTTGGCTAGTCTTCTTCGATTGAGCGGACTATTCTTGTTGTAGTCTGCAGCAACGTTCTTCCAGTAGACTTCTCCCTTCTTGTTGTTCCCATCAATAGGATCAATTGAATTATTTAACCAAGCGCTGATCTGCATCCAAAGAACAACTATATTGGTACATGATTCTTCACCCAAGCAATAGAAATATTTATTACATAAAATAAGTACAAACCAGTCTGATATTGTCATCTTGTGTCCAGGATAGGCGTCGGCCTCGGTTTTCTTCGTCGTCTTCGTCGTCGTCGTCGCCACCGTCTCCTTGCCCATTACCAGCTGTGCGTGGAGTCTCAGATGTAGTGCCTGGACCACATATTAGTGCTTGATCGTGCAAAAATAGCACACCCGCAAGTGCACGGGTTGCCACTGAAATAGCGGCGAGTGTCGTGTTCTCCACAGGGACTAGACTGAGGCTACCGGTGCTCAGCTAAAGCTAGGTCAATCGAAACGGGGGAGAAAACTAAACTACCAAACGAACTTTAACTCACACGGACGAAACGACAAACGAACTAAATAAACGAAGGACAACGGGACGAACGATCATACGAATGGACGTCGTACGACCGAACGAACAACACGACTACGACACAACGACACACGAACAACAACGACCACAATAAAGACCAACTGACAAACTAACTAGCTATCGACCGCTAGAGAGAAGGAGGAAGGAGAAGTCCAGAAGCACGAAGGGAGTCGAGAGAGAAAGAGAGGGAAGACGATCGACGGCTAACTAGATGACGACGGCAGGGCAAACAAGTGACTACGACGAACGCATGCACGACTTAACTATCAATCGACCGCTGAGAAAAGCAAAGAGGGAGGATTCAGAAGCAAAGGGAGGATTAGAAGCAAAGAGAGAGTCGAGACAGCACGGGGAAAGGAAACAGTCGTCGACTAGCTAATTCGCGCACACAACCAAACATACACAACGAGATCTACAGATACTAACACTAACAACTAACTCAGAAGCTGAAATGACAAATCATTAAACACAAGATCTCACAAGCTAATACTATAATTTCTACCAACACAGATCACAATTAGCACTACTGAAAATACTACTAACATAACACAAATTGCACAAGCACATGAGCTGAAATATCACAATAACAGAATAACAACTGATCTCATGCATCACAGATCTCTGAACAGAATACAAATAACATTGCAGTAGATCAAATTCTACAATTCACCATCACATTGAGACATCAACCATAGATTAACAGAGGATAATCCACAGAATAATAAGCACTGTTCATTAATGCTAAGTAACACGTGTCCTGAGACATGGATACCTAGATAAATCAACCAAGTTATTGGCTCAAGATAGGACTACCCCTTTCACAAATTTTACATTCAAGCAAAGTATCAATATCTAAAATAACATATGCCAAAGCATGAACCTAAGATATAATCATTCAAGAGCAATGACTAGAACCAATTCAATCCGCAAATGGTTAAAACACATGTGTAACTCGCAATGAATCAAATGCTATAGGATCACAAGGTTTCTAAGCACATCAAGGATAATAAACAAAGCTCAAGCTCTATAAAATGATGCCAAGTGACTTAAGACATACAAGGAACTAGTGACAATATAGCTCAATGAAAATTTCAGCATGACCTTTCTTAATTAATCATAGCATGGGCTCACATAACCAAGATATACAATCAAGTATAACATGAGAGCAATAGTAAAGGTCATATATCATCAACACAAGCATAATATGAAGCAAAGTATGACCACATATCATCAACTACACGACAATAAGCTCAAATGCTTACATATATAATACAAACATGCTAGAACATCATCCATACACATACAAGTCCTCCCCCAAGCTTAAATTGAGCAATGAATCAAGAATGTGCTTAAAGGGGTAAGAAACAGCTCACCGGGCGTATATGATGCAGTGGAAGTAAACAAATCATCCTATGGCTTCTCGCACGTATAAGGATGAAGATCTAGCATGGGACCTGAAATAAAAAAGAAAGAAAAGAGGAGAAACCAACAAATAAAACGGAAATAAAAGGGAAAAGAGAAGCTCATTTGGATGTAGCGGGAGGAGGGCCAAGGACGGGACATGGAGAAGGCACATGTCCGCCCTCCACATGAAACAACATGCCTCGAAATCCACCGGGATCCCAAGGAATATCGACTCGAGTCAAGTCCACTCGTAGTCGATGGTACTCAAGTGAAACCCTACAAACAAACTCAAAGATATGGCATGTATGTGTGATAGGGTCGATGCCCTCTAAGTCATCAATGGAATATCCGATCACATAGGCATATCGATAAGGTACATCATGATGTCTATCAGTGAGATGAGCACAAGTAGTAATAGAGTGTGTCTCGTATGCGCCAATGAAATCTAACCTGAGGTGGTCGGGGAAGTGTTTCCATACTACCTGAAGTGTAGGTGAAGTAGAGCGTACAGTAGTAGAAACCTCAAGAGGGACGATGTCGACGAAGGAAGTAGCTGCTAGTAGATCAATAGAAATATACTCCTCCTCGACATCGGAAGCAGCCCCCTCATCAAGATGTGGAACCTCAAAACTCAAAAGCATATCCATAATGAACTCGTCATCATCTGGCATAAAGCTCTCATCATCTAGCTCTATCTCATCACAACTCAAGAGTGGATCTACTGCAACCTCATCCTCATAGTCAGGAGTGAAACAATCATCATCGGGAGGTAGGTCCTCATCGTCTAGCTCGGTGTCAACATAAGGATCATCAGAGGGAAGCACTGAGTCTAGCAAAACGGTGTATATGCAACTGACCGTATGCTCAATAGGACACGGAGATGTCTCTAGCACAAGCTCATCAACCTCATATATCTTGTAGCACTGACTAGGAGACTGAGTAGATGGCTTCTTATGGTGATGACGTGGAGGATGTCTACAAGCTATATGCTAACTCTGCTGAAGCACTAGTGGAGTAGGTGGAGTAGGCTCAACCAAAGTCGTACCGCTCTCCGTGGTGACAGACTGGTAGTGAGCTAAAGAACTCGGGTAAGACTGTGAGGATGCCAAACTGTCACAATGGGAGGTCAAAGTGCACATAGCCTCTCTAAGATTATGCAATTGGGTCATCAAAGTCTTCACACCACATAACCGTGACTCAAATGAGATGTATGCAATGCATACTCGGGACTATCAACTGATCATGATGAAGAGTATGTAATCGCACGAGGGGTAGGAGTAGAATGAAAACTATGCTGGTATGATGAGAGAGAAGGCTGCGGCTGGCTAGAGCTCAAACTATAATGATCCATCTGAGGAGAAGGTGCATCAACTCTAGCTACCAAAGAATCTGAACCGGGCTTTTCATTGTACCACTAGGACTGATGGAAAGCCATGTTCTCAATAAGAGTGAATGCATCATCAAGTGTCTTGTTTGTGATTGCTCCACCAGCTGCTACATCAACTAAAGATCGTGTGGCACATGTCAAGCCTCTGTAGAAGATCTGCAGAACAAGCCATCTCTCTAGACCATGGTGTGGACATCTCCTGAGCAAAGCCTTGTATCGCTCCCAAGAATCATACAAACTCTCTCCATCAAGTGAGCAAAACTGAAGATCGATCACGGATCTCAAACCGCTGGATATCGGAAAGTATCTCTCCAAGAATGCACATGACAGCTGATCCCAAGTGAATGACCTAGATGGCAAAGAGTAAAACCAGGTACGAGCACCATCTCGAAGAGAGAATATGAATAATCTGCATCTGATAGTGTCCTGAGAAACCCCATGATATTTGATCAGATCACAATACTCCAAGAATATGCGAATATGCTCATAAGGGTCCTCAGTGGGTAATCCTCCAAAACGGGTCTCCTGAACCAAAGCAATCAGACCAGGTCTCAACTCAAAGTCATCGGCCTCAACTACTGGCAAAACTGGTCCTGACATAGCACTCTGACTACTCGGAGCCCAAAGATCATGAACTAATGCCATATCCTCAATATATAACTCTATCAATCACCTACGGGACCAGATGAGAAAAACCACAAAAGGAAGTAGAAATAGCTACGAAAAGGGTTAGGGGTTAGCGATATATCACAAATATGAACAATGACGAAATGAAAGACAAATCAGCACAAACACAAAACAAGGAAAAGAAAACGACCTAGTCTATAGCCTAACACTGTCGCTCTAAGCTAGTCCCCGGCAACGGCGCCAAAATGCTTGATCGTGCAAAAATAGCACACCCGCAAGTGCACGGGTTGCCACTGAAATAGCGGCGAGTGTCGTGTTCTCCACAGGGACTAGACTGAGGCTACCGGTGCTCAGCTAAAGCTAGGTCAATCGAAACGGGGGAGAAAACTAAACTACCAAACGAACTTTAACTCACACGGACGAAATGACAAACGAACTAAATAAACGAAGGACAACGGGACGAACAATCGTACGAATGGACGTCGTACGACCGAACGAACAACACGACTACGACACAATGACACACGAACAACAACAACCACAATAAAGACCAACTGACAAACTAACTAGCTATCGACCGCTAGAGAGAAGGAGGAAGGAGAAGTCCAGAAGCACGGAGGGAGTCGAGAGAGAAAGAGAGGGAAGACGATCGACGGCTAACTAGATGACGACGGCAGGGCAAACAAGTGACTACGACGAACGCATGCATGACTTAACTATCAATCGACCGCTGAGAAAAGCAAAGAGGAGGATTCAGAAGCAAAGGGAGGATTACAAGCAAAGAGAGAGTCGAGACAAGACGGGAAAGGAAACAATACGTCGACTAGCTAATTCGCGCACACAACCAAACATACACAACGAGATCTACAGATACTAACACTAACAACTAACTCAGAAGCTGAAATGACAAATCATTAAACACAAGATCTCACAAGCTAATACTATAATTTCTACCAACACAGATCACAATTAGCACTACTGAAAATACTACTAACATAACACAAATTGCACAAGCACATGAGCTGAAATATCACAATAACAGAATAACAACTGATCTCATGCATCACAGATCTCTGAACAAAATACAAATAACATTGCAGTAGATCAAATTCTACAATTCACCATCACATTGAGACATCAACCATAGATTAACAGAGGATAATCCACAGAATAATAAGCACTGTTCATAAAGCATCAAGTAACAGATAATTGACAGCAATTGATTTGAATATTAATTGAGATCGGCAGAGAAAGTAAGGGAGAGGAACCGAGAGGAATAAGATCAGAGGGCGCTGCCGGTAATGGAGTTGGTGTCGATGAGGAAGAAGTAGCCGGACTCGGTGGAGATGTCGCCGACAGCCGGAGAGGTGATGCGCTGGTCTCGGTGGCGGTGAGGTCGATGCTGTCGAGGATGTGAGGTAGCCGCCGGCGTTGAAGTGGAAGGCGGCGCCGAGGTCCGTCGGTGAAGTGGATTCATGCCATCGGTTGCGGTGGAGAGGCGATGTAGCCGGTGAAGGGAGGTGAGCAGGTGGATCTGGAAATGGAGGAGTAGGAGGAGGAAGCACCGAGGCGGCGCGGGGGAGCTGGTGACGGAGGAGTAGATGGGCGGCCGCCGGCGAGCCAGTAGAGGGAGATGGTGGTGGCCGCCGGAAGTGAGGTGCTGCAGCGGTGCCGAGATGGGAAAAATAGGAGGCGCGTAGGAGAAGGGAGAGGAAGGGGGAGGAAGCAAGGGGCAGCACGGTGGAGTAGGGTGGAGTAGGGTGGCCGACAGACGGGAAGATGCAAGGAGGCGGCGCACTAGATGAGAAGGGAGGCGCAGTGGGAATAGCGGCCGAAAGTGAGGAGAAGCGGCGGTGGAGAATATAGTGGTGTGGTGGTGCTGCGGGAAGAGCAAGAAGGGAGGCACACCGGCGAGATGTGGCCCGGCCTCGCCGGCGCCGTGGGTGGAGAAGAAGATGGGGGGTCAGAGGAGCAAAGGGGAGAGGGAGTGAATCAAGAAGACCGGGCTCCCTCCTCTTGCAGGCGGCGGCGGCTGGGTCATATGGCCCAGGTGGGGATTTGGCGATTTTGCCATTTAGTCCACATAGTTTCTAGGGTTTGCAAACAAGTCCCTTCAGAATGTAATTTCTTCTGTTTTGGCCCCTGGAAACTCCGATTTCCTCGCGAAAAGAACCTACGCACTCGTGTCGACGCGTACATCTGTACGGAGCAGCCCAAAATACCAAATTTGTCGTTTATGCGCCTCGATCGCGCCGGCCTGCGGGAAAATTGCAAAAAATGTAAAATGGTCCAATTCGAGCAATTAATTTTAGAAAAGCGTGTAAATGATGATAAATGATCTCGAAATGTGAAAAATATGAGGGTAAAATGGCAGCTAAATATATGCAAAAATGACGCATGTCAATTAGTTTTTTGTTTCTTGGGTTAGTCTTGGGATTTGAAGGACTCTCATAGTGTGGAGTGTAACCATCAAAAAAGAAATTATGTGATGATTGCTGGTCTTGGGACATTTGGGGTTGGGATAAGTTCAATGGATATGTGAAATGTGAGTACTTTTCTGGATTTTTGTATGGGAAATTGGGGGAAGTTAACCAATTTACAAAGCCATTTGGGGGAGGATCCATTTGGAGTGCTATTGCAAAAGGTTGTGGTTTGGAGTGCTATTTGGAGTGCTATCTGCATACACTACTTCGACGCTTATATAGAAAACAAGAAGGTAGCATAGAATACTTAGTCTGCATGCCTCAACTAATCACCGTAAAATACTAATCACTACTGACCGATTAGTTACCGATTCAACTACCTCAACTGCTCAGCTGTACTAGTTGCTGGCCTAAGCACCGATTCCAAATCCATGCGAGCGAACCGCACGGAGCGCCGGCCTCCAAGTTTGGCAGCGCCTCAAACGTCTACTGCATGCAATGTAGTCCACCTAGCAATCAAGGCAGTTTTTTTTGCCTAAGCGCCTGGTATAAGCATCGCATTGGACATGGCCTTACGCAGTGAAATGTGTATGCATGCAGCAAACATTCCACCATCCTTGCGCAGAGAAGTGCAATGCATTTAAATACCTTTCATATTACACTATTAGATTTAATATTTTTTCATACAAGAATACATATATAATACTTTTATAAGGGAGACAAGAGGGATTTTAAACCCAATAATTCTAATGCTTTAAATCTAGCAACCATCATACTAGATCTTTTATAATTAGAATTAATCCAATAAATTACATGGGGCACTTTTCCGTTAATTAAAATTAACAATCTCCCACTTGACCCATGTAATAACTTGATGATTCACATATAAACCTTAAGTGCACACTATCCATGAATTTATCAAGTCATATCTTTAATTGAATTTAAATTGAAAGGATTATGGCGGTCTGGCGGTCTCAAATTTAAAGTCAATAAGATTCCTTCCATATATCACAGTCAATTTAATCCAAAAATATATCTTTAATTAAGGAAAACATAATCCTTAAAATTTCAATAAACTCCATAATGTGAAATAAAGGACAAAAACAATACTTTTATTGAATTCAAACTTGTCACAATAATATGAGCAATTATTATTTGTACAAACCTTTACAACACATTACTATGATAACAATGGCTTCTCAATTAAGCCCATACTTTCAACATGACCATTAAATGTCTTGGGCGATAGACCTTTAGTTAGCGGATCCGCTATCATAAGATCAGTACTGATATGCTCAAAAACACCTTCTGTTTTTTGTACTTCTTCTTTAACTGACAAATACTTCAATTCCATGTGTTTTGCACCTTTCGAGTATTTGTCATTTTTGGAGAAGATTACGGCTGCGGAATTGTCACAATAAATTTTTAATGGTATCTCTATTGAATCAATAATATGGAGACCTGTTATCAAATTTCGTAACCATAATGCTTGAATAGTGGCTTCGAAGCAAGCCACAAATTCAGCCTCCATAGTGGAAATAGCAATAATTGACTGCTTTCCACTCTTCCAAGAGACAGCTCCTCCAGCCAACATAAAAATATAGCCAAATGTAGATTTTCTTGAGTCTATATATCCAGCATAGTCTGAATCTGAATAACCAATCACTTCAAGGTTATTTGATTTTCTGTAAGTGAGCATGTAATCTTTGGTGTCTTGTAAATACCGAAGAACTTTCTTCGCAGCTTTCCAATGATCCATCCCAGGATTACTTTGATATCGACCAAAGATACCAACAAAGAAAGCTAATATCTGGTCGAGTGCATGTTGAAGCATACATTAAACTCCCAACTACCGAAGCATATGGAATAGATTCCATTTCTTTTCGTTCCAAATCATTTTTCGGACATTGCATATTGCTAAACTTGTCCCCTTTCTGAATTGGAACTATGCCAGCGGAGCATTTATCCATTCTAAAACTCTCTAAAACTTTATTGATATATCATTCTGAGACAAGCCCAACATTCCTTGTTTTCTATCATGGAATATTTCTATTCCAATAACAAAGGATGCCTCACCCATATCTTTCATTTCGAAATTCATAGAGAGGAATTTCTTTACATCATGTAACAATGATTTATCATTAGCGGCTAACAAAATATCATCAACATATAGGACTAACATAATAAACTTGCTCCCACTAACTTTAAGATATATACATCGATCAACAGAATTTTCTGTAAATCCGTACGATGTAATGGTATTGTTAAACTTAATATACCATTGGCGGGATGCTTGTTTAAGCCCATATATTGACTTCTTCAATTTACACACTAAATTTTCCTTTCCCTGGACTTTAAAACCTTCTGGTTGATCCATATAAACTTCCTCTTCAAGATCGCCATTCAGAAATGCAGTCTTTACATCCATTTGATGAAGTTCTAAATCATAATGTGCAACTAAGGCTATAATAATTCTTAGAGAATCTTTCTTAGAAACCGGAGAGAAAGTTTCTTTATAATCAATGCCATCTTTCTGAGTATAGCCTTTAGCAACAAGTCTGGCTTTGTACCTTTCAATATTGCCTTTTGAGTTGCGTTTGGTCTTAAAGACCCATTTACAACCAACTTGCTTTGATCCTTTAGGCAACTCAACCAAATCCCAGACATTGTTGTCATCCATTGATTTTAACTCATCTTTCATAGCATTAAACCATTTTTCTGAATTATTACTTTTCTTGGCTTCTATAAATGAGACCGGATCTTCATCTATACTTAAGTCACATTCATGTTCTAAAGAGTATACCACATAATAATCCAAAATAGCTGGTCTTTTCTGTCTTACAGACCTTCTTAGTGCTATTTCTTGTGGTATATCGTTTTCCTTTATGACTTGTATATTATCCATCGACTTTTCACCAACTAAATCTTCTCTTTTCGAGTTGTTAGGTAACTTTAAAACAACATCCGGAGGTGAAATATTAGCTGAAGAAGTTTATGTTCGAATCTCATTAACTGTTCTTTGAGATTCATTACTCCCACTGTTTTGACCATTCTTGATGAATCGAGCATTTCCAGACTCAACTATTCTTGTACTACGGTTAGGACAATAAAATCTATATCCTTTAGATTTTTCAGGATAACCGATGAAATAACCGCTAATGGTTTTTCCATCAAGTTTCTTTTCATGTGGATTATATATCCTTACTTCTGTTGGACAACCCCAAACATGAAGATGTTTTAAACTAGGTTTCCTTCCTGTCCACAGTTCATAAAGAGTCTTAGGAACTGACTTACTAGGAACCCTATTTAAAATATATGCAGCAGTTTTTAATCCATACATCCACAAGGATATAGATACATTTACATTACATATCATACTCCTAACCATATCCATGAGAGTACGATTTCTCCTTTCAGCTACACCATTTTGCTGAGGTGTTCCAGGCATTGTATACTGTGCACAAATACCTCTACTTTCAAGGAACTTAGCAAATGGACCTAGACATTGTCCATTTTCATTAAATTTGCCATAATATTCACCACCTCTATCGGATCTCACAACTTTAACCTTTCTATATTGTTGCCTTTCAACCTCATCAATGAATACCTTTAGGTAATCCACTGCTTGAGACTTTTCATGCAACAAGTATAAATAGAAATAACGTGAGTAATCATCAATGAAAGTGATGAAATACTTTTCATTTCCCGTGAAGGAACATCAAAAGGACCACAGATATCGTGTGTATTAACTCTAATGGTGCATTACTTTACGGCAGGATGCTTTGATATATGTGAGGTTTGCTTTCCTTTAATACATTCTACACATATGTTCCAATGACAAAATCCAATTGAGGTAAAATTTCATTCTTCATTAACCTCATTATTCTTTCCTTGGATATGTGACCAAGTCTTTGATGCCGAGGAAAGCGAACATTCACTATGTGCACTACGTTTATTGCCAACTGAAAAATCAACATTAAATAGAGATTCAAGAAATCCATTATTTAGATTAAAGCGATACAATCCTTCAGATAAAGTACCACAACCATAATAGTACTCATACTTATACAAGGAAAATGCACCACTTCCAATCTTAAACTTAAAACCTTTATTATCCAACTTTGCAACAGAAACTAAATTTCTAGCACATTCGGGAACAGAAAGACACTTTTCAAGATCCAAGTGGCATCCGGAATCTAAAATTAAGCGATATGTCCCAATGCCTTCAATTTGTGCCTTCATTCTATTTCTCATATACAGGAAATTTTTAGTTCCGCTTATGGTTTGGATCAAAAGGAATCCCTGTAAAATGTGCGACACATGAGTAGTTGCAACAGTATCTAACCACCAGGTATTATTAGGAACTTCAATAAGATTTGATTCAAGGCATACAGAAACATAATATGTACCTTTCTTTTTGAACTAAGTCTTTCTTTTTGGGCAATCTTTCTTGAAATGTCCAGATTTTTTGCAGAAATGACACTTCATATCTTTACGGATTTGACCCTCCTTAACAGCTCCAGGAGTCTTATCCTTCTTTTTACCCTTTTTCCCTGGTTTTCCCTTACTGCAGCTAGCACCCTCATGAACCGTGAGATGGACAGAATTTTCTCTAATTTTCTTTAATCTCCCTTCCTCTTGAACTAACATGGCCTTTACTTCTTGAAAGTTTCATTTATCCTTAATGGTGTTATAATTCACCTGGAACTGGCCAAAATCAGGAGGTAGCGAGTTCATAATGAATTGAACCAACAAAAATTTATTCAAGTCCATTCCCATGGTTTTCAACTTCGCTGCAAGATTAGCCATGTTTGTCACATGATCATAAATGGGTTGCAACCAATCAAATTTCTTAGTCGTCAACTCACTCATAAGACTCCTCATAATGGACTTGTCCGTAATGTCCAATTGAGAGTATTCTTTAATTTTCAACATGAACTCTTTTGCATCTTCCGTTTTGGGCATTGATGGCTTAACATTTTCAGCCATCAACATACGCATTAGATTCAAACTCAATCTGTTGGACCTTTCCCAAGTCTCTAAAAGAAACTTGTCATCATCCGTACTATCCTCAGTGATGATTGGTTTATCCATAAGCAATGCATAATCTAAATTCATAACACCCAATTGGAAACGCACTTGCTCGGACCAATCAGCGTAATTCAGTCTATTAAACTTTACAAGCCTGCTGCTTTGAGCATACAGGTTTATAGTGGCTACAGAAAAAAAACATGCTCAAAATAAATATTTTGACCAAATTAGATCCAGACAAAAACTTTTAGACATGCATCTAAAATCATCTTTGGATGAATTTTAAATACAAACTTTAAAACTATCAAAAGATAAACTTTAACAGATTTTTTTAAACATACTTAGATCTTTACACATGCTATCTTTGGATATACATGTTACCAAGAATGTTTGATCAATCTCTTTTATGTTATTAATTATAAGCAATGATCCACCTTTGGGTGACCTCCATGCTTTATAATTAATAAGATTAATTGTACGATCATTATAACAGCATTCGATATGACCGGACAATAGAAAAATACTCAAATAAATGTCAATAACTTTTTAGTTAGGCCACTTTGGTGACGACTAACTTGTGCTATACATTGATCATTTAATTGGTATTTCATTTCATAAGAAACAAATATAACAATATGCTATTTCAATGTACTAGGATGAACACTATTATGTCCAGCACAAAATCCATACAAAATAGCATAAACAAACTTTCATATGATCAGCAAAGAGACCATAAAAAAAATTAAGACAACAGAACAAAAACTTTCATGGTGAACAAAAGTGTTGTATCTTTGCTCTGATACCAAATGTAAGCGAAAACTTTAATTTACAATACTATTTTGTTCAATCTTAATCATGTATAAACATACCTTGATCCATATTGCAGCAAATTTTTCTTCCTTGTAGTAAAACTTTTCTCTTGTCTTTACCTTTTCCTTACAGCATTCTTTTGATGATCAAAGAACTACTTGTATGAAAATTCTATTCAGTGTAATACCATACTTTTCATTTGACAAATGAGCACTATTTATAGTAGGCAAATGCTGCAGTTAACCAATCACTTGGGCTGCCAGAAGATGCGATCAGCAGCAAGGCGTCTCCTGTCGGCAGACGTCTGCAAGCGAGAGAACCGGCAGCCAGTAACTGCATGCAGCATTCGGCATGGCCTGATACGAGCTATCGTCTATCGACGAGTCGGCATGGCCAACGAATCTCGAGGAGCCTCCTCGTGGGCCGGCGCTCGTTCTCGTGCCCCGGATGGAGCAAAGGGACGTACGGCAATTCATACGAATACAAGATGCGCCCGTACCTTCTCGATCACCATGTATTCATGGCTCTCCCTCATGTTTATCCACTATTTGTCGCTTTCGCTTTGCGTGTTTCCTTTTTCTTTTTTTACCTGCCATCTTCGTTGCTCCTTCTCTCTCTCCCGGATCAGGATCTTCGATTCTTCGTTGCTTTTCTACTGAAAGACATAGAATTTTTAATATAATAAACCGCTTTTATTATTTCTGTAAAAATATTAAGAAAATGGTTTATTTAAAAAGTCGAAACAGATATGCGTTCCTTTTTCTAATCATGTGCTACATGATCATGACATGATCAACAGGGGAGAAAAATGCCACTGATGAAGACAAGTTCGTATTGGAATGGTTGGCAACTTCTAGGCAGTAGATATCGGCAACGATCTTTTAGATTTTTAGCTTTTGGTTTTTAAAAAATAAAACAAGTAGATAGTTTCTTCGAATTCTTTAAATAATTTTCTAAGTCTAAAATCGTATATGTCGTTTATATCAATGTCTACATCATCTACTATCGTCTTAAAAAATATAAACAAAAATTATCAATCGTAGCTAAAAACTATCAACTGTAGCCTAAGAAAATAGAGGCATCGTTCTACCCCATGCAACTTTTCAGCTAACCCGATCGATAAGCCCCGCTCAGTTGGGCTTATGGCTAAAGGCTTTTGGCTTTTTTTGCTGTAGCAGCTGAAAAAACACTGTAGCGGCTGAAATAAGCTAATGAGAGTTGAAATAGGTTGAAACAAGAGAAACGAACAGTGTGCATTTGATAATGAAGTTCAAAATGCCATATTGGTCTTTGGAGAAGCTCACGGTTGGCAATTAAGTAACGGTTGGCAACACGAATCGAAAAGAAGCTAAAAAATGCTTAATGAATAGTAGAAGCTAGCACACCCGTTGGCAATTAAGTTCATTTTTTAAAAGGCTGGACATGTCACATTTGTTATGCGTGACATACAACACATGGTAATATACAACAACACATGTGTGGCGATTACACGTGCAACTTACATACGAGTGGCGAATCTAGCTCTATGTCACCAATGACGCTGCTATCCAGTCACGTGTCATGTCCATCAGTGCAGCATCAGTGGCCTGCGGAAGGGCAGGCGGGATGAATGCGGGTGGTTCAGAAGGTCCCACGGGCTAGGCTGGCTGGTTGGGGGCCACCCTCATAGGCAACTCACGGTCGATGATGAAATTGTGCAACACCATGCAAGCTGTAATGATCATGCTTTGCCTGTGATACTTATACTTAGGAATCTTATCGAGTATGCGCCATTTGCTCTTGCACATGCCAAACGTGGGCTCGACGGCGTTCCGTAGTTGCGAGTGCCTATAGTTGAAAAGCTCCTGCATCCCCACCGAGATCCTCCCATTGTCAAACGCGGAAAGATGATACCGCATGTTGCGATATGGAGCGAGGTACCCCCAATCGGTTGGGATACCCGGAGTCGACAAGGTAGAACTTCCCTACAACAAAAAATATCGGTTAGTACAAGCCTTGCAATGCATGGCGGGATGCAAATTAAAAGAGCCATATTACCTTCTTGGGGGATATGGGAAGTGGTCACCGTACTTCGCCATAGTCTGTTGTAGGATTCGAGCGTCATGCACTGATCCCGGCCAATTGCTGCACACAAATGTAAACCGGCAATCGAAGTCGCAAAAGGCGAGGACGTTCTGGCTATTGTAGCCATGCCTATTGAAGGTTTTGCTCTGTGAACTTACGGAGAAGGTTTTGCTTGTCCTACTTGTTCAACCGGGAATACAGCCGGTTCTGTGCCTCCACCTCCTCGGCGCATACTTGCAGGAATACATGTGTACTCTCATCGCCTGTGTACCGGGTCATCTGCAGCCATGGCAGCCAAGTGGATAGGAAAGGTGGTGGACATGCCGGAGCAAACACGGTAGCTAAGCATACCCATCTCTCCACACAAGGAGAAGTAAGATATAGACGAAAGTACAGGCAAGGGAAAGGGTCAAACCTTAATGGGGGCAGGGTGGTCACCAGGAGGATGTTTGCGCAAGGTGCTAGGCCGACCCGACGGAGACCTCGCCCAAGCTTGTGAGTGGTAGCGACGGAGGGGCCACGCTTACGCGACCGGAGGCACCATAGATCACGGACGGCGGAGCTCGCGTCTTCGGCCCAACTGAAGATTGCGGATCCGTCGCGGTACTCCGCGGCCCCCAATCTGCGACTGCCCCACGACGAGGCCGCCACGGACGAGCACAAGGACGAAGGCCTGCTGCGAGGTGGGAGGGCCCAAGTGCCTGCCGCGGAGGGGGTCGCAACGGCCGGTAGTGGGGGTTGGACATGGCGCAATCGCTGGACGATGGGTGCGAGGGGCATCTGTGGGTGGCGAAAAGAGCAGCTGCTTGCGAGGGTAGGTGGCGTCGCGTAAATACTGCTTCGGGACTCCGGAAGAAGCCGCATCCACCGACACACCGATCCAACTGGCTTCGGGCTTCTTCAACCGGAAGCCATCAGTCCACCGCTGAAAGCCCAACTGAGCGGAACGTCAATCCCCACAAATACTGGCATAGACATAGGGCCGTACAGGCTAAACGAAGCCACAACATTGTATTTACTATAACGTACGGCGGATATACAAGTACCTAGCTAGCTTCATCCAAAAGAGAGAATTTGTCGGTTAGATAATGTAAATGTTCGGCGTATATACAAGTACCTAGCTAGCTTCATCCAAAAGAGAGAAAGAAAAGGTATGTCAGAAATAACATACGGCTGATATGTCGGCCATCGTATCGATCGACTTGAACAAACGTCACCGCTTTACAAGATATAGGAATCGTGGGAAAATGGTGAGGAATGTGTTTGGTTCAATCTACAGTTGATCGTTCGTTGGCTCGTACCAGCTCTAGCCAATTAATTACTAGGTTTTAGACCAACCAGGTTCTTTTTATTCCGAGAGTGCAAGATAGAGAGGCTACGGAATCGAATATTAAAAACTCGACAAATAACGCATCTAATATGTAATTGATCGAAATCGAAATAAAGTCGACACGTACAATGGTATAGACAACTATTGTCTATAGTATCACTTTATATCATTTATAAATAGTAAAAGACAGCTAATATAATAGGTTGTCTTTTTACACACCTCTGTGACGGATCTTTCATAACACAATGTGTCTTATTTCTCATATTACAATTGACTGTTACATAAGAGACAGTTAAATTCTCTATATCGCTCTCTTTTAAGTCATCTATATCCTATATGTCAATATTTATAGATAACTGATATCATATTATTGTATATATGTGCTCTAACTGGAAAGCCTAAATGCAGTAGACCAGTAGAACTAACCAATGGTCGAAGTTAGACAGCTGTAATTCGATTTACGAGACCATATATATAGACTAACGATGAAGCTAGGTAGACGAGCAAAGTCAGCACGACAGAGTACCCACCAGAGTTGCAATGAGATATCCTACGGCTGGATTTGGTGATCTCTGAGCAAGGCATTATGGCAGCATTAGAACTTCAATCGTTGTTGACAGGTCAGATTAAGGCAGCACAAGATGAAGTTATAGAGATTCAAAAACTGAAAAAGGATATTCAGGAAGAAGATCCATCAGAGTATGCGGTAGACGAGCATGGAATCCTCACCTTCCGTGATCGCTATTGTATACCCGACAAGGAGTTA
Organism: Dendrocalamus sinicus; assembly: GCA_036346575.1. NCBI lineage: Eukaryota > Viridiplantae > Streptophyta > Magnoliopsida > Poales > Poaceae > Dendrocalamus > Dendrocalamus sinicus. The sequence continues at coordinate 21,242,994 of CM070641.1, forward strand.
AAAGAGTTGATTCTATCCGAAGCTCATTCATCCCAATTCTCGATCCATCCAGGAGGTACCAAAATGTATCAAGATTTGAAAAAGAAGTATTGGTGGAACCAGATGAAGAAAGAAGTGGCAGAGTTTGTAGCTAAATGTGATGTTTGCCAGCAGATCAAGATAGACCACCAAAAACCCTCGGGATTATTGCAGCCTTTACCCATTCCCGAATGGAAATGGGATAGCATTGGTATGGACTTCATTACGGGACTTCCCAAGACTCGTGAGGGATATGATGCTATCTGGGTCATTGTTGATAGATTGACCGAGGTGGCTCATTTCCTCCCGATCAAGCAAACCTATGGGAAAGACAAGTTTGCTGAGTTATACTTGACAAGAATTGTGACACTGCACGAAGTTCCGAAGAAGATTATGTCAGATAGAGGAGCGCAGCTTACATCCAAGTTCTGGGAGAAATTACATGAAGCTATGGGCACTGATTTGAATTTTAGTTCAGCATATCACCATCAAACAGAGGGACAGACAGAAAGAACAAACCAGATTTTAGAAGACATGATGAGAGCTTGTGCAGTTGTGTATAGAACAGATGGAGTACTTGTTTATCATTTGCTCAGTTCTCATATAATAATAGTTATCAAGCCAGTATCCAAATGGTCCCATGTGAAGCTTTGTATGGCAGAAAATGCAGGACACCACTGAATTGGACAGAAACAGGAGAACGACAACTCATTGGTCCCCAGATTGCTCAAGATGCAGAAGCACATGTCAGGATTGTCAGGGACAGACTGAAGATGGCACAAGACCGACAGAAGAACTATGCAGATAACCGCAGGAAATACTTGAGTTTCGAAGTTGGAGATTATGTCTACATCAAAGTCACTCCATTCAAGGTAGTCAAGAGATTTCAAGTCACAGGCAAATTAGCACCAAGGTATGTGGGACCGTTTCAGATAATTGGAAGAGTTGGGGAAGTAGCTTATCAAGTGCTGCTTCCGACCAACTTATCCAGAATCCACAACATGTTCCAAGTATCCCAACTTCGAAAGTGTTTACGACAACCAACAGACGAAGTGCCATTGTCAGATATTGAATTGCAAGATGACTGCACATATGCTGAAGAACCACTACAAATACTTGAGACGACAGAGAGGCAGCTCAGAAACAAGAATGTCAGATTTTGCAGAGTACAGTGGAAGAATCACTCAGCAGGTGAGTCCACTTGGGAAAGAGAGTCAGATTTGCAGCGAGATTTTTCCAACTTACTCCCTGGACCAAGTTAATCTCGGGGTCGAGATTCTTTTAAGGGGGGTAGGTTGAAAAGTCCCCAAAATTCAAAACCAAAAAAATTTGTGATTTTTGCTGCATTTTTGAGTGAATTCTGGAAACTTTCCCTTTTTGGAAATTTCCCCCGGAATGCGCTTTCCCTTTTTCGGCCGTTCCGCTTTTCCGCTCCGTTGGCGCCCCGCCCCCTTTCCATTTCCTCCTCTCTCGCGCGCCCCGCGCCCGCGCCTCTGCGGCGCGCGCTCGCCTCGCCTCTCTCCTCGCCTGGCGCCTCCGTTTCCTCCGCCGCTGCGCCCGCCTCTCTCGCTTTCTCGCACACGCGCGCGCGCGCTTCGCCCGCCGCCCGCGCCGGGGCGCGCTGTCTCACCGCCCGTTTCCTCGCCGCCGCTGCGCCCCGCAGCCCCGGTCGAAGGGTGGACGCCCTTGCGCCATGTCGCCCGCCCGGCTCCGCCCCACTCGCGATCCGCCTCCTCCTCTCTCGCATGACGCTCCTCGCCGTGTTCGACCACACCTGCTCCCGTCTCGTCGCCATTAAGCCACTACAGCTCCCCGTCACCGCCCCTTCCACTGTGCGGAGGAGACGCCCACGACTGCGCCCGTCCCTCCTGTCGACCCCGGAGCCCGAGGCGTGCCTTCTCCCCGAAGCCTCCCTCCCCTCCGCGCGGATATAAAGCACCCTCCCTCTGCCCCCTTGCTTCCTTTGCTTCCCGAGCCACTCTGCTACTCTCTTTCACTTCCTGCCACTCCTAGCTACCTCCCGAAGCAGCCAATTGAAGTTCCATTACCCAAAGCTCCGTCGCCGCTCTTCCCTTCGCCGGCGACCCCCGTGAGCGGATCTCCTCTCCCATCCTTGCATTTCTCGATTCCTTTCGCTGGTAGTACCCTCACTACTCCCTAATCGCCGCGGTGTACTTGCTTGGCCAGGAGGAACTTCGAGGAGCTCCGGCACCGTTGTGCACCGCCGGCCAAACCGCCCTCTCCATGGCCAACTCTCTACGCAGCTCCCCAGCTCCCACCGCCACCGCCATCGTGAGCTCCTTGAACCCCTCTCCGTGTAATCGCCCCCGATTGAGCTCCCTCGCCGCCGGCAACCTCCCTCGTCGCCAAATGGCCGAACCATCCCCTTCTCCTTTCCGCTCTCTCCGTTGATTTCCCCACCCTCCAAATCCCCAAAATGGATTCCCCTCGCTCCCTCTCTCTCCTGGTGCCCTTGATCGCCGGCGACGCCTCCCGCGCCGGACCGTTGCCGCCACCGCCGCTTGCCGCGTCGCATCAGAGCGGCTGGAGGTAGAAGACGATGCCTCCGCGGCGACGTGGCCTTTCCTCCGCCTTCCGATCCCCTTAAGTTCCGTCCTCCCTGCTCGCTCGATCCTCGCACGGTTCGCGCGCCTCTTTATCCCCATCGCTCGATCTCCCGCTCCCCATCTCAACCGCCGCCCGCCGCCTCGCCGCCGTCCACCCCGAGCCACGCGGCGGGCATCCGAGCCGCGCGTGGCGCCCGCCTGGCCGTTTTCTCGCCCACTTCTCCGCTGCAAAAGCCGCTGGTCGCGCCTCCGCCCGTTCCCTCCTGCTGCTTGAACGTTAATGGGCCGCATCAGAGCAAGCGGCCGGGCTGGTTACTGTTCACAATAATTTCCCCGATTTAATCATTTCCAAAATCCAGAAAAATCCAAATAAATCCTAGAAAATCACAGAAAATCCCAAAAATTCCCAAATTTCACCACTTTGCTCCAAATAATATCTTGGACATATTTGTGACCTCCATTCCTCCAGATTCATCCCAGATAAATTTCTAAAATTCCCCATTTGAGGGATTTATGTATTTTACTCCTTTTTAATAGATTATTTTTCCTCGCTTGATTAGGCTCAAGCCAGATTTATGTTATTTTCAGTGTTTGCGCTAGTGCCGGAAATTTCGGAAGCTCAAGTGCAGTCGCAGGATCCAGAAGCTTCTACGTTCGAGCTAGCCGAGTTCGTCCCGATTTACGGCAAGTCACAAGTCCTTGATCATGTTGCAACCCATGTTGTCTAATTATGCTATTATGTTATTTGCATTGAGCTAATTCTGAAATGTTAGTTCGAAAGTAAAATAAAATGTTTAGAATGACATGTTATGTAGATAAACCTACCACCGACAAATGCCATGTTAAACTTGTAGCCATGCCTTTGTAACCCTAGAAATAATTATCTGTTAATCTAGATAACTGTAGGTTATTATTATCTTGCAAAGTCTTACACTAATAAGGTTGTGGCAGTGTGCCAATAGAATTCGCAAACCCGACTCTAGGGTAGGGTGGTATGAGACACCGTGCCCTAGAGCGGAGAGTGCTGGCATGCACAAGGTAGGGTAAGGGTTGGGGAAAGAGTCGGCGAGTTAGTCTTCGCCAACTTTTACCCTAGGACCGAGGTTAGGTAAGGGAGTTGTGGGAGCCGCGAGACGGCCTTCGCCACCGCTACCCGGTTGGGGTCGCGGGCTGGCGAGGTTGCGGACCCTGATAATTAAGGATTAAAACCCTTACGCTGAGCAAATGATATGGTGGTCGCCAACCACGGAGTTGACTTGTCAACACTGGTTTAGTAGTCGCTCAACTCGATTGAAACTCTACAGTGTTGAGAAGGCTTGATAATAAGAAAGCGAGGTTAGGTAGGCCGTGCTATGGGTGCCTAACAACGGTAGAGTTCACTTGAGCGGACGGGAGTTTTATATATATATATATATATATATATATATATATATATATATATATATATATATATATATGTATGTGTGTGTGTGTGTGTGTGTGTGTGTGTGTGTGTGTGTGTGTGTGTGTGTGTGTGTGTGTGTGTGTGTGTGTGTGTGTGTGTGTGTGTGTGTGTGTGCATCGAGTGAATTCTACTGGGTAGAGCCTATATAAAGAGTTGAGCAGTGAAACGACTGGCTTTCTTAACTCACGCGGAGTTAAGGGATCGTGTGGGTAAAGCCGAGCAAACTCGCAGAGTCAAATAAATGGTATTCGAATACGCCATGCTCCCGGTTATTGGAGCCGTGTCACTTGGGTGATTCCAGCAGCAAAGCTTAAGTAGTTTTGTACATGCTTTAATTCGATTAGTTGGTTAATAACTTTTGTTGAAAAACCCCTGAGATCTTGAGAAGTAGTTTTGGGACCGTTTTATCAAAATGTTTGCTAAATAAAACTGCATCCACTCAAAGTTAATAAACCAAGTATACTCCCTCCCTTTGTTGATCCATGCAAGTAGTAAGTTAGGTTTCTTGTGATTTCTTGAGCACGGCCTGAGTACTCGAGCTTGCTGAATGCCACAGATACCAGAAGGAAAAGAAAGCAATTCAAGATTTCGTGTTGGAAAGGTCTCCCCGTCGAGGACGTCCCGGAGGATCTCTTCTTCGACGAGGACCCGAGGCTTTAGGTCTTCGCCGCGCTCAAGCGGATCTTGGAGTCTTGTGTAATGTAATTATACTTTGGGCTTGCACGCCCCGCTGTCAAAACTGGATGTTATTCCATATGTGAAATATATGCTGGATCTTTGTTGTAAGCATGCAATGGTATACTCTTGCGTGACACTCCATAACTGTTCATGAGTGAATAGTTGCGGGGTGCTGTGTCCGTACGCGCCCCTGGAAACGGGGGCGTTACAAGTGCTCCACATAAGCTGAAGACACCGTGCAAAAACTTTCCACAATGCATGGTGACTCGATTGGGTCCATGACAACAATGTGTGTATTTTTAGGTTATCGGATCGAATATTAAAAACTCGAGAAATAACGCATCTCATATGTGATGGATGGAAATCAAAATAAGGTCTTTAAAGTTATGTACATATGTATAGATAACTATTGTTTATAGTATCACTCCATATTATCTATAGACAATACCAAAGACAGATACTATAATAAATTGTCTTTTATATATCTCTATATAGACAACCCTTCTATAACACAATATGTCTTGTTTTTCATTTTACAGTTGACTGTTGCATGAGATACAGTCTAATTTTCTATACTTCTCTTTTTTTTCACGTCATCTTATATTCTATATGATATTATTTATAGATATATGATATCATACCGTTGTTTTATGCTCTGACCGAAAAGCCTAAATGGGGTAGACCGGTAGAACTAACCAATGGTCGAAGTTAGACAGCTGTAATTTGATTTACGAGACCATATACATAGACCAACGATGAAGCTAGCTAGACAAAGCAATTTGGTCCCGCTATGGGAAGGTACCAAGCAAATTTTCATACTTAAAGGCTGCACGCATACAATAAAAACACCACGTCAACTTTTACGTGGTATGTATGTTGCGTTGTAGTCTTTGGCTTCGCTTCAAGTAACTTATGGTTTAAATTTTTTACTATGGTTTTTAGTGGATGGCTGAAATTATACTGTAACGGCTGTTAACTTTTTCTGAGAAAAAAAGTGAAAAAAAAGAAAGAAAAAAAATCATTATATCGTTACAAACAATGCAAATAAATAAGGAGAAAAAGAAAGGGCAAAAAAACCGAAAAACCCTAAAAAACTGAAATTAAAAACCGATATATTCTAAATGGCTTCTGGTTTAAATAAATCGAAAGCCAAAATAAGTTAGAAAGTGAAGTCGTTTGAAACAGGGCTTAAAATGGTGTCTAGTCTCAAGCGGTGAGATAAAGTGCTCCACCTAAGATGAAGACACCCTGCAAAAAAATTTCCACAATGCATTTTGACTTGATTGGGTCGATGGACAACAATGTGTGTATTTCAGCCCTCTATTTTTTACATATGTGCCCCTATATTATTTTTATTCATACTTTTATTCACAAATTTACTCAAAGAACCCTGAAAGCACAAAACAAATTTCAACAAACACACCTGACCCACCTGGCAGTAGGGATGGCAATTGTGCCCATTTACCCGTGTGCCTATGAGTAAATACCCTAATAGAGTTAGGTATGAGATGTATTCTTTGCCTATGGGTATAAAAATGAGGGGAACTTTCTGCCCATCGGGTAAACGGGTACAGGTATAGGTAAGCTCCACCTGTACCCGTCTCGCCTATTTACTCGTGAAAACAGTAAACCCTAAGTCGCTAACTCGTCTCCACCAAAATCCCCACCCCAGCCGCCGCCATCCGTCCCGAGTCTTCCGACTTGCTCCAATCACCATCCGTCCCGACTCCCAACTCCTTGCCCTCATTCTCGCCGCTCCTCGCCCTCGTCCTCATTCCTCGCTGCTCCTCGCCCTCGTCCTCATTCCTCGCCGAGACGCCGGAGTGGCCGGACTCCTCATATCTCTAGCCACTCCTCGCCCTCGTTCCTCATTCCTCGCCGATACGCCGGACTCCTGACTCCACTCCAATGACCCGCCGTCTCCAGCTGCCTCTTTCTCCACCGACTAGCGACTCCAGATCTCCAGTCGCTGCGTTCATCCCGTCCTCCAGATACAGCCACCGCGTTCGTCCTGTCCTCCAGTCGGCCCATCCATCAGATCCAGCGTTCGTCGTCCAGATCCGGCCGCCTATCGCCCCTCTCCGCCGTGCAATCGTGGCTTAAGGTATCCATTCTGCCTCCCTCCCCTTGTTAACTTGCTAACTTGTCCAGAGTCATTGGCTGATGCTACAACTACTGATGGTAGTATCTTGGACAAAAGTACAAGGTGTTTGCCTGGAACAACTAGTAGGCAATATCGCCAGCTAGAGGATGGTGGTTTCCATACGGTACCAGCAGTAGAATCACTTCATTCCGTGTTGTCTTTTGGTTTTGATAAAATTCTTCGCATGTAATTTATTTCTTCTTTATAGGTACACAAATTATTGCAGCATTTTCCCCGAACCTATGCTGATCTACAAAATCCTCAAGGTCCAATAGAAGATGGGCAGTACATCATGCTATTTGGAACTATTGTATCATCCAGGTAATTGACTAGTTACAAATATGAGTACGAGGCTTGCTGTTGACTTTTTCTTTGGCACTGAAGCCACATGAGAACTTTCCTGATTCGACTCCACGATATCTATTTTAATGCCCCTTTATTGTTAATAGTGTAGAATATCAATCCATTAGTGGTTACGGATTAAGCTTTCTAATTCTTTGGGAAAAAGTTGAACTAATATGCATGTAGCATTTTGTCTCTTGGATGCAGTCATTTGTAGCTATAGATAACATAGTTAAATGATGCTAGCACCAGATTCAACACTTGGTGACAGAGCCATACAAATCATACAGAATGGGCAGAAAGTTTAGAGATAAGGAATGGGAGATATGGTGACTCAGTTCACAGGTAAACGAGTATGCCTACGGGCGACGGGTACCCGCGGGCGATGGGTATAGGCAAGGTTTTTCGCCCGTCGTCTTTCACGGGTATATCTGTGGGCGTAAATCGGGGTCGTGAGTACGAGTATAGATGAGCACTACCCGTACCCGCCGCGTCCGATTGCCATCCCTACCTGCCAGCCTACTATTATTTGTTTTTGTTCGTTGGTTCATTCGTGATTTATTCTTTATTGATTTCGTACAGTCTACGTTGGTAGATTGAAACAATTGGCCTGTTCTTTATTTATAGACCTTGTTTTTTAATGCATACTAATTGGCCTGTTTTTTTTGTTGAAGTCTATAGCTTTTGCTTCGGCTTGTGATTTTTGGACTGTTTGTGTGAGAGATTACAGAGTAACAGAAATTCACGTGCGATTTTTGCCGATATAAATAAAGTCGGTACAGTATATAATACAATTAACTAGTAGACCCTATTTTGAAAAGATACTCCATTTAAAAGTTAGTTACTGTAGAAAAGCCGAAAAGCAGCTTTTAGGAAAAAAAATGGACAGAGAGGAGGAATTGCAAACATAACCCAAAGAAACATGTATATGTGTCGTATAATATCTATTTCTGTTTGATGAGCTGGATAAATCATACATCACAGAGCACCATGATATACCCTACGTTTATGCAGATCACTCGTGCTGGTTTCGCCTACACCAAGATTACCATTAAAAAAATATCACCTACCAGGCTATCACCTCCGTGATACGATGCCGATAAAACATAGTAAAACTCAGTAAGCTTGCTTGCTAGTTGCTACTACAAAGGATTGACCAATGATGGAATCAAAGCATGGTGAAAGGAGACCGGCCGGGTCCGTCCGATCAGTACCACCGGTAGACGACGTACTTCCGGCGGGGCTGAGGCCGCTGGCAGAGCATGAGCAGCACCAGGGCAATCATCAGGGCCAGCAGGAACCCTTTGGGGTAGAACCAGCCACCGTCGTCGCCGCCGCCGCCGTTGCACCCCATGCAGCAGCAGGATCCCATGGTGTCCACACCTCACCACACCCCTTTTCGGAGAGAGGAAGAGCTCGGTCTGAATTTGTGATGGTGTGTGTTGCTTAGGACCCCAGAGGAGAGGATATAAGCCCTTGTTTACTACCATCCACATGCGCAAGTCCAAGAAGACTAGACCAGTCCAAGGTCGCTGGGTCTTGGCACGCGTAGCACACGTCACAGGAGAGTTCATTGAAAATTCCTTCGGTTCCCTTCCTGTTGCAAGGGTTGAAGAGTTCTTTTTATTATTATTAGTTGTTGCGATGTCATTTTCAATTGCCACTGGAATTCCGCTTGAGGTGATGGATAGTTTTGGCCCCAACTTTAGACGAGTTCGAGGTACTAGGCATTCGTCCTTGCGATTAGTATATGCAACGGTATCCATTTGACCAAAATATTGAATGAGTAAAAGAATTTTACTGCATGCGAGGATACCAATGATCTCTACTTGTTCTATGGTTGTTTGATTTGTTCCACTACTGAGGGCTCTGAAATGCACAAACATAGACAGGTTGTTTGTTCGTCTTACTTCCGGTTTCAGTTGGATGGGAGCAACCTGCAGTTGAGAAATTCAGTTCTGTTCTAGAACATATGCTGTACGACCAGATGTTAAAAACCGATTCTTCGGTTCTACAATCATCGAGCTAAGCAATCGTGATAGCAACAACCCTGTCTTATGACCATGGTATTGCTGTATTAGTACCAGAAAACAAAATATACGATGTCCGTTCAAGATTATGCTGAACCAAGTCATCAAAAAGTAATAAAGCTTTCGGAGCAAATGTACTTTGAAAGAAAGATAAAATAGATGCTGAACCAAAAGGGAACCAAAAAATAAGGAGGCATGCAACAGCATATCAGTCAAAAACTTGCGGAAAGTTGACAACTCAAAATTCAGGAACTCAGAATGGCAAACTGAGGGCAAGCACCGAGCGGAACAAGATATACACCGTCTCACAGTACAGTGACTGCTTACTTTGAAATAGTAAGAAAAGAAAACGAAATCACTACTACTACTCACGCATTTCTACGATCCCCTCACTATTGCAATTCATTTGGAGCCAGAAGAATTGTACGATATGAGAGAATGCTAATTGCTAAGACCAAGGAATTCTGTGAGGCTTGGGTACTCGGCCTCACACCCGATCTCAGCCCGAGTTTTCGAATTCTCCATCCTCTTCCCTAATGGACCATCAGTACCCGCAGTTAAGACAGTTCAAAGATTGTGCAAGAGATACTAATGCCTGCGCACTAAAATATGAGACATCGGAGCAGGTAGAAAACTAACCAGTAAAACATTGAAACTTTGTGTCAAATTTTCCACTTCTGTTAACAGAGTCCATTATTTCTTATCTGCAAAGTTGAAATTCTTCATTATAATTTCTTGTCCGCCGCCTCCTACTGCTCATCTTCCCTCTCCAGCTTGCCACCGTCGCCCCCCAGCTCAGGCCAGTGTCCTTCTCCCTTCTCCTCTGTTCTTCCTCCTCTAATTGATTTGCTTTACTATGCTTCTTACTCTGATTTGCTCTGGTTCTTACTCCGATTTGGTCTGCTTCAGCTCTCTGCCTCTACCACTGCTTTGCTCTGTTAAATATGTCTATACGTCAGGGTGCTATTTGTAACATGTACATGTACATATGGCCTATGGCCTATTGGAATCGATAGAAAGCCTCATTCTAAACATGGTATCAGAGCCAGCTTAGGGTTGGGGTTTCTTTGCTGCCGCCACCGCTGCTGCCCTCCCCTTTCTCTCCACCTTCCACTCTCCCCTCATCTTTCGCCGTGTCTGTTGCGCCACCTCTCACGCGCACTGGCCTTCTCGCTGCAGGCTCCCGACAGTCACCGTCGCTGTTGTCCCCACGCTGGATCCCCTTCTCCCTGCTTTCGCCTCCCCTGCTCTTGCCCCCACGCTCCTGGAAGGACCCCGAGGGCTGCGTCATCTCTGCCACCACCCACGCCGATGTTGCCTATGACCTCCCATGCGCCCGGCCACCTCCCTGTGTGCCTCCTGCGGCCTGACATGCCGCCGTAGCCTCCGCTGCACCCGACCGCCTACCTATGGGCCTCCGACAGCCCCAGACATCGCCGCAACGGGCTTCTTGGCCGCCGTCAGCGCCTTCTTCCCAGACATATCCTTGGCCGATGTCTTTTCTACCTTCGTCGAGCGGGACCGTGCCGGCAGAGAGGTCGCCTTCGTCTTAGTCACAGCAGCGGCCTTCGGCTTGGCTACCGCCTTGGGTTTAGCAACCGGCTTGGCGAAAGCATTGAGCTTTGCTGCTGCCTTTGGCTTGGCAGCGGGCTTGGCTGCTACCTTTAGCTTCCCAGGCGACCCTGCTCCTCTAGCTTAGCCCTGCCCCAGCAACCCGGCCGACCACCTCCAGGCTGCCCAGGCCCCATATCTGGTCCGATCTGCTACAGCTGGCCCTCCAGATCATTCCATTGCTTGGGATGGCTACCGTCGATGGCTCCTTCGCCATCCCGCTCCCCTCGTTTCGTTTCGACGGGACAAACTTTTGGGAGTAGGCTGTTCACTTAAGGATTCACCTCAACAGCCAGCGTCTATGGGGTTATCTTGCTGGCGAGCATCCCTGTCCGCCTCAGCCAAAGCCACCCGTTCCACCCGCTCTTCCTGCTGATGCAGATTAGGCGGCTCAGGCGGCGACTATTACTACACTGGAGACCTTGGAGCTCTACCAGTCTGAGTTGCATACCTACGAGAGACGGCAGGAGGCCGAGGCTCGTGCTACCGCCATCCTGGTGGGTACCATGCCTGTGGCCATCTCCATGGATGTGGCGGAGTTGACAACAACACAGCTCATGTGGGATCACCTACGAGCTCACTACCAGCCAACGAGTGATGCTATATATATCTCCATTGTGCACCAGGCAAACTCTCTTTAGCAGCTTGATGCCACCGTCGATGACTTGTACTAGTAGATGTCAGCTTAACTCTTTGGAGCCGGATGTCTGCTGAACCTGTCCCTGCCGTGTGCGGCTTCACGCTCACCAGGAGACTCACCGTCTCTACGATTTCCTGACACGTCTCCGACCCGAGTTTGAGATTGTGCAGGCTCAGCTCTTGACTCGTCACCGACGCCCGAGCTTAGTGGAGGCTCTCACGACTATGCGTGCTGAGAAGGCTCGCCATCGTGGCATGGTTCAGATGCAGGTTCTCTTCTCTGCTTCAGCACCTGCCACCTCGCCTGCTCCTTCAGCACCGGCCGTGATCTCTCCTCTAGCTCCCAGTGCACCAGTGGTTGGTGCTTCTACTGTGGGTCTTCACTATACCTACTGCCAGCATGATGATCACCTGTATAAGGACTGCTACAAGTGGAGGGACCAGGGTCGTCGAGGTGGACATCCCCCGAAGGGCTTTGGCGGTTCCTCCTACTCATGAGCTGGCACCTCTCGCCAGGGCTCCTCCGGTGATGTCGCACAGCATCTCCTCTCACTCCAACAGCGCCTTGGTGTTGGCTTGTCCTCAGATTATTTAGGATCGGCTCATCTGGCTCTTGCTTCTCAGTTGTCTTCCATGCCTCCGCCTCCTCCCTCGTTAGGTATCCTGTCTCCGTGGATCTTTGACTCTAATGCTTCTTTTCATATGACACCAGATTCTACCTACCTCACCTCGCTTCATCCCACAGTTTTCACTTCCACTATTCATACTGCAGATGGTACCTCTCTTTATGTGGCAGGTCGAGGCACCCTGTCTACTTCCTCTTTTCATGTTCATGCAGTCTCATGTTCCTCAGCTTACTATGCAGCTTATGTCGACTGGTCAGATCACTAATCATAACTATCATGTTATTCTTGAGTCTGACTCTTGTTCTGTTCAAGACCGCCACACAGGGACTCTACTTGGTACTGACCCTCGGCGTCGTGATTCGCAACGTCTTTGGGAACTCGATCGGTTTCATCTGCCTTCTGCTATCTCCACCAGCCAGTCAGCCCCTGCCACTACCTCTGCCCTTGCCACGTCCTCCACTACCTCCTTTGCTCGGTGGCACCATCGTCTCAATCATCTTTACGGATCACGTCTATCATCACTAGTCGATCGTGGTGTTCTTGGGTCTGTCTCAGGGGACACGTCTTTACATTGCATGGGTTGCAAACTTGGCAAGCAGCTGCAGCTTCCCTATCCCTCTACTGATTCTATTTCTACGCATCCTTTTAATCTTGTACACTCTGATGTTTGGGGCCCGACTCCCTTTGTTTCGAAAGGGGGTCATTGATATTATGTGATCTTTATTGATGATTATTCTCGCCATACTTGGATCTACTTCATATCCTCTCGCAGTCAGGTTCTCTCTATTTACCAAATGTTCACCACCATGGTTTGCACTGTTTGATTTGCCCATTCGTGTGTTTTGTGCCGACTCTGCTGGTGAGTATTATTCTGTCGCTTTCTCGCTGAGCAGGATACTCTTCCCAAGTATTCTTGTCTTGGTGCTCACGCTCAAAATGGTGTCTCTGAGTGTAAGCATTGTCAGTTACTTGAGACCGCTCGTGCTCTCATGCTTGCCTCTTCTGTTCCCCCTCACTTCTGGGCTGAGACTATTTCCACTACTGTTTTTCTTATCAACATGTAGCTTTCCACTGCCCTTCAGGGGGTCTGCTCCTGTCGAGCATCACTATGGTCGAGTCCTAGAGCACAATCACCTTTGCAGTTTCAGCTGTCTATTTCATCCTTCTTCCACCTTGTGAGCGCACCAAGTTAACTGCTCAGTCAGTTGAGTGTGTTTTCCTTGGGTACAGTTTTGAACATAAAGGTTATCGCTACTACAACCCTTTTGATGCAGGATGAGGATCTCTTAGGATGTCACTTTCGACGAGTCCCAACCTTACTACCCTTGTTCCCCCACAATCCGGTCCGATTCTCTTGTTGAGTCGCTCTTCTTTCTGACTTTTCCTGACTCTGTCTTTCCTTACTATTTCGCGTCATTCTCCACCTTCTTCGCCTCCCTCTTCTCTGACTGCACCTCTTCCACCTCCGTCGGAGTTTTCCTTCCCAATCTTTTGTTGAGATTTCACCCTTTCCTCTGCACTACTCTTGTCATCCTCGGTCTATTCCTTCTCTAGTCGAGCATCCATCCTTGCTGGGCCCTATTCCCAGCTCTTCTTCTATGTCCTTGCTGGGTCCCACTCCGCCTTCTTCTCCTAGATACGATCTTCGTGATTGTCACACTGTCAGGCTATTGCTCACCCTGAGTGGTAGCTTGCGCTGTCTGAGAAGATTGCTACTTTGAAGCGTACTGGCACTAGGGATCTTGTGCCTCTACCTACGCGTGTCACTCCCATCACGTGCAAGTGGGTGTACAAGATCAAGACCCGCTCGGATGGTTTCCTTGAGCGCTACAAGGCTCATTTTGTGGCACATGATTTTTAGTAGAAGCATAGTTGTGACTACGATGAGACCTTTGTTCCTATCGCTCACATGACCACCATTCGCACTCTCCTCCCATCCCCCAGTTGGACATCAAGAATGCTTTCCTCAATGGCGAGCGTGAGAAGGTCTATATGCAGCCACCCTCTAAGTATTGTCCCTGATGGTATGGTCTATTGCCTTCGTCACTCTCTCTATGGGTTAAAATAAGGCCCTCGTGCTTGGTTCGCCTACTTCTCCTCTGTTGTCACTGCGCTGGCTTCTCCGCTAGTGATCACGACCCTGCCCTCTTTGTTCATACCTCTCCTTGGGGTCAGACGCTCCTCCTTCTATATGTCGATGATATGATTATTACTGGTGATGACTTTTAGTACATTTCCTTTGTGAAGCGTCTCAGTGAGCAATTCCTGATGTCTGATCTGGGTCCTCTTCGTTATTTTCTTGGGATTGAGATCACTTCTATACTTGAGGGCTACTATCTCTCCCAGGAGTATTACATTCAAGATATCCTTACTCGCGCTTGTCTCACTGATCAACGTGTGGTGGATACTCCTATGGAGCTTGGTGTTCACCTTCAGCCTACCGATAGTGAGCCCCTCGAGGATCCCACTTGCTACCGCCATCTGGTCGGGAGCCTTGTCTACCTTGGGATCACTCGCCCCGACATCTCTCACTCAGTTCACATCCTGAGTCAGTTTATCTTTGCTCCCACTTAGCCCCACTAGTCACATTTTTCGTGTTTTGCGATATCTTCGCGGGGCCATCACTCGTCGCATTTTCTTTCCTCGCTCCAGTTATTTGTGGCTTTAGGTAGACTCTGATGCGACCTAGGCTAGCGATCATTCTGATCACCGATCTCTTTTTGCCTATTGTGTTTTTCTTGGTTTTTCCTTGATTGCCTAGAAAACCAAGAAGCAAACTGTCGTTTCTTGCTTAAGCGTTGAGGCTAAGTTGAGAGCCATAGAATCGTTGACAACTGAAATCACTGGCTTCGGTGGCTACTTGAGGATTTCGGTGTTTCCACTTCTGCACCGACTCCTCTCTTGTCCAACAGTACTGATGCGATTAGCATTGCTCGAGATCCTGTGAAGCATAAGCTCACCAAGTACATTAGAGTAATGCTTCGTACATGCGATCGCAGGTGCAAGACAAAGTTGTTGATCTTCAGTACATGCCTTCGAAGTTTCACTTAGCCGATTTTTTCACCAAAACACAGACTAGAGTTCAACATAGCTTCTACCTCTCCAACTCAGTGTTGTTGATTCATCATAAGTTTGAGGGGGGTGTTAGATACGTCTATAGCTTAGGGTGCTATTTGTAACATGTACATGTACATATGGCCTTGGCCCATTGGAATCGATAGAAAGCCTCATTCTAAACATGCTCTCTGCCTGTGCATTTGTTGCTCTGCTTTTGTGCTTACGTGCTTGTGCTTTTGTGCTATTATGGACCATATTATGACAATGTTAGTTAACTTCGTTGCTATTTGGAGAATTTGTGCTATGTTTATTTAATTCCTTGCCATATGAGGTATATTTATTTAATTCCCTACCTTATGAGGTATTATATGAGGTCCATTTATTTAACTCTCAGCCATATATAGTATTTTTTTATTATTTTTATTACTATCGTCTAACTCTTGCCATATTGGGCACCTAGGCGTCTTGGCATCCCGCGCTCGCTGTGACTTGCCGGAGCACCGTGACAATCTTGGTTTTACATATAACAAATCATCTCATTATCCTTGAATGGTTTTTAGTAAATAAACCATAAAACTTTAAGGGCCAATTGGGATGAGTTGTTTCAAGCACGGTGCACATCGCAAATTCATTGCTTAATTAAAATCAAAAGTTGAGCATGTAAAGTCCTATGGCTGTATGGCCACATGTAACTGTATTAGCATCCAGATGTATTCACGTAATCCATTTGTAAATACATAAAAAAGCCCAGCAAGTCCTGGATCAATCATGTCACACCACACATTCCCTCTCTGCATGACAGTATGATACTGACATCATCACTGGCCACAATCATTGCTGCAGTTGAACCAGCATGCTGGTCTCCCAAATGCTTGATCAACCATCATCTCAGGTTGCTTCCTGGCCTGAATCACTATTGACGTTACTATCGCCACTCATACATTACATCCACCGCCATCAATGTCAAGGCACTGATCTCAACTGATGTTCACTAAGATATATGTGCCCTAAGGTTTATAACAGACATTAAACTGACAAAATTCAATCTGTCCAGTTTACAGGTAGGTTTGGTCTGGATATGAAACCTCAAAATCAAATAGCCCAGACATGGGACAGTCACCCCAAACTGGGTATTGCTATCAATGGTCCTAAAATTGTTCGCTCTAGAATTGTTCTGCAAAACTGATGCAAAACTCTCGCCTACCCTCCACAAGAAACTAATACGCACCCAAGACAATGTTGCTAGAGGCATATTGTTAGTATTATACTATCATGCACTAGAAGCAAATAAATTTGGAGAATTTTATGTTTTTTAAAAAAGGGACTTTTTTCCCTAAGACAATCTATTGCATGGAATCATCATTATAATTGCACTCATTTACCTCACATTCCCCGGGTAATCATCAGAACGAGATGGAGGCGCGCAGAAAACAGCATATGGAACCTTCTGAGGAATAGTGGATCCCTTCAAGGAGGGAATGATTCCCATATTGATTAGCTCAGTGTGATGATCTGTGCTTGCAGTCTGGCCAAAAACTTTGCAACCTGGATGTTCCTACAGAATATGAAAAGTATACTTAATTAGAAAAATTAACAATATAGCTTCAATTTTTCCTCTTACAAAGACTATAGAAGCAAAAAAAATGTAAGAGATGCTATAAAGTCACCCCTTTGACAGAAAAGATTATGTTTAACAACCTGATGTTGGAAGGTGGTTCTTGAAGTTAAAAGGCAATAGTTTGGCCAGGTAAACTTGAGATATATCAACCACAGCTAGTAATAGAAACATTAACAATATAGCTTCAATTTTTCCTCTTACAAAGACTATAGAAGCAAACAAAAAAAAAGAGTAAGAGATGCTATAAAGTCACCCCTTTGACAGAAAAGATTATGTTTAACAACTTGATGTTGGAAGGTGGTTCTTGAAGTTAAAAGGCAATTGTTTGGCCAGGTAAACTTGAGATACATCAACCACAGCTAGTAATACCTTTTGCCACTTCTCCGCTACCAGTCGACCAAGCACACCAGGGCCCACAATCAGTAAATCATTCTGGCCAACAATGTCGGTGCCGGACATCTTGGCCCCTGTGTCGTGAGATACCCCTAGGAGCAACAAAGACCGAAAAAAGGGTCAGTTAATTGCAAGCTCACTGTGGAGTTCCCTATTGGGAGAGAAAGAACGTGACACTAGAGCCTCTACCAGTTATATAGCCTTCAGCACATAGAAACTAGCTAATGTCTAATTGCGGGCAGCTTGATCTTCAAAGCCCCCAAGCCCAATAATTCTGCCTTACTACCACTCTTCTTGACCTTTTCCTGCAACCCTCGCTCCCACAGTGTGCACAGAGCATGCACAAACTATCTCATTACGGTAAACCATTTTCCAATTCCTACCTACTCTGTATATCTGTGGTTGTAGAACAAAGGAATACAGAATGAAAATTAACACCCAAAGGAAACCATATCCTTTTTCTTAAAAAAAGGAAACCCATAAGCATGTAAATTCATACGCCAATGATCAAGCAGGCAGCAATTGAGAACAAACAAGATAGTACTAGATTAAGAGCTCCCAGCTTTACTAATATCAGAATATTATGAAACCAAATGTAACTAGAAGAAAATAATGCGTTCTACCTCACTGAAATCTTCCATGTGCAAGATCCGCTCTACAGATATTAAATAAAAAAGATCTTGATCTATGTCCTCCCCAAATTTCTTTTGCCACCTAGTAGAAAGCTTCTGCTATCAAGTAAATCTGTTCCATGTCCCTTCATAATCCATTCCACCTTGACTCGAGGTGATAAACTGCCACATACAAGTAGAGGATACTGGCTAATGTTGGCACATCAATCATTACATGAGATGATATACTACTCCAAATGGAACTACTCATAAAGTAGTTGCTTTTTAATACGAAGATTGGCACAGTTGTAAAACCTACAGTTTGGAACTCTGAAAGGGATTTCAGATTTTGACAGCAAAACTGGAGCGCAGTTGAAAAAAAAATGACTCTTCATTCAATGCCAATGGTCAATCAAGTAACGGTGAAGCCAGGGCAGGGCAGGCAAGGTGCACTCCAAACAAAGAAGACACAAGGAAAGAAGAGGGGCAGGGTGACAGGGTCAGTGAGATGGTTACCGAGAGAGGCGGCGACGGGCGAAGAAAGGTCGGGGCCGGGGCGGGAACCAGGCTGGAGGCGGCGGCGGCGGCTCCCATTTCGCCGGACGGGATGGGTAATTGGATGGATTACGGGAGGAGGAATGGCGGACAATGGAAACGGATTGGCCACGGGGAGTTTGGTCCACGGCCCGGCCCGGCCCGGAGGGTATTGCTGGTACCCGGCACAAAGGCCACATTCGGAACCGTTGATTTTGGCCTGGAAGTATCCGGGCCTACACCGCCGCTGCTACAGGGCCCTACGCTCGCCGTGCCTTTCTGTGAATCGGTGTTTGCCGCCGTGACTCCGTCGATCCCAGGGTGTGCTGCTCAACACTTCTTTCCAAGCAAATTTCACTTAGAACCTGCTCAAAAGAGTTTTTTAGTGATATATAACTGAAAAGCACTGTAGTTAATTGAAAAAATATTGTAGCTGATAGAGACTTATTTAACATAATTAAATTTAAAAATTTTAAAAATAGAAAAAACATGTTAGTCTATCACATATAATACCAACAAATACGAGAAAAAAGAACTGGCAAAGAACCTAAAAAAAGCCAAAAGTATAGAAAAAGATGAAATTTATGAATAGTGCAAAATAAGTCAGAAGTCCAAACTATAACGAACGGGGCCTAAGGTTCTTATATCTGGATACAGAGTATTTTTGAAGCTTTTAGAAACGCTGTCAGTTTCTTAAAAATACCTTGGTATAAAAAACTTTGAGGTGCTTGAGTATATCAAACTTTGTAGTTTTATAAACCATAGTATGTCCAATACCATAATATGGAATTTTTTTAAAAAATCTACCCGAGACCTCTTTTTGAACAAATCGCACCTTCTCGGACCCCGATGTCCCGTCTCCACGTGTGCATGGCCGTAGGCATCAACTCGTTTCATCTCTATTTCTCTAACGTACAAAGCTCGTAGGGTAAAAAGAACACTGCATCATCGATTGATCTTAAGGCAGCCAATCAATGCACTGGGTTTCTAAGATTTGATAAGTAAATCTAGCAACAAAAACAGTAATATACATGCATGAGCATGTATTAAGGCATAACTAGTTTTCTTAATAACATCTAGTTACCATAACAAGTACTTCTTTAAAAAAAACTGTATAAAATATTGTAGTTCCACAACACACCGTGGTTTTTCTTAAAACTATAAAATACTGTAGCATTCATAGACTGTAGTATCTTATGGGCGGTACGTGAAAATCTGTGGTTTATAAATGCTATAACATTCAAAGATCCCCTTAAATGGTTGGAATTGATGATTTACCGCTCAATTCGTTCCCTCATCTATATAACGCCATTTTCATCCCTTTTTCCTCATTTTCTTGCTTTTTAAGCCCTTTTGCCACTTGAAATGACCATTTTACCCCTTTCCTTGGGCTAGATCGAACTGAACGAGGACGCTTAGGCTATATCACTAGCTAAGGGGCTGTTCTTTAAGTTAAAAGTTGACGGTTTTTTATTTTTGTTATAATACCTAACTTTCAAACAGAGTATTTTCTCAAGACGAGGTCTACAAGTTAAACAATGTACACGTTAAAAGCCCAACATCTGTATCAGCCAAAATCACAAGTGAGTATCTGTCTTTCCGTAATCTGTACCGTAAACAGCCAAATTTCAAAAATTTCAGCCAAAAGCCATAAGCCACAGCCGAAAAGAATTGGCCCTAAGTCCGAACAGCAGACTGTAGGCGTCGACCCCTCCCCGTGTGCGCCCCTCTCCTCCTCTTTAATGTCCCAAACCTTTTTCAATATTATCCACTCGTTTTGGCATGGCTTCTAGCTTCTATCTTTTAATTTACTATTCCTTAATTTTTGTCTTTTTCTTTTTTAGCTTTTTTGGTTTTTCCTTTTCTTTTTCCCTATTCCTTGGTATTATCTGTGATGGGCTAACATATTTTTTATTTTTATATTTAATTACGCAAAATAAGCCATCATCAACTACAGTGAAAAATAAATCAGTTACAATGAAAAAAGCCATAAGTCATCGTCAAACTGAGCATCACCATAGTACAGAGAAAACAAAGAAAGAAAGAAAGAAAGAAGGGAAAAAAGAAATTTGTGACGGAGTCAGTCGCGGCTGTGCATGCTGGGTATAAAAGAGAATGTGACATCTCTAAATTTTATGTGTGAATTAATAAGATAAAATTTAATATTAATGCTAATCGGGCCTAATGGGCCAAGTATAGGCGAATCTAGTCCTAATCGAAGCCTAATCCGAGTTAGGGTAAGAACCAAAGTAGAATATTAGTCTAAATCCTAACCCTTGTTACTTAACTAAATTCTCCCGTGCGTAGCGCTCAACGCGCCGCCGCCGATAGTCGTGCCTCCTGCCCTCGATGCAAGTCATGCTCATGGCTAGGGGTGCAAATGGATCGGATTCGGACGGATATTGTTGTTACCATATCCTAACCCATATTTTTTTCTCCGGATTCGGTACCAATCGGATTCGGTGCAGGATCGGTCGAGATTAACCCGTTTGCACTCCTACTTGTTTGTAAAGAATGCATGCAGTACAGCGAATAGAGTATGAGGACGTACTGTCAAGAACTTGATGTTACTACTTAATAGCTGATGTGGAAGATTTTATTTTACCATTGCAAAAGAAAATGAAACGTCAAATAGTAGCACTAAACTGAAATCAAACTTGAAAACGTATCGGATTCGGACGGATATTGCTATTGCCATATCCTAACCCATATTTTTTCTCCGGATTCGGTACCAATCGGATTCGGTGCCGGATCGGTCGGGATTAACCCGACCCATTTGCACCCCTACTCATGGCCCATGCAGCATCGCCGTGCATGCACATGCATGAGCCTCCTGTTGCATGCTACAACGTGGGCTACTAGCCGAGCCTCTGCCGCCCCCGCATGCATGCATGCTGCATCGTTGCCACTACATGCGCAGTTGTCGCTGCTACTGCGATACTGCTGCTGCCTTGTTATGTCCAGTAGGTTGACAAGGAGGCATGGAAGGATAGAGAGGAGAAAGAAGATGAGCTCGTTGTTATTGTCGTTCTCACCGTCTTCAATATTTGCATCTAGGGTAACAAACCAAGAACTTTTTCTTCACCACTTCATCAATTGGATAGAGATTAGAGTGGTGATTATTAAGCGTAGATGGGTCATGATATCGTGGGTGATAAATCAGACGGTTTAGAAACCATCTGCGATGAGAGTTTAAAACTGTCTGTGATGACCCTCTTTATGATAATGTATTTAGTTTCGTTCTTACGGAGATGACAAATTTTACGTTCTCGGTCGTGAGTTTCTCATTCCAGCCGGATTGGATCCACAAACCACTTAAACCATGCCTATTATGCTTCATATTCTACTGTACAATTCTTGCCATTCCATCACCTATGTGGTGAGCGATATGGCGCTCTATATAATGGTCAAACCCTACTTGCCACGTGTTTTGAATGCTTGATCTCTGGAGCTACTAAACTAGGTATTCGACTCCCTCCTAAACTTATCAACATCGTACTAGTGTTGGTCAGCATATACTATTTTGCCACCTCAAACAGTACAAAGCAGCCCTGCATTCCATACCACCTTTCATACCGGTCAATACCGACCATATCGTCCCTATATCGATCATTACCAACCATATCGGCCCCGATACCAGACAATACTAGCCATATTGGTAGAATTGATAATACCGTCTTTTGAACTCATTGAACTAGTTGATCATATTACTATGTATTTAAAGTAATATTACAACTGAAATTTAGTGTATAACTGTATATATAAGTAAACATATAGAGAATTACTAACCAGCGTGCAGGTGTAAAATACGCGAGAAAGTTACTGTCATTTTTTAGTGAAGCTATCATCGGTTCTGAATGAAGTTATTGTCAAACATTCACAGTGCCGGAAAGCTACTATCATTTCTGAATGAAGTTACCATCAGTGGTGAGTGAAGTTACTGCCGAAAGCTCATAGTACATAGCCAATAATAACTTTCTTCATAACAAACAATAACTTTCCTCACAATAGAAAATAACTTTTCGGAGCGCAAAATAGCGCTATCATAAAACACACACACACACACACACACACACACACACACACACACACACACACACACATATATATATATATATATATATATATATAATACTAAAATCTAGAACGATACATTGGTATAGTCTGGTACCGAAATGTACTTTTCCAAGAGCCAAGCCAGTATGGTCACTAGAATGGTATTGACACATATGCCCCTTCCCCTGATCTTCCAAACCAAACAATAGGGTTTATTTGTAATGCAGAAATGAAAAACAGACAAACTGAAAAAAAACACAGGAATATAACAAAATGAAGATACAAAACAGATGACTAAGAAACAGAGGAAAATTAAAGAACTGATGTTTGGAACATATGGGGAAAAAACACAGGAATTGTACACTCATTTGTTTAGATTAAATGACCGCTATCTTTTTTTCATTTGTAAGGCCATTCTCAGTGGAGAGTTTTATGGCGTTGTTTTCAAAACTACTATATCATGTAAAATGAAATAAAATATGGATGAAACATCTATCCTCAATGCATAGTTTCATTCTATTGTTTCATAGATATTTAATTTCATAACTCATATGGAGTTGGTAATCGTGCCAAGAGAGTTTCATCTAGATGAAACTCATTTCTTCTCTCTCTTCTTAAAAATATTACCATATCATCAAAAATGCCTATGTGGCAGTCTATTAAATGCAAATAAAACTCCCACTGAGACTGATCTAATGCATTGACAGAAGGGCCCGTGCTGTTAACTAATAATTTAGAGAAAAAAACGCCACAAGGAATCGTTTCTTTATTGCTTTGTCCCTGTCCCCTCCCATTCAGTTCCTCATTCTTATCCCAAAACACAAGCACTCAAAAAAAAGCACCATTTTATTCGCCTCGCCGGCGCATCCTTCCTCATCTCCTACAAATAGAGTCTATAAATCAATTACAGTAAATATTATATCGATTTTATTTATATCGGCCAAAATTGTATGTGAGATAGTTACTTGAGATAGAGAGCCTATTTTTTGTCTTTTGGTTTATACTACAGTAATTAGTTTTTAAACGGAGTGTTTTTTAAACAGATTCTACAAGTCAATTATAGTAGAAATTATATCGACTTCAGTTATATCGGCTAAAATCGTACGTGACGATATCTCTATGTACTCTCTCGCAAAAAAACAAAATTTAAAAACCATAAGTTATAAGTTACGGTAAAAAAAAGAGCCCAGGCATGCCATAAATTGATTGATTTATTTATTTATCTTTCTAGAAGCCAAGAGTCGAAATTCCGGCCTCACCATCTTCCCAGGGAACAGTGGCAGACGCAGGAATTTTAAAATGGGTGTTCGAAGTTGCAAAAATATTTTTCAGTACAAAACATAAAGATCTACAGTATTAATAGTTAACATACAATTGTTCGTACTGGGGATAACATGTCAAATAATATAAAGAAATTACAAAACAATTGTAAAAGTTCACAAACAATCGACATTAATATTAAAAAAAAAGGCAAAGGTTTTTATCTTCATATATCCACATTCAATTACCATACGATTCACGGTTAGGATGTTGTATAAATATAATTGGTAACCATACACTAGAAATATTCAATAACATGTTTGGATGACCATAAGTTAACCAGAGCAGTAAATTTCTTATTACCAGTGGTACATATTCCATTCCATTCTTCATACTGTGCATTTCCTTAAGTAGCAATGTCGGCAAAAATTTTGGCAAACAAGTAGAATGTTAGAATATGATTACTTGAACTTACTGTTACTGTGCAGTCCAATTCTCATATTCCATTCTTCATACTATGAATTTTATGGCTGGTTTTGTGACAATACTGAGATTTTAAATAAATTACAATCCATTTAACAACTTATGTATAGGTTTTCACCACAAGTTTGGTCAGAAAGTTACCAGTTCGGCCGGAGCTGAAGATTGCTTGCACATCATCCACGGAACTCCAGGAGCGGAGGGCCGGAGCGCGAGTCCCGGAGAGCCCAGATCAGCCGTGAGCCGGAGGGCGAGGCGCGGCGCGCGGCGCCGAGCGGAGCGAGGAGGCGCGGAGCGAGGCGTGAGGCGGAGCGGAGGCGGTGAGGCGAGGTGGAGGAGGCGAGGCGAGCGAGGCGAGGGCGGAGGAGGTGAGGCGAGCGAGGCAGAGGCGAGGAGGCGAGGCGAGGCGAGGAGACGAGGCGAGCGGCGAGCGCCGAGCGAGATCGACGCGGCGGCGGGCGAGGCGGGGTCGGCGCCGAGTCGCCGCTAGGGTTAGGGTGGATTGCTCGGGCAGTCGGGCGGGATTTGGGGACCAGGGGAATGGGGGCCGGGGGAGCAGACGCGCAGCAAATGTGGGCTGGGTTGGCTTCACGCGCACGCGGACGCACCGACGCAGGTTCGCTCGGGCCGGTCGGTAGATTTATGACCCGAAACAGTTAAACTGACCCAGTTATATATATATATATATAATATACCTCATATATACTAGGTTTTTTGTCAAATTTTTTTGGTGTTCAGCTGAACACCTATGAACCACTGTAGATCCGCGCCCTGGTAGAGAAGTAGAAAGATTATCTCAGGCAAGCAGTAGGGTGCACTCACCTCACCTGTCACTAGTTGTGCGAGTGGGGCGGGCTGCGGACAGCCCGCGGCCACTCGCGCTGGCCACCTTTGCTTTGCGGTTGCCGTAGCCCGCAAAGAAACAACCGCGTGCAGTTAAAGTGAGTTTGAAGGCTGGCCCGCATCATATCATACCCACCTCCTGATTAGCACATGTATACTAACAATACATCAGCAGTGCTAACGCAGTACCACTAGCAGTACTAACACGGTTTGGTGGTTAATGCTTTAGAAAAATCCTAAAATAATACTGTAAAATCCAAAAGGACATTAATACTCGGAAAAGTATTTTAACAGGTAATTAGTTGACACGAATACTTCAACACTTAACAAAAAATACATCAGCACTTGGATATGCTTTAGAACAAATTATATCAGTACTTAGTTGACACGAATACTTCAACATCTAACAAAAAAAAACTACATCAGCACTATCAACGTAGCCTCTGAAATAAGCTCTAAATATTTAGCATAAGCACATCTTTATCGCTGGTATCTTCAATGTAGACCTGAACTCGTTCCCGCATAAGTGAAAAGCATACAATGCAATGTTAAACAACCATCAAATAATGCTATACAGGGAAGTGTATCAAATGATCGATAGTTTCAAAATTATCACAACAATATGAAAGATCAATAGTTTCAAAATTATCACAAAACGACACCATCTGTTCTCGTTTTTTCCATTCATCTCTTACACATATTATCATCGGTACAAATAACCTTCCTGGACAAATACCACAAGAGAACTTAATTTTCAGAGGAATATTCACTGTCAAAATGAAATTGTGAGGAAAATTCATTCCAGAATGAATCTAACTATATCTCAATTACTTGCACGACTCATCCTTATTTTCCAGAATGAATTTAACCTTGTCGCTTGCACACGCATGTGGCCATCACTGGCTACCTGTATCACATCTCGCTAGTTGCCCTTGCATGCATGCAATTTTTTACTCCATTTGGGATGCACATCGAAGGATTAATACAATTTTTTACTTTTTGGATGGGGATTTGGGATTGATGCTTACTGCGGCACCGGATCTGAAGTACATACACATATAGGAAATTAGTACTGAACTACAAGTAATACTCTAATAGCAGCGCTAGTGTACTGCTGCTACTCTTATGGTTGAAGTGACGCAAAGGAAAAAGAAACTGAAAAGTGGAGTCGTCGTCGAGCGATGTGTGTTTCATGGATGTTAGGCTGTTGATTTGGTCTTTTTTATTTATGTATTATTTTGAACTGTAATTGTTGATAATTTTTTTAGCGTAATTTAATTTTAAAAAAAATTAAAATAAAAATAGGTTAGCTCATCACAGGCAATGCAAACGAATATGAAAAAAGAAAAAGACAAAAAAATCAAAAAATCAGAAAAATACGAAATTAAAGAATAATGAACTAGAAGTCAAAAAAATAGAAGCTGAAGCCGAAAAAAGTGGGGCGACTATTGTTTGCTATTTTCGAATTGATATATGTTCATGAATGTTGAATGAAGCAGAAAGACTTAAGTAACTTCGATAATTTCGCTATAAGACGGAACCATTCCATCTTTATTAATGTCAGCTTGTAACTTAACAATGTGAATGAATCTAACTATAGGTCAATTACTTGCATCCAAGACAAGCAGTCAGCACTTCAATAACTCAACATCTAACTTGACAATTTGAGTAAATCTAAGTATAGCCCAATTACATGTGTGACAAGCATGCGCATAACACAATCTCACAAACAGGCAGTAGTACTTCAAATACTGAAATACTTTAGATAATTCGTGCAATTACCTGTAAAATTTGATTGTTCTGATAGCTCTACTGCTGTCCCGTTGCATATAAAGGTACGAATAACTCTGCAATGTGGTCATGGTAAAAAAAATCTGTGTTAGCTCATGTGCAGCTGTGCATTTCTTTTCTTTCTAACAATTAACAAGTGGGCCATATGAATATACGATGCAGTGCTAAATGAATAAATCATTGGCGGTCAAAGACTCTGAAAGACTGACGTTAACAGTAAGATCAAGCACCATTATACCAAGAATAGAGCGTCCAAAAATAAGAAATGAAGCATGGATCTGAATGACATATTATTTGGAAGGATATAGTTTTACGTAGGGCTGGACGAAAAACTCGAAGCTCGTTAGCTCGCTCGGCTCGTGGCTGGCTCGGCTCGGCTCGTTAGGATTTTAGCTCGTTAGCTATAACGAGCCAACTCGAGCCAGCTCGCGAGCCGCTCACGAGCCAAACGAGCCATACTTCCAGGAATTTAGATATGCATATGCTGCTTCCATGGACCTAATTTGTACTCTATTGCATGTGTTAATATGTAAATTTGTACTCTATTGCACCCAAACGAGCCATGCATGTGTCAATTTGTACTCTATTGTACCCAAACGAGCCAAACGAGCTAAACAAGCCAAACGAGCCAAACGAGCCATGCTTCCATGGATGAATATATGATGGAGACATTTTTTGGCCCTGGCTCACGAGCCAAACGAGCTAACTCGAGCTTTTTACGAGCCGAGCCGAGCTAGCTTTTTAGCTCGTTAGTTATAACGAGCCAACTCGAGCCAGCTCGTTATCCTACCGAGCCAGACCGAGCCGAGCTGAGCCAGCTCGTTATCCAGCCCTAGTTTTACGCTTAGCTTGCATTAAAGATTCACATATGAGTAATCTGAGGAGACTACCTGAAGTTATCAATTAAAGGAGATGTAATCTGAGAAGGAGATTACCTGAAGTTATCAATTAAAGGAGATCATCACTATCCCTATCTTTATTTGTTGTGTTGTCATTAGCATCTAAAACATTGAAATTATTTAGCATAATATAAGCTAGAATTTTTAGTAAAGAGAAAGTAATGTACCATCAACTCGAATCCAATCTTGGAGACAAAATAAGAGGTTCTATAGTTTCGCTGGTCATATATATATATATATATATATATATATATATATATATATATATATATATATATATATATATATATATATATATATATATATATATATATATATATATATATATATATATATATATATATATATATATATATATATATATATATATATATATATATATATGTGTGTGTGTGTGTGTGTGTGTGTGTGTGTGTGTGTGTGTGTGTGTGTGTGTGTGTGTATGTATACTTTATCCATATCAATACCGTTGATTTGCTCGAGATTATAACGTTTGATGTGGGTATCTTCATATACCCATAAAAAAGTATGTTTGAGATGTCAAACTCCGAAAAAAATTAAATTCAACTTCAGTTTAATTAGTTTAAACTATTTTTATGGTATATACTCACTGTAGTCACATTGAACTCAAAAGTAGTTCAAAACTTACTTACCATAAATATATCAACAGTATAAAATATTTCCATACCCAAACTCAAAAAAATTATCAATCATACACGTGTATCGGACGATTCTTGATGTGGGTGCCTAGGCACCCAGGTGCCTTATGTAATTTTCCTACGCGCGCGCACACACACACACACACACACACACACACACACACACACACACACATATATATATATATATATATATATATATATATATATATATATATATATATATATATATATATATATATATATATATATATATATATATAAAGCTTGATGGGTTTTTATGAACTAGTGATCAGTTGGTCTTTTTTTTGTGGCTTATGGCTGAAAGCATCAGAATTGATGAAAAAAACAATGTAGCTAACAGAGGCTTATTTAGCATAATTAAATTTAAAAAATTAAAAAATATAAAAAAATATGTTAGTCTATTACGTATAATACAAATAAATACGGGAAAAAAAGAACTGGAAAAAAGCACAAAAAACCTCAAATTCAGAAAAAAAAACAAAATTTTTAAATAGTAAAAAATAAATTAAAAGTTACAAATTTAAGCCAAATTGATCAAAGCCTAGTGGACTAGGCTAGCAGTTTAGCGGCCGTCACCGTCCAACATGAAGAAACCGTGTGCGCTGCACACAGATGATAGGTTGGTACCTACCGCCTGCGTCTGTAGGGTAGTAGGCCCATATATAATATTAAATCGAGCAAATGTCGAGGGTGCAAGCGTAATCTCACCACGCGCCCACACAAGAAAAATATCCCAAAGCATCACCACTCCACACTGGCTCACCCACCACCGAAGCAGATAAGATAAACATCACACTCCCTGAGCGCAAGAACCACAGCGCCCATCAATCACAAACCCAAAACCATCCACCCAGCAGCTCAAGAAGCCGAGGCCACAGAACGGTCAGCGAGATGAGCGTGGTGATCCTCGACGGCTCGACGGTGCGCTCCTTCGTGGCGGACGAGGCCGCCTTCGAGCGCAGCGTGGACGCTCGCTTCGCCGCGCTCGACGTCAACGGAGACGGCGTGCTGTCCCGCGCCGAGCTCCGCCGCTCGCTCGAGTCCTTCCGCCTCCTCGACGGTGCCGGCTTCGGCTCCGCCGAGCCGCCCCCGCTCCCCGCCGAGGTCGCCGCGCTCTACGACGCCGTCTTCGAGCAGTTCGACGCCGACCACAGCGGCGCCGTCGACCGCGCCGAGTTCCGCGACGAGATGCGCCGCATCATGCTCGCCGTCGCCGACGGGCTCGGCTCCCAGCCGCTCCAGGTCGCCGTCGACGACGAAGGCGGGAGCTTCCTGCTCGAGGCCGCTGAGCACGAGGCCGCCATGATCGCCGCCAAGGTCCAAGCCGACCGCAAGGAGGCAGCCGCAGAGGCCGACAGCAAGTGAGGTTGACGACGCCGAGGCGGCCACGTGGATCAGTGGACTTTTGTGTGCGTGTGTTCTACGCTTACTGTTCTGAGGTGTTGCTGTACATGTCACCTGGTCGAGTCGCACGGGTACGTATGGGAGGGGTGGCGTACGTGCTGAGAAAGTACACGAATGGAATAAAATGATTTTCTTGTCTGGGTAAATGATTTTGCTTGCGTCCCGCCTCCTTTTGGAATAAAATGCTTTTCCAGTCTGGATACGTGCCCACCTCCGGCCGATAGCTTCACCTAGGTGTCTTTTTAAAAAGAAGAGATAGGTGTGAAAGAAGAGAAATATATATGTACGATGGGAATAAGAGAGTGAAGTGTGTGTTATATCTGTAATCTTTATCTTATTTTGAAACAAGATGAGTAGGAAAATTATTTTAGGAAACCACGTGCTTGTATTAATTTCTAAACTCTTCGAGCAGAAGTTAGAAGTGAAAGTTAATATGAATAGGGCTGTGCATTTTATCACCGAACCGAAAAAACCGAACCAAAAAAACCGAACCGTATCAGCCAACTCGGTTTGACCGGTATTCGGTTTTCGGTTCGGTTCCTGGAAAATTAGCATCTGGTTGATTCGGTTTTTTCGGTATAAACCGAGTGAAAACCGAAAAAACCGAAAATACCGAGTAGCCCAACTCAATTCGGGGTCTCGGCCCACAGCCACCGACGGCCCGACGCACACGGCAGACGCCTTCAACCAATCAACCCTAGCCGGTAGCCGCCGACGCGCAGTCTCCACTCGCCTCGCCAGATCTGCAGCGTGTGCGTCTCACTCTCTCTGTTCCTCTCGTCTTCTAGGCGCTCGCCGCTCGGCGCTCCGATGTCCGCAGCCGCCGTTGTTAGGGTATTTTAGGTTTGGAGCGCTGCTCACCCACCGCCGCAACAAGCCATCGCTTCACACTCTGGGCGCCCGGCGGAGGACGCCATGGCGCGGCTCACCGTGGAGCAGGCAACGCACGAGGCGGGATCCGCCGGTAGCGGCGCCACGTCCCTCAACCTCTCCCACTGCGCCCTCTCCAACGTCAGGAGAAACAGCCCCTCCATCCCTCCCTCACACAATCGGTTGGAGTCCTGCTCGGCTGCTCATCCTTGTGTGCTGTGTGGTGATGGTGTGCAGGTGTCGTGCCTGAGCAGCTTCAGCGACCTGGAGCCGTAGTGGAGCGCCTCGACCTCGGCTACAACTGCCTCGTCACCCTCGAGGTAGCTACATACATTACACTAAATTGCCAAACTGATCAATGGACAATGTTGCATACTGTATGTTAATGAAAAATACACGAGTTAAAGATGTAGACTTGAAGTAGATTCTTGCTGACATTTCACCTCTGTGGATATGTGCTGCCGTTATTATCGCGTGACAATATATTTGCAAGCATGAATAGCTTAACAGACGTATCGTAAAATCAACCCATAATGAGCTCATTCGACAACGTGCTCGAATTAGGAACTGGTGATTGTAGCTCATGGAGGTAGATAATGGATTAATGGGTAACTTGTTCCGTGAAATCGTAGCTCTAGCTGTTGTCCTTTGAACTTCTGTGTATCTTCTTATTTTCACTTGAGAGTTATTCTGGCTATTACATGTTGAAGGGCTTGTCCTCCTGTGTCAATTTGAAGTGGCTTTCGGTTATTGAAAACAAGCTTGTGAGCTTAAAAGGTGTTGAAAGCCTCTCAAAACTGCAAGTGAGTTACTTTTCTTCCCTTGTGTTTTTCACATGGCTGCATTCAGGATTGAATCTTAGCTCACTACTTGACTTAAAATGCTTTGCAATTGTTATCCTCTCCGGCTGTACAGGTATTGAATGCCGGCAAAAATAAACTTACAAGAATGGATGAGGTCAAATCTTTGACTAGCCTGGGAGCGTTAATTCTGAATGGTAATGCAATTATGCAATGCACGAATGCTACTGTCAATACTCAATTACTCTTCTTGAGTTCTTGTCCTGTGGGTTGCTCAATTGATTTCAATGATTGATCTTGGTTATTTCGCATGCAGATAACAATATTTCTTCCATCTGCAAGCTTGACCGGCTGCTTCAGCTGTATATCGAGATAACACTTGTTTAGTAGAATTGACTGGATCACTTTACTCTCTGGAGGCACACTTTCAATTTTTTTGGTGCAATGTAGTTTTGTTTCACATTGATAGTATTAAGAAATTAAAAGGTTCACTGGCTGTTGTTAAGAAAAGTAACTTTATATTGACCTTGCCAGACGGGCAGACGGCCCAGACTTGAGACTGCGGAGTGCGGAATGCCATTCTGCTTCAGTGCTTCTTGAATGGAGATCTCAGATGAGATTAACGTTTATCAATTCGCGTAAACTTTGGTAAAATTGGTATTTACCGATACCGTACCGAAATAAAATGGTATTTACCGATACCATACCGTATTCTATTAAGTCCCGTATTTCCCGAATAACTAAAACCGTATTTACCGAATAAACCGTATTTACCGAACCGTATAAACCGAAAAAACCGAACGAACAGTCCTAAATATGAACATGTTGTTAATACGGATTAGATGTGGAAGTGCGGCGTTACACCGCGCTACGCATCATGACATTCAAATAAGATGCTATTGGAGAATATGAATAGAAAATAATAGAAAATTCTACAAATATGTAGCTGTATACCTATTATTTACAACGACCATTCCTATAAAATAAAGTAGCAGTACCATATCACATTGGCCTTGCCAATACAAAGCCGTTTATGGGTCAGCACACGTAAAAAAAACAATATAAGATAGGCTGCCTAAGAAGGGCTGATGTACATAGCTTGAAAAAAACGCACATCAGTTGTCAATGGAATGATACACCATTCTTATAATAAAACGGACTGTATTAGTACACTAAATTTGAAGTATACTGTCTATAGTGTCTCAAAGGTACGAAAGGAGGAGGCCACCTATGAGGCTATGAAGCACAGCAAACGGTATTGAGGGCTATTTAGGATTAGGCTGCTACTTTGTAAAAATTGAACAAAAAAAAAGATAAACATGTAACTACTCATGTGTATAAGATTAAGACATTAAAGGTACTTCTTATACTTTTCTCGACAGTGATTAGCATAAAATTTAAAGTACGATAAATGATAGATAGATATTGCTTACCACTCTATATACTTTGAAATTAGTGCCATATTTTATTAGAGAGGAAAGTACAGAATCATTACTCGACGTTAAAAATGCTTCTAAGCTTTCCTTGATAGTGGTTATTCAACCAAACAAAAAGAAGAGTAAAACTCAGTGTAATGCCTCTATTCTTGGGAACAGGGAAACACCAGGAAGGCATGGTGGTTGGAAATATTGGGACGGCGATGAATTTTTGGATAGTAAACATTGCCTACGCACGAAGCGATGGAGGAGATGGCTCGGCAGTGAAATCACCATGTGAATGGCTAAGATTGGTGCGGTATTAAGCCAAGGATTCAATAGAAATCAAAATCAAATAAAAATTCAAATTATTTTTGAAATTCGGTTTTGTTTCACTCCGCATACCGCAACAGACGACACTAAGAAGCTGATAACTTTGGGATCTTGATTTAGGACCCAAGATTATAATTTGATAGACCATCAGCCTGCAAATTTACCCTCAACAGGCCATCGATGGTCGGAGGCCACGCCAAAAAAAAAAAAGCATAGATAATGCAAAACACATTTTAGGAAGAGCAAACCTATATCATATCCCCAAAGTCAACATTTCGGCTGGAGTAAAGGAATCAAGAAATCCAAACAGCATGTGCTACAAGGACAATAAAAAACATCGCCTACCAAGTTAAATAATTTTTCAAATAAATGAGAAAAGGAACCTCTGCAATCATTAAAATACGGTGGATATAGAACCTATGGAATTAGAAATTGTACAGAGAGTAAAAATGGCAGTGCACAGTGCAGGAAATTTGAGGTGAGACAATATTAAGATGGAAGACAAACATAACAGTAAAAACTAACAGCTGGTTGCTTAATTCTTTATATTCGACAGTATTGCCTCTTTCAATAGATAATCGTCAGATAGCTGTATAAAAAGAAGAATTGGAAAGCTTCAGTGAAGCCAAGTAGGTGCAGCTGATGTTGCAGCTCTACTCTTCTTAGGATACAACCGCTATTTACATCTGGAACTCCAGACCTAAAATTGGAACTAACAATGCTTGCAAACAATTCAGTTACAATAGGATGTGAAATGCTGCAACACAAAGGTCAGCAACATTAGCGAGAAAGAACTAAAGTAACTATATATATTGATCAATAGCTGATTCTGTCCCAACTATATAAACGTTTATCATTTCAGTTGACAGAAGTGGGGGAAGACTATTTTGGTTGAGTAAAATCTTATAACGCAAAGCAATGAATAGTGACTATAATCCTTGTCTCCTTGATTATGCAACCGCGCTATTTAGTTGATAAATAAAGTACAGAAATATGGTAAGGTGTAGGTCCATACTCAGATCAAACATTATGTGAAGTGCAGCAATGTAATGAACTCTAAACCAATGAAGCATGTAAATCAACACACTAGTCTTCAGATGTCACGACATGACATCTCATATTGTTTTCGACGGAAAGCACAGGAATAAACATTCTACAGTACCATAGAAGACAGCGTGCATAGTTGCGTACGGTTACAATCACAAAGAGATACTATGTTTTCTCACCAACGAAAAGGCAACCGTTATTACTGTCGAATTTCTTATATACCTGGCAATTCTGTACACGTAAGAAAGCCGCCATCTTTGTGGATGAACTTTTCCACCTTCCAGTGCTATTGTAAACAGTACATCTCCTAATCTTTCCTGGTCATATCAAGCACCATCATCAGGCGTAATGCATGGAAACCTGAATAGTGCAAAAAAATCCGTACCCAATTTTTCAACCGCAAAAGAAAAAGAAAAAGCACATCATTCAGCTTTGGACATATGAAACCGCTGTCTTCTGGAACACTGACTTCTGCAGGGGCAGTATTAATCTAATCAAGATTTAGCTTACGGCAAATACAAAACAGGAACGGCGTGCTCACTGGACCAAAACCATGTGGTTCCTCTTCGTATACAAACACTTGGAAAGATCGTCTCAACAACGTGAGCCCCCGTCGCAAAACATTTGGCTTACATGTAACATATAATAGAAGTAAGCCACGTTATTGAAAAATGAGCATATGACAAAAAAAAAAAGAGCACCTAGTTGCTGGGTTTGGTACTACTCTCAGCAGGTTTATGCTTGTACGAATTATAGTAGCTAGTTTTTAAACGATGTATTTTTTTTTAAAATAGGGTCAATAGAAATATTGTAGTAAAAAATGTACTGAGTTCAGCTGTATTGGCTAAAATTATATGTGACTATTTTCTTGTGCTTGTTGCCTCTTGTGAACAGTTAGAATTCAGAATCTTAAATCATAAGCCATACGCCACAGGCTAAAAAAAATCCATCCTAACTAAGAAGCACTTAGAACAAGCATGAAATTAAGCAAACCATTGCAGGTTATCAACTGCCTATGCGAAGGAGAGCGAGAGGAGGAAAGGGGACGTGACGTGGAGGGCTTGGGAAATTTCGGTCATGTTTTTTTTTGGGTGAGGGTGGTTTGTCTTTTATCTATTAGCTTATCTAAAAGTCAAAATAAATGGGATGACTTCTTAAAGGAGATTCTCTAAACGGCTTCCTGAGCCCTAAAATCGTGTGCGCCGTCCGTGTCGGCGTCTCCGCTGTCCACTGTCATCTCGAAAACCGTAGACAAAAGCCATCCGTCACAACTAAAAGCCATCAATCATAGCCTAAAATTGTAGTAATATGCTCTAGAGACAATCATAGACATGATTATATCACTTCTATATTTACGATCTTTTGAATAAATATTGTTATGTTTCTTAAATGATTATCATATATAAAGGTTAGCAAGTACGTGACTTGTTGGTGAAGCTTTTTATTTGTTGTATGATATTATTCTAAAAGATCTTTAGTTGGATGCCACCAGTCGAGACACTATTGATTTAAAGGCTAGCACATGTATTGATTGATGACTACGTTTCTCTAGTTATAGATATAGGGAAATTAAATAAAAAAGTGGACACATATTAGAGAACATGGTGCTAGATTGATCCACCATGAGACACTATCGAGATTGTTATATTTTTATGTGTTATCAGTTGGTCCCGTGTCCTGCTAGATCGTGGGGTCATCTAATAAGGCGGTTAGAACGCATGTTTATCTCTAATAACCGCATACAATCTCTCTGACAACAACCGCTGCATAGTGAATGGCTACCACATTTCTCTGACAATAACTTTCGACAGATAGTTGTCACCCGAAACATCAAAATGTCTTCTGATATGGGACAACGGTCGTCGCTTCACCAGCTATATGAAGGTTAACGTCAGAGAAGAAAGGGATTAGATCGAATCCTTTGAGAAATCAACAATAGTGCTAGACACTTCTTCATTATGCTCACTTGTAATCAGTTTTTTTGAGCAATAATTACAAAGGAAGTAGGTTTATTATTTTCTAAGGAGAAGGTCTGAACCTATATAAAATTTTTTGTGTCTCTGTTCTGCATGATTTGTGTTGGGTCTTCAGAACTTCCCCCGAATCCTAGAAATCATACATAAGATTTGTATTAAAATACCAACAGTTGGTGCCATTGTGAAAAGTGAATCAACTTTTGAGAAGACATAAAGGTAAAATGCAGTATTAGTACTTGTATTTTCATACCTTAGCATCATTGCCTTCAGTGTGAATTTAGAAGGAAGCCTCCCAGAGAGTAGTTTCTTCGACTTCTTTTCTGCGACCACGCCTAGTCGTGGGGAAATGTGAACCTCTTCGACCATGCTTGGTCGAGAGTCTTGAACTCCTTCGGCCATGTCTGATTGAAGGTCTAAAGCAAGAGCTACTGCTCCTTCTCTTTCCTGCCCCACCTGATGGTCGAAACTAGTTTTGACCACCTAGAGGGCAGCCTCCTTTTCGTTCACAAGATTTGCTATCGTGGCAGTCTCATTCACTAAAGATACGAAATTTTTCTAGTTTTCCTTTTCGAGTAGCTTAATAAAGCCTTAGGAAGCGCCAACTGAATGAGTTTTAGTATCGTAATAGAAGGGTACCTTGATCTTAGAAGTTGGTTGCTCCAGCACGATCGCCCCTATTTCACTTGCAGAACTTGTGTCTACAATGAATTGTTGAATGGGAGCACCTGGAGCAGCCATGGGGAAGAATGGCTAGAGGGACGACATCACTTATGCTCTCCTTGTCCTTGTCGACTGTTTTAACCAGTCGACATCTCTTGGCCGGAGGGGCCTTAGTTTTCTCCACTTCTCCTCCAACCACCATCAATTTGACCCCTTAGTCATCTTGATGAAAGTTCATGCCTACACTCCGTGAAAAAGAAGAATACTACTTAGTCGTTCTCTACGACTATGTAAGCCAAAAGGCGAAGTTAGTTTTTTTAATTATCTTTAGGCGTTCTTCTTTCTCTTCGGCAAAAACGTTAGCCAGAATATGAGGGGCCTCCACCTCAAGCGATGGAGCCTTCTCACAGATGGTATTGACCTAGGAGCTGATTTCCTCCAAATCAAGGTCTGAATGTACATGCATAATAATCGATAAATAGTACTAAAAAAATGTAATCTAATTATGAATACGAGTACAAGTGATACTTACCATTCTCATAGTCCCTAGTCAGATCTGAAACTCCCGAGTACATCCACATGGGATGTGCTCGAAGCTTTAGGGGACTATTTCGGCGTGTTATGAAGTCTTTCACCATGTGCTAGCCCGTATGACCCTTTTCCCTTAACACTTTGATCACTGAGATGTAAGGGCTATCCGTGTAAGGTCTTGGGGCTGAGTTCCAAAGTTTGTTTTTCTCCGCAGCCTTTCCGATGAAAGAAAGGCTATCATCACTAGTCGTCTTCCAGTAGAACCACCTCTTCTTCCATCTCGACCCTAAAGACTTGGTGAACATCTGGATGTAGAGCTCTGTCTTGTCATCGTGGAGCTTCAAACCACAGCTCCCGACGATCCTAGTTTACTGGCTCATCTTATAGTAGTACCGGAAGAGCTCGAGATCCGGCAGGATACCCAGATACGCCTCATAAAAGTACACGAAGACATTGAGCATCATGATCAAATTTTGAACCAAGTTCACCAATCAATTCGACCCTAAAATACTCAAGTACAGTTGTGAGGAAGGGATGTGCAGGGAGGTAGAGACCACACTCACAATAAGCCTGGAACACCAGAATTTCTCTAATATGCCCCGACAGCTAATGCTGCCTGGTATCTTCAATCCATTTGACGAATCGCTATGACGGGATCTTCTCAGCGCTCTCCAGTGCCTTCAGCTTGTCATCATCCATCTCCGACAGAGCCCAAGTAGACGATTTGCTCGTCATTCTCTCCGGGTGATTAGAACAAATTCATGCGAGATTGAGAAGAGGAAGATTTGCTCAGCGGCATAAAAGCTCTGAGCAATTTGGAGAAGATGGGGAAAGTATAAGAATAAAAATTACCTCTCAGTAAGTTTTTATAATCTTGCGCATCGGTTACTCATCTCGAGAACCGAACGGTTATCTTGGGAATTGATTTGATGGTAGATTGTGGAAATCAATTGGAATACCTTTGTTTGATGTTTGTCTGCCTTCACAACTCAAGCAAAATTACATTATTGACCAAGCATATTCCTGTTCGATAAGGGTCAAAAAGGCTTTTCTTTCAGCCATTTTTTGTCTACGACCTCACTTGCTCAAGTAAGTTACTTTCACTTGAAATTGGGGGCTAGATGATGAGAATAGGATAATCCTCATAATTATTATGCCATTATATATATCTCAAATATACTCTTTATCGATAAGAGAGAAAGTTCATGGGGGTAGTCGTAAGCGATTCTATGACCATCCTTCAATCATAAACTTTGTTACGACCACATAGTTGTAGGTCTTCCTACGACCACATAGTCGTAGGTCTTCATACGACAACATAGTCGTAAGTCCTTCTACGATCGCATACTCGTAATACGTCCTACGATCACTCCGTGGTCGTAGACCTTCCCACGAGTCGTGTATCTCCGATCGATTTGTCTAAACCATGTCCTACTAGATCATGGGGTCATATGACAAGGCGGTTAGAACGTGCGTTTATCTCTAATAACCGTACACGATCTCTCTCTGATAACAACCACTGCACAGCAAACGCCTACCACGTCTCTTTGGCAATTACTTCCATCAGATAGTTATCACCTCAAGCATTAAGATGTCTTCTGACGCGGGATAATGGCCACCGCTTCACTAGCTATATAAAGGTTAACGTCAGAGAAGAAAGGGATCGGATTGAATCCTCTGAGAAATTAGCAATAGTGCTAGACACTTCTTCATTACGCTCACTTGTAATCAATTCTTTTGAGCAATAACCACACAGGAAGTAGCATTGTTATTCTCTTAGGAGAAGACCCGAACCTATATAAAAATTTTCGTGTCTCTGTTCTGCGTGATTCGTGCCGAGTCTTGAGAACTTCACTTAGATCCAAGAAATCATATGTAAGATCGGTATTAAAACACCGACAACTCCATAACTAGGTAATTGTAAAGTTAGTGATGAGGACATCCCTATACTACTACACCTTTCAACTCTCCAAGTGTACATGAGGGAAATGCTCATAATGTGCCTAAAGGTCCAATGACTAGGACAATAGCCAAACTTCTAAACCAACTAGTGCATTTGTTTTGTAATGAGTTTCCTTATGTTTTTTTATGAGAATGGATATTACCTTATGCCAATACTAGAGGGGAATTGGGTGCTGTCTACGATGTGTTCTTGCTATCCCCTCACGGAATTTGTAGGCACGTCTTCCACTTCCTCGTGGTCGAGTGGAAGAACAATCAAGAGTGTGGTTGGATGGGGTCATATGTCGTAGGTCATTGCGCAAGCAGCGGTTGGCCATGCCAGACTCATCAAGTTGAACTAATTATCTTGATTCTATGTTGAGAAAATTGGGCATCCCCCATATCATCTTAGTATCAGAGCGCGGTTGACTCAGCATAATTACTTATCCCTAGTTAGATAATTTTTTGTTTTTTGTTTTTATTTCCTACAGTCCAATAAACCAAAAATTGTAGTACCAAAGATTTTTTTAGGTGCTGATCTTAGTGTTCCTTTGCTTTGCTTGATCATTGAGTCCAATCAAAAACCTTAAAAATTTGTTGGTTGAATCCCTCAATTCAACACCCAAAAAGTAAATTGCATTTACTTTCAGTTGCAAACCCTAGCTTCATAGCCCTTGCTCTGTGCCATCTTTGCTGTGATTAGGGTTGGTCAAACCATATTTGATCACAACTTGTCGCTTGGCTTGGTTTGCAAACCCTAACCGCACCCCCTTTATGCCTAGCACCAACTTGGCCATGAGAAAGAGGGAGTGGCCAAAACAATTTGGTCATCAAAGTGGAGTGGAACCAAATTCTTAGCTGTCTGAACAGATTGCTAGAGTCCTATTCGAATCCACTTGGAGGAGTTTGTGTCTGAATCCAATTCCTCCAAAACCGAAACTAGTGTGCTGTGATTTTTGCTTGAGAGTCCAGGAGCTTGCGCCACAAATTCTTTACCTGGACTTTACATCCTTAGTAGCCCAACACAAATAGGTCATTTAGTTCGACCAGATACGAACTGGTGTATAGGTATACCGATTGATCGTGAGCTGGTCAGACATATCACAAACTGGTCTGTGAACTAGTCATATGGGGATATGGACTGGTTGTTACCAGATATGGTCTGGTTGTAAGAACTTATGAACTGATTGTGAGTGACTAGGACTGATTATAGATCATATTCCATAAGGTTTATCCATATTGATCTTTATGTATATTTGGGGGTCAATATATCCTGCTAGGGAATGTTGTCGACCAGTGATTAGAAAAGTGGTTCCAAGTTGCAACAAAGTATACATAAACCTACAGGGCCACATATTTAACGAGTTGGAATAGTAAGATTCCAGATGATAGACTCCGAGTCGAATATGTTCTCTTCTCATATTGGATAAGGGTCTGAGCAGAGATTCTCTGAGTGGGATACAATGCCTACTCATGTTGAAAACAATACCCAGCTAGAGGCTCTATATAAAGGGGGTGAGATAGTAAAATCGAACAACACACCAAAACCCTAGCTGCCCATTCCAAAAGCCCTGTTGTCCATGCTGGTGCAAGCACACTAGCATAAGACATTCCTTTTCTAGGACTTCAATAGACACGATGCTACGATTGCAGTGCTGATTGAGATGATCCAAGAATAAAACAATTGGCTTGTGGATATTGGCTTCGAGGATCGGTTTTTGAGGATGCTGATCAGGATGTTGGACGATTAACTGCTTCCACTAGATCAACATGCACTACATTGAACCAAGCTGCTTCAACTTTTCTTCCACTATACAACATGTTTAGTGATAACGATTTATGATGGGGGCGTTCTTTTGAGATGCAGCTTATTGTCGAATGAATAGCGATTACTGAAAGAAGTCAAAACCAAAATCTGGCTAAAAAGCCAAAAAGAACAGGGCCGGTCTCTTACTCATATGACACCCTGGTTTATGCATTAAATTTTTTAATTTGCACTAGTGCAGTCTATCTGTAACCCAACACAAAAGATAGGCCTTCGTCTCTGTAGGATAGGCCCACTGTTGTTGTGCACGTGTTGTAGTCAGGGGACAGGACGCACCTCGGTGCATTGACCCTCGCACAGAAGGCAATCGGTGGGCAGTGACCAGGCGTAGCAAACAGGTGAGGTGGGTCACACCGGTAGGCATACAAACAGGTGAATTATCAGGTGCAAAAAACATTGTTTCTCCCACTAATCATGTTTAATGGGACAGATGGCACGCTAACAACATTCCTAAACTAGAACCAAATCACTGAGGAGCCAGAGAACCCACCAGGTTTAATTTAGGGATTAATTAATTAAAGGAACCGATGGGGACAACCCGATCTTCACGGTGATGATGAAGATAATAACTTGAAGAAAGCAACATGATTGATAAATGAGATGAGAATACCCCAACCACAATCACACCACTACTTTCACAAAGGTGACTCGAAGAAGCAACAGATTTGATAAAAGAAGTAAACTAGTGTCAAGTACAGGATTACAACCACCACAATCGTATCACAACCTTCACAAGAATCCAATCTATACAGCCAAGCATGGAGCTGGTGCACATACTAGCTTTCCTCGACCGGGCGGCTTATATGACCTCACAAGGAAGTTGTAAGAGCACATATGCGGGTAGAAGAATTGGCATCACACCATGCTACCTACATGTATGGTGGTAAAGCCTACAAATAATCACTCCAATGGAGGAAAACATACAAACAGTGTAGTACCATTCATCAAACTCAAGCCTTCTTATTACAAGAGAGAACACCCCTCCTTATATAGAATTTTTAAGTTGGTTGATACAGTAACTGACTTACTGTAGCGTAGTGGGTGGCTGCAGTCCGCGGTTGCTACAGTGCGCACATTTGCTGTAGTACGAAAAAATAAAAAATATTTTGTTTCCTTATGAAACAAGAAAGAAAATTGAAATCCAAGTTAGATTTAATTTACTTAAGCTCTAAGTAACTAAGATATATATATTTTTTGAATTCTATCAAACCGGCTCGATCGACCTGGAGCTAGCGGTTAAATCAGTGCCTTAAAGCTTTTCAATTCCTTTTGGATAATTTGTTGTCATTTAAGAGTTCTTTCCAGTTAACAAGTGCGATGATCATGAATATATAATTGATGCTAATTATACTCGCATTAGGAACCCATTTATATTAGCACGACTTAAGATCATTAAATAATTTATTGATGCTAAAAATTAAATATTTATATTAACTTCAGCCAATATGACTGATTGAGTCTTGGTGCAACTACCAAAGACTTCTCGAATTCAATGAATAGAAACCGAAGCTTGTGAACCGATAAGAGCAAGTACAATAATGGTCTTATAGCCAAGCTAGTCAACATTTTTGCTGATGTGGAGGAGAGAGATGAGAGTTTGGCTCTCATGCAAGCAACAAACTGGGCACAGGAGCCTATGCAGTGGTGGGCTAAGATAATAAATGTATGTGAGGAGGAATAGGAAAGAGAATGTGAGACATGGTACCACATAATAATAAAAAATCTTTTGTAGATAAATAGAAGATAAATTATTGTATAATTTGGCTCTTATAATTTAACTTATAGCCAAACACTACTCTATTATTGGACTTGCTCTAACCGGCAAACAGCCTGCTAGTCTAAAGTTAAGTAGGCCATACCGCCATAGGCCAAAGCCCAACGTTATTCGTGCATGTGCCGTGCCGTGCAACCAACCGCGCATTCTGATTCGATGCCCCTACATAGAATCCGGCCCGTGGAGGCGTGGAGTGTACATTGGGCAGATAGGCCTTTACGGCTTCGGCGTCTCGAATGGGAAACCCCGAAGCCAACCGCAAAACGACTAAAACCACCTTTACATTCACACCCCGCTCTCATGACCCGTGGGCCCCCACCCTAATAATACACAGCACTGAGTGGAATTATGGTATGTATTACAATTCGCCATCTGTTGACTCCCTCTGACCCCGCTCGGGCCCACCGGTCAGCTCCACAGGCACGTAAGGTATAAATGCTCGTCGACACACAGCCACGGCCACACGGGCCTCGCTCAAGCCGCCGCCTCGCCGTGCCCGCGCGTGCTCTAGAAGGCCCGCGGACGGTAGAGGCCCTAGTGGAAGCCTAGATGCTTCTAGAAGCCTCGGGAGTGTAGAGAGAGATATGGGCTGCGTCTTCGGCCACGCGTCCTCCTCCCCGGCCGCGCCGACGAGGGGGAGGAAGAAGAAGCAGAGGGCATCCCCGCAGCCCGCGCCCTCGGCCGGCTCCC
Organism: Dendrocalamus sinicus; assembly: GCA_036346575.1. Taxonomy (NCBI): domain Eukaryota; kingdom Viridiplantae; phylum Streptophyta; class Magnoliopsida; order Poales; family Poaceae; genus Dendrocalamus; species Dendrocalamus sinicus. The sequence continues at coordinate 21,286,583 of CM070641.1, forward strand.
CCGCGGCCGCCGTTGCCGGCGGCGATGGGGATAAGTCGCCCGGGAGGCAGCGGCGGCGGCGGCTCGGGCGCAAGGCGGGGCCCAGGCAGGGCTGCGTCCCCGCGCTCGCCGCCGGGTGGCCGCCCTGGCTCGTCGCCGTCGCCGGGGAGGCCCTCCGCGGGTGGACGCCCCGCTGCGCCGACACATTCGAGAAGGTCAAGAAGGTATAGGGGGATATTCCCCCCTCCCGAAATCTGCAAAATTCGACGTGCCGCCGCTATATTACCTGACATACGAGTACTGATTTTGCCATTTCGTGGTGGTGGTGTTTTTGTTGGTAATTAACTCGTAAGATAGGGTCGGGCACCTACAGCAACGTGTACCGGGCGAGGGACACCGTATCGGGCCGCATCGTGGCGCTGAAGAAGGTCCGGTTCGACGACCTCAACCCCGAGAGCGTCGAGTTCATGGCCAGGGAGATCCTGATCCTGACGAGGCTCGACCACCCCAATGTCATCAAATTAGAGGGCTTGGTGACCTCGAGGATGTCATGGGGCCTGTACCTGGAGTTTGAGTATATGGATCATGACCTTGCTGGCCTCGCAGCAAGCCCTGATGTCAAGTTTACTCTGCCACAGGTGTTTGAGGCTTGCTTGCTCTCTTCTTTTTTGGGCAGTTACTTGGTGGAGTTATGTGAATTTGATGCTAATGTACTTGCTGCAGATCAAATGTTATATGCAGCAGCTGTTGTCGGGGCTCGAGCATTGTCATAACAATAACGTGTTGCATCGGGATATCAAGGGGTCGAACTTGTTGTTGGATAATAATGGGATTCTTAAGATCGCGGATTTTGGGCTGGCGACATACTTTGGCCCACTCCACAAGCGCCGAATGACGAGCAATGTGGTCACGCTGTGGTACCGGCCACCTGAATTGCTATTGGGTGCGACGGATTATGGTGTGGGTGTGGATTTGTGGAGTGCTGGGTGCATTCTGGCAGAGCTCTTGCACGGGAAGCCTATCATGCCTGGGCGCACCGAGGTGAGTTAGAACAATGTCTAACTCTTTATTGTATGTTATTTTTTGGTAATCCTGGGGATCATATTGTCAGTATCAAACCCGTGGTAAAACCTTGTTAGGTAAGGAAAAATTTCTACTTGTACTCGTTATAAAGAATTCTGTGGTGGCTGTTGAAAATGTTGACTTTTTATACTAGGTTTCCTCCGGTGGACAGTGGTGCGTCTACTTTGTCTAATCTTTTATGTTTATTCATTTTTTATGTTTTGGCAAATGGTGATTCATGACTATGTCTGGCTTATTTTGGGTTATGGGTGTGACTTTTGGCTTATGGCTTTTGAATTCTGGCCGTTCGCGAGAGACAGTATGAAGAGGGAAACAATCGTATGTGATTTTGACCGGTGTAGCTGAACTCGGTATAGTGTTTACTACAATCAACTTGTAGATGTACCGTTTAAAAACTAGTTAGCAGATAGTGATAAAGCAAAAGCCAAAGTGGAGCCGAACCAGCCATTTGTCATTTATTGAAAGAGTTGAATGATCTGTTGACTTCATTGTATGTGCATGACTTTGTTTCTGTATAGGGTACTGTCATCAGTGGTTACCAGCATGACTTTAATGAAAACTTGTGTTGAAAAACAGGCTTGTGTCATTTAGCATTAAAATAAGATGTTCGTGTGATTATGTCTGTTATTGAAACCCCCCAAAATAAGAGTTGTTCCTAAGTAGTACTCAAGTCACGTAACTAGTACAAGTGGAATGCTCACACCACCATTAGTTGGAACTCCATGAACATGTTCAATTCATAATTAGACTTTTAAAGGCTAAATGTTTAGCTCCCTGTTGGGTGGGTACATTTGCTTTCTTCATTTGTCAGCCATTTAGAGTAGCTGAGTTTTGCGGTTTAGGGTTTGGCTCCCTGTTGGTGGGTACCTTTGCTTTCTTTATATGACAGCCGTTTAGAGTGGTTAAGGTTTTTGTTTTTTCAAATGTGTTTTGAGGTAGTCGCAATACTTTTCGAATTTACTAATAATAATCTTATTGTTTTGCCAAACAGTTGGTCTAGATGATTTTTGTTTCGATTAGGCGATTCTATGAATTATATGTCAGTAGCATCCAAAAACATAAAACATACGACACCATCAATCAACTGAATGTTTTGTAACTGTCTCTGTTAATATAATACTCCCATATTTCAGCGCATCATTGCCCAAAATGAATAGAAAACAAATGAATAGTGTTACATTCTGGGCTACAGGTCTAAATGGGTTGAACACAACTAAACCCACGGAGCAACGGAGCAATATACTTATAAGTGGTATTGGGCCTTCTCCCCCCAAAAGACTAGTCCAATGGGTGGGGGCTCCCACATACTTATAAGTTGTGCTTGCTCATCTCCCACAATCCATGTGTGACTATTTCTAACAATCTCCCCCTCACACATGAATTGGACACTTCTGCAACCATGAGGTCCAAGGAGATGTTAGGCACCTGGGCTCTGATACCACTTGTGATCAAGAGCCCAGAGCAAAACCTATTTTTTCTTTAGCCGCTGCCCCCCGGGAGGAGCAATCTCCACTCCCGGGGGCGGCCACCGTTGATCTCCGCCGACATCGTCGCCGTGGAGTAGAAGGCCGCCGCCGCCGCTGCTGGAGAGAGGAAGGAGGAGATCCGAAGCCTCAGGCCGCCGCCGCTGCAGGAGGAACCGGTGCCGGAGGTCGAGCCAAAGAAGAAGGCGCAGTCGCCGTCGCCCCTGAGTAGATCCGGTCGGATCTGGCCGGATCTGGCCGCCGTCGCCGTCGCCCCCGAGTAGATCCGGTCGGATCCGGCCGGATCCGGCCGCCTTCGTCGCCGCCGCACCCGAGACGCCCACCGCCACGGCTCCGCCTCCGCCTCCGCTCGGCACCACCGCCCCCCGCCGTTCCGGCCCGACCGCTCGCCGCCAGTGCTACGCAGGGAGGCGCCGCGAGACGCAAAGACGGGGAGCGGTCGAGCGCGAGGAGGCGCCGGCGCAGGCTGCTGCCGAGAAGAGGAGGACGCCGCCGTCCACCGCGAGGAGAAGAGACGGGGGAGGCGCCGCCGAGGAAGAGGGGGGCGCAGGCCGCGGCCGGCGAGAGCAAGGGGGACCGGCCGAACTCGAGGAGGAGGAGGCGCTGCCGAAAGGGGGAGCGGCCGAGCGCAGGGCGGCGCGTCCGCGCACCGGTGGTGGAGGAGCACGAGGGGAGACGGCTGGGCTTGATGAAGGAGGAAGCCCAGGGAGTGAGGAAAGAAAAAAACATAAGGAGCGTGCGGCAGTGAATGAGACTCGGTCTCGGTTTTGGTTTTTTGGCGATTAATTCAAAACTGAGTCGGCAGAGGGAGTCCGATTCGGAGTAGGTGCTCCCACCATCGTATAAAAGGAGACCCAAGCACTAGAGCAAGAACCCAGAAGCGCATAGAGCAGCAAAAGCAAGTCCAAGCAAGAGCAAAGTTCAAGAAAAAGAGAAAAAAAGGAAGACATCAATTTTTCCTTCCGTTTCTCTCCGTCCAAGAGTCTTCAAAGTAGCCGGAGTTTTTTGATCCGTGCCCAAGATCATGTCGCGTGATTCGGGAAGCGGTCTCGACGGCAACGAGGCATCATCCGGTGCGATGGCGAAGGAGAGTTCCGCTATCTCGCTGCATTATCCGATGCTCACGGAGAGCAATTATGCAGCATGGGCAATCAAGATGAAGGTATACATGAAGGCTCAAGGTGTGTGGAATGCGATCGAGAACGGCAACGTCGATATGCGCAAAGATCAGATGGCATTGGCGGCCATCTACCAGGGCATCCCAGAAGAGACGCTCTTCCTACTGGCCGAAAAGGAGACGGCCAAAGCCGCGTGGGAGGCGTTGAAAGCGATGCATCTTGGCGCAGATCGTGTGAAGGAAGCAAAGGTACAAACTCTCAAGACCGAGTTCGAGGTGCTACGTATGAAGGAAACGGAGTCGATCAATGACTTCGCCGTCCGGTTGACGTCATCGTCAACAAGATACGGGCCCTTGGCGAGAAGGTGGAAGAGTTGTATGTGGTAAAGAAATTCCTTCGTGCTATTCACTCACAGTTTCTCCCGATTGCTTTAGTCATAGAGCAATTTGGAGACCTAAAGACAATGACCATGGAGGAGGTCATCGGTCGTCTTAAGGCGTATGAGGAACGCATCCATGACACTAGCAACAAAGGTGAAGGACAACTCTTGTTGACTCGCGCCGAGTGGGAGGCTCAATCATCAAAGCGTGAAGGCAAGAACACTTCCAGGGGTGATGGCCATGGCCGTAAAGGTCGGAGGTTTGATAAGACAAAAGTGAGGTGTTATAACTGCAATGATTATGGACACTTTGCTTCAGAATGCCCAAAGCCGAAGACGAAGAAAGCGTTTGTTGCTGAAGCGCTCAGCGAAGATGAAGTGCTCTGAAGATGAGTAGAGTCAGGGACGTTTGAGATGTGTCGCCGTCCAAACTCAAACAAGATGGAAAGAAGTTAGAAAGTCAAGATTAAGGGGGAGATTGTTAGATTTAATCTTGACTTAAGAGTCCTAGCGTAATTGAGTTCGATTTCATCTGTAATTCGAATTGAAGTAGTGTCCAATTCGAAGTCCTAGTCGTTTGCTATTAGGAGTCATAGACATATAAATTGAGATGCTTGTAATCAGTTTAGGCATTGCAATATTTGCAAGAAATAAAGATTAGAATTCCAGGTCCAAAATGTAACAAGTGGTATCAGAGCTTAGGTGCCTAACATCTCCTTGGACCTCATGGTTGCAGAAGTGCCCAATTCATGTGTGAGGGGGAGATTGTTAGGAATAGTCCCACATGGATTGTGGGAGAGGAGCAAGCACAATTTATAAGTGTGAGGGAGTCTCCACCCGTTGGACTAGTCTTTTGGGGGAGAAGGCCCAATACCACTTATAAGGTTGTCGCTCTGTTGCTCCGTGAGCTTAGTTATGTTCAGCCCATTTAAACCTGTGGCACCCGATTGGACCTAGGCATGCGGTCAGGGTCAAAAAGTTGTAACAAATAGAAAAAATGAATGAATAATTTGGACTAGCTGAATCTTACAGACATATAGTATTGGCGACTGCTAAACTCAATTGTTGAGCTTATACCTCGTAAAGCAGATAAGTTGCCTATTGGTTCAACTGTAGAAATATTTGGTAAAACCAATTTATAAGCTCTTGCAAACCTGTAGATCCCATAAACCACCCTCCCTAGACTTCAGCTTCTCAATGGAATGAAGGTTTTGGCTTATTGAAATAGTAAAGGAAATAAATCAATTGTTAGGCTGAATTGTGGGCTTGGTCTAAAACTGAAACCCTAACCTGCCAGAAACCAATCAGAACTAATTATGAACCAGTATTTATCTGCCCCGCAATGTATGGTCCAGCAACATGATAGAGAATCCTGAATTTAATATTCTGATATTTACTAGGAGATCGATATGAATATGGGACAGAACTAATCATGAACCAGTATTTATCTACCCAGCAATATATGGTCCAGCAACATGATGAATCCTGAGTTTATTATTTTTGATATTTACTAGGAGATTGATATGAGTTAAAGGGTAAGTTCTATAGGACGGCGATCAGGTCCGCGATGGTATATGAAGCAGAATATTGGGCGACTAAAAGATAACATATATAGAAAATGAGTGTAGTGGAGATGAGAATGCTATGGTGGATCTGTGGTCACACAAGGCGGGATCGCTGAAAGCAAATGAGATTGCGTGGAAAGTATAGATTGATTGATTGAGAGACCTGGTGTACAAAATATATAAGGGTGAGGAGATCTTGTGGTTTATGGAAACAGCACCAACCAGATCTCCTCATATCTCTCTAACCAAAAATACACAGGGTCAGCCGGCGGTTAACACCTGGGCGCTGGACCCACACACGCAAGCCATATATGGCTGTCTAACACGCCCCCGCAGTCGAATCGTCGGTAGAACGAACGTTTAGACTGGACCGGAATTCCGTGAAGACTGACGAAGGCAGCCCCTTGGTGAAGATGTCGGCGAACTGAGATGTCGTAGGGACATGGAGGACACGGACATCATCAAGTGCAACGCGCTCCCGAACGAAATGTAGATCGATCTCCACATGTTTGGTGCGCTGGTGCTGAACGGGGTTCGAAGACATGTAGACTGTGCTGATGTTGTCGCAATACACCAAGGTTGTCTTGCGCAAAAGAGTGTGCAGCTCAGACAAGAGTTGGCGTAACCAGGTGGCTTCCGCAACGGCGTTGGCAACAGCTCGGTACTCAGCCTCGGCACTGGAACGAGACACGGTGTTCTGACGCTTGGACGACTAAGAGACCAGGTTGTCACCAAGGAACACTGCATAGCCTGAGGTAGACTTGCGCGTGATCGTGACAACCGCCCAATCAAGATCGAGTAGACCACCGTGTCGGATCGAGGAGGGGCACAGAATGCACCCATGTGCAGGGTGCCACGAATGTAGCGCAGAATGCGCTTCAGGGAGGCAAGGTGTGGCTCCCGTGGATCATGCATGTGAAGACAGACTTGCTGAACCGCATAAGAGACATCTGGCCTGGTGAAAGTCAGATACTGAAGAGCGCCTGCAAGGCTGCGGAAATCCGTAGGATTAGATACAGGATCATCATCTGTTGAGAGCTTCGGATTCACATCAACAGGCGTCGAGCATGGCTTGCAGTCAGCCATGCCAGCACGCTCAAGGATCTCAATCATATATTGCCGCTGAGAGAGGAAGAGACCCGAGCTCGTGTGCTGAACATGCATACCCAAGAAGTTATGAAGGACGCCGAGATCCTTCATAGGGAACTCCTGCTGAAGAGCGCCAATGGTACGCCGGAGTAAAGCAGTAGAGGAGGCTGTTAGCACAATGTCATCAACATAGAGCAGGAGGTAAACAGTGTCCGCTCCACGACGATAGACAAACAGAGATGTGTCCGATTTGGCCTCAACAAAACCGAGCTGCAGAAGGTGGGAAGCAATCCTGCTGTACCACGCGCGAGGTGCCTGCTTAAGTCCATAAAGAGAACGATTAAGCCGGCACACATAATCAGGATGAGCAGTATCTTCAAATCCGGAGGGCTGAGCGCAGTAAACTGTCTCCGACAAAGTACCATGCAGGAAGGCATTGTTGACATCGAGTTGATGAATGGGCCAGGAACGTGAGAGAGCCAAAGAGAGAACAGTCCGTACAGTAGCAGGCTTGACGAACGGATTGAATGTCTCAGCAAAATCAACACCGGGACGTTGGGTGAATCCACAAAGAACCCAACGCGCCCTCTATCGCTCAAAGGACCCATCAGCTTTGAATTTATGTTTGAACACCCATTTGCCTGTCACCACATTGGACCGAGGCGGTCGAGGAAGAAGATCCCATGTGTGGTTGGACAGAAGAGCTGAGTATTCAGCTTCCATAGCGGCTCGCCAATTTGGATCAGCGAGGGCAGCACGGTAAGTCCTGGGAACTGGAGATAGCGGCGCGGCCTGGAACAGTGCCGGCTGTTGGAAACCGTGCTTCCCGCGTGTGACCATGGCATGCTGATTCGCCACAGGAGGTACTGGTATAGCACCGACAGGAAGAGGCGCAGTCGTCGGTGCGGGCGCCGGGGCTGGCATCGGGACGCGCGCCATGGGCGCGGAGGGCGACGCCATGGGCGCGGTCACCTGGACCGGTACAATGGGAGGGCGCCGGGTGTAGACGGCACCAAATCGCCGAGGAGGCTGCGGAGAGGCCGGCAGGGAGGCCGCTGTCCGCTGCCTGGAGGAGACGGCGCCAAACCGTCCAGGGGGCAGCGGGGAGGCCGGGGAGGCCGCCGGGACGCCGGGGCTGCGCAACGCAGCAGGCGCGTGGTTGAAGGAGATGCGGAGCCGTGCGGCCCGCGAGACGAGCACGGCTGTGGCCCACTAGGCGAGCACGACCCACGAGACGGGAGCAGCCCACCGACTGAGCGCGCCCGTAAGGCGCGCGCAACAGGAGCCGGGCAGCGGAGCACGTGCGGCCGAGCGAGCTCCATCTCGGCCGGCAGGGCGCCGAGGCGGGACGTGGTGCCTGGGGGCGTCCGGGGCACCTGTTGCCGCACGTGGCTGTGCGATGGAAGGTGTACCTGCAGGCAGCAAACAAGGTGACGGTGCAAAGGGAACCGATACAGGATTAGTAAAATCCTCCAGAAAATCAAAGGCCGCGCGAGTGGGAGGAGAAGAATCCTCGGAAAAGGGAAAAGAGGACTCATCAAAGATCACATGGCGGGAGATGATGATACGGTTTGTGTGACGATCAAGGCAAAGATAGCCCTTGTGGTGGAGGGAGTAGCCAAGAAATACACACAAGGCGGAACGAGGAGCAAGTTTGTGAGCGGCAGTGGCGGAAAGGTTGGGATAGCACTTGCAGCCAAAAACACATAGGTGCTCATACGATGTCTGGGTCCCAAAAAGGGAAAGATGCGGCATAGAGAAATGAAGCGTTTTGGTGGGAAGAATATTCAGAAGATAGGTTGCAGTGCTGAGAGCCGCAGCCCAAAACGTGGGGGGAATGCTAGCCTGGAACAGGAGGGAGCGAACGACATTGTTTGTGGTGCGAATGATGCGTTCAGCTTTACCGTTCTGAGGCAAGGTGTAGGGACAGGACATGCGCAGGTGGATGCCTGGGAGAGGAAGAACACGCGGGCGCTAGAATTATCGAATTCGCGGCCGTTGTCGCACTAGACCCCCTTTATGGTGACACCGAACTGGGTGCGAACATAAGCAAAAAATTAGAAAGAGTGGAGAAAGTGTCAGACTTAAGTCGTAGCGGAAACGTCCAGAGATAATGCGAGCAGTCATCAAGAATAACCAAATAATACTTATGACCGGAGACACTAGTGATGGGTGAGGTCCAAAGATCACAATGTATTAACTGAAAATTATGAGTGGCACGTGATGACGACGCATGAAAGGGAAGATGTGTATGACGACCGAGCTGACACGCATGACAAAGGGTGTCACTAGCACTTTTATTACAAGGAAGACCAAAAGATTGTGCTAGCTTAGACAGGACTTCATGACCAGGATGTCCGAGACGCTGATGCCAAAGCGAAGAGGAGGTGGCGGCATGGAAGGCGGAGGCCGCAAGCTGCAATGGGTAGAGAGGACCGGAGCTGTTACACCTGGCGATCTCTCTCCGAGAGGGAAGATCCTTCACAGAACAGCCAAAAGGGTCAAACTCCACGGAACAGTTATTGTCGGAGGTGAACTGGCGTACGGAAATAAGGTTCTTAATAACGTTCGGGGAAACAAGAACATTATTAAGATGAAGGTTATGAGGGAAATGAGCGACGCCAGTGGAGGTAACGGGAAGTAAATGCCCGTTGCCGACAATAATGTGACGTGGAAAGGAATGAGCAAGAGTGGGAGTAATTATACCGGCGTCGGGAGTCATATGATTTGTGGCGCCGGAGTCAAAATACCATTTTGTTGCAGCTGCTGGAGGGACATCGTCTGGAAGTTGGCGGCGAGGGTCTGCTGGTCCCAACCGTGCGGCCCATAACCGCTGGGGGGAGGTACGCCCCACTGGCCGGCCCACTGCCCTTGGGGCCCGGCCAGGAAGGCGTGCGGCTGATAGGCCGGCCCAGCAGGACGGGAAGGCGCCGTGGGGGCCCGTGGTCCGGGCCACATCTGAATGGACCCGGACCAAGGGTTGTAGAAATTGGGCCACGGAGCGCCCGAGGCCTGGCTCGGTCCGGCAGGGGAGGACGCGCCTGCGCCCCCGGAGTTGGAGCCACCGCCGCCGCGCTTGCCACCGCGCTTGCCGCGCTTAGGCGCGCTGCCTCCAGATCCAACAGCCGCATGCTGCTGGGTTTTCTGGGAAGGCGGGGCAGCAGAGGCGGAGGAGGTCGCAGGACTGCCGTGGCCCGCGATGGCGGCGAGCGCCGCGGCGGGAGCCGTCTTCTCCATGGTCAGTTCCTCGAGGTGGAGGTCGTCCCACACTTGGAGGAAGGTGGGGAGGGGATTGCTGCGCCGGAGGTGACGGCCGAGGGCGGTGAAGTGCTCGTTGAGGCCGCGGATGATGTTGAGGATGAGCGTGTGGTCGGAGATGGGCTCGCCGAGGTTGCGGAGGTCCTCCGCCATGCGCTTGTAGCGCCGGCAGTACTCGGAGACCGAGAGGTTGCCTTGGGAGAAGGAGCGGAAGGCCTGGTCGGCGAAGAGCGCGCGCGTCGCGCGATTCCCAAGGAATTGGGACTCGATGGCGAGCCAGGTGGCGCAGGCGGTGGCGCCACGCTCGGAGACGGCGTCGGCGAGGTCGTCGGAGATGGTGCCGAGGAGCCACGTCTGCACGACGCAGTCCATACGCACCCAGTCTGGAGAGTGGGGCGCGGTGACGTCGGAGAGGACGTGCTGCTGCAAGGAGAACTTGCCGACGGTGAGGAGGAAGGATTCGCGCCATCTCGCGTAGAAGGCGGAGTTCAGGTCGAGGAGGAGGGGCACGAGGGCGCGGATATTCTGCACGGCAACGGCCTGCGCGTGCAGAATGAGGAGCGCAGCAGCCTCGTGGTGGAGAAGGGCCTCGAGGAGAGGGGGGTCGCCGGCATGAGTGGCGGCGTCGGGGACGGCGTCATCGCCGGCGTCGTCGTCCTGGGAGGCTCGGCCGCCGCGCGCTCGTGAGCAGCGCGTTCGAGGGCGGCGCGGATGCGCTCGTCGGCCGCATCGCGCTCCTTCTGGGCGAGGGCAACCTCGCGCTCGGCCTCCAGTGCACGAGCGAGAGCGGCATCGCAGGCAATCTGGGCCGCGTGCGCGCTGGCCTCTTTGTTGGCGCGGGCATCCTCCGCGTGCATGAGGTCAGCAGCAGCAGTGGCATTGGCGGCAGCTTCGCTAGCGACACGACCGTCGGGATCGAAGATTGTGCCAGCGGGAGGAGCGCCGGGTGGGGTAGCCATGGAGCAGCAGCGCCAGGAAAGAAGCGCGTGCTAGGTGCGGAAGGTGAATCAGGTGATTAACCTAGACTCGTGATACCATGAAAGCAAATGAGATTGCGTGGAAAATATAGATTGATTGATTGAGAGACCTGGTGTACAAAATATATAGGGGTGAGGAGATCTTGTGGTTTATGGAAACAGCACCAACCAAATCTCATATCTCTCTAACCAAAAATACACAGGGTCGGCCGGCGGTTAACACCTGGGTGCTGGACCCACACACGCAAGCCATATATGGCTGCCTAACAATCGTATCCGCAATGATGATATATGTGATAGGGTGGGGGTAGCACCAATTGAAGAGAAGCTTGTCCAACATCGCTCGAGATGGTTTGGACATCTCCAACGAATGCCTCCTGAGGCACCGATACGTAGTGGAATTTTAAGGCGTACTGAAAACGTAAGAATAGGTAGAGGTCGACCAAGACTGACGTGGGAGGAAGCAGTTAAAACAGATTTGAGGGATTGGAATGTATCTAAAGAATTAGCTTTGGATAGGAGCGCACGAAGTTAGAGATCTATGTACCGGAACCATAAGAAACTTAGGGGCAGTGTTTTAGGCTCTCGGCTCAGATAGCAGGATGTACGGCTTAGAGTTTTAGCATTGTAGTTTTTTATTTCAAGACTCTCAACTCATTGATCTTAAGAAGGTTTCATTCCTAACCTACCCCAACTTGTTTGGGATAAAATGCTTTGTTGTTGTTGTACTAGGAGATTGATATGAATATGGGACTACCTGATGGTGTTGATGAGGATGGTTGGGCATCTATGTATTTTGTTTATTTTTGTATATCCTTAGTTCATAGGGGGTAAACACCGCGAGAGAATGGACAGGCAGCATCGGCGTAGAGGGAGAGAGAGGAGACTATAGATGAAAATGACTTTGTTATTTCTTGCTTGCCTCTAATAGCCTGCGGCAGCCCCTTTATATAGATCTTTATATAGATGGACTCCTCTTAACAGATAGAATCTAATCTCAATCATATCTCTAACAAATAGAAACTAATATCACATCCCTAACCATATCTCTAACAAATGGAAACTAATTTCTAACTCAAATAGAAACTAATCTCTACTTCCTACGCCCATGACAGTACACCCCTCTCGAACATGCAGCTTGTCCTCGAGTTGCTAACCTGACATGCACTCATTTCTCAAGTTAACTCCATTGCTTGCATTGGCGAGACGACCCCTCAGCAGTGAAGAAATTTGGCCTGAAGAGTGTATATTATCCTACAACCCCTAGACTTGAAGGGTGGGTTGAAAGCATCCTTGAAGCCCTCGGAGCCCATAAGCAATCGAAAGGGCCCCAAAGTGTTGAAGACGAGCACGCCTTTTACCAGATGTTGGAGGTTCTTACTGCTTCGCCACGGCCGTTGCCTGTAGGTGGACCCTACCCAAGGTCGCATAAGGAGAGGAGGGCCGCAATAGTGCTATGCGCACCCCTGCCTCGTGCGCCTACACCTCTTGTGCCTCCCTCTGAGATCGTAGATCCGTTCTGGCGACGAGAAGAAGAAGAGGCCATGTCGTCCCGCAAGGTTGCCTGCACCCTTGCCGCCTCATCCTCCGCGACGACGGCATGGGGAAAAACCGAAGCTGCTGCGGGGGAGAAGAGACGAACGAGGACGAGCTACAGATGTTGAGGACGGCAGCGGTCGCCGATCCACTCGCTGCCGCTTGAGGCGGGCCGAGGCGTCGATCCGGCGTTGGGGGTCCAGCGAGAGGTGGCGTCAGTGAAGAGCCTGGTGTTGGGGAGGAACCCGAGGCTAGACGGCGACGCTAGATCCAGTGCAGACCTTTGCAGCGGTGGTGTGGACGGGCGCAGTGAAGTCAGCCTAGCCTACCGCGTGCTCGGTGGCGGAGAGGCCGGCGTCGTCGGCAGAGAGCTCATCAAGGTTGTCGTGAGCGCTGCCACCTGCTCGATGGTCTCCTTGTCGACGCGAATCTCCTCGACCTCGAGTGCCAACTTTCCCGAGACGAAGTTCATGCGGCGCTTGCGCTCCTCCTGCATTTTGAGCGAGATGTCGATCTTCCGAGAGGTCTTCTGCATGGTCTTGGTACGGATGCGGCCCATGGCTAGTGGTCGGTGGAGAAGGGTGAGGACGCAGTAGAGCCCGTGGCGGCAGAGGAACCGAACACGATAGAGTTCGCCATGGCTGCACCGGCGTGCGCTTTTGGAGCCATGATGTTGGCTCTGATACCAAGTTGTTATGAATCTTAGTTCATAGGGGGTAAACATCGCCAAGAGGATGGCCGAGTGGTGTGGACGTAGAGGGAGAGAGAGGAGATTATCGATGAGAATGGCTCTGTTATTTCTTACTTGCCTCCAATAGCCTGCGACAGCCCTCTTATATTGATGGGCTCCCCCTAACAGATAGAATCTAATCTCAATCATATCTCTAACAAATAGAAACTAATATTATATCCTTAATCATATATCTAACAAATGGAAACTAATCTCTAACTCAAATAGAAACTAATCTCTACTTTCTAATAATGACTACGCCCATGACATAATTCAGCCAGAGTGATCAAACCACCACAACCACGGACTGTCTTGACATGTTTGTCGCACACTCTCTTGAGGTGAACAAACTATCATATATTTTGTATAATTCCATGCTCATAATCTTCTGATCATAATTTGAGTAGAGTCTAGGGTGAACTCATGATGTGTTTATTTCTTTATGTTTTGCCTTGCTACATATGCTTACAAAAGGTGACTACTTGGTTCCTAATGTTAAAAATTGCAATATACACTCTGTTCTTCAGTTAGACCAGTTGCACAAGATTTTCAAGCTGTGTGGCTTCCCCTCAGAGGAGTATTGGAAGAAGTCAAAACTGCCACGAGCTACAGAATTTAAAACCCAACAGCCCTATAAATGTTGCATCAGGGAGACATTTAAAGATTTTCCTCCATCTTCCCTGCCATTGGTTGAAACTCTGCTTTCAATTGATCCAGTTGAGCGTCAAACTGCAACATCTGCATTGCAAAGTGAAGTAAGTCCATATCCTTTTCCTCATTATCATTCTAATCAGAAATGTTAGTATAAAACAAAGTCATTGACCCATGACCGTGAGGTACAGTCCCATACATGAGACTCATGCTCTCCACAGTGTAGTTTAATTCACTCCAGAACAAACAAAAGGCAATTATCAAGTCATGAAGTATGGGACTGTAAGGTACAGTCCCATACCAGAAGACTGAGCAGCAGAACCAGCAGAACCGAACGAAGCTGAGGCAGTAAGGCATCGAAGTAGAGTGAGCATCTTCTGCTGAACCTCAGTAGCAGAGCTCTGTCGTGACCCTAACTGAGAAGAGCCATCAGTGCCCTTGGGAGGGCGACTACCCCTACAGCCCTGGTTCTTCTGCTTGTAGCACTGCTGAAACGTGTGACCATCGCAATCACAAAAGGTGCAGTGAAGACCCGTAGTAAAATCTTTTGCCACCGGTGCAGCGGGAGGCACGGGTGCAACGGGAGCCGATGCTGGAGAAGACACCCGAGCAGCCAGAATAGAGGCGGGCTACAACTAACCCATGCTGCAAAGACGAGTCTCCATAACACGAATAGTGGTGAGAGCCTCTAGCACGGACGAACATGGCTGACGAGTCTAGCACGGACGAACACGGCTGATGAGTCAAGAGGTGAGCACGGACAGGCTCAAACTCTGACCGAAGACTTGTTAGGAACTTGTAGAGACGGTGAGTCTCTAGGTGAGCACGTTGATGCACATAGTAGGGATAGGCCCGACAGATGTCTGGTCCCAGAGAGTCAAGCTGATGCCACACCGCGAACATCTGCTGGTAGAAGTCCACTGTGGCATCAAGTTGCTGAAGAGAGTGCACCTAATATACAACCAAGAGATACATAGCATCACTCGTCAGCTCGTAGTGGGCACGAAGGCGCTCCCACATCAGCTGAGATGTCGGTAGCTCCACCACATCCATGGAGATATTGACAGTCAGGCTACCCATCAGGATGGCAGAAGCACGAGCTTTGTTGTCCTACCACCTCTCATAGGAGTGAAGTTGAGTTTGGTACACCTCCATGGCCTCCTCAAAGGCAGTGATCGCAACTTTCCGGGTTGCTTCGTCAGCAGATGCAAGGATGTGAGGGGCAGTCGGCGGCGAAGTGCAAGGTGGACACCGCCTCTCGCCTGTAAGATGCCCCAAAAACGCTGACTCCTCATGTGAATCCGCATGAGCATAGCCTACTCACGATAGTTCATCCCATTGAAGATGATCTTTGGAGACGGAATAGCAGTGTGGGTGGCCATCGCATGCGGGAGACGACTCTTTTTTTTAAGGACCAACTGCTGTGTTGCTGCTCTCTCACGCAACTTGGCCGGCCTGCTCCCTTTCGGCCCGCCAAATCTCAAAAGCACCGGCAATCCGCCGGCTCAGGCGACGATGGCGTTGGGTGCGGGCAGGCGACGACGGCGTTGGGCGCAGGCAGGCGCGAGCGACGGTAGGAGGTGCAGGCATCGGGCGCGGGCGGGCGACGAAGACTGGAGGTGCAGGCAGCTGGAGGCGCAGGTGTCAGGCACTAGCGGGCGCGAGCGATGGCCGGAGGCGCAGGCGGCCCAACGCGGTGCGGCGGCGGGGAAGAACAGAGAAGCTCGGTGGGAGACTGGATCCGGACGAATCCGGCCGCAGGGAGCCCTGATCCGGCGGATCCGGCAGCGGGGAAGATCCTACCGCCTGGATCCAGGGCTTGGCGGCGACCGGGAGGGCGCGAGCGCGTCTGGGGGTGGCGCGCGGCACGGTGGCCCGCGCCGAGATCTTGCCGGGCGTGCGGACGGCCGGGTGCGCGATGCGTGGCCGGGAGGCAGAGATGCAGCGGCGGCCGGCGACAGTGGCGGTGGCTAGGGTTGGAAAACCCTAGCCCTCTCTTGGATAGATGCCATGTTATAAATGTGGGCTTAATATTCCAATAGGCCAAGAGGCTAAATATATACATGAGACAATATGCAAGGAACCCCTATATAGTGTGATAACCCTGCAGCCTCTACATGTCTAATAGTCACTATGTACTAATTTGTTCATACCGTGAGCTTTGTAGTTCTTTGCAACTGAGCCATATGCATGTGACCCATCAAGCTTGCCGACATATCCGCCAAGCAAGGAGATGGATGCTAGGTTAAGAGACGAGGAAGCTAGAAGGTGTGTTGCATCTACCCTTTTCCCGTTTTGCAGAACTTGTATGCAAATGATGTTATGACAGTGCATTGTTGATTTTCTGCACTTTCATCAATTTGTGTAGAAGTGAATTTACTTTATTTCAAATCTTTGCTAGTCCACCAGTACCAGCAATTCCATAGCTTATTTGAACTCCCATACCAGAAAAGAAGTAAATTAGAAAGGTGCATCACATGCATGTGGCCATGTGCAGCACACTGTTTGTAAACTTGTACGGACCAGTTGATTAGCCACCTATGATATTTCATCTTACCTGCTTTATGGTTGCATGAATTGATAAATTTGGCTATTTAGACTGAGTTATGAATGATTTGCAGTGAGTTTTTGAACAACATTTGGTATTCACATCATTGTTTAGTTAACCATATTATTCTGTAATTCTTTTGGGAAAAAAAATGGAGGAATCATTTCTAACTCACGGTACTGCCTGTGTTCGGTTGCAAACTGTCAAAGCAGCCACTTTCCGGCCGTTTTCTGTTTGGGTTTGGAGTTAGGGCTTTTTTTTACTACTAGGAGTTAGCTAGTACCTAGAAATTGAGACCATCAACGTGGTGGAGTCCAGTCTGGAATGCTTTTGCAAACTTACATGGCCATATTTGTGCACTCACACAGGCACATGCAATCTTGCTTCAATTGCTGCTGATTATCTTTCATTGCTCAGTTAAGAGTGCCTTACCATGAAAAGAGTAACATATAGAACTAGAATTAATCTGTCTAATTGTTTGTTACTGGATCATTCATGACGATATATGTTTCTATCTTGTGTATTATTGTTATTCAGGCTACGAGGTGCTGCAAAGGGCAAAGGAGAGGTGACCAAAAGGACTCGAACACGGGATCGATCTCATAGGGCAGGACCAGTACCAGAGGCTAATGCAGAGCTTCAAGCAAATCTAGATGTAAGTCAAAGCTAATTATGACTGTAGGTATTCCTGTTTAATTTGCTATACTATAAATTGTTGACGCGATACAAGCAATTGAGTTGATTATACTCCGTATTTAATACTAAAAGGCAACTCATTTTGAACTCACCACCAGAATTGTCCCCTCTAATATATCGTTATCTTTGCAAGTGGTGAGCCCAAATGCCAAATAGCCCGGAAAGTAATGGTAAAATAATGTGATAAAAATGATAATTTTAGTGTATAATCATGGCACCTCTAGATAGTTTGTCACCACTCACCATCATTGACATGTATTTTGTACCAAAGCCTTTGAAGCATAGTTAAGAGGAAGACCTCTGTTTTCAGGTTACGAAATGTCACTAGTCATGTTTGTTTACATCAGATCGAACTATATTTTCATGCGGGTGTAAAAAATTATATATTTTTTTGTAAGATTAATGATTCCTTACCATGAAAATTAGTTACTATTGTAAATGATTCTTAACCAATGTGGTGAAAGTAAATTAGTGCTGTTTTCTGCGCATTTCACAACTTTTAACTGTTCTTTAAAATTGTAAGTTGAAACATGATTTTAATCATTAATCTGTTCAAAATTTACACATATTGCATGATGCAGTACTCAGTATTTAGTATTTTCAATAACAGCAGAGGCGACGTATGATAACCCATGCAAATGCCAAGAGCAAAAGTGAGAAGTTCCCTCCTCCGCATCAGGATGGAGATATGGGTAATCCGTTAGGGTCCTGTCGTCATATGGAGCCCACATATGAGCACCAGGATGCTTCCTTCAGTACCGAAGTCCCCATCGAGAACGGGACCACACAAACATGGTCTGGACCGTTGGTTGATCCAGCAGCTCTTAGGCAATCGAGGCGGAAGAAGCAGACTGCCCTAGATGCAAAGGCCGTGGCTTAAAACAGCTCCAAAAGGACGACGGAGGGATACGAGCATGATAAAAATGTCAAAACAGCGTTTCTGTTACAACATGTTTTTTTATTGAGTTTGGGGGAAAGATTTTTCATAGCTGGCCTGTCGGACCCAGATTTAGCAATTCAGAAACCTCTGTAAATATCACTATACTGTTTCCTAGATCGGTAGACAATGTCTATAGATACATCACTGAATTATTTCATATAGGATGTAAACTATACCATACAATAATATTACAATATCAGAATTCAAATAGACCGTACCGGATCAAGTTTACAATAGAGCCGACTAGGGCAAATGATACATTACATAAAATGCAGAAGTATGGCGGAAGCAAAAGAGGAAGGTACATCTCACCACAAACAAGCGATTGGGTAGATTTGTGTGCAGCTGATATTAACCGGGTATTTGGATAATATTGGCGCACGAGAGCAATATCTTAGTTAGCAAGTATGGAGTGAGATCTAGACCATTAGAAAACAAGCTAGTCTTCTCCATATTCTTCACCATCAGCTCCTGAAACATCGTAGCACTTGTAAAGTTGTAATGCTTTTGGTCCAGAGCCTCTGAGGGATTTTGTGAGCGAGAGTGAGCACAAGCAACAGTGCTTTGCAAGGCATTACACAGAATGCAATATTTATACATGCAAGGCTTAACAAGGATGGCTCGGGTTTTTTTATTTGCTAAAGGCAATATTGTAAATTACTAATAATTAGAAAGTCCTAGCATTCTAACTAAACCATATTTTGTTAAAGGGAGTAAAAGTGTGTGTGAGATTAGATTAGGCACAAAGATAGTAGATCGATTATCAGAGATAAGAGGTTACACATATATAGGCAAGGATGACCCAGGTTTATAGAAACAGAACCAGCGGTGATCCTTGCTTTATAGATATCAATCTATCTATCCTAACCATATAGGCACTAGGCCTAATAGGATGCGTAGGCCCAATAGGGTTGCGGCACCCTCTGTCTAACACGCCCCGCAGTCGAAGCGGCAACCTTGGTGACGTTGAGACTGGACCTGAACTCATCGAAGACGGAACCGGGAAGCCCTTTGGTGAAGATGTCGGCGTACTGCGACGTGGTGGGGACGTGCAGAACCTTGGTGTCACCGAGAGCTACACGCTCACGAACGAAGTGTAGATCAATCACAATGTGCTTGGTGCGTTGGTGCTGAACGGGGTTGGTGGACATGTAGACCGTACTGATGTTGTCGCAGTAGACAAGCGTCACACGGCGAAGAGGCGTATGAAGCTCAAGTAATAGCTGACGCAGCCAGGTGGCCTCAGCGATGGCATTGGCCACAGCACGATATTCCGCTTCGGTGCTGGAGCGGGACACTGTGGGTTGGCGCTTGGAGGACCACGAGACGAGGTTATCGCCCAGGAAGACTACATAACCTGAGGTAGAGCGGCGCGTGTCTGGGCAACCAGCCCAATCAGCATCCGAGTAGACCACCAAGTCGAGCTGTGAAGACGGCCGAAGGACGAGTCCCAAATCCAGAGTGCCCCGAATATACCGGAGGATGCGCTTGAGGGCAGCAAGATGAGGTTGGCGAGGATCATGCATGTGAAGACAAATCTGTTGCACGGCATAGGAGATATCTGGTCTGGTGAAGGTCAGATATTGTAAAGCGCCAGCCAAGCTGCGGAAATCACTGGGGTCCTGTACAGGAGCACCGGAGGCTGCAGGAACCTTCGGCTTAGTGTCAACAGGAGTACTGCAAGGTTGCAATCAGCCATACCAGCCCTATCAAGAATGTCCAGCATATACTGTCACTGAGAAAGGAGTAGTCTGTCACCGTGGCGCTGAACATGCATCCCGAGGAAATGATGGAGCGGTCCTAGATCCTTCATAGAGAACTCGAGCTGCAAAGCCTCAATGATACGCCGAAGCAGGGACGGCGAGGAGGCTGTGAGGACGATGTCATCAACATAAAGGAGCAGGTACACTGTATCAGGTCCGCGGTTGTAGATGAACAGCGATGCATCAGACTTGGCCTCTGTGAAACCCAGAGTGAGAAGATGAGCAATGGCGCTATTTCAGGCCCGGCGCTGTTTGCAACCATAGAGATCTGCTCGGACGGCAAACGGTCGGCGAGCTGGGTCCTCGAATCCCGAAGGTTGTGAGCAATAGACCGTCTCGGAGAGCTTCCCATGAAGAAATGCATTCTTGACATCAAGCTGGTGAATGGGCCACTGTCGGGACAAGGCCAGGGTGAGCACAGTGCGTACTGTGGCCGGCTTGACAACCGGGCTGAAGGTTTCGCCGAAATCAACGCCAGGCCGCTGAGTGAATCCGCGAAGGACCCAGCGTGCCTTGTAGCGCTCCAAAGATCCGTTGGCCAGTAGCTTGTGCTTGAAGATCCATTTCCCGGAGACAACATTGGCGCCAGAGGGACGCGGCACCAAGTCCCAGGTGTGGTTGTGTAGCAGGGCAGCATACTCCTCTTCCATAGCTGCCCGCCAATTGGGGTCGGCGAGGGCACTACGGAAGGTCTTCGGGATCGGGGAGAGGTACGAGGCGTGATACAAGGCAGGAATGCGATACCCGGCCTTGCCACAAGTCGTCATGGCGTGCTGGTTTGTCACCGGAGGGATAGGGACAGCACCCGCGGGTACTGTGGCAGTAGCGGGGACTGAAGCAGCAGACGGTGTCGAGACTGCAGGGGCAGGGGCCGCTGTGTTGTTTGCGCTGGTCGACTGCGGTGCGGTGCAGCGGGAGTACACGAAGCGGAATTCGCACGCCGGAGGTGCCGCGACCTGTTGGGCAACAGGCAGAGCCGCACGGGGCTGTGCGGGCTGCATGGTCGCCGTGGCCGCACGTGGCTGTGCAGGAGAGGGAGCGGCGTCGAGCTCCACCTCCGCCGAGGGGAAGGAGGTAGTCGCTGGCAAACCTACAGGATGCAAAAAACGAGCCGGGCCTATGGGCAGCGGCACGACATTAGTAAATTCATCCAAAAAGGAGAGGTCCACCGGAGCCTGAGAGGCAGACTGATTCGCAAAGGGAAAACAATGTTCATCAAAGATGACATGCCGATAAATGATGACCCTGTTGGAAGTGAGGTCAAGACACCAGCACCCTTTGTGATTATCAGAATAGCCAAGGAAGATGCACAACGCGGAACGCGGAGCCAACTTATGGGCGGCAGTGGCGGAGAGGTTAGGATAGCAGGCGCAACCAAAGACACGAAGATGATCGAACGCAGGGGCGGAGCCGAAGAGGGCTTGGTGCGGTGTGGAGTTGTCAAGTGTCTTAGAGGGCAGGAGGTTGCGGAGGTAGGTGGCGTGGTGCAAGGCCTCGACCCAGTAGGAAGGCGGAACGGAAGCCTGAAAGAGCAAGGAGCGAATGACATTATTCAGAGAGCGAATCATATGTTCGGCCTTGCCGTTTTGAGCGGAGGTGTAGGGACATGACATCCGGAGGTGGACGCCACGGCTGAGGAAGGACGTGCGGGCGCTAGAGTTGTCGAACTCACGGCCATTGTCGCACTGAACTGCCTTAATGGTGGCGCCAAACTGGGTGGAGACATAAGCAAAAAAGATAGAGAGAGTATAAAAGGTGTCAGATTTGAGACGCGAAGGAAACATCCAAACATAATGTGAGCAATCATCAAGAATGACCAGGTAATATTTGTAGCCAGAAATGCTGGCAACAATAGAGGTCCACAAGTCACAATGAACCAGATCAAAATTATGTGTTGCCCGGGACATAGATACATGAAAAGGAAGACGAGTATGGCGACCAAGTTGACACGCATGACAGACCGAACTGGTGTCTTTATTACAATGTGGAATCAAGGAGGCATGCATAAGACTGGAGAGGGCGTCGGGGCCAGGATGGCCGAGACGGCGATGCCACAGGGACGCGGAGGCGGAGGCATGAAGAGCACCTGCAGCAGGAAGGCGCAACGGGTAGAGGGGCCCGGAGCTATTGCACCTGACGATCTCGTTTCGAGACTGAAGATCCTTCACATAACAACCAGACGGGTCAAACTCCACAGAGCAATTATTGTCAGATGTGAATTGGCGAACAGAAATAAGATTCTTAATAAGATTTGGAGATACAAGGACATTATTAAGATGAAGGTGACCTGGGAGGGTGGTTGCGCCAGTGGAGGTAACAGTAAGAAGAGAACCGTTACCGACAACAATTGAAGAGGGAACAGGGTACCGGGGAGGGGAGGTGTGGAAAGAGTACCAGCATCGGAAGTCATGTGTGATGTGGCCCCCGAATCGAAGTACCAATCCTGTTGCGGCTGCTGTTGCAACGTCATGGTGTTGAAGGAGTGGGCGAGGTCCGACTGGTTCCATCCTGGGGCGGCCCAAGGGTTGAACCCCGGAGGCGGAGACGGTGCCCAGGCATTCTGTGCACTAGCGAGAAGAGCGTGAGGAGGCGTCGTCTGCTGGAAGCACTACAGGATGGTGGGGAATTTGAGGCAAGCTTTTGAGGCATGACTGAAGATAGTTGCCTCAAAATATTCTCTGAGGCAGCAACTTCTGCCTCAAATTATAAAATTGAGGTAAACCATAAAGCCTCATTAATCTGAGGCTAACAGTCAACCTCAACAAGGAATTAGAGGCTACCTAGTGGTTGCAAGCCTCAAATAATCAGGTGAAATTGGTATTGGCGGGAGCAGATGAAAAATTCCCTCCTCCTCTCTCTCCTTTCTATTCTCCCTGCCTATTCACCTATTTTTTCCATCACACCTCTCTGCCTATTATCTCACCTGCCCATATCCTCCATATTCCCCATGAGGCCCTTCTCGCCTTCACGATTTTAAGGAACGAACTCGAGACCTAGCTAGCACGCGCGCCTCGGCCTCGTCGCCTCCTCCTCTCCCGCCGCGCGCCCCGCCTCCCAGCGCCGCCTCCCGCCTCCCGCCCGCCCCCGCCGCCACCCGCCCGCCCCCGGCGCCGCGCCCGGCGCAGATCCAAGACCGCCCGCCCGCCCGCCCCGGCGCGGGCCGCCTCGCCTCCCGACCCCGCCTCGGCGCCGCCTGCCCGCCTCCCGCCTCCGGCGCAGATCCAGCGCCGCCCGCCCGCCGCCTCGGCGCGGCGCCGCCCGGCCCGCCGGCGCCGCTCGCCCCGAGTCCGACCCGCCTCGCGCGGCTGCGGTCCTGCGGATTGTGTCTCTGTAATTTTCCCAACTGGCTTTCCCAACTAGCATGAATGCATGATGTGATGATGAATTGATTATTGATGATATCAGTTAATATAGCAGGATTGTGTTTCTGTAATTTTCCCAACTGGCTTTCCCAACTAGCATGAAATCAGTGGAATGTGAATTGATAAATTGATGATGTCCTGATGAATTGTGTTCTATAATTGTGAATTGATCCTAGCTGTTCTTGTATTATAGCTCTTGAAAAATATTAGTGTTTTATGTATTAAAAATCTGAATTTTATTGTAGGAAATTAGGAGTTAAAAAAATCGATCTCTATTATGTTACATCTTTTGTACTTTGAGATCATGCCATGTTCTTCGTATTATGCTTTATGTTTGCTTGTTTAGTATTGAACTCAAGTTTCATATCGATAATACAATTAGCCAATTATGATATACTTTTGTTATATCGTGGTATAGGTGTGAATTGGCGTTAGTTTGAGGTGGTTAGATAACATGGTTGATTGTCTTTTTTGTGGATCCTGAGTGCAAGTAATTAACTTATATGATTTTAGGTGTACTTGCATATGGTTGTAATTAATAAATATTTGTGACATTCGTGGTGTTTTTGATAGCATGTGTGTGGCATATTAATTTTTTCATAATTGATTACTCAGATTTCTGCTGCACCAAGAGAGTCGACGATCTGTCATAGCTATTGTGGTGTTAAATTGGGTACTTGTTTGCTGGGCTGCACGCTACTGCAAACTTACTTGCTTGTTGTTCTTAGAAAGGTAATTTCTTAACATCACTTCTATTTCCATGCTTGTATATATTGTTAAAAGCTTATCATCTGTTGTTTGATGTTGCCTTGTTGGAACGAAGATATGGTATATATTGAATGCACTTTTTGGACAGATTGCTAGTACCTCCCATTACTATCATGGACAAAAGTTGGTGGAAAACCTAGGTAAATGTGGGGTTGTGGGTAATTAAGTATGTTGCATGAGAGGTCACATAATATTATTATATATTATGTAATTTAAGTAACATGGTAACATTAATAGGTGGACAGATGAATATGAAGAAGGCTTGGAACAATTCTTGCAGTTTGCTTTCACTCATTCAGCAAAAGACAACATGATTCTTTGTCCTTGCAAGAAATGCATGAACTGCCATTGGCTACATGCTGAATTAATTCGTGAACACCTAATATGTGATGGATTTATGCGAGGCTATAGTGAATGGTTCTTTCATGGGGAGGGCTCATCTTCAGTTAGAACTAATGTTTGCATGGAGCCACAGATAGGTCAAGAACAATCGATGATATTGATGCAATGTTAAGAGATGGACTTGGATTTAATTATTTTAATGGTTTAGAAGATGATGGAGACATGGGAGATGTGCAGTGAAGATGCAGAAAAATTCTATAAGTTAGTCTGATGCTAGCCAAAATTTATATTCAGGATGTAAAATGTCAAAACTTCAGTTTATCATAAAACTTCTACATCTGAAATTTTTGGGTGGGTGGAGCAATAGTAGTTTTAATTAGCTCCTTGTGCTTCTTAAGGAGGCTTTCCTATGGATGTGCAATTGCGTAAAACTTTCATGCTGCTAGCAAACTTGTCAAATCACTAGGTTTGGGATACATTAACATTGATGCATGTTTGAATGATTGCATACTATTTTGGAAATAGTATGAGAATGCCAAGAGTTGTCCAAAATGTAACACGTCTAGGTGGAAGATAGAAAAGGTGGGGATTGATGGGAAACGAGTGCATAAGGTTCCTCAAAAAGTTCTTCGTTACTTTCCATTGAAAAAAAGGCTGCAAAGATTTTTATGTCGAAAAGACAGCTTCTAACATGCGTTGGCATCTTTGAGGGCCGCACTAAGGATGGCTTATTGCGACATCCTGCAGATTCTCCCGCTTGGAAGAATTTAGATAATAAATTCCCGATATTTGGTGCTGATAGTCGCAATATTAGACTTGGGTTAGCTACAGATGGCTTCAATCCATTTGGAAATATGAGTGTTAGTCACAGCACATGGCCTGTAGTTTTAATTCCTTATAATCTGCCACCATGGTTGTGTATGAAACAACACAATCTTATATTATCTTTGATTATTCCGGGGCCAACACAACCAGGAAATGATATTGACGTGTATTTTGAACCATTGGTGGATGAGCTTGTTGAGATTTTTAATGAGGGTGTAAAGACATATGATGCCTCTAGTAATGAGTGGTTTCAGTTACGAGCTGCTATTCTTTACACTATTACAGATCACCCAGGGCTTGGATATGTGTTTGGCCATCCTACATCGGGAAAATTTGCTTGTCATCACTGTCACTTGAATACTTGTTCTCTATATTTGAAAAAGGGTAGGAAAACTTGTTACATGGGACATCGTAGGTTTCTCCCAGAAAACCACAATTTCCGGTTTGATAAAAAATCATTTGATGGAACCATAGAGCTTAGAGAGGCACCTATTCAACCATCTGGACATGATATTCTAGAAGAGACAAAGGGCATGGATGTTGTTTTTGGGAAAGCCGAGAAGAGGAAGCGTAAACGTAGAGATGATGATATGAAGGACACTGATAATGTGGTTATTTGGAAGAAGAGAAGCTGTTTTTTCAGGCTGCCATATTGGGAACATCTGTTAATTCGGCACAATCTGGATGTAATGCACATTGAAAAGAACATTTGTGATAGCATAGTTAACACCTTGTTGAATATTGACCGCAGATCTAAGGATAACCTCAACTCAAGATTGGACCTTCAAAGCTTAGGGATAAAACATGATCTGCACCAGTTTCACAAGGAACTAAAATTTACTTGCCTCCAGCAACCTTTTCATTGAGTGCTCAAGAGAAGAAATTATTCTGTCAAGTTCTAAAAGATGTTAAATTTCCAGATGGTTATGCATCAAACATATCAAATAAAGTTCGTGTTGAAGAGAAAAGATTGATTGGCCTAAAATCTCATGACAACCATGTGATTCTACAGTATTTGCTTCCGTTGGCTATTAGGAGAATTCTGCCTGAAAATGTTTGTATACCATTGATTCGCCTAAGTAACTTCTTTCGACAAATATTTTCTCCAGTAATTCGTATTAGTGACATGGAGAAGTTAGAGCATGAAATTGCTGAAACAATTTGCCAACTGGAGATGATTTTTCCTCCATCATTCTTTGATATAATGCTTCATTTACCAATCCATCTTGCTCATGAAGCAAGGCTTGCTGGCCCAGTACAATTCAGAAACATGTATCCTGTAGAAAGGTAAATGCCTTTATTATTATTTTAAATCCTATTCATATGTAGAGACCTCTGATTATGACACTTAATTAAAATATATAGGTACTTGATGAGGCTGAAATCATATGTTCGTACTAAGAGCCATCCGGAAGGTTCAATTGCAGAAAATTATATTTTTGATGAAAGCCTTACCTTTTGTTCCCGTTATTTACATGGTTGTTTGACTCGATTTAACCGTCAAGGACGGCATGATGATGGGACTTTCCAGATCATAAATAACATGCCTTACTTAAGTAAGATAGGTCGGCACTTACTTGGAAAGCGTGTTAGTACTCTGGACCACAACTCATGGATTCAAGCTCACAGATATGTGTTATTCAACTATGACCAAATTGGTCCATTCCTTCAGTATGATCCTAATCACATATTGGAATATGTTAGTATGAAATTCCTAACAGGCATTTGTATTGTTTGGCATACTATGTAGAAAGCATCGCAAGTACATTTTATCTAGTGGAATACGAAGACCAAGAGATATTGAACGTGTGCACCATGAGACGTTCCATGACTGGTTTAGGAAACATGTAAGGGGTGTTGTTTTTGCAGATTCTTGTTAGCAGTTTTATAGAAAAGTATTAAAATTTTTTATGGATAACAGGTTCAGAATGTAATGGCCAAAGGAGAAATTGTATCTGAAGAAATACAGATGTTGGCTAAAGGTCCTGATATGCATGTCACAAACATACAATAGCTATCTTATAAATGGATATAATTTTCGCACAAAATCTTGCGACCAAGGGAAATGAACTCAGAGTAGTGGGTTAGTTGTTGTTGTTGAGACTAATAGTTTTTCTAGTGTGAAGGATGTAAATGGAAAGATATAAATGGAATAACCATTGATTTGGCTGCTGGGTGTCATGATCGGTATGGTTGCATTCTTATAATATAGCTCTTTTGTTGATGTTTTGTTTTTTTATCAAGTCTTATATATTTAATCGGAACCTTGCAGTACATTGTATCAGAGCTAATTTTTTTACCTAACTAGTACCATACATATGTATACTTGATCTTACATAACTTATTTTTGGAGATGCAGGGAAAACAATGGAAAGGGAAAAAAGAAGAGGTGGAAGTCCAATAACAAATGAGTATGAGCTTCGGCGTAGGATGCAGATAGCTAGAAATAATGAAATGCTTTCAAAACTGAACCTGCCACAACTAGCAGCAAATTTGACATCAAATTCCAAGAGGATGAAGAATACAATACCTAATATGCCAAACCAACCTGTTGATCCAAAAGCAAATTTGATAAGGAATTCCAAGAGGGCGCGACATGCTGAACCAAATATGCCTAATCAATCTGTTGATCCAGCAGCAAATATGATGAGGAAATCTAGGAGGATGAGAAATGTTGTGCCAGATATGCTAAGTCAATCTGTTGATTCTCAGTACCAGGATCTATACTTGAATGAGGAAAATGTGCAAAACCAATCATATGAGGAGAATGAGATAAACCAGTCAAGTGAGGAAAATGATATGGACCAATCTATTGAAGATTATGCACAATCATTTGACAAAAGTAATTGTTTCTGTCTCATCTATTGAATTTATTTTACGGGTCATTTTGGCTAAGTGATATAACATTTTATTCTAGGTGATGAAGATGTTTATCCTGAGGAAATTACAGAGCCAGAGGATAGAAGAGGTCAGCCAAAGGATAGAAGAGGTCCTACAAGGATGGAGGCCTTCTGGCCAATTGTGGAACGTGTAAAACTGAAAGTTGACTATAATGAGCATTTTCAACCGTTGGCCCCATGCGCCAAAGTTAGCAAATGTTATTGGTACACTTGTCAAAGGTAAAGTTCTATCACTAACTCATGAAGACTGGATCGATGTGAAGAACAAGGATGATGTTTGGGATAATGTGACGGTAAACTTCTCTTTTCGAATATTACAATCCTTTATAAACATTTAGTTGTTAGGAGAAGTTTCAGTTTGAAACTTATCAAATTATCTATTTTAGAGGTATTTTGACTTAGATGAATGCCTAAAGGATTATGTCATGAGATCAGCTCACAAGAAATGGAAAGACTTCAAAAATAGGCTAAAAACAAAGTACTTTGACCCTCAGAAGTCTGATAAAGAGCTCTGGAAAAAACATGATTCAAGAATATCACTTTCAGATTGGAAGTGGCTAATTGCCTTTTGGAGATCTGAGAAAGGCCAAGTAAGTGCATATAGATGCTATGTTCTGTTATCCTTTCTTTCCAAGTGAGAGCTCATAGCACAGATGTTACATTTTTGTTAATTTTTCTTTCTTTCAAGACGTAGTGACATACAATAATGTACATCCTTTTTAGGCACGCAGTAATCGCGGAAAAGCAAATCGTGCAAAAATGGATGCAGTACATACTATTGGAACCAGGAGTCTAGCAAATGTTCGCCATGACATGGTCAGGCTGAGAGCATATATTAATCATCCCCATTTGTTTTCTTGCATCGTATTAATGTGTTGTGCATTCACATGATCTGCAGGAGCAAAAGAAAGGAGGAAAAGTTAGTCGAGCAGAAGTTTTCAAAGTTGCATATACTCGTAAAGATGGAAGACCACAACCAGCCCGTCAAGAAACACTTGTAAGAAAAATTAACTGAATACGCAACAAAGTTGTTTCTCTGTTTGGAAATTCAAATACAATATTTTACCTTGGCTACTGCAGGCTAAAATCGATGAAAAACTCATTGAGGAGGCTGAATTTGTGGACAAACCTATACAAGAAGGAGATTTCCTTTCAGAATTGATTGGTAAGGAAAATAGAGGCAGAGTGATTGGAGTAGGTATGGGTCCCACTCCTGCAAGTCTTGGTTTGCCAGGAACTAAATCAACAGCAAGAATAAGCTTGCAATTGGAAAGAGAAGCAAGACAGAGGGCAGAAGATGAAGCTCGAGCTTTGAGAGAAGAGATGCAACAGTTGGAACAGAGAATGGAAGAACGAATGGAGCAACGACTTGCAGAGAAACTGGCAGAATTTCAAGCTATGATCTCTGCTTCTCGTGAACAGAGGCAAAATTTGCACATACCAAATCAGGAATATTCATGCACGTCGGCTTCTAACAACGTACAAGTTAGTTTACTTCGCATAAATTAACTGCACTAGTATTATTAGCAGCTACTATAAGCTTCTAATTTTTTCCCTTAAATACAGGTACAACCAAGAACTGTTAGAGCATTGCAACATAACCAAAACAAACTGCTGGAGAAGGTCAGTTGAATGGCATTGATTTTGCTCCATATATTTTTAAGTCAGAATTTTACATTGCAAATCAAGAAAGCATTGTGTTGTTGCTACATCCAATTCACGGTGAATATGCTTATGAATTTACAATTTGCTAAACAAAAAGTAGTGAGCAGAATTTGGTTAACAAAAGTAGCTTGTGTACATTTGCACGTATTTATTGGTTGAATGAAGGAAAGGATAAAGTAGTGATACACTAGCATGGCAAAAGGTCCGAGGGTCTGAACTTTTGACATCCTGTGAGATCCACCTCGCTTTCAACAATAAACCAAAGAAGAAAGGAAAGACAAGGAAGCAACGAAACAAAAGGCAATTGTGACCATAATTTTTCTTCTTTTGGGAAAGGGGATCCCATGATAGCTCATTCTCCAAACAAAGTTACTCAGTGCCAATTGGTATATCAGAAATCATATAATTCTGAAAGCTCTTGAAGTCATTCACAATTCTACAAAAAAATTATAGTTGATTGATGTATTGATGAAATCTGTATTTGATACTGACTCAAGTGAAGAAAAATGGATTTCCAAGCAGTATGAAATTAACCCGTCATCTAGGCTGAGGCATCAGGCATCACAAATGTAGTTTGCAGATTTACAGTAGTGATACTTATACATGCATAAACTTTTTTCATGAACTCCCTTTATGAATGTTAAATTTAAGGTTCACTTTTATGGTTTGGTTAAATTTAATGTAGTGCAGTCAGTCAAGAGCCAACATTTGTACATGATGTATATTAATTTATAAAAAAATAGTGTAGAAATCTCTCAGACATACTATATAGAGTTGCTTCACACTTTCACTTACAAAATAGAACAGAAAGAGGAATTGCTGTGTGCAGAATTTGGTTGGATGATTGGATTGTGTGGCTTACTGCACCTCTGTATACAAGTTTCGTACATATTTGTTGGTACAGCTCTTCATGATATACTGTTTATTGCCTAAATCTTCTAGGATTCGTTGAGAAGGGTTGGTGGTGAATATTATGCACAAGAGTTAGAAAAACATGCTGGCAACCGCAATACTACCAAGCCACCAAGGATTGCAAACAATCATTCACAAGCAAGAACAGGCAATAAGGCAACAAGTAAACGCTCTAATGTTCCAGCTACAACAACTACAGTTTTTGCTGAGGTATATGTATATACATGTTAAGTCATTTAGGATGAACTGCTTACCTAAATGCATGTGAATTGATTTACACAAGTAAAAAAGGTTGAAAAAATGTCAGTAACATTTATAATGTCCAACAGGGGGTACAAAAGCAAGTGGCTAATTATAATACCAGTAGGCCTACTGAGACTGGAGGTGCCAACAAGGGAAAAAGTGACCACTCAAGGGTTAAAAAGGCAGCAACAAAAACCATTCAGGTTTGGAAAAATTTTGTTAGTTCAGTTGGATCTGTTATGTAAAACAACATCATCTATTATATTTTCCAGTCTAATATGAGGTGTCCATATGGTCAAACAGGTTGGAAACGATGTATTTCTTAAAAGAACTGTGCGGCCATATAATCGTATTGCTAAAGCAACTGTTGAAAGCCAAGACCCATCAGAAATGGTTGGAGGTACAATTCTTGAAAACGAGTGCTACAAAGTAGTCATAGACAGTCCCATATTTGGAGATGCAGAACTGTTTCGACCGTGCAAAAATCTGAATTACATCAAGGATGCTATTGGTCATTCCATTGCTTGGCCAATCCACTTGGTATGTCCTTTTCTTAACTTGTTTATGTGTATACTTTGTTTACCTAGAAAATCTAACATGTCAAATGAATGCTCACAATTAAGGTTGAAGAAGTTCCACCCAGGCAGAATGGTGAAGTAACAAAAACAGGTACTTATGTCTTTATGTTGCATATAAAATATTTAGTGCTTAGGTATGATATAAAAATTATTTACACCATCATGTGATCCATTGAGCAAAATATACATAGATAAAATTATAAATAGAAATGAAACATGAACTGAACTATGTTGTTTACTACTGCATATACTGTAGCCATGCATATGTAAAATAGTATACCTCTGCAGTTTTGTTATTGCTGCGGTCCATTTGTCCTGCTGCTGCAAACATGCCCTGTGGCTAAGTATGCTGTAAAAGGACTTAGTAGAATAGTAGCAATTGGTATATGTGATTTTATTCGAAACAATTCTTCGAGCCTACAGGTGTGAGAAAGCTGTTGTAGCATCTATGAACTGTAAATTATGTAAAGCATAAGCTTTTCAAATTGTGTAACTGTATCTCTTGATAGCTACCAGGATAATACAGACTACGTACAGGCAGATGCAAGAAACCAACCTCGAGTGCTACAAACTCATTTGATTGATCCATCCATTGCATCAAGAAATGGGACCTCAACATCTTTAGATGCCAATAAAGCCACCTACAACAATGTTCTCCTTGACATTTTAGTTTCAGAGAAGTTTGCCTTGTTATGTGATTTGCTGCACAGAAATTTCCATGGAAACAATATAATTGATTTTAACCAAATTGATGCAAAGATGAAAGATGGAGAATATGGGCACAACCCTCAGCCATTTGATGGTGATATCCAGCATGTAGCTGTTTATTAATTAGTGCTTTATATAGTGTAGTGGAAGCATAGAGGCCAACTTCTCCTTTTGGGTAGCGGATGGAATATATCATTAGCGGACACCACATGCTTGGCTAAGAACCATCCAATGAACACACATATGGTCTTAGTCTTCTTCTGTGCATCTCGCTTATGCTTTCTATCTCTACAGTGCCACGATGAACTGGAGTGCTATTGAAAACAATGTTATCAATCAACCCATGCTTATTGCCTTATTTACAAGAATAGCTGATAGATAGAATCATTAATTGATAGCTATCAATAGTTGTACCCTTTGTTATACAGTATATGATTAAGAACCATATCAAACTAAGTATGCTGTAAAAGGACTTAGTAGAATAGTAGCAGTTGGTATATGTGATTGTCAGCTTGTTACCACAACCTTAGCTGTATCCTAGCCTCAGAAAGACCGGCTATTCACAATGAGAATGGGAATAACACTTCATGCTAACTTAGTGAGCATGGCATTGGAGTTGGTGTACATATATTTTACCAAGGCGAGCCTCATACTGTATTAACAATATATCAACAGCACATGTCGCCTGTATCAGTTCACTGATTTTGATGACAACCCTTGGTCATGCTTGTCCTGCTGCTGCAAACATGCACGTACATACATAACCATGCAGTTGAATGCCATGCACGGCCGGATTGCGTGTTGGGGAATTAGTTGGTGGTTGCGGGATGGAGTAGTACATGTCACTGGCGGTATGATTAATTCAAGTTTCAACACGAAAACGTGTGACCTTAATTCTCTCCCTTTTTTGTTGATAAATAAAAATGAAACATCCTGTGATTCATACAAACAGCTGTAGCTACTTTCTTGATCCAAATGTTTTGGATTATTTTTAGTTCCTGATATTTTTGTATTAAGCACTGACCTGATCGAATTTTGTAAACTTAATTCTAGGTGGTCGGGTTTCTCTTGCGCCTCTAGGCACAACCATGCAAAATTGGCGACAACTTCGTAAAGATGACAAAATATGTGCCGTAGCTACTATATGGTTGATCACCATGAGCGATTCATCGCTACTCTTTTGAGAAGTTTACTATGTCAAATTTTGTATAGATGATATATTTTGTTAGCCCATAGCTACTATACAGTTGATGGCTCAAACATGTGTCCACTGACAAGCTATACTATTGAGAATTTTACTATATACTGTATGCATAGTTGAATGCTACATTTGTCAATCGATGGAGAGGACCTTGTGGAGACTAAATGAGATGCTATATATTTTCTCCTCAATATGCATGTGTGGTGTGATGTTTTATTCTATTGAATGAAGAGATTTGGAGGCTATATTTATTCTTGTTTCAATTATCTTGTGTGCATAGTGATGAGATGTATGTGTTTGATAATAATTATTGAGAAAATATATGTATATGCTGAAAATAATTGTAATTTGATGCTTGTAACATTGAGGCGACTTATAGTTGCCTTAATTCTTTTGAGGCAGACATTGCAGCCTCATGGCTAGTCGTCCTGGTTGAGGTAGGTAATCTGCCTCAATCAAATTCTGAGGCACACCGTGTCAGCCTCAAATTTAGCTTTTAGAGGCTAACTCTAGTGGTTGCCTCAATATGCTTATTTTGAGGCAAGGGTATCCGAGGCAGGTTGTGTTAGCCTCAATATATATTCTGAGGCGGATTTTTCTACATTTCGAGGCTGACTAGAATGCCCCAAATTCCCTACCGTCCTGTAGTGAAGTGTGTCTGGACAGGAGCCTGCTGGGGTGGCCCGGTGGGGATGGGCGCAAGAGGAGGACAGGGTCCATACATCTGTATGGAGCCTGCCCACGGGTGGAGGTAGGAGGGCTAGGGCACGCCGGCCCTGGGAGCACCTTGGCCACTGGAGCCACCTTGTCCGCCGGTGGATGCAACAGAGGGCTGCCCACCCCGTTTGCCGCCCCGTTTGCCCCGCCGATTGTTGGGAGGGGCGCCCCCGGAACCGGCTAAACCCGAGGACGGTGGGGGGCTGCTGCTCCTGACGAGGGGCAGGCGCCGGAGGGGAACGCTGCAAGCCGACAGCCACCAGGGCAATGGAGGGCGTGGACGACCGATGTGCCTGGTTCAGTTCCTCCAGTAGCATGTCATTCCGGGCTTCCAGGAACGTGGGGAAGGGACGTCCGCGCTGGAGGTGAAGGCCGATGGAGGCAAACTTTTCGTTGAGGCCGCGAAGCAGGGTGAGGACAAGGGTGCAGTCAGGGACGTGTTCGCCGAGGTCCTCGAGGGCATCGGCCATGCCCTTGAGGCGCCGGCAATAGTCGGTGACGGAGAGGTCCCCCTGGGCGAAGGTCCGGAACTCAGCGTCGAGGTGAAGAGCGTGCGTCTCCAGGTTCCCCAGGAATTACGACTCCACGGCCAGCCACACCGAGCGGGCTGTGGAGCGGGAACGGGGCACCATGTCGGACAGCTCGGGAGAGATGGCGCCGTAGATCCAAGACTTGACCACGCAATCCATGCGCACCCAGTTCGGGAAGGCCGGGTCGGGGTCGTCTTGGAGGACATGGTCTTCGAGGGCAAACTTCCCCAAGGCGAGGAGGAAGAGTTCGCGCCACCTGGTGTACTGGTTGGAGGAGAGCTCGAGGACGATCGGTACAAGAGTGCGGATATTCTGGACGCTGACAGCCTGCGAGTGGAGGTTGACGATGACCGCGGCTTCATGAAGAAGCAGAGCATCGTGGAGGGAGTGTGGAGCGGGCGCTGGGGCAGGGTTGGTCGCGCGCGTCCTTGGCGGCGTCCTCGGCCTCTGCTCGGCGCGCGCGCGCTGGAGGCGCAGACGTCTGTGATCGGCGAGCCGCCGCGCTCAGCGGCGGCGCGCGTCGCGCCGGCGGCGGCGACGGCTGCGGCGCGCTCGCTCTCGGAAGCGTCGTGGACAGGAGTGAAGGGGGCTGGGGGTGATCGACATGGCGGCGATCGGTGGAGGAGAAGGCGCAGCGCGGAGGCGCGCCTAGGCAGCGGAAGAGGGGCCGGGAGGAACCCAGGCGTCTGATACCATGTGAGATTAGATTAGGCACAAAGATAGTAGATCGATTATCAGAGATAAGAGGTTACACATATATAGGCAAGGATGACCCAGGTTTATAGAAACAGAACCAGCGGTGATCCTTGCCTTATAGATATCAATCTATCTATCCTAACCATATAGGCACTAGGCCTAATAGGATGCGTAGGCCCAATAGGGTTGCGGCACCCTCTGTCTAACAGTGTGCAATATGAATAACGGTATAGGTTCCATTCACCTATTGCATGGTTCTATCCACCATTGCTAGTTTTTTACTACAAGGGTTACATCCACCCAACTATCAGCACTAGGTTATATCCACTCAGGGGGGAAACAAATTCAGGGTTATATCCACCTGATGAGTTTTCATCCTACCCATAAAGGTTTTTGAAATATAAACTAACTCGAGCAAGTTCTCATGCTCGCCCTTGACCGTGGGTATGCTTGTTCGAACAGTTCAAATTTTGCAGAGATTGTACACTTTACTCACAAAAAGTAATCAACTTGTTATGTTTCATATATTTTCTTGGATATGTGAATGAAGATCATCATATAACCTTTACAATACATCCTCCAATGTAAGTTACACCTGCTAAGGTTTCGTCTGAGGGTGGTTACATCCACCACACCTAGACCCCCTCGGGTGTTGTCAATCTGGCCGAGGTGCTATGAAGCTTCGCTGGCGCTAACGGTGGTGCTTTGGCTGGAGATAATGAAGACAGAGGTTCTGGTGGCTCTCGGGTCGATTGCATGCAAAGGAAGGTGAGTAGGGGAGAGAGGATCACGATGTGCCGCTTTATAGAGGGGGAGAGGTTTGGTGCCGTTGGTGCACCACGATAGCTTGCTATGGCCAAGACAATGGTGCCGTTGGAGAATTGGGGCAGAGGTGAGCAGTGGCGAAGGACGAAAAAAATTTAAGGTATGACCGGCGGCTGAAGGCAAAGCGTCGTCGCTGCTCTGGAAAACGAACGGGCTACCGCAGTCCCAGTCCACATATGTTGCGCGGCCGACAAGCCACAAGCCCA
The DNA here is from genome assembly GCA_036346575.1 of Dendrocalamus sinicus. Classification (NCBI taxonomy): domain Eukaryota; kingdom Viridiplantae; phylum Streptophyta; class Magnoliopsida; order Poales; family Poaceae; genus Dendrocalamus; species Dendrocalamus sinicus. Next base: position 21,322,857 of record CM070641.1, read on the forward strand.
CAAGGCAAGCCGCAAGCGTGAAGCGTCAAGGCCCAAAGGCCAAAGGTCGACTAACAGACTTACGAAGTAACGATTCAGTCATCTTCCTCGTGAGAACATTTAGACTTCGTTCAATAGCAGCAACAGGACCTTCAACCTGGCATCCATGGTGGCCAAATCAACTCGGGGTGGGGATTCGCGGCGGAGCCAAGGTAGGGCGAGCGCCCTACCTTGCCCTACCGGGCCCTCCGCCCTTGGAGGTGAGTGGGGTTGGTGCAACACTTCGTTGAGTGCACACGCGGGCACGCAACTCAAGGGCTAGTGGAAGACATGGTTGGCACGTGACAGGATGGGATGGCTTGGCTGAGACGGTGTAGCGGGGAGAACAGAGGCGTTGGAGCGCAGGGAAGGTGAGTGGAGCAGTGGAGAAAGGGCGATGCAGGCATGGCACAAAACCTAGAATCCTGGAACACATAGGTGAGGTGAGAGGCGCAGCGTCGGGTGAAGGCCAAGGTGGTGCAGTCTTTGGGTGAGCGTGGCATGTGGACACATGCGCGCTCTAGCGTGCCAGGCGGCATGGACCGTTGCAGGCCAAACCAAGGGTGTTGCGGGCTAGGCCAAAGAGAGAGAAAGATTAGAGCTAGGCTGGGCTAAGCCCAAGGATGGTTTTGGAAATTCGAAATGTCTTTGAAAATTTGAAATTTGGCTGAAGTTTGATTGAACAAATTTGAATTAAAAAGGAGTTGAACCTCCATTCCAAGAAATTTTTACATGCCCAAAAATGGGTTACATGGTCTGTAGATGAATATTCTTTCGTTGTGTTTTGTTCCTCTGGTGGTTGGGAAGAAAGTACAGGTGTTGCTACTTGCAACTGTAGGGAGAATTCTTCCAGATTATGTATATGTGGTAGTGTTCCCTCTTCATTTCAGGTGCTTCTGAACAAATTGCTGTCCAATACGAGACATTATGGGTTTACCACCCTTGTATTTAAGCTCGTTACGACAATTCAGTTGTCCTTTTGTATATATTGAGTACTCTTTCTTCTGTATATACTCGGACAATGCATGCATCTCAGTGGAATTATTGGCTGGTGTTTTGGTGCATCGAATTGTCTGTGCCTGCAGGAGATGATCTACGTGAATTTCATGGATTATGTTGGCTTTTACTCGATCTAGGTAGCAAGAGCATTCCCATGCAAACTAAGGCTATGATTGGAACGTCGCAGGCCTATAAGTTTGCAACGGGGCCTAAGTTCGTTTGAGTTTTTTTTTCTTTCTTTCAAGAAGAGACCCTTGAGTGAATGTGGTCTAGAGAATCTGCCCTTGAATGTGCTCTCAAGCTAAGTCGAATCTAAGAACAATTTTGGTCTAATTTTTAAGTGAATCTAAGCACAAGAATATGTACCAAGGACATCTTGTTTTCCCTTAAAGAAATCAAGGAAGAGAAAATGGAGCCCAAGGTTTTGGTCATCAAAGTATTAGGGCCATGGATACGGTCCGACGTAGGCAAATCCAACATGTATGCCACCTTACCCATCCTTTCCACAATCTTGTAGGGACCAAAGTATCTGAAACAATTTCTGATTAGATAGTGATGCCACTGAAGTTTGTTCGTGTGGCTGAAGTTTCGAATACACCCGTTCACACCCGTTCCGCAACCTTTAACTCTCTCTGGGTGGTGCTTGTCTCCTTGGTTTCTAGTTCTCTGTTGGGCTCGAAGCAATTGCCGCTGCATCAGCTTCGACATCTCACTCCGTTCTTGCAGCCAATGTTCCAAATTAAGCACATCAACCTGACTGCCTGAAAGATACCTAAGTGCCTTGGATGTGTTGAGGAACCGCCCCTGACGAGTTTAGCCTAAACGATTCCTCTTAGGCAAGAGAGGTGGATCAAATATAGAATAATGCAAGTACAAAATAGATTGAACATAAAAGATGAGAGAGAAACTCCTTTCTTTATTGCTTTTTTTCAAGTAAGTACAATGATTAGGACCACCTATTTTATAGACAAGTAGTGAGGTGCCAACCATGAGACAAGGCCTCAGACCCAGGCTCAGGTTTCCTAACACTCTCCCATGAGCACTCATCCAACACGTTCATGCCTCATTAGAACTCTATAAAAACTCAGTGGAAAAAATTTGGAGAAAGAGTACATGATACATGCTATATTGTGTTGTACGAAGTGCCTCATTAAAAACCTTAGCCGAGAAACTTCAGAAAAACTCGTCAATGGGAAAAGAGTACAATCCACCCAATTTCATTTTATCTACATGATTTATTTTTTGAGTACTCGATCTTTGTGATCAAGTTTTAATAGTGAGCTCGAGAAGAATATCACTTTGAATTATGCACTTTTCTAAATCTCAACATTCCAATTCCACTTATACACATTTCAAAGTTAAATACTGAAAGTGACTTAGTGAATAAATCTACAGTATTTTCACATGACTTAGTATACAGCATCTTAATTTTGTCCATCTTTTATAATCCATGAACATAGAAGAACTTGAAATTGATATGCTTTGTGAGATGACCCTTCACGTAGCCCGTCTGCATTTATGCAACACAAGCTATATTATCTTCATAGATAATTGTGGGAGCTTGTATGATATTCAATCCATATAACTGCTGGATGTGGTGAATCATTCGTTGAAGCCAATCACATTCTTGTATGGCTTCATACAGTGCTATGATTTTCGAGTGATTCGTCGAAGTTGATACAAGACTTTGCTTAGATGATTTCCATGAAGCTGTGATTCCACTGCATAGGAACACATAGCCTCCGTGCTCGCTAAGTCACGCCACAGGTTTGTCCACGGCCGCTGTGTGCCTGTCCAGTCGTCACCCGGGTGACCTCTTCTTGTTTGCCTGCAAGTTAGTACACACATTGCACACTTAGTATTAACAACACATTACTACATTGCGCATGATTACGTGCAATGACTTACGGTGGGCCGCCGGTGGTAGTGCCGTCACGGGAGGGTGGCATGTCTTTGGTGGAGGTCAAAGCGCCTCGGCCTCCTGCGGGTTGTATGGCTCGGCGAAGTGGGAGAAAGCGAGATGGCGGTCGTCAACGATGCGTGTGATCTTGGTGGCACCGAGATGACAACTCGTTGGGGCTATGCTCGAATGAACTCTGCATCCATGGCTGCCATACTATATTGCCCTCATGAAGAGCCTCGGCGGTTATGGAACTCGGGTAGACACGCCTCGGTCTCTCCTAGCCCACTGCGGTGACCATCATCAACGCATCCCCATAGTCGGCCCATTTATGGGGTCATCGCCATCAGCCTGATCGTAGAACTCCGGACTGAGCTCGTAAGGGTGCACGACCCTCTCGATCTTAGGCCTTCCAACTGAGAAGTGCTCCCAAGACCAGTACTGTAGGAGCACGTAGCACACTGCCAAGACTGGCTCGCTGGCCGCAGTACGCTGCGAGGCATCACACAAGTCTCGGTATGTGGCGCTAAGGACTGCAGATCCCCAGCTATATTGCGGCACCTGGCCGGACAAGGCATCCGCCAAGGACTCCGCAAGGTGTATGTACGTAGGATGCACGGAGGCTCCAGTGGTCGTAGGAAACAAGACCCACCCGAACAAAAAAAGGAGGTATGCCATGAGGTGCGTTCACACGACCCCCTCAGGAGCGTGCACAGGGTAGGTCATGAACTGTCGTAGCCATGAGTGTGGCACACCAGACATGTTGTCTGGGATCGGGTGACTGAACCGGGCACCCAGGGCGACCTTCCAATTTGCTGCCCTGGGGGGTGGCACTATTGCTGCACCATGGAGGGGTAGACCTGTCAGCATGGACACGTCCTGAAGTGTAACAGTCATCTCGCCCCACCAAAAGTGGAAGGTGTGAGTCTCCGGTCTCCAACGATCCACGAGTGCGGACATCAATGCCGCATCGAACCGCAACGCATACGGAACATCCAGCATGTGAGCAATGGGCAAAAGGCCAGTGTCTCGCAGCAGTGGGATGTACCGATCGTCTAGAGGCCGGTGCTCTCAGGGGCTCCTAAGGATGAAACTCGGAGGGCCGTCAGCGTTAGCAGATGACCACGTTGTGCATCGGTGCTGGTCATCCCAACAGGCTCAAGCAACTCGTACGCCATCTCCTGCCGACGAATGGAAACAAGTCAGTATGTAGTGTCATGAGAATATGCAACATACGTAATTTGCAGGTAATGACAATAAAGTGTGAAATAAATGACAACATAATATGCAACGAACGTAATTTGCAACGAATGACAACAAAGTGCGCAACAGATGACAAGATAATTTCCAACAAACCTAATTTGCAGCGAACGACAACAAATGATAATGAAATATCGAATAAGTCAAAACATAATTTCCAAGAAATGACTCAAACAAATTGTACACGTAAATATTTCTGTAAGATACATTCAGCATAGGTTAAAGGATGCAAGATCATGTGCTCGCATACACAAGATGAGCACAACAAAGGCCCTTAATAGTTTAAAAACATGGAACCAGTAGTGAACAACGAAGAACCATGTGCTTCATACTATGGAGCGTTACTTGATGTCGGCCTGTTTGGGCACTGCCTAAATGAATGGCCAACCGTCTTGCATAGTACGCGACCGGGCGCGAACCCGATCCCCACGCTGGCTATCATCCATGTCATTACGAATGTGACGGCTTTGTCGTCGCCCACGGCCGACGTGCTTCAGTGTATCGTTCGGCACCCACTTCATCTGCCCTAGCCAGAGGTCCCTATAATGCATGTCCACCCCCATAGGAATGGAACTCCGTGCTCCAGGTTTCAAACAGGTGCTTTATGTCATAGTACTTTGAGATGTAATACGTGGGCGCCTGCTACCATACTGTGTATGCCGCGTAAACGTGGGAGCATGGCTTGTGTAGAAGTTGCGGCTTGTTGCAGGTGCAAGATGCTCTGTCATCAATCGTGCACACCTGCTTACGATCCCCTCTTGTTTGGCCCATCATGTACTTCTGTCTGAGGCGGACCTCGAACTTCCTCCGTAAGCCATCCATGGTCTGAGTAATATGCGAATGAGCCTTCTCCATCTTCTTGTCCATGTAGGCCTGCGCTACCTCGGAGAATTCTTTGCCTTCGTCCAGATGCTGCTTCGCCATCATGGCTCTATTAACAAAGTATCCAACTGAACGGTTCCAGGTCTCTTCCACGATTGCAGTGATAGGTAGAGATCTCACGCCCTTCAGAACACCATTATACACCTCGGACATGTTTGACGTCATGATTCCATACCTTGCTCTGCCGGTGTCATGCAGTAGAGACAACATCTCTAAGTCAGGTGCATTGGACTGAACCCATTGTGTGAACTCCCCAACTCTCGTGGAGCTTCCCTCCACGCCAGTAGCTTTAGCCTGCTCGACACGCCTTACATGCTTGCTGGTCTCCTGATCAAGGTGCCTCCACAAGGCCTCGAACTTCCTCTTCTGGTTCTGCATACAAAGCCTTTTGAACATCTTCATTAGTTCCTTGCTATGGAACCTTCTGTGGAAGTTCGCTGCAAGATGCCTCATGCACCACTGGTTCTTCATGTCATTCCACTGGAAGGGAGGCTGTGTCCCGTTCTGCATTGTTCACATTGCAGACAGCAAGCCTGCATTGCGGTCCGAGATGACACACACATCGAGCCGATCTTGTACTACGACCTGCTTTACATTGTCAAGGAACCACAGCCAGCTATCCGTATTCTCATTCTCTACAATTGCAAATGCCACTGGGAGTAACTGGTCATTTGTGTCTGCTGCAACCACGGTCAGGATAATACCCTTATACTTGCCAGATAGGAATATGTCGTCCATCGTTAGCACTGCATGACACCACTTGAAGCCTTTTATTACCTGATGGAAGACCCAGAACACTCTGTCAAGCAAAAAACAATTCGGCCCTTGCATCTCATGAACCCGCTCGTACTTGTTAATGTACGTGCCTGGGTTTGTTGCTGCAATTTGAGACAGCATTCTTGGGACCAGATCATATGCCTCCTCATACGTCCCGAACATACACTGCAGGACCTTTTATTTCCCCCGCCACACCTTCTTGTAGCTAACATCAAACCCCACCGTGTTCACTACCTCCACCATGAGAACCTTAGGAGAAATGGATACATTTGCCGCCACAAGATGACTTATCAGCTCCGCAACATATGACGTCATGTCGCGGTGCCTATGTAGTAGCGCGCACAAGCTCACAAGTGTGATCCTTCAGCACCGTTATCCGGAAGTCCGTGGCAGCGCCCCTGAACCGCTGCGCACGGACCTTGCCAGGGCAAGAGCCGTCCACACACTTCACAATGTAGGTGTCAGGGTTGGACCTGTGCACCCGATATGTCCGACTGATGTTGACGGCGTATGTGGCAATAGCTTGCTGTGCAGCACTCTTGTTATGAAAGCTCTGCCCTAAAACGAGTGTGCCTTCATTGAATCCCCACTCTGCCTCCTCCGCCCGTGGCAGAACTAGGGATTCTGCTGCGATGTCGTCCAATTTGGACGGCACGTACGTACCCTCCGTGGTTACAACACCACCTAACACACCTCCCGCTGTAGGTTCCCCTTTTCCTCCTCTGTTGAACTGGCTATTTCCACATCCTCCTCCTCCTCGCTTCCACTTCCTCCACGATCGCAAGGTACTCGTGGATCAACACGGCGGCCCACCACCTCTCGCACCTTCATTCGGCTGAAAATTCTCCATGCGCCTCCATGGTCTCCATCTCCCATTGTCTCATTGACTCCTTCTCCTTCACAAACATCTTCATGACGGCTGAGAGTAATCTGAGCTCTACATCTCCGCCAAAGACAAGTGAGCCACCCATGGCGGATGATTCTATCCTCTCCACAAATTGAACATACACCATTGGCCTAGCATAAATCACTGCGCCAGGGTTGCAGACGACCTCCATGTAGTTTGCCCATGAAGCGTCGCTCGTCACCTTTATAAGTTGCCACACTACCTCTCCTGCACCACCTACAACTGCGGCATACACTGCCTCGATCCGTAATTTGTTCCTTGCGGTGTCCCGATCGAATGCGGAACATACGCATCTCCGTAGCTCGAGCAGGCTCATGGTGTTAGATTGAGTGCGGATCACGGTCGGTCACAATTAAACAGTTTGCCCGTCTGACCCGTCGCATCGAGACCACTCAGTAGAACACGAACAAGTCTTGGATGTCACCCATGACGTACCTAACATAAGTCCATACTGAACCCTCTTAGTATATATAACATGCAACAAGTGTACCATCATACAGCAGGTAGGTACCGCCTAGCAGATACAACCGTAATATTTTCATCTGAATTTCGTTGTTCTACCTATCCCATACAAATATGTATGGTACTTTTTTATTTGTAAATCTAATTTTTACTTCACTTACGGAGTGCCCAATCAAATTCCTACATAAATCAAATTAACTCACTAATTTCTGTGATAAATAAATTACAATTTCTCCAAATTTCTCTCCTAATTACTATTATTATTGTTCTACTTAATTCACCAATCCTACTACTCATTTCTCATCATTTTTAACTTATGAATTCTTATGTAAATGAAATAAGTACATTTTTTCCCTAATCTTTCATTTATGGAAGCAAGTTCTCACAAACATGCACAGCAAGATCTAATATCATTCAGTAATTTTGGCTACAAGAATGAGTAAATATTAATACAAACAGTACCTACGCAAGTGGCCCTTCCGACTAGCATTGTGCTTCACAATGACATCATTGAAATGTAGTCACAGTCCAGTTAACATTTTTTTAGGTTACTGTTCACAAGAGCAGTACAAACATTCTTCACATAAAATATAAAATAGAATACACTACAACTACATACATTTTATCAAAAAATGCAATACACTACAACTACAAATAACTACAAACATTTTACATTACAGTGGACAACAACAGTACATAATTTCTTCACATAAAATATAAAATACAACACGATAATTACATAAAATATAGACATATGGATAACGTTTACAGAACATTTACGCTAATTACAATCTAATTAGTAGGATAATAATATAGGCATGTGGAGATGATATTTACCTTTTCTTAAAGCTCACGAGGCGATCTACAACTTTCATACTTACCAAAGCTTCTGTTTCTAAAGAAAAATGACTCAAAATCTTGTTCTCGTGCTCGTTTCTTCTTATTTCAAAAGCGTCCAAATTTCCCACTGAACTAGTCGTACTACCCCTCTCCCATCTCTCCTCCCCTCCACCCATCCCGTCTGAACTGCACCCGGGCTCCCCGCCATTGACGAGCCTCGAAGCTCCACCTTTTTCGTGCTGGCGGTTTGCGGTGTCGTCCCTCTATTCACCGCCGCCGACGCTCGGCACGCTCCCAACCCATTCGCGACCACCAGCAAACTGCGGCGAGAGGAGATGACGCGCAGCTGACGCCGCTCTGCTCTCCACCAACATCCTGTTCGTCCACCACCCGGCGACCGACCCCCGCCGCCGCTATCCTCTCTGTACTCATGGTCGTTCGTGCACGGAACCCTATACGCCCTAGCAGCGAGCTCCTCTGGCCCCACTCCTCTGCTCAAATTTGCTCAGCTGCTTTACGTGCTTGCATGTTTCGTGTGCTTATTGCGGATTTGTTTGGTTCGATTTGAATTTGTGTGCTTCCTTGCAGAGATTTTTGTCTAGGGTCTTGGTTGAGTTTGTGTGACCAGCCAAATTGGTACTCGTCTCCTCCAAGCCGTCCTGTTCGTGGTTCACGGTGCTGCCTCTCCTGCAAGTCCTTTCGGTGATGGTGATCTTCTACAAGTCCAATCGGCGAGAATTGGTGTGCATAGTTCGATTAAATTAGCTTCAGTTTTGATGCACACAAGGTGTTTGTGGTATTGCGTAGATGAGGCTGTGCAGCTGTTCACCTAATCAACTGTAGTAGAGTGATAATTTTTACCAACCACTTACTTTGGCTGTCAATTTTTGTTGCTTTCTTATTTGCGTTCACCCGCCAACTGAACTAGTGAATGAAATGTGTGAGCCATGGCACCTTATCATTTTTTCTAGAGTAATATGTCTTCAGGTAACCATTTTAGATGGATTTGGGTGCTTTCCTTTTTGACAATTGATTAATGATTGGAACGCAATACATTTGCTCAAATGTCAAAGTGATTACTGATTTGACATTGGTTTTGATCTGTCTGCTGGTTTCGCTCATAGTAAATTGGTTTTATTTACTGTTATTGTACACAATATGCTTTCCATTTCATCTAATTTGATCCTAGTGTTATTGATAATCCGTCATGTGTTATTGTACTAATGAAATTGGGTTCTTGTCGACTTGCGAAGGTGGCTCAGATTTGTTCAGGAGCCTTTTGCTGTGTTTCTGCTCAACTTCTTGCTGTGGTTCTACGTTGCACTACTAATGGGCTGCAGGTAACATTTGTATATTTGCTGCCTTTCTTCATTCATTTATGCTTGATGTGCCATTAGTTGCATTGCATTATGTGCCTATTCCTTTGGTTTGCCCACAGCCTATGATTAGTCTGGATTCATGTTTACCATACAATGTGCTTCAAGTGCATACAAATGCATCCTATATATGGCCCCGCTCCAACTATCTTATGGCTTAAGACCCTGTTCCAAACTGCTTCAGCTTCTGGTTTATTTTGACTTTCGGCTTATTTAAGCCAAAATCCACTTAGAACGTATCAGTTTCTAATTTCGGCTTATTTTAGCTTTTTTTGGGCTTTTTAAATTTTTTTTCACTTTTCTTTTCCCTCGTATTTAGAGATGGCAATGGGTACCCGAAACCCGATACCCGGTGGGTTTTTACTCTATTAGGGCATGAATCTGAGTCAATTTCCTAACCCATGGGTCTCTTAATGGGCAAAAAGCCCAACCCATCGGTGTGGGTTCAGTGCGTTCCTATAGTACCCAAACCCGTAAACCCATAGGTAATATAAACCCGATCCATAGGAGTTATAAACCCAGACTCTCAGCCTCCCAGGCAAACCAGCCCAGCCTATAGCCCATTAGCCATTTAGCCCCAAGCCCCCAAATCCAATGCGGCAATGCCCCATTACCCATACGGCTAACCCTAGCTAGCACTCGGTCATGGTCACTACTCACTCCTCCCCAGTCCCCACCCCGATTCAACAGCCGCTGCGCATATGGCACTCCGTGCTCGGTCTCCGGCAGTCTCCACGCTCACCCTCCCGTCCCGCAGCTCCTGCTTCTGCTCTTGCTCCCGGCACTCTCGCCGCATGCTCGTCCTCCCACACGCCCTCGCCGTCGCCTCGCCTTCCGGGCCGCCCCCGCCACGGCGGCGACTGCCGCGCCACGCCGCGCACCAACGCGCATCGCAGCAGAGGCCCTTGGCCATGGCGCCGCCTCCGCTCCAATGAAGATGGCGGTGAACTTCTTCCTCCTCTCCATTAACCATTGTTGCAGCAGACATCATTCGACGAGCGGCGACGTGGTACCAAGTTAACCCAGTGGGCAAGGGTGCAGGTAAAAATCGCACATCACGGGCATGGGTTTTTAGCGGGCACGTCCAACTTTCATGGGTGCGGGTTTGGGATAGCAAAACCAACGGGTTTGTGCCATTACACCTCTACTCGTATTCCTTTGTATTGTCTATGATGATATAATGCTTTTTTTTTTATTTTTTTTCTCATTTTTCTTTATTTTTCTCAGAAAAAGCTAACAGCCGCTACAGTGCAATTTCAGCCGGAAGCCACCAGTCGAAGCTGCCAGCCAAATGGAGTGGGCCCTAAGCTTATGGCTAAGGCTTTTGGCTGAAATTGCATTGTAGCGATTATTAGCTTTTTTAGAAGAAATGAGAAAAAAAAGAAAAAATTGAGAAAAACCGTCATATCATCACAGACAATGCAAAGGAATAAGAGGAAAAAAGACAAAAAAGCAAAAAGAAACTAAAATTAGAAGCTGATGTGTTCCAAGTGGCTTCTGACTTAAATCTCTACTATTATATAAAGAGGAGTTGGTGGTCGGCGGTGTGTTCTCCTCTCCCCTCTCTATAGCCATCCGATTTGATCTGGACCATTCGTCTCTCTCCTCCTCTCTCTCTCAGGATATAACCGCCCACCCCCTCCATTTTCCCCATCTCCTCGCGCATTCTGACTACCTTTCTCTTTCTGTCACTTGCTCTCCAATGTTTAATGTGTGAAGTTGGCCAGGTAGTAAGTCCCGTCTCACCATTTTTATGACTCTGTTGCAACGTACGGGTCTCTAACTAGTAAGTTGAAACAAAAAAAGTCAAAAGCTGAAGCCGTTTGGAGCAAGACCTATTTATTTTAGGAATAAACCCATTTAATTTCCCTCAACTATTGGATGAGTCTAGTTTTCAACCATCAATAGGCGAAATGAGATACCTTCTCAACTATCGATACCAAGTAACTTACCCTTTGAGGCCATTCCACCTTGGTTTTCAATTGACATGGCGCATATGTGGCAATGGTATGGACATGTGGCAGTGGGGCCCACCTGTCAGCATCCACCCCGTCTCTCCATCTTCTTCCCCCTTCCTCTTCTCTCCCTCTCCCCCGGATTTCATCCCCTAAGCTGAATCCCCAAGTCTAGCAATACCTCAGGCTGGATGCCACTGGGCCGTAACTGCCAGCCGCGCCGAGGCCATCGCAGCAAAGCGCACACACCGCAGGTGGGCGCGGCAGGTTCACTATGGCTTGTGTATGTGTGGACCGCAAGCAGAGTGCACACACCTCTTCCGGAGGACATCAAGCACCAGTACCACCCAACACAGTACCCATGGCCGATTGACACAAATGCACAGTTTGGTTCAGGATAATTACTGCCTTTTGTAACTAACTAGTTGTTGCTTTTGATCTAAAAAAAAGAAAGGTTATTACTTCCGATTGATTGGTTTGTTTGATGATTTCTTAATTTTTGATTCATCTGAGCGGGAGCAATTGATTGGTGCTGGGACCAATTGACCGAATCGAGCAAATTTTTTGCCTCTCTTACCACTGAATCGATCAAATAACACGTTTCAATTCAAGAAAACAAGCTTCCACACTGAAAAAAAATCTTCTGTAGCCTTAGTCCCCATTACATTTGGCAGGGGTTGATGGAGCTTCGCGCTACCGTCGAGCCCACCAGGGGTCGACGATCTCCCAGGCCTCAGCCTCCTCAAGAACTTCCAGGATGCGTGCGCCATTCTCCGGGTGCCGCTCTTGCGCTCGTGCTTGCCTTTGTACTGTCGAACGTGGGTGCGCATAGAGAGGAGAGTGAAGGAGAGAAAGAAGAGGAAGGAGAGAGAAGGGAGGGAGCTAGCTGACTCAGCGCATGTGTGTCCATTTCGCTGCGGTGGACTAAAAAATGCCGCCATGTTAGATAAAAACTGGGTTTGATTGGCCTTAGGGGGCTAATTGGACTGGTTTTGAGAGTTTGTGGGTGTCAAATATCTAGTTTTGTAAGTAAGGGTTAATTTCCGGACTCTCACAAAAGTTGACCCGTGGGGGTGGGGGGGGGGGTGTAAAATAGACTTATTCCTTTATTTTAATATCTGCCTGTTTGAACTATAACCTGTAAATGACATTATAAATCTTAATAGTTGTTTGTTTGGCAACAACAGGCAATCAGTTATCTGCCTTAGCTAGTATTTGAGCAATCATGGACAAGGGGTGGATGAGAGTGCCTTGTAATTCTAGTTAGATAGTCCTTGCTGCTTAAATTTGAACGAGTATGATCTGCAATTGACTATTCTTTATTGTATCATACATCCAGATGGTACCCCATTGCACTCTAGGTACCACCTGTTTCAGATCTAGTTACTACATATGAGAATTAAACCACAAATGATATGCGATAACTCAAAATTAGTAGTGCTGCTTGGAAGCAATAGAGGTGTGTTATCAGATTTTTGCCTAATTGTTAGGTGTCTTGTGCTAGAGGGAGGCTTGCTAAAAAATATTCGACCTTACTAGCTGAGGTGACCAAGCACCATGATCTTAGTGGTACTTCACAAAGTGTGGTGGAAAAGAAACTAAAGAAAAGATGTCCAATGCAACAATAAAGGAAAATGCTACTCAAGAGATCGCTGCTTCACGTGAAGACAAGAGGCCTGATAGGAGAAGGAATCTAGGCAAAGGCAACTCACCATCCCCATAAGCAAAAGACTGCAACAACAGTGTACTAATAACAACTTCGCATTGTTATCACATATGAAAGTAAGTAGCCCTCTTTGCCTCTGAAAATGCATGGTACATCTAGTGTGCTAAGCTATTGGCATATACCATTTTATCCAGGGTTTTTAAACTGTATCCAGTCCAGTAAATGGTAGTTATTTGGAGTTTTGGAGATCGTTGGTACTAAAACTAGGCTTTGGTCTTTCTAACTTAACACCAAATGACCAAACTTCAGACTTTAGTTCAGGAAATTCAGAAGATTTGATAACAATATTGCTACATGGGTGTTCTGTGCTGGTGTTCAACCACTTTAGCTTTGAAAAATGCAGAAGAATTCGGAATCAAACGTGCTCATGTAGCTTTACTTAGATTTTTTGCTCTCCACTTAAAGGAATGCATTTTTTTCCATATTGGAACCTTATTTAGACCTGAACCCTGAAACGTCTGCACTTTTTCTCTAATTAAAATATGTGTGTTCTGTGGCAGGACTGGCAGCCATCAGGTTTGAATTCTGACTTTTGGAGCTTAAAGTTAAATTCGAAATTAGATTGTAGTAAGGTTATTAAGGCGGTAAGGCGAGGTAAGGCGATCCACCCCCCTCACACCTTTTAAGCGGTAAGGCGTGAGGCGAGGCGACGCCTTATGCATATCGTAAGGCGAAGAAAAACTGAGTTCTGAAGGAGTAAATTGGAAGAAATCCAAAGAGGATGAAGGATCTAAAAGGATCTAATTGCAATTTTATAGAAATCTAGAGAGTAAATTGCAAAAATGCCAAACATATCCATCGCTCCATCCTTTTTAACCCGTTACCCTAGCATACACAAGCACGTCGCCTGCGTCGGCCGTCGCCGCATCCGAAGCGAGCAGAGAGCTCTCCCATCTCTCGCCACTCATCTCTCGCAGCTCTTGCCGCCTCGCTCGCTCCTCTCTCTCGGCGGATCCGCCTCCCTCGGCCCCTCCCTCTCGCCTCCTCGGTGGCTCGCGCCTCCGCCTCCTCCCTCGATGGCTCGCTCCTCTTCCTCGCCGCCACGCTCCACGGTCCCCAGCGGCAACCGCGAAGAGACCGGAGCGGCGGAGCCGCGAGGTAGTGGATCCGGCGGCGGCGACGGGCGAGGCGGCGGCGGCGGCGGCGGATCCGGCTGCGGCGGCGGCGGAGGCGATGGATCGGCGGCGGCGGCGGATCCATCGCGGCGACGGCGGACACGGCAAGGCGGGGGCGACGCCTTGCCTCCTGGGAGCGCCTTACCGCTTAGGCGACGCCTTGATAAGCATCATTGTACTTTAATATACTCTCAATAAATTTTATATTAAATACTATTCTCATAATCTAAAATTTTTGATTTAATTATTTTATCTCTTGAGATGGAGACTAAGTACTTTATCTAAGAAACTAGGCAGTGCGAATACAGGGGTTGCCGACTAGTAGAATCTGAATTTTTCAAACAAAACTGAACCAATGGACAACTAAAGTTTGGTCACTCAATACTGAGTGTGAAACGATATATAATAGTACAGGTGACAGACATCACAGAAATATTACACGAGATGTCACACAACACACACAAATATTTAAAGTAGATTAAAGGGAACAACAGGAGGCGATCTCGCCGTCTCAGCGAGCAAGTAAGAATGCAAGATAGAGAGGCTGGAAGCAAGCAGCTTGAAGTTAAACATTTGCTTGGGCCGGTTGGCTGGGCATGGTTCTCTGATCGTTCTCCCTGTTAATCTTCAGGATGCCAGCATGAGTAAGGAGGACCCAGATATGGGTCAGAAACTCTCCGCCTTTTGCAAGACGTTCCATGTGCCCTTTAACATTCTCTGATGGTGCAATGTAGAGAATTTTCTCAGCCCAGAAATCTGCCATTACCTTCCAACGAAGAGCATTGTCCTGCACGCGCTCGAGCTGCTTCCCAAGCTTCAGACCTTTCATGAAGATAGTATTGCCTTCCTCTTGCTCTTCCAAACGCTTCATAGCCTGGTACTTCCCATGAACATCTCGGGATGGTGCAACTTCGGACACTTCCTTTTGTACATCAGCCATGGCAAATTTTGTATCTCCGAAGTATCCTGGAAGCAATTCAGGGGCGGAATCCATCAAGTATGTACAATATCTTGATAGGTTAACTGAAACTTGCCTGTGGAACTTCGTTTCTTGTTCATTTGTAGCGGTCTCATTCATGTTCTCCCCACTAGTGGGAGCAAAACTGCAGTAATCTGTTGCAATGTTCCAAATTAACATGACGTCTACCTGAGATTGATCCTGCAATGTCCAAGAAAAGTCTGGAAACACAACATTCTGCCTTAATGATTTTTCTCCATTAGTTAAGTCACCGTCACACGATTTTAGGTACCTTGAAATAGCCCTCTTCGCCATGTTCAACATGCTTACGGATTCAGTTGCATCACCCATATCAGCAGTGCTGTCTAAAATTATTGACTTCTGGTCGATTGTATTTTTCCAGTATCTGAATATAGTAAATCTGATGAGATAGCTGATAAGCTTCTCAATGTAAGCATTGCCTTGATAACGAGAGCTTCTGACATACCTACAAGTAACCGATACCTTGAACCAGTCTGATGCCATATAAAATGCAGCTTGCAGTAGTTCTATCACCAGGATGGTGGCCAGAATCAGGAGGGTGATTATTCTGTCAGCCGTTTCGGTGTGCACTTCAATGATGGCGCTGGGTGTCTTGACAGACAGTGATTTTGTCAGGACAACAACTCCAATAAGGACAACGAGAATAATCCTCACGAGGAACAGAAAGAAGTGTGCTCTTTCCAGCTCAGAGATAATAGGATATTTAGTAAAGAAGTAGTCATGGCAGAACCCCAGCTCCACCTCAACAATCCTGAATGCTCTTTCGAAGTCATCTGTCCGGAGCAGTCCTTTGAAAACAAAATCATGGGTTTCAGGATGGCGTTCTTCAGCGCAGGCCATCCCGTAGTAGCGCCGTTTCAATAGTTCATACAAGGCCTTCGCCAGGCACATATCCTTCAGCCCTGTGCAGTGATCTAAGCTGAAGAGCCTGCCTTCACACTGCCAGATCTCTTCAATGGTGATCATTACGTCCCAACTTCGAACTGGGTATTTGTAGCCCTTCATGCTGACAGGATCGAACCCATCATCATTACTTGCAGCAGCCTGGTCCTTCGTGAACTTGGCAATTGTTCTGTCGCCATAGTGGAAATCAACCCACCAACATGCAAAGGCTTTACTCGTGAACGGGGCAACCACAGCCAGAAAAAGGACGGTGCCTACAGGAGACTTCATAATTGCAAAGCCTGTCACTGGGCTTAGAGTTTTCCAGAAGTCGTTGAAATAGTCCTTGATTGTCATACCATAAGGCAAAAGCAGATAAGAAATCAGGCCAGAGTAGAGAAGATACTGGGCGAGATCAAAGAGACTCGTCTTCCACTGCTTGTTGTCGTCAAGCTCGTAGACCTTGACGGCGTTTGTGCACCCTGCGGCCAGCAGCAATAAGGCAGCCCAGATTGGGTAATTGACATTCTTGACCGGAGAGGACTGCATCAAGCCAAGTGTGTAGGCGATGAGCGGGAACGACACCGTGTACGTCACCCACGTACCTGCTTGGACGAGGAATCTGGTCGACTGCCGTCGGTAGGAACCGAGGATGAGCTGCAGGAGCAGCAGCATGATGATCCCTGCCGTGAAAGCCTCCGCCTGGATGACGGTCCGCCGAGGGTTGTTTAGCCACGGGGACAGAGCCTTCAGTGCCTCCGTCATGTTGATGGACTCTTGGTGGCGCAGCTGGTCCATCTCACGTTGTGCAGCTTTGCTGTGGTGGTTCTCGTGTTGTCTTCAGAGGAGACCAATGTTGGGATGCAGCTTTCGAAGCTGCTGCTTCAATTGTTTCTTCACAACTCACTGGTTCCAAACTTGTTTTCAGAGAAAGAGGTGTGTGCGCGGTGTGGTATGGATTGTGGAGGTGTTGCTTCTTCCGTGCCAAAGAGAGGCAACTGGATCTGGCTATCTGAGATGAAACCAAATACATGCATACACGCAACGAATTTTTGTCAGTATTTGCATGGGAAGGAAGTCAGGAATGAAGACACTTTAATTCCTTTCCTTATCGAGATTAAAGTGGATGTTCCCATGGACAAGGAGAGCTCATAGATGCTGGCATGCAGCAGAAGCTCACATGTACCAGATAGCACTTGGATGATACTGTAAAACAGTGTTTCATGTTGATAACATATACGAAACTAGCCAAGTTGCCCACACAATCGCGCTCTTGGTTACGTATTGACCAGTAGAATTATCTCCCACATATATATATATATATATATATATATATATATATATATATATATATATATATATATATATATATATATATATATATATATATATATATATATATATATATATATATATATATATATATATATATATATATATATATGTAGGAAAATACATTTTACTCCCGGTGTAATTACACCCACATCTAATATACCACCTAAACAAACTTGAAATACTCTTTTATCACTTTAGGTATAGTCATATACTAATTATAAGATACTCCAATATGAACCATACGAAAAAATTGCAAGTGAATCCATAGTTTTTAGCGTATTTTATAAATACCTTCATATATGCACATAAAAGGAGTATGTCAAAAAAAAATATACATACCACCTCTGAAAAATTGTTCATACTATCTATATGGTCTTAAATACTCATATACTACATGTACATACCCTCCGTTACGCGAGATACTCCCTACGTTGTGAGATACGACATAGGGTGATATATATATATATATATATATATATATATATATATATATATATATATATATATATATAAGCCTCTTTTCTACACCTGTGTAGTTACACCCATCATATCTACCGTCCATCTATCTCCGAATACCACGAGATAGTTTGGGTTATTGGGTCGACTTGAAGACTTATAACGTTCTCAATCTCCAAACAGACCGTGTATCTTGCAAAGAAACCCATCAACCAAGTTGCGATAATTAATGCCGTAAATGTCGGATCGCTTGATTGCCGTAAGTATCTCGGATATTAATGATGTATCACAATTTAAATACTCAATCACATTGCGATACTCCCAACGTGAGGACCTGAATGGATGAAATCGGAGATGAGTCAAGGTATACATAAGAAAATCAACGAGGATAGCCATGACAGTGAAAGTACGATTTGACATACTGTATTTGGAGTATGGAGTATATATACTTTTAATTAGTGTAGATGGAGTATGGAGTATATATACTTGTATTTGGAGTATGGACTACATATACTTTAAATTAGATTATTGAGTATACTTTTTTAAAATCAATCATGTACTTGTATATGTTTTTTTGAGTTTCTAAGATTGCTTGACGTCGTGCATAAGGATGCTTCGTATCAGGGGCTTGAAGTATATTGTTCCCTAGTGCATTTGTATATACTCCTTTTTTCCGTACGTATACATACTCCTTTTTCGTACGTATAGATGCTACTTTTCTTATTGAAGATGGTACATTGGTACGTACTACTTTACTATATGTGTATGTACATACTTATTTTCTTTACGTATAAATACTCCCTTTTTATATATGAACGTGTATACTAGCTCCTTTTTGTAAGCGTGCATACTCCTTCTGTGTAAGCATGACACCTCTACATGGGGGTGTTTTTATATGCATGGCATCTGTGCATGGGAGTATATGACTCGTTTCCGCTTGAGATATTTATGCACCTCTCCAAAATTAAATTGGATTTCTAAGAGGATATGTTGATCCTAATTTCCATTATCCTTAGGGCATCTCCAGCAGGAGCCCTCAAAACAGGCCCCCTACTTTTAATTTGAGGGCTCCCTCTACTTTTGAGGGCCCTGTTTTCTAGGCTGTACTCCAGCAGGAGCCCTCAAAACAGGGCCCCTACTTCTCAATTCCCTCTATTTCCTCACACACTATATACATATGTATGAGATAAAAGCACAATACACAATAAAATATTTATGATTTCAAAATGAGGGACAATATTTAAATTTATGAATTCAAATACGAATATTCAAATTTGTTTCGAATTTTATTGTTCCAAATTTAAATTCAAATTTATTCCGAATATTCAAATTTGTTCCGAATATTCAAATTTCAATTCAAATTTGTTTCGAATATCCAAATTTGAATTTAAATTTGTTCCGAATATTCAAATTTAAATTCAAATTTGTTTTGAATATTCAAATTTAAATTCAAATTTGTTCCGAATATTCAAATTTAAATTCAAATTTGTTCGAATATTCAAATTTAAATTCAAATTTGTTTGAATATTCAAATTTGTTCGAATATCCAAATTCGAATTTAAATTTGTTAGAATATTCAAATTTAAATTCAAATTTATTCCGAATATTCAAATTTGTTTCGAATATTCAAATTTAAATTCAAATTTATTCTGAATATTCAAATTTGTTCCGAATTTAAATTTGTTTCACTCGTACGGGAAAAAAACGAGGAAAGTGAAAAATGAGGGAGTAGGGCCCCTAGGAATGAGGGTGAAGGGGATTTAAGGGCCCTCAAATTTGAGGGCTCTAGTAGGGGCCCTGCTGGACCTCTATTTTTGCCTCAAGCCCTCAAATTTGGGTTTGAGGGCTCAAGTAGGGGCCCTGCTGGAGATGCTCTTATAGTAACAAGTCAAATGTTCATTGGCCATGCTAGTATATACACTTGAGGGAGTATATCAGTCCATTTGGTACATGTTTTTGGGGAGTATGTACATAGTATATCACGTGTACATACATGTACTTAGGGAATACGTAAAATTTCACGTGCTCATAGGTGGATAAGTATGGAGTATTTCCAATGCACCTCCAACTTCTCTTCATTCCATGTGGCGATGATGCTCTCATACCGTTCTCGCCTGGCAGCTGTACCGATGTCATCGGCGTCTCATCGTAAAGATCATCTTGGGAGCATCCGGCGCGTTGACGTGGCGCCATTTGTTGATCAGAGGTATCGCCAAGCAATCAATCTACAATCTCGCAATTAAAATGAGAAAAATCTGATGAGTACACCAAACAAACCGATAGGCAACAACTACAAGATTAAACCTCCAACACAAAATTCCAAGTAACCAATGGAAGAAACTAACTCAAGATGATAAACTAACCTGATACAGGAATATGGGGGCGGACGGCACCTCATGCTCCCAATTTGTGATAAATCAAGAATATCCTCGGATCAAAAAAAGAAATCTGCTCATCAACCAAATAAACGTATTACCTCAGATTAAACTTAGAATGGGTGATTCTAAAGGGATAGAAAATTCTCCACACCCTTGGAGAAAAAAATCAATCAATAATAAACCAGGTTAGGTGGATGCATACATCTCCGCTTACCTTCCTATATGTGTCTTACGGCTGCACCATCTCGCCACGGCGGCACTGGCGGAGCTACAGGGTGGTTCCTGTGGGCCACGGACCACCCTGCGCTCGGATAATAAGGCCTTCATGTATTTGATCATAATACAAAAACTTGTTGAATCACAGCTACATTTTACCTCCCGCTAAATCATTTAATTTGCTCTATATGTGTCAAGCTAATGACACGCAACTTGGGAATCTAGATGTACAGTAAAATCGTTGGCTAGCTTGGCATCTAGATGTACAATAAAATCGATGACTAGCTTGGCATGTTCATATTGAACGACAGTTGATGGTTTTTAGCTAAAATAAATAGTAATGACTAAAAAAAGCTTTTAGTGGGAGGATACGAGTGGTGGGGAAAATAAAAAAGAGATGTAAAGCGAGAAGAGTGAGGTAGTGATATATCTGTGTCCCATAACTTATTTTCAGGATGAGAGAAATAGAGAAATTATTTTAGAAAGTTAAATATTTATATTACCTTCTTTCTTCTGTGAACAGAAGTCGGTGTAAACGGTCTCGTAAATTTGCCGAGGTAGGTATTTGTTGTCTTAGCTTGCGTTTGCTCCAAATGCGGCTTTCAGGAAGTTACCCATGCAAGCAAACTCTTCTGATCTACTCCTTTATAAAATGTATTTTTTAAATAGCTTTGTCCATAAATATAGAATGTATTTAATGTTCTAATATAAAATTAATGTGATGTTCTCTTTATATCCTGACAAGAAGAAGAAGTAGTGACGTACTGTTCTTCAACTACTATGGGTATGTAATATTTCAATTCTATGTTAAGAAAGCTATATTCGTCTATTTTATGAAGTTCGTATGTCCTTTTTCCCTTAATTGCATTTCGTAATTCATATACTTATGTACCGACATGTTAAATTTATAACAGTTAAATAAATTTTAGACAATGGACCACCATAATTACAAATCCTGGCTACGCCACTGCACGGCGGTCGGCGCTTGCAGCCAGACAGGCAGGCGACGCCGCTGCCTGGTAAGACATGAAAGCAACCAAATCAATCTACATGAGGAAGATACCACCATCTCCACACTAGTGAGATTCACCTGACACATAGCCTAAGATTTAGATTGAATGATCGAGAAAAGAGAATAACAATCAAAACTAGTAGACTAGTATCGCATACCTCTTTTCACTGGTGATTCTTCTTCTCGCAAAAAGAAAAATGGCAGTCGCTAGTGCTATTTTTGACGTCGTTGGGAATGAATGGTATCCATACCAACCTAATCTTGAATTTTAAAATAGCCAACAAAATCGGGAGGCAAAATAATCGGGAGTTGTACCCAGCATGAATCGGGCATACTAGAGAAATCGAACTTTTTTCGTCCACAACCCGTTAAAGAATGCACAGATCTGAATGCAATCGGATGGCAGGGAGAGTGGGAGTAATTACACCTGGGAGTAGTTAGTATTTTTCCTATATATATATATATATATATATATATATATATATATATATATATATATATATATATATATATATATATATATATATATATATATATATATATATATATATATATATATATATATATAGAAAAATTAAACCCTCCTAGGATCACTGCGTAAATAGAGAAAAAAAGATAAGTAAAAAGGGGAAGCAAAGATTTGCGAGGAAATCTGACTATCTGAGATGATACCAAATACATGCATACACGCAACGAATTTTTGTCAGTGTCTTTAGTGCATGGGAAGGAAGTCAGGAATGAAGACACTTTAATTCCTTTTTCTTATCGAGGATTAAAGTGTCAGGAATCAGGATGTTCCCATGGACAAGGGGAGCTCATAGATGCTGGCAGTGGCGGATCCAGGATTGAAGCACGCTCCAGGCTAAATTTCAATTAAGTAATAATTTAACATATCACAAGTCTAGAACTATATTATGATATAACAAAAAATACGTGATAAATATATCATTAATATAAAAATTTTGCTTAATGCTCAATACTTGAGGAGTTTAAGTTTTCAACACAAATCACAATAAAGAAAGTATATGAAAATTGGTACATACTACATCATAAACAACTTTGTGTGCCTTCTTAAGTGTTTAGTACATATTTCCTAATAAGCATCAGAGTTAAATCGAATTGAAGTCTGCGTTTCAGTTTCATATATATTACCTTCATGTAGTTTGACCTGAAGTTCTCCTCAACGACAAAAAAGGTATGAACAAATTGGAAGGACACAGACCTGCATAATGAATAAATCAGTAGTCCTGTTGTGGTCCTCCAATCTGGCCTAAAAGTGGAAACTAATGAAGCCACTGAAATCAGAAAAAATTAACAGAGAAAAAATTATTTGGCATTAAACAATTTCCATTACGCATGAAGAGAGATTGCACAGGTCATGATACTTCAGAATGTAGAATATTAGAGCTTTAGCTTACAAGGCACATGTCCCTCAGCGGCTCAGCCGGCTCAAGCACGCGAGAGTAGAGATGGCACGTCGGCACCCACTCGGGCCCTGGCGAGTGGCAACTCGGCGAGAGCGAGACGGCAAGTCGGCAAGGGTGGAGCCGTGGAGGCTAGAGGGCACACCCACGGACCCACCCGAAGCCCAGAGCGGCGGTGCCGGAGGAGCCGAGGAGGAGCGATTACACGGTGGCTGGCGGAGGGCGGACCGCGCCACCATGGGGTCACCGCTCTGCGTCGGGAGCGAGGGGCGAGGGCGGTGACCAGCGTAGGTGAAGTGAGGGCGGCGGCCGGCGGTGGAGGCGCGTGCAGGCAAGGGCGGCGGTGGCTGCATGAGGGCGGCGGTGGGGGCACCGCACGTGATTGGATCTACCGATCTGGGATTTGGAGCTGAGGGTTGGGAATTAGAGGGTTAGGGTTTCTAGGGTTATAGTTAGTAGTATTGCTGGGCCTCGGGCTATAGCCCATCGAGCCCGAGGCCCAGTTCCGCCCCTGGATGCTGGCATGCAGCAAAAGCTCACATGCACTAGATAGCACTTGGATGATAATGTAAAACATCGTTTCATGTTGATAACATATACGAAACTAGCCAAGTTGCCCGCACAATCGCACTCTTGGTTACGTATTGACCAGTAGAATTATCTCCCACACACACACACACACACATATAGGAAAAATTAAACCCTCCTAGGGACCACTGCGTAAATAGAGAAAAAAAGATAAGTAAAAAGGGGAAGCAAAGATTTGCGAGGAGGTTAGTTGACTCAAACTGACTCCAGTTCGTGCAAGAGCTGTGGTGGACTCGGTCTCCGTGTTGTGGGCCTATTTTGCCATAAAAGGGGGGCTCGGGGGAGGGGGCCAAGCGCCAACCGCCACCCTGAGTTCCTTCCCTGGCGCTGCATCTAGCCTCTACCGCGTTGCCCCTGCTACCTGGTGCCGCCCCAGTCGCCACTGGTTCCTACCATGGCCACGTTGCACCGGAGAAGGCCACCGCACCACCCCTTGCTGCTTGGCCGCCACCCTAGCCACCACCCTACCTGCCGCAAAGCAAGCCACTGCCAGTGATGCGCCTAGCTACGGCGGTGCACGCCCAAGAGCATGCCATCATCGTTCCTCACTTTGTTTCACACGGTTCTCAAGGTCTAACCATGTCGCATTGCGTAGGGGCAGCCAAGGAACATGGAGGATGAGACGTGAAAGGTTTGGATGTCGTTCTTGGGGACAATTCAAGAAGAGATCATTGGGGATTATCAATTTTGAAAGCTTCTCAAGACTTTCGAGTTAAAGGTAAAACCCCAGATCGTGTTTGCCGCTATTTTGGTCTAGTAGATGCTTTTCGGGGTAATGTTGGTGCTATATTAGAGTAGAGGATTAGTGTTGGGGGTAAATTGTTGATGTCGTGGTTCGTTGAGGTTGTTGCCAGAGATTAGGGCTTAGTTAGGGTCTTTGTGTTCTGTTTTATAACCTATACATAACATAAAAGTTGTAGATAATTGTCTAAGGATTTCATATAGTCCAAGAACACAAGTTTTGGTTGGGTAGATTAGAAGTTATGGTTTCGGAAAGACTGATGGTGTTGTACAATTGAGATTATTATTCTTGAACTGAGTTTTTGGTTGTTCTTTCTGGTGGTCAGTTATGGCAAGGGGTAGCCATGGACTTGGTAGAGGCCGTGGTCGTGGTCGTGGGCATGGCCGGTGGTGCCACTGCCCCTGGCTGAGGAGAACATTGGTGAGGTGGGTAAGGAGGTCACTTCGGCTGTTCAGCTAGCCACTGGTGCTCAAGCGGGGTCATCTACCCTGCTTTAGGACCTTCAGAGGGAGGTCCATGAGCTTCGTCAGCAGGTGCAGGCAGCTCCTCCTACTGCCAGTTCACCTGTTGCTACATCGGCCCCACCAGAGGTAGGGATGAGCCTTCGTGAGTGGATGACTCTCCGTTTGGATACCTTCGACAAAAAAGCGAACAAACTAGTCTAAGCAGCAAATTGGCTATGCTATATAGAGAGACAGTTCAGGGCCCTGGGGATGACCTAACAGTTGAAGGCTCATTTTGTGGCCTTTTAGTTGAAGGGTTAGGCGAGCATCTGGTGGGAAGGGGTTCTTTCAGCTAGAACCCCTGCCCAAGAAATGATCACCTAGGAGGATTTCGTCAAGCGGTTCAAGGTGAAGTTTTACCTAGAGTCCTTTCTTGAGGGGATGGAGCACACCCTATCGACCTTCATTTAGGGGAAGATGACTATCGTGGAGTACGAGGCGGGGTTCAATAACCTGGTCTGCTTTGTGCCAACTATGGCTGGTATGATCGTGAGAAGGCTAAGAGGCTCTATAGGGGACTTAACCAGGAGTACGACCATGTCTTGAGAGCGACATGTCTGTGTGACTTCAACTCAGTGGGCGATTAGACCAAGGGTATAGGGTTTGAGAGGGAGCTCACCAGGAGGTTCTGTTGTTTCTAGGGGTGGCCAGAAGAGGAGCTTCAGTGGTGGCGGTAGGTCTTCTCAGTGACTCGTTCCAAAAATGTTTCTAGGGGGGTCAGTGTCCCCCATCGTCATCTAGGTCTTTTCAACCGAGGCTGCCTTCTTCATTGAAACCACATCCTCCTTCAGCTTCTCAGGCAATGCACCTGTTCCTAGGTAGAGCCTGATGTGCTTCAAGTGCGGTGATCAACACCATGCTTCCGAGTGCTCCTGGTCAGGGAGCTGTCATCTTTGTGGCCAGGTGAGCCACAAGGTGTTGGTGTGCCGGCAAAATCCCACTAGCATCATTAAGTGGGAGCCAGTACCTGTGGCTTTTTCAGTTGCACCTTCTTGGTGTTCTATTCAGATGTTGGCAGTCGCTCCAATGCCGCATCATCCTCCAGTGTGGGCGCCACCTGCAGCACCACCTGCTAGGTATTACTTGCACCGACTACTTCGTTTTAGATCACTGCACCTCTGGCAGCTCTTGCATTGCCACCGCCAAGTGTCAGGGCTTTCACTACCCAATGCCACCTGGGGTCTATGCCATGCCTACTCCTCAGACCGTGGGCCGTCCCCATGTGATGACAGGTATACTACTTGTGGATTCTCATGAGGTCTTTGTTTTTTTATTTCAGAGCTACCTACTTGTTTGTGTCATAGAGTTTGCTAGCTAGTAAACTTAGGCATGCAATAGATTTCTCAATTAGTTCCAATTAGTTCTAGGGGGTCTCATTGGTAGTTTCACAGTTTGTCCTGGTTACACTGTTATAATTGATGATGACGATTTCACTGCCAGTTTGATGGTTATTCAGCTAGCACCTTTTGATGTTGTCCTCAGCATAGACTAATTATTTAACTACCGTGTCAAGATTTGTTACTTCTAGAAAACTGTTACCTTGCAAGCTCTGTCCAGAGAAGAAATGGTCTTTTAGGGAAGTGCACTACCGGATTCTCTCTCTGTGTTGTCCAGTCTGTTTTCTAGCTGATGGGCGTCAAGAATTGGGCTTCTTTGGTCTCTTTTCGCAAAATCGAGTTCTTTGTTATGCATCGAGGAGATTCTAGTGATGTGTGGCTATCCAGATGTGCTTCTTGCAGAGCTTCCGGGAATGCCTCCAGAGCAAAATATGGAATTTTGAATTGATCTTATTCCTGGTACTCGATCAATTTTCTTGTCTCCTTACCAATTAGCTCGATTCTTTCAAGATGAATTGAATAAGCAATTGGATGATTTGTTATCCAAAGGGATGATTTGACGTAGTGTGTCGCCATGGGGAGTGCCTGTCCTATTCATAGAGAAGAAAGATAGGAGTTGGATCGTGTGTGTTGATTATCACATTCTCAACTATGTGACTATCAAGAATAAGTATCCGTTGCCTCGTGTTGAGGATTTATTTGATCAATTGAAGGGAGGTAAGGTGTTCTCTAAGATTGATCTTCAGTATGGGTATAATCAAATTCGTGTGCAGGAGCAGGATATTGAAAAGATGCCTTTTTCCACCAGGTATGGGATTATGAGTATAAAGATATGTCTTTTGGACTAATGATTGTCCCTGCTGGTTTTTATGGAGACAATGAACATATGCTACATCAGTACCTTGATGTCTTCGTGGTGGTGTTTATTGATAATATTCTCATTTATTCCAAGACTGTGGAGCATGAGCAACATTTTAGACATGTGCTTGCCACACTGAGGGAGAATCAGAATGTGAATTCTAGATTTTGGAAGTGGGCTTCTTGGGTCATGTGATTACTTGGGAAGATATTTATGTTGATCCAAGCAAGATCTTTATAGTGATGGACTGGAAGAGGCCATCTAATGTCAAGAAAGTGAGTAGTTTTCTAGGCTTAGCAGGGTATTATCAGTGTTTTATGGAGGGTTTATCTATAATTGCCAAGCTAATAGCTCAACTAACATAGAAAGATGTGACATTCTAGTGGTCAGATGATTATGAGCGTAGTTTCTATACCTTGTAAGAGAAGTTGGTGACTACTATTGTTCTCACCCTCCCTAAGCCAGGGAAGCACTACAAGTCTATTCAGATGCATCTCGAGTTGGGCTTAGTTGTGTGCTCATGCAAAATGACAAAGTGATTGCTTATGCGTCAAGGCAATTGAAGAAACTTGAGCAGAATTATCTTACCAATGATTTAGAGCTTGCTGTAGTGGTCTTTGCTCTTAAGATTTGGTGACATTATCTGTATGGGGAAACTTGTGATATTTTCATTGGCCATATGAGCATTAAGTATATCTTCATTCAGAAAGATTTGAACCTGAGGTAGAGGAGATGGCTGGAATTAATCAAGGATTATGATCTCACCATCTAGTACCATCCAGGCAAAGCAAATATGGTGGCTGATGCTCTTAGTTGAAAGGCGACACCCCTACTCTAAGTTGCCTTATTGCTGATTTTGAGCGCATGGGAGTCTCCTATTGTTTTCAGACACTGTGCAGGCTGAGACTTGTTTGCTTCTCGAGTCTGCCTTCTAGAGAGGGTGTGGGAGGCACAACATCATGATTGGTTGCTCTAGCTAGTGAGCGTCTGAATGAGGGTAAGAAAGTGATTTCAGCATTGATGAGTCTGACACATTGTTGTTTAAATGGCACCCTTGTGTGCCATAGATGACTCGAGTTAAGGCTGACATTCTAAAGGAAGCTCGTCGTACCCCGTACACTATGCATCTTGGTGAGACCAAGATGTATCATAATTTAAAGAAGAATTTTTGGTGGGAACGAATGAGAGTGGATATTGCTCAGTATGTGGCTCCCTGTGGGGTTCGTTAGCAAGTCAAGGCAGAACATAAGCGTCCAACAGAGTTGTTGCAGTTTTTGGAGGTTCTAGTGTGATTGTGTAATGATATAACCATGGACTTTGTGGTTGGTTTACCTTGCACGCAGCGAGGGAAGGATGCCATTTGGGCAGTAGTGGACCAGTTCAACAAGTTTGCACATTTTATTCCCATCCACACGATGAACACAGCTAGCGGTTTAGCTCCTATCTATGTGCGGGATATAGTGTTGTTGCATGATGTGACCAAGACTACTGTTTCTAATCGAGATGTCAAATTTGTATCTAAGTTTTTAGGAGAGCTTGCAGAGTGTGTTGGGCACACAGCTTCATCTCAGTACCGCATTTTACTCACAGATAGATGGGCAGTCTGAGCACACTATCCATACACTAGATGACATACTTAGGTCTAAGAACATGAGTTTTGGTTGGGTACATTAGAAGTTATGGCTTTGGAAAAATTGCTGTCTAGAAATCGGTTGCTGTTGGACGCAGTCGAGGAAAACTGTGAATTTGACTTTGTAGATGACTGAGTTAAATTTTGGGCATAACTAAATAAAGATAGATATTTTTTTGTATATTCCAAAAGTAGTATGATTTACTATATTTGGGTGGACAATTTAATAGATAATTGTTAACCCTGTTGTCCAATAATGTAGTAGAACTATATTCGGGGTTAAAAACGAGGTGTTAAATGGTTTAATCAGGGTTTGTGGCCAACTAAGAAATTATGGGAAATCTTGTGTAGATTATAGAACTGGTGTGGTTTGCCATGTTAGGGCTT
The DNA here is from genome assembly GCA_036346575.1 of Dendrocalamus sinicus. Taxonomy (NCBI): domain Eukaryota; kingdom Viridiplantae; phylum Streptophyta; class Magnoliopsida; order Poales; family Poaceae; genus Dendrocalamus; species Dendrocalamus sinicus. The sequence goes on from CM070641.1 coordinate 21,351,823, forward strand.
GGGAGTTGAAAGTTGCATTATTTTTTTAATACTGGGACAACAGGGGAGACTATCCGGTGAAGGGGGAGTATTGCGAAATTGGAAAGCATGTAGAGCGATGTTGTTTAATTTTTGTTCTTGTACTATTGTGACTTGTTGTTGAGATTGAGTGTTTACTGTCGGAGGAGTAGCGTTAGGGTTGGTGTCATCTTTGAATTAATCTATTCCTCGCAACTAGAAAAGGCAAGTGCATGGTAGAATGGTACATGAGTAGTTTGCTCTTGTTATTTATGTTAAATAAATATCTGCCATGATGATCCACATGTTTATATTTGCTTCTTATAATGCTCATATGATTTTGGTTAAATGATGATGATGTCAAATGGTTAATGTTGCTCAATGACTATTGAATTAAAGAATAATGGCATTTGCATGTTGAGCATTCATGATGAAAAGAGGTGATATGTATGTCTCTTTAGAGCCTACTTTGTGTGGGCGACCCACGGGAGTGAGTAGAAAAACATCTACTTCGGTAGGCACTACACAAAAGTGAAGAAAGATCTACTTTGGTAGGCACTCCATAGGAGTGGAGTTGAGATCCCCGCATGAAAACAGTCAGGCTTGAGTGGACACCGATGGGTGTAACATTCCTTTATATCGATATAAGCAAAGAGAAGTGGAGATATGTGCATTACATTCATGAAAACATAAATGAGATATTGAGACATGTGTATGATTCAAATGATAAGATATGTGTTATTGAGATATTTGTGAAGTTGGCATGAATATTTGGTACCATGTTTTATATCGTTTAATTTTCTATTATGTGCTTGTTGAGTCGTGGACTTACTCTTGCTTTTGTTGTTGTTTTTAGATGATTGTTGAGGATGATATGCATGGCTGAGAGTAGCACATGATTGATCTTACACCGTTATAGTTTGTTTATTCACTTAGTGTCCAATTATTCGTTGTTAGAAATAAATTATAATATCCATGCAACTCTAAGATGAATAATAATTCTCCTTAGGACTGATTGATATTATATTGTTGCTCCTTGTCAAAGTTTCCTTTGATTAAACTTATAATTGGTTCACCTTAATGTCATTTATCAATTCCTTTATTGTTGTCATATCTATGTCATAATTATGTTGTGGATTTATAATTGAAGTCTAGTTAATGGTAACTCATATTTGTTGGTTAAAATTGGTAGCAATTGTGGTTGTGGGTGATATTTTAGGTTTTTGTTAGGCCGGAGTGTTACATTAAGATTTCTCCTACATGATTTCTATGAATTTTCAATTAAAGTTAGAGGCTGCATCCTATACTATTCGTTTCAATCAGGATTTCGGACAAATGTAACACTTAGGGATGCATTTTCTTTTTCTTTTTGGGAATTCTGTGCTACTCAGAAATAACACATGATGCCTCCAATATCACTTGCACTTCGACGCGATTGTTCAGCCTAGTAATGACATCAACCTTCCTTTCATAAAAGGGGAAACAAAAATGGAAAAGTGGGAACATAACAAAAAAAAGCTATGGAATAATTCTCTTAAGGTTTGAAGTGATGCTTCTCTAATTTAGGATTAATAAGCTTGTAAGTAGGGGTGCAAACGGAGCGGATACGGATGGATATTGCTCATCTCGTATCCTTTTCCATATTTTTTTGTTGGAGTCGGAGTCAGACACGGATAGTGCTGGATACGAATACGAATGCAGATATTCTCGGTCACGAATACGGAGCGAATACATGCCGCTCCGAATACGGTTAGTTTCAGTCACGAATATTTAATCGGATAATGCGCGAAAGCAAATTTCACATAGTGACAGAGACAAATTAAGCAAACTAAGATCTAATATGAGTGTACTAACGTTTCAACAGCCACCGAAACAAGCAATCTTATATAAATAAAGATGCTACATTTCAAGAAGAGTCGGAGATCCCACCTGGCCAACAAAGAGGCCAGGTATCCGACTCTGTTTCTGTATTCGGTAACTATCCGGTTAATTATCCGGTAACTATCCGGTAACTATCTGGAAAAATATCCGAATAGTTTCGTATCCATCGGATAATACTTTTTCCGAATCCGTTTCCGTATCCAACAAAAAATTTCCGAATCCGTTTCCATATCCGACAAAACCTTCGGATATCCAAAAATTTGCTCCGAATTGTATCCGAATTAAAATGGACAGACGGACGATCGGGAAATATCTGCTCCATTTGCACCCCTACTTGTAAGGTCAGAAGAACTTGATCACAGCAGTATATTTTCTCCTTTTCCTCATAGATACTAAAATGGGTTAATGAGAACAAGTGGCTTGAGAGTTTGAGAATAACTAAGTTCGGATGATGTTTAACCAAACCCAATAACTAATAAAGAATATAATTCCAAATAAATTAGTCCCCTTGAAAACTGCAATGCATCTATAATATGAACAAATTATAAGTTCCTTCTTAAACTAGTACGGTGGTCCACACACCTTTGCAGGCATCATACTTAGAGCATATTTATTTGGTTTAGCGGTAAATATATGATGGATAATAAAGAAATTATATGCAAAAAATAAAGGGTTATAGATCACGTGAAAAACTTCAAATGTTAGAATTTTTAGAACGTTATCAATTTGATTTAATTTCCATGTTTGTAGAATTAGTTTCATTTATGATATTAATGTGTAGTAGTATATATTAAAACAAATAATATAGATTATATCTCTGGGAGAAAATACTTGTTCTTTATAATTTTTAATTGGCATGTCTAATAATAGAGATAATAGTTGAATCTATATTAATACAATGAAAAGAATGCAAATTATAATGGATATTGTAGGCAAGTTCATGTCTGTGCGTGGATCGCTTGAGTTTAATTCTATTTTCAGCATCTTGCGTCTTAGTTTCATACAAGAGTTCCCTAACTACATATACATGCATATTACGGTGCAAATCAACTTCATGCGCACTTTCATAGATCAAGAAAAATCATTGGTTATGATTTGTTAATCATAAGAATAGTCCACCTAATTAAGAGCTAGATGTTTTTTTTGGTGAGAATTTCTAGCAACAGCAAACTAGGGGCCTGTTCTTTACCTTATAAGCTGGCGGCTTTTGGCTTTTGCTACAGTACCTAACTTTCAAACGGAGTTTTTTTTTAAGACGGGGTCTACAAGTTAAACGATCTACATGTTAAAAGCCCAACATCTGTACCAGCCAAAATCGCAAGTGAGTATCTGTCTCTCCGTAATCTGTACCGTAAACAACCAAAATTCAAAATTTCAGCCAAAAGCCATAAGCCGTAGCCGAAAAGAACAGGCCCTAGCTTCCACCTCTGCTTCATCAGAAAATACAATATTTGCAGTAATAGGTTGCCATGTGCAAAATCAGCAAGGTTTCTCTTTGAGTCCCATTCCTTAATGCATTAGAGAACTTTTCTAGCACTAGGTTGCGCTGCAGTGGTGCCTTTCCATTAGCCAGTTGACCAGTGATACAGGCTTTCAACTCTGAAGCAATTTCACCCTTCAAGATGTCAGGCACTTTTTCAAAATACAAAGTTTTACAGGGATGTAAGAGTGTTGAAATATTTACTCCAAGGAACTTTTCTTTAAAAAAATAGCTCCAATGATTTCACAGAAGGATAAATATGTATTTCTCAAACGAGGTAAAGAGCTGTGCTTCTTGCTCATACTATGGTCTTCCGAAAGTATGAAGCGAACACGCAAGAGGCAGCCTTCAAGTACTGAGCGCTGGCCTAAGTTAAGCTTGCTGAGAAACTGGGTGAGCTTATGGCGAACTATGCTTACTCTAGGGGGGCTACTTCCGCTATACATGCAAGCAAGTGATACCATGGCCCAATCTGGTGCAAGATATAGTAGCAGTTGCAATATTTCCACTATGATGAATATTCCTAGGATTAGAAGTGTGATAGTAGCATCGACGGTTCTAGTTTCCGCTTCAATTATTGGTTCTGTTGTCTGAAGTGAAGGTGATTTTAGAAGCAGAGATACACCAAGCACTAACGTGAAAATTATCTTCAAGAAAACCGCGGAAAAGGTTCTCATTTGCATTGATAGATGGGTATTTAGTGTAGAAGAAATCGTAGAGGAAACCCAACTTCACCTCAATTATTCTAAATGCTCTTGCGCCATTGTCATCATTTTCCTGCAGCAGCCACAAATTCACATGCCTGTTCATGGCCAGCTTCAGCAGAATCCATCCCAAAGAAGCAGCGCTTCAGCAGGCGAAACTTTAGGATCTATGACGCAATCAGAGGGGGTGAATGATTGCGTCCGCTTTTTTATACCTAAAAACAAATCTCAAATCAGAAGAATACACAATCTAAATCATCGGATGTAGATTACGACCGCAAATTGTTTGACAGCTTGCACGTGCTCTATGAGGTTCTGATCGCTCGACGTTTTGATCGCTCGCACGCTTCGTTGCTCGAACGTTTCGACCACTCGAATGAGTACAAGCTGAAGACAACATCATGCTCTACTCAGTTGGATTGAGCTGATGACCAAAGACACTGTGCTAGTAGCACGCCAAATCATGATGCGTTAGCACACCAACGAGAACATACAAAAGCAATGCTTAGGAAAACACGCCGTCGATGAACTTTTCTTAGAATAGATCTGATTTATTATTTATGTAACATATTTGTGGCTACAAAGTACCCTCATGGCATCTCTAAAAAGTCTAGCACAAAAAGCCTAGCCAAGCCACCTCCTAAGCCACAGCTAAAACTCTTAGCCTATCCCTGCTTTTTATATGCTAGAGCTCTAAACCGTGTTCATCTCAAACACGGACAAGGAATCCTATCTCTTTCTCAAATCAAGACACCGAAACCCTTTCGAACACGGGTTTTATTCAAACTCTCAATCTTCCCATTATTGACTCCTTCCATAAAATTTTTAATCTCACCACATGACAAAGCTGCTTCCAGGACACACCTCCCATAGCCTCATCAAATTCTGCGTCAAAGCCTCCAGGACTACACCGCCTGTAGTTTCTCCACATATGACCACCTTTGATCTCCATGTGCTCCAGTATGAGCCCGACCACCTCACATGACATCCTCAACCGTCTGAATCTCAAATCTCCCCATCCTAGTCCCAGTCCTCCTCGTCATCGACCATGACTGTCTCATGCTCACTTGCATATGCCAAGACCAAAGAAACGTTTTTCCCGGTACAAGTTCTTCCCAACTTGGCTGTCATCAGTACACACACATATAATCACAACCTCAGCAAACCATCAACACTAATCAGGTCAGCCACGACCACAAATCTCATCGCTATCCAAAAATCACTCTTAGAATACTCATTACGACCACCAATTTCATCGCTTTCCAAAACACCAACTTCAGACCACTCATTACGACCGGTTACAATCGCTATGCAAGACCAGTCACTAGCTCATCGAGTACTCGAACACAAGTACTTGGAAAATATCATCACTCAGAACACTCGGGAACACATTGCTACCATCCACAGAACTATCGAGTACCGACTACCGAGTACTGATCACATACCACAAGTCTACAACTACTGTTCGCAACGCCTATGACTACTAATCACTGACCATCGAGTACCGAGCCCTTCCAACTATGAGTACCGAGCCATTCTGACTACTGAGTACCGAGCCCTTCTGACTACCGAGTCCTTTCAACTACCGAATACCAAGTCTTTCTGTCTCCAAGTACCATGACCATCTGACCACCAAGTCCTTCCATCTTCCGAGTACTGAATCCTTCGAGTACTGTTCTTTCGAGCACTGTTCACTGATCACCACCACTATGCACACACTAGTCAACCACTGCCCCAACATGAGTACTCAAGGTACTCAAAAAACGCAAGAATTAAACACTCATACCGACCGTGAAGCCTACGACAACTAATCACAAAGTCTTCGACTACCGATCGCGAGGTCTACGACAACCGACCAGAAAACCGAAGACAACAATAGTAGACCACGAAGTCTATGACTATGACAGTAGTTTGTGAGGTCTACGAACATTGACCAAAAAGCCTACGACTATCGATCACAAAGTCTACAACTATCGAGTACCGAATCTACGACCATCGATCACAAAATCTATGACTATCGAGTACCGACTAGGTACGGTAACTACGACCATGGTCTGGTTAATATAGCAGACGAGCTTACAAACTTGAATGACCATCAAAAAGTACTGTAGCTTACCATCATTGATCAGGTAAGGTTCTGTTGTGGTCGACTTTCCGTGATCGAAATGTCGTTGTCGAAGTTTGATGTGGTCGAAGTCAGACATGGTCTAAATCTTCCGTGGTCGTTCAGTTGTAGTCATTTGTTGTGGTCAAAGTACTATGGTCAATCAATTGTAGTTGTTCAGTCGTAGCCGATTTACTATGGTTGAAGCCAGTGGTGGTTGCAGTTGTGTGATCCACCGATGCAACTCGAATGCCGTCTGATGCTCCGATGGCACTCGAAAGCCATCCGATGTGCCAAAACCATCTCTAAACCTAAACCATCTATGATTACATTTAACACAGATGGTTTAGGTCAACTGTCTGTGATAAGGCATCTAATATAAGCCTTTTCGTAGTACTGGTAATGGGCAAAAGTTGTGGAATTGCGGTGCGTGTAGAAGCATTGTCGATTATTTATTGTCTTGTGTTGCTGTGTCCTGTATTAAGGATGAATAATTGCTGTAGGAGGAGTAGCATCAGGTGTGTTGTCACCATCAAATTATTTTGGTCATCGCAACTAGAAAGTCAAGTGCTTAGTAGAATAATAGACAATGATTAATACATGCTCACTATTATTGAATTATTCATGTCGTGAAATAATTTTGATTATCTTTTGTTCAATATGATATTAATTTGATGATAATTGAGATACATGGTAATATGTTGGAAAATGGCATTCATAACATAATATATGCATTACGAGTTAGGGCAGTGAGAAAGTCAATAGCTATGAGTAAAGCTACTTGATGGTTCATAGTCCTTAATCTTCATGGTTCATAATATTACTACTTGATGCTTTACTAAATTTAGTCTTGATTGTGATTTATCTTGGTTATTACTGGTTCATATTAAGTTCAGTTTATGGTTTATAGTGTTGCTAAAATCTATGATAAATGTTATGTTGAATGTTTAATCTTGAAACTTAGTTGTTGATAATATTTGTTTATTGGTTAAAATTGGTAGTGTATTTAGTTATGGGTGATATTATGGGCTTTTGAGAAGCCAGGGTGTAGGGATGCAAATGGATCAGATAGTTTCCGACCGATTCGGAGAATTTTCGAATATGGAATGTTTCGGCTCAGATTTTTCTCAGATAGTCTCATATCGAAAACGAATACGGATGTTTTTTTTCAGAAACAAATACAAATACCGTAGTGCACTATCTGTCAAATATGAATACGAACTCGAACTATCCGAGGATGATGGAATTCGGATATCTGGCCCACTAGATAGAACTAAGCCCATAGCCACCCTATGCTAGTAGTGCCCACTGGGCCAGTCGGCCTCAAGGGCCTCAAAGTAGTTCAGGCCAGACGTTCGGAAATGCTAACGTCATCGTCATTAGTGTCGTCATCATGGTAGGCGGCGCGGCCAGATCGGCGTACAGTGACGACGGCGGAAGCAAGTTTGGTGAGAAGAAGAGTGGCTATGACAGCGAGCTAGTGTGGTGGCCGCTGGTGCCAGTGGGGATCTGCGGGTGGGTCGAGTGCCGGAGCAACAGGGAGATGCACTGGTACACCGATGTCGAGGCGGAGGCAAGGGAGAGGTCGAGTGGGGTAGGGGAGAGGTGGTGCAGTGACAAGTGGTGGTGAGGAGCCGGCGGCAAACCGAGGTGGCCACGGCCGAAACCATAGAGGGTCAAGCCACGGTGGCAGCCGAGGCCATGGAGTTGACGCAAAGGTGCCGACGTTGGGGAGCTGGTGGCACGGGAAGCGGTGCTGGAGGCTGGGCGGCTCGCAGGGTGGCTGGAGAGGCGCAAGCGCAGTGGGGTGACCGGAGGATGGGAGCTGACGGCATGGGAGGGGCGCGGTGACTGGGTGGAGGCGTGGAGCAAGGTAAGAACGGGGGAACCGGAGAAGGTAGAAGAGAAAGGAAGAAGCGATAAGGAAGAGGAGAAGAAAAGAAAAAAAAAGGAGAAAAAGAAAATGAATGGTCCGGAGGCACGAGGGGCTTCGGCCAGGTGGAAAAAAAAAAAAAAAAGAAAGAGAGAGAGAGAGAGTGGCACGTGCCTGATAAACTTTTTTATCATGAATATTGAACCTGAAATCCTAAGCCTTCCATTAAATACCAACTTACTAAATAAAATTAAGTAGATCTCTCGACAAACTCTGGCTTTAGATGCTATTATACATTCAAAAGTCAGTATTGGCCTATGATGAATACTTTTCAGTGCATGTGTATCAGTGTGTATGCATATTAGTACTTATGCACGTTATTGATACTTATGCTGTGTACTGATCAACTATCGAGTATATTTCTATTATGGATGAACATACTTATGCTTGTTCAAATTTTATGAATGTTTTGACAAGATAAACTATATATGTGTTTTCATTGAGTTTGGATGTACGGTTTAAGGGGTTTTCATGTTCCGATAAATATTTGTGACTGTGTTTGTTTCGATTCGTATTCGCTCCGTACCTGTATTCAACATTATTCATATTTGTATTCATATATGAGGTATTTGTATTCGTATCCGTATTCAAGAAAAAAAAATAAAAACAAGTTTGCATCCTACCAGGGTGTTACATAAGCAACATTCGATGCACAGTGATCGTTTTATTTAGTCTCATATAGATCGAGTTCGTTCGAGAGATGATTCTGGTCTTTTGTATAGCAACCGAATCAATCTCCTAGAGATACTTCTCATCTGTAGCCAATGTGTAATCTTGCATGTAATCTCCAGTTGTTGTGTGGCTTGCAGTGCAGGTCACGCAGCACGCAGGCCATGTAACCATATATAAACATGCAATGGAACAGCCCGATTCATGACGTGTTTCCCATCTCCCTCTCACATTCTCTTCCATTGTTTCCCATCTCCCCATCACATTCTCTTCCATTTTTCATGGTATCAGAGCAGTCTTTCCTGACCTGCTAATTCCTCTTCGACCATGTCCACCACCGGCGCACCACCTCCGGTGTCCGACACCATCGGCGCCCTTGCTTCCGCTACCTCCGGCGCGCTGGCCTCCGCCACTGCCCCCTCTACTTCTTCCAACTTAAGCCTCACTTCGCAGGCCATGAACTTGGCCAGTGTGAAGACTCATGTCCCAATTTGCCTTGATCTCAAAGGTCTCCAACTTCTCGAAGTGGCGCACGTTCGTCAAGGTCCTGCTCGGCAAGTACGAGCTCCTCCACCACGTGACGAAACCAAACAACCACTGCCAACTGATCCCATCTGCACCACCTGGGCGCATGAGGATTTCATCGTCCGCTCATGGTTGCTGTATGCTTCCATCGCGGAGGAGATCCTCGACATTATCATTGAGCCGGAGCAATTTGCGCGCTCCGCCTGGGTGAACATCGAGGATCTTTTTCCCGATAACAAGATGAATAAAGCCATCTTCATCTAAGCCGAGTTCCGCGCCATTGTCCAGGTTGACATGTCCATTACCGAGTATTGCCACAAGCTAAAGACCCTCGTCGACGCCTTGAGCGACATTGGCATTTCAGATGAAACTTTGGTCCTTCACACTCTCCGCGGGTTGAACGAACGCTTCTCCAACATGATGACCATCATCCTGATGCAGACCCCTTTTTTGAGTTTCATCCGCACTCGGTCTATCCTTCTGCTATAGGAAATGCAGTTTGCTCAAGTTGCGATAGCCGCCGCTGCTTTTGCCCTCTTGGCCGCCTCCGGTGGGTGGTGGGTCCTCTTCTTCCTCCGGCGACGGTTCCAGTTTCCGTGATCACAGTGGCAGCAATCGACAGAACAACTGCCGCAACAACAAGAAGAACAGCCGCAACAACTAGGTGGTAGCCATACTGGCGATCGCCCCGATCAGTCCAGTCGCGGCGGCAACTCTCCCGCGTCCGCGGGACCCTAGATCTAGTTCAACCGTGGATGGGCCAAGTCCAGCCCATGGCTGCCCCCGGCTCTTGGCGCCCGCCATCCTGCTTGGGCCTCCTCCTTCGTGCCCCTGCATGGCTTCCAGTGCACCGCCTGTCTGGGATCAATTTGGACTAGTTGCCTTCCTCGTAACATGTCCATGCCGGTGCCTTCCATCGGTGATTGGGTCACGGACTTGGGTGCCACCACCCACATGACATCTGATCACAATAGGAAAACAATTTCGCGTTGAATTTCGTCAAATTCACTGAAATTCTGTTTTCTAGGCTTACCCCGAAAAAGTCCAATCCGGTCAAAAAAATTCAGCCCGGTTTAATTTTTTTTGGCCCAACTCGCCACCCCATCTCTCTCTCATGTATGGAAGCCTCCCATCTGTGTCATTCGGCATTCCCCAATTCCTGATTCCCCATCACACTAGCATGGAAAAAAATTCCATAATTTTTGAATTTTTGAAATTCTGTTTTCTCAGTGGGTTCTGATATTTTTTGTGCATGAAAATTGTTTTCTCTCGATCACAATATTCTCTCCACTATGGCACCCTCCTCCTCCTCCCGCATGACGGCCAGCAATGGTTCCTCCATACCGATGAGTCACGTTATGTAACATCCTGATTTTTCAGAATGTAAATCAATAGCATGTAAATACCTGAGATTTAAAATCTATTGTTGGTAGTATGGTGTTCTTTGAATGTTGTGGAGTTTTTGTTTGAAAATTAGTTTAATTTTGTGCTTCTTTAATTTAATTCATAAGGAATATATAGAATTAAAGACTAAATTGGAAGAGCAAAATTTTGAATAGGAAACCTGAATATGAAAAGATGATCTAAAAAGTAACACTGGAGAATTTACAGTGAAATTAATTCAAGTTTATCTTATTAAAGCTAAACAGGAATTTAAAACAAAAAAATTAAAGGAGAAAAATCCGGAACAAAAGATTGTAATGAAATCAACTTCAAATCTGGGCCATTTAAATTCTATAGGAGTTGAATGGAAAATAAAAAAATCCAAAAATTTAATTCGAATTGTGCCCCAAATCCAAATTGAGTTCAATTCAAAATTTGGGATCTAAATTCGAATGCAAACAAAAACTAAAATGCAAGCTTTAATTCAGAATTTACAGTTTAAAACCAAAATCAAAATTTGTTTTTGGGCCCCGACCCATTTCTCCCTCTATTCTTCTCTCTGGCCCGGCCAAGTACGCTCGGCGATGCGCCACGCACTCCTAGCTGCACTCTAGCCGTGACCTCGCCACTGTGCGCCCCTCGCCGGCTTTGCCACACCAGGCCCATGCACTCGCACGTGCTCTCATCTCCGGTCCAACCACGTTGAGCGCCCACGCACTTGCGCCCTGGCCCGCACCCCTGCGCCAGCTCGCTGCTGTATCTTTTGGAAGCATCACCGCCAGCCTTGCTGTTGTCCACCTAGCACATTGAAGTGCATGCGACACCATGTGCTGCACTGCCTCGACGCTGCCATGCCATTGCCTTACATTGTCTGCCTTACCGGCGATTGCACCGTGCGCTTACACTCTTGATTCCTCGACCTCGTCATGCGCACCGTATCCCATCACAGCCCATGTGACCATTCCATGATGATGCTATCCACCACTGCTTCGCTGCATCATGCCTCTGCTTGTGCCATGTGCCACCAATGCCATCCGATCACTTCCACAACTATAAAAGCCACGCCATGCCCTGAGTTGCTTCACAACACCTCCCCCATCATTCCCCTTGCTCAATTGAGCTTCTCCTTGCGCAAATTTTGCCAGCACCTTAACTGAAATGCATCTGCACTACCGTTTCCTCTCCAATGAGCTATCGTTCGATTCCTCGCGTTTGGATCACCCCCTTACCTCCCTCTCACTTCCCCATGCTCAAATTTTGCAGACAACTTCCCTAGCTCGGCGTCACCATTGAAGCCACCGTGCAGCCTTGGGTCAACATTGCCAGACCACCACGAGCCTTCCCAAACTTAGCTAATCCCTCCGGTGGGCTCTTCATGCCCCATTGATGCTCGCAGACCCCTTTAATAGCTCTCCTCGTCGCCAAAGCCATGGTTGCGCATACCGTGGTCCTGGCAATCCATTTTGGGGTTGCCAAAGTTCGTCGTCACTAGCCTTGGCGACAACGAGCGTGGCAGTGCGGCTTCTTTATGAAGATGAGGAGAAAGCAATATAGTAGGATTAAAATCAACAAAGATAATTTTTTAAGTTAATAATGTTCATTAGTTTAAACTATTTGCCTCTGTCATTTGGGCCCCAATCATTAAAAACCTAATTAAACTCGGTTTAAAACCTTGAGTCACTGACAAGCTGGTACCTTCGCTATGCCTAGCCAGCCTACGTCCACCTATCAATGGCTTGCCTCTTTTCTTTAAAGAAAAAATTCAAAAGCAAACTAAAATCCTAAAGGGCCCCACTGTCAACCGCTTATGTGATTTCCTTTAGAAAAATAAATCAAAAATAAATTAAAAACTGCCTGGCCTCACTAGTCAGCCTCTTAAGCCTTTTATGTCGGACCCAGATTTTTCAACCCAGAATCCTCTGTGATTTACTATACTATTCCCTGGATCAGTAGATAGTGCTCACAGATACATTGTTGCATCAATTCATACATGACAGGAAATATACCAAACCATAATATTACATATCAGAGTTGAAATACACCACGTCGGGTGATAATTTACAAAAGGGCTAATCAGGCCAAATATGTATAGTATAAAAGACAGCAGCGGAAAGCATAAACAAAAGTAGGACCAACGTCCATAGGCAAGCGACTGAGGGGGTAAATGTGTGCAACATGTATTATCTAGGTGTAGATAATATATGTACTCACAATCTCCAACAAGTTTACCTGTCTAGGACTCGAACTCGTGAAAGTCATTCTAATTCCCGTCATCAGCTCCTCCATCCATGGCAGGTGCGGCATCATAGGCGAAGTAGTCCTGGTTTCCTATTTCTGTTTGTGATAATGCGAGGGTGAGCACAAATCCACTGTGCACCATGAGCCAATACACAGTATGCAAGTAAATAACATGTAGGGCTTATCAAGAAAAGGTTGGGTTGTTTTGTTTGCCAGAAATTGCCTTTAAATATTACGTTACATAGAAATTTCTTGACACCTAGCAGTTTAAACGAAAACATGATATTTAGGTAAAAAGAATGCTGTAATAATAGTAGCACATATTCCATCCACTATTACATGGCTCCTGCACCACATGCTAAACTTCCAGCGTTATAACCACCTACCTTATCACTGGGCGACACCCAGGGCAACACATCTTAAGGCTTTTCACTGCCTACCACTTTTCCAATCCTACCCACAAAGTTTTTGAAATAGAACTATATCTGATTAAGTTCCCATGTCCGCCCTTGATCATGGGCACGGCTATTCGAATAGTTTTTACTCTACAGAGATTGTACACTTTCACCACCAGAGACAATCCGCCCATTGCTCCACATGATTCCTTAGACATGCGGTTTTGTAGATCATCACAGTAACTTTTCAAAATATCTGACCCCTTTTGTCATCTCACCCTATGGACTGCTCCAACTTGCAGTGGGTCCCATACGTTGCATAGGATATTTGCCACTGATACTAGCACATTCGGACTCCACTCTCCACAACGCTAGCACGACATGCAAACTTCACCCTCCACTCGGTGTCCCTTTAGCCACACGTTGCCCTTGCACTACCATACTCCTTTTCCCTACCTGTGAGATGAGTCTGGGGGTTCGATAGATTTACTTAGCTAAGTTGCACTTTGCATACTTGTGATTGCACTGTTTACATAGCAGGTCATGATAAAATTTAGTCCTTAGAGTTATCTAGACAGTTCTACCACAATTCACACTCTCATGCATCCACTGCACCACACCCTCGAGCCATCCGCCTAGATATTTAAGCAAGTTGGGGGTTTTGGGGATATAAAATTATCATATCAAAATATACCACCTATTTCCACCCATGACTTTCCAAATCAGTTTGCCATGATTAAAAGTGATGCTTAGGGCATTTTGGTGCCCTTGAGTATCTAAGCAGTATTAAGCATGGCACATAATTATAGACTCATTTTCAAAACGTTACCATTATAAATTTCTCTAGGGTGACAAGGCTCGAATGCTCAAATATTCCAAAAGGGTGTAATATTAACAAGTTAAATAATGGGCATATAACTAGAATCTTAAAACAAACATAGATTTGCATATAAAATAATGGCATGCTATTTTATAATTTAAAACAGAAATATTTTGCAGAAAATATAGGTTCAATATTATCAAAGTATTGATTTGCCTGGGTCGTAATTGGCTTGGTCCTGCTGGTTATGACTTGCTTTGGCTTCTGCCTCTTCTTCTTGTGCCTTGTACGCTATTTTATGTTACGTGAGAAATGGATAAAAATTAGTAAACCAAATAAATTCTCACAAAAATTCAAATGAGCTCCGAAATTCATGGTTTCGGTTCCATTGGATAGATATTGAATTTAGATAAATTTAGAAATTTGTTTTACTCAATTGGAGTTAAGATGAATAAGTTATGCCTATTTAAAGTTAGTCCTAATTAATCATTGAATTAATACTTAATCACTTATGAACAGTGTGCCCACCCTTCCTTCGCCGGCAACAAAGAGGCTCACCACCAGTGACAGGGGTGGTGTCCGGAGGTGAGCATATGCAAAATGGATTGCTCATACCCGCGCCCACCCCTAGACGAAACCTCGCCAGCCAATTTGGCTAGAGCGATGGCCAGCGGTGGCCATGGGCGGCGACGGAACAAGGGAGGGGTGGCTATGGTAACTCAAAGCGAATTAAAGCGATTCCTCGATCTGGGAGCATCTTGTGGTGGGTAGGAGATTACCTCGACGGTCTACATGGCCTGGAAGTTGCGGTGGTGGTCTGGTGGCTTGAGGCGATGAGGAACAGAAGAGATGCAGGCGGTGATGAGTTTGACCGGGGGTGGGAATGGCATCGCGGTACTCCAATGAGGCTCCGACTTGGAGGAATCAACTCGTGGTAGCTCTAATCGACGGTCCTCCCACCGGCCAGAGCTGGAGAAGATGGAGCCACCAGTGCTCCTACAGACTGCTAAAGGGCAATTCTTCATGGTGGGAGGGGGAGTGTGGTGGTGTGATGTTTTTAGGGGCATGAGCGGGGCTTTATAGCTGGTGAGAAGGGCTAGCGATGGGAGGGGCAGTTGGTCGATCATGGCAGACGGCGTGGCATTGGCATGGCTACAAAGCCTGGTGATTCAAGTGCGTTGTCATGATGGCAACGTGTTGTATGGTATGATGAAGTCTATCACACTTAAGTCAGGGCATGGGCGGTAGTCCGGATGACGCAGAAGGGAGAGGATGGCCTGAGGAGGTGCTGCTAGGCAGTATGAGACTATTTGGACTGAATCGCTCAATCTTCCCCTCTGGCCCCATTCTTTCCTCAGGATTACATGACTTAAATAGGCTTCATGCATATACACACGACCTCCACGTCTTCCAACTTCTCTTGTACCTAGATGCTCCGATTGCTATAGTGTTCTTTCGAGTACTAACTACGACCACTACAGCTACTACGACCACTGCAGCTCCTACGACTTATGACCATGTTGTCTTATGACCATGGTTGCTTTACGACCATGGCTACTTTATGACCACAACTGCTTTACAACCACAATTATTTTATGACCACGACTATTTTACGACCTTGGCTATTTTATGACCATAGCTATTTTTACGACCATGGCTATTTTTGCGACCATGTCCGAGCACGAATGGGTTCTCGAACTTCTGACTGCCTTATACTCAGAGCTACAGTACTCAGAGCCTTCAATTTCTGTAGTTTCGACTGCTGCTTCAGCTACAGCTTTGAGTGTGGCCTCACCCACAGCTTCTATGACAACTTACAACTCATCAAGACTAAATCTAACAGAGGCAGTCAGGGTGGCGCATGGTGACGCGCGCCGTAGCACAGTAGGCAGATGAGCGTGCGGCCAATGACGGGGGTAGACGTGGCATTAGGTCACGACTGCATGGGTGCGCGCTGTGGCTGACTCGACTGGTATGGTGTGGCAGTTCGAGCGGCGTCCCGTCGTCCTTCTACCCGGCGGAAGGTAAAAAAGGGAGGGCTAGGACATGACAGTGTCCCTATGGTGATGCGGGAGTAAAGCTATAGCAGCACAGGCGCTTGGCAGCGATACGACCAATTCCTTGTCTTTCATGGTTCAGCTCTCGACCACACTTTTGCTATCAATTCTACGTGAGTTCTCCTACCCTATTTGCTTAATCATCTTTTCAAATTCATTTTTAAATTAAAAATTCACTTCTATTAATTATACCTTTCTTTTAGTATTAGGTTTCCATTATTTCTTATTTACTAAAACCTCAACCAAGATCCCATAAATATCCAAATGCCAACAAGATGCATTACACATTTTTAGGATCCTAATTTTTAGGATGTCACAAGTCTACTCCCCTTAAAAGGAATCTTGGCCCTAAGATTTAGCCTAGTCCAAGAACAAGTAAGGGTAATATATTCTCAGTTGATCTTCGCGTTCCCAGGTGGCTTCCTTCTTGGTATGGCGGTTCCATTGTACCCTACATAAGTGGATGGTCTATTTCCTTGTTTTCTTTTCTACAACATCGAGGATCTTGATGGAATGCTCCTTGTAGGTTAGGTCACTCTCTGTAACATCCCGAATTTTTGCTAAAAAATAATAATTAAATAAATAATAAAAATGGAATGAAATAAAATTTAAATTAAAATAAGTATTTTTGTGCCTAAAGTTTTAAATTTGGATTTGCCCTAAATTTCTGCTTTTGAAAAAGCTGGATTTGAAAAGCATTTTCAGAAAAACCTAAAACTATTATTATTAAAATGATATTTTGATTTTGTATAAAAATCTATGTCAAATTAATTATTTGGAGTTATTTGGATTTCATTTGGTTTCCTGGATTTTCTGGAGTTTGAAAATGTATTTTTGAAAATTAAAAAGTATTTAAAGTATGAAAAATAAATACCAAAATTACTTGGAAATAGTTTTATTAAGTTCCAAATGTCTCCAGGAGGTTCTAGGAATTGTTCTGGAATTTTTGGAGGTCATTTGATATTTTTCTGAGGCTTAATGGAATTTCTGTGCTTTTCTGAAAATCCAAAACCAGAAAATAAAAATTCAAAAACCCACCCCCTTCTCCGGCCGCCACGTGGACGGCTAGATTGCCGGCCACGTCGCCCGCCGGATCTCGCCTCCCCCTCTCCATCGGCCGCCACGCGTCGGTCCGATCTCGCTCGCCCCCGCGCTCCCGGCCCATCTGGCCCGTCCGCGCCTCGCCCCTTCCTCGGCCGCCCGATGCGCGCCCCCGCTTCCATGGCTCAATCTCCGCCGCCCGCGCCTCCCGCTCATCTCTCTCCTCCTCCTGGGCCCCACCTGTCGGCACGCCCCGCTCCTCCCTCTCTCCTTCTCCCCGGTCCCACCCGTCGACCACCCGCTACCCTCTCCTTCCGCCTCTCGCTGCACAGCGGGCCCCACGCGTCAGATCTGTCTTCCCCCGCGCCCGTCTTCTTCCCCGGCCGCGCCGCCGCCAGGCCGTTGCGCCGCCCCGCCCTATCCGGCCACCTCCCCCTCTCTCCCGCGCGCCGCCCTCCTCGCCGTGCGCGCACGCCCGCCACGACCGCTCGCGCCTAACGCCCCCCCATCTTTGGCCGCAACCGCCGCCACGACCCCGCCCCCTCCGGCGAGCAATTAGCACCGTCCCTCCCCTCCCCGAGCCTATTTAAGGCCCTCCTCGGCTCCGCCTCTTCTCGCACCACCTCCCTCCGCTTCCCCCTTCCCCTCCCGTGCACTCCACCGCCGTCGCGCCTTGCGCCGTCGTCCGCGCCGGCGGCGATCGCCGCCGCTCGCTCGCCCTCGCGCCGTGTCACCACCTCCAGCTCCGCGCGCCACCCCCGACCTCCTCCACCCTTCGGCCGTGCCTCCCGCTGCCGAAAGCCGCCGCCGCCGGAGACCCGAGCCGCCGCCGCCTCTTCTCCGCCGCCGACCATCTTCCGCCCATCTCCGGTAAAATCCGCGCCCACCTCTAGACTCCCCGCCCCCCTCTCTCTACCCGCCCGCCGCGCGCGCCCGACCACCGGAACGCCGGCGGGCTTGCCGTCCCCCCGTGCGCCTTCTGGCCGGCTTGCCTCGTCAGCCCAGCCACGCTTGCGTGGCACGCCACGTCGGCGCCGTGTCGGCCCTCCCTGCCCGGTCAGCGCCACCTCGCGCCCTTGCCACCTCGGCACTCCCTTCTGCCCGTGGACTTGGTCCATGGACCAAGGGCCCACTGTCAGCCTCTCGGCCGACTTTTCAATTGAAAAATAAATCGGCCAAAATTCAGAAATTCCCTGGCTGACGCAATGCTGACGCCATAAACCCATTTTTCTTTATAAAAATAATTCCAGAAAATCTCTTTTTCCATTTTCTCTGAATTTAATCTTTCCGGAGCCCGTTCTCCTTCGTCCTAACTCCGATTGAGTCCATTCAAATTTCTAAATTCATCAAAAATTCCCCTCTATCCATTTATGGCCTCAATTCAAATATTTGAATTTAATTTGAATTTATTTGAATTTGGTGGGTTATTTTCACGTGTAGACTTCGACGATTCGGGAAAATTCGACGACGAAGGTTTGAACCAAGTTGAAGAGTAAGGCAAGTCACCCTCCTTGATCATGTTGATCCCAGTTTTCAAAATAAAATTATGTTGATTTAAATTATATTGCATGCATATTTTTATTCAACGTATTTCAATTCAGTTTTAAATTTAGTTAATGCCTACTTGTTAATCCCTCCATTGAATTTGAATTCCTCAATACCTTGTCACCCTAGAATCAAACTCTAGTTAGTACATTAGTATTGGCTAGAGAGATTTCATATTAAATGCTTAGACCTGCTTAGCTACAATATTTGTTTTGGGATATCTTTCACATAAAATGATGACCCTTTTTACATAAAATGATATGTACTCTTGACTTTGGTGAGTCAAGGAGGTTTATGAATTATTTTGAAAACAAATATAAACCTGGTTTAGACTTAGGCATTTGGTTGGAGTGGTGGGTGCAGGCATGCCCTGTTGGTTGGAGCCGCAGTGGTTGATTGTCGTGCACAGGGGTATGTGGTTGGGCCTGAGTCAGATTAAGGACCGGTCTGTGAGCTACTGTT
Source organism: Dendrocalamus sinicus (assembly GCA_036346575.1). Lineage (NCBI taxonomy): Eukaryota > Viridiplantae > Streptophyta > Magnoliopsida > Poales > Poaceae > Dendrocalamus > Dendrocalamus sinicus. The sequence continues at coordinate 21,371,057 of CM070641.1, forward strand.
GCAAAGCCCTAATCGTACTACCACATGGCTGGTATGGGACACCTGGTGAATAATTTGCAAAGTCCCAACTCGAGTCAAGTTGTAGGTTGAAAGTGAGCGTGGTTGGTGCCATGTGAAGTCTCACTTGGCGAGCGTGGTTAAGCCATGAGAAGTCTTGTCTAGGCTCAAGAGGGGTCCCGGTGCCGTGGATTCCTTCTGGGTGAAACCTTAGAGTTGGCTCGATCAGGTTGAAGGCTTTCCATTGTAAAGGCCTTGTCACGACTCCTTGCCACACACCTAAGGAAGTGTGTAACTCGCGTGGCACAGAAGGATGATCGTGTCTTGTGGGTAAAGCTGTACAACCTCTGCAGAGTGTATAATCTATCCTGGATAGTCGTGCCCACGGTCATGGGCATGCTGAGTAAAAGTTTTTCATGGATTAGATTTTGTTTTTCAAAAATGTTTTCGAAAAGCTTGTGGATGGATGAAATCCGTGAGAGATGAAAACCTTGCGGATGGATGGAATCCGTGAGAGATTGAAATCTGGTGAATGGATGGAATTCATCAGAGTTGCGCAGTGAAAGCGTGTGGATGGATGGAGTCCATACGTGAGCTTTTAGAAAAGATGGTCCGGGTGGGATGCCCGTGGATAGGTTGGTGTTTGGTTGGAGCCGGCACCGACGGTATTATTTTTAATTACAAGTATTGTTTTATCTACTGTATTAAATTCAGCAATTTCAATCTATTATTATATTTCTTAAATGCTGTTTTATGCAAACTAACCCTATAAGCCTTCCATTGAAGCCTTTATCATTATGTTGTATTTTTCCGGGTGATTTGCGGAGTACAAGTTTGTACTCACGTTGCTTTTTCCACACAGAGAAGGAAGACGTCAACTACGGTGAAGATCTGGACGAATAGGCCACGTCTTACTGTCGTTTGCCTGTGGGTAGGCTCAATGGGCTTCTTCCGCTTCGGTTTTTCTTCCGCTGCTTATTACTTAATTTTGGCTTATGTGCCGTTGATGTAAACTTTGGCATTCATGCCCATATTTAGTTAATAAATGTCATTATGGTTGATATTTATCTTTGTTGTACGCTGTGTGCACTAGCTGATCCTGGACTAGTACGATTTACACAGAGGATCCAGGAGTCATTGCTCGGGTTCCGACACTCTCGAGCTTGATTGTTTCTAACGGGGTTTGATCTTCCCGAAGACACTTTTGAGTTGGGACACATGAAAGACATTGTGTACATCAGATAGATTCGCGAGTAGCTCTAGTTGGTAAGCTACTTCTCCTTTCTTGGCCATGATTGGGAATGGTCTAACATAACGTGGGGGCAAACTTGCCTTTGACTTTGAACCTTCTAACTCCTCGCAAGGGTGACACCTTCAGGTAAACGTAATATCTAATCTCAAAACTTAATGGCCTATGCCTCTTGTCCGTGTAGCTCTTTTGTCTTGATTGAGCGACTTGCAGCTGATCCCTAATTAGGCAGACCTTTTGTTCAGCCTACTTCAAGGTTTCTAGTCCGAAGATATAACCCTCTCCTACTTCTGACCAGTGTAGAGGAGTCCGGCATTTCCTTCTGTATAAGGCTTCAAATGGGGACATCTTTAGGCTGGTTTGATAACTATTGTTGTAAGCAAATTCGGTGGAGGGTAGGCATTTCGCCCAACCCTTAGTGAAATCTAAAGCACAGGCTTGAAGCATATACTTTAGTATTTGAATTACCCTCTCTATTTGGCTGTCTGTTTGTGGGTGGTAGGCAGTATTGAAATATAGATGGGTGGCCATCTCTAGTATTTTTAGGACGTCACATTTTATAATAAGAAATAAATAGGAAAAGAAATTAAAAACTCGCGAGCCTCATCTGTCAGCGAGGCAGACTCTCTTATCTGTTTATTTTTAGGATTTTTCCTAAATTCAAACTTTGGAAGGCATATTCTCACTTGTTTTTAAGTCCAAATTGAATTAAACTTATTTCTAAATTAATATAAAATCAAGATATTTACAATGGGAGTAAAATCATGAGTTTTCGGGTGCATTTGAATTTTATTTGTATATCTGGTATTTATCCAATTCTAGTCGCAATCATTCAAATAGAGTACTCAGATTCGGAAGAGCTGTAGATCGAGCCCAACCAAGACCCTTAAGACCTATAAGCTTGTGAGTCAGATGAGTTAATACTTTGATCATTTTGCACATATATTTTGAATGTAAATTATGTTGATTTAAATTATTAAATTGCCCGCTTTAAATTTTATTTTGCAAATTATATTCAAGTAAGCTTATAGTTAAGCCCCAATTAATAATTACACTATTACACCCCACTTCTTGACTTTGGACATAAAACCTTGTTGCCCTAGAAATAACGCTAAAGTACTAGTGATAAGTCCATATCTAACGTACCGTGCTTAGTCTTGCTTAGATATCCAGGGGCATCAAATTGCCCTGACATCATTGCAAACATGAAACTTGATTTGGATAGTGACTAGAGGGAAGTGGCTGATATTTGAACTACAAAGGATATTAAATATTTGGGTGGATGGTAAGAGGTCTTGGTGCAGATGTAGCACGAGAACGTGGTAGAATCACCTAGATACCCCTAAGGACTTAATCTGGTAACCCCTTCCCAATGTAAAATAGTGCAACCATAAGTCTATAATTGGTATGACTTGACTATCTAATTTACATCGACCTAGTGCGATTGTGTCATCAGATGAATATGGGTCGCATCGCTGGATGTAAGCCGCTGTGCAATACAAGAGGGGGCCTATGGATAGGGTGGAGGTAACCCCTCCAACAGTGGAAACCTTAGCGGTTGTAGCCCTGTTGAGGAGATGCATTGTAAAGGCCTTGTAGTAGTTTTCTTGATCTATATGTCTAAGGAAATATGTAGAATATAATAAGTTGATTGTCTCTTGTGGATAAATTGTGCACCCTATTTAAACAGCTGTGTCTATGGTCATAGGTGAGCATGGAAACTTACTCGAGTTAGTGTCTATTTGCAAAATGAACTTTATGGTTGGGATGGAAAACACAATGGGTGGATGTAATCTTGAGTTAATTTTTCTTGGGTGGATATAACCCAGTGATGATAATAGGTAGATATAACCTAAGTAACAAAATTAACATATGATGGATGGAACCATGTAAAAGGAGGATGGAACATGCACTACTATTATTATTGCACACTTTCACATTCTTTATAAAACATGGTTTAGTTAAAAATGCTAACTCCCAAGAATTTCTACTTATTGTAATTTCCATTTGATGCCTGCAACAAATAAAAGGACCCGAGCCTTGCGTTTGTAAGCCACATATATATAATATTGCATTTTGTGTGTTGCTCATGGAGCACGATTGTTGGTGCTCACCCTTGCTTATTGAGTTAACTCAAAACCTGTGGATCAACACCGTTACGCCTATTACGCCATTCCGTACTAGACAAAGAAGAAGACGGTGGAGATAAGGCCATTATCTAGTAGTATAGTCCTTACCTTAGTTAGACAGACTTTGATGATGATGTGTGCACATATATTATCTATTCATGGATAGCAATTTTTGTACATGTTTTACCCCCAGCCACTTGCCTGTGGCAAGGTGTGGCCCTTCTTTTTGCTCTTTGTTTCCACTGTCGCTTTTTGTAATGTACATTTGGCTTGATCAGCCCATTATGAACTCTACCCAATAAGGGTTATTCAAACTTTGATATGTAATTTTGGCCCATGGGATTACTTCATTCATGGAGAAGATGAAAGAGAGTTTGCTGACATACTACGCAAACTAATACAACACCTAGGTTACTACCATCATCCCATCTTCAGGGGACAAAAAACCCAGGAAGGAGATAGGGAATCCTAAATGATGTAGGTATTGCTCTATGCAAGGGAAGGTGAGTACACCTCTCACACCTTCAGGATTGTGCACCTAAGGAGTATTTCCACTGGCACCTTTTTAGGATGCCGTAGCCTGGCTATTGCTCACTTGTGCGAAATTTATGAGGCCGCTATGTTGACTTCCCTATTCCATTACTATCCATCCCTCTAGGAGGAAGGATGCTACGACGAGATGTTCATCTCAGCTTTCAAGGATGACCTACTCTTGATAGGTCCAGCTCACCTAAGCTATGGGGGCTACCTAGCTACACTGAGGCACTTGAGGAGATCTCGGACCTTTACTAGCTCCTCATCAATAGTTACAGTCACGCTGAGACCCTTCGCACTTAGCTTGCTAAGTGCGAGAAGGCCCTCGTGGAAGTAGAGCGTGAGAGGGCCACTGCACTTGCAGAGCTTGAATGAACTACAGTGGTAGTAGAATTCCACACTCTAGCACCCACCAGACCCGCCATCATCCCCAACAACCTTGCCCTGACTCGGCCCCTCACTGGATGACTATGCCTGAGGACCACTGTATGCAATAGCATGTGGCTCCCCAGCCCACTGATCATAGTTGACATTGGAGACACCAGTTGAGGCCACAGTCGCTCCCACTCTAGTTCACCTAGCTATAGTCGCTACCATTCCTGCTCCTATTCACTCGGTAACTGTACCACTTATTGTGGCCATAGCTTCATGGAGGAGTAGATAGACTTGAGATCTAGGCTAGCTAATAGTGCTTGCTAGGAGTGGTATTTTGGGTTGAGAGCACTAACCCCCTGTATGAAGCAAGTAGGCGCTATGATAAGTATTGTAATGTAGCATCATGGTATGGCATGGCCTATATGTCATGTAAGACCTATTATGAATGCTATGTGGCCACCCTATTATGAATGCTATGTGGCCACGCTTGCCCTTGTATTGTATTTTATCGTTTGTCATATTCGAATGGTTTTTAGTGTGCTTCAAAAGGGCTTCTCAATCCTCTCACTTAGACTTAGCGCTAATGAATAATGATCCCCATAAATGGCCCCAAGGAAAGCCACAAAAGGGCGAGGCACTACCACTCGTTGCGAAGAGGGTCCCGCTGGTAGTGGGAGAGGCCATGGACGTGGGTCCAATCTCCCTCCACCACCGGTCAAGCCCACCATAGCGCAAGTGATGGCTCAACAAACGTAGATCCTATAGGACATCTTTGTCGGCCAACAACTGGGGCTACTACCCATAACTCCAAGCTATCTAACTTTTTGAGGACTTGACCATTAACATTTGCGTCAGTTGACGAACCCCTCTAAGCCTAAGACTGGCTCCACGACACAAAAAAGAAGCTTCGGCTTGTAGGATGCATGGAAGAAGACAAGGTAATCTTCGCTACCTACTAGCTTAAGGGAACCATGGCTGCTTGGTGGGAGAACTATTTGTCAGCCCATGGAGGAGATAGCCCGGCAACCAAGGAAGCCTTCAAGGAGGAGGAAGAAGCTGAAGAACACGAAGAGAAAGAAAATGCTGAGGATCAAGAAGAAGGAACAACCTAACCAACAACCCATTCTATTCCCTAGACCGAATTCAAGGCAACCTTTAGGACCAACTTCGTACCTGTAGGCACCATGCATATGAAGAAGAATGAATTAGGGCATTGAAGCAAGGAAATATGTCAATCAATGAGTATCTGACCAAGTTTAACCAACTAGCCCGCTACGCAGCAGGAGATGTAGCGAATAAGGAGGAGAAGATCAACCATTTCTTGGAGGGTATGCATGAGGATTTGACGGTGTAATTGATTATCCAAGATTTTCCTAGCTTCCATTACCTCGTGTGAAAGAACATGGAAGCTGGATGAAAATGCAAGCTAGCTGCACAGAGGCCGCAACGAAGCTATCCCCAAAGGTTCTATGGAAACCCTTCTTTCTCTAGACCAGTAGCAGTCTTACCTCATAGAATTCTAGTTCCAGCACCACATCCAAGTGGCAACATTCTCCGCACTCCTTGCCTAACAATCCAATCAACTGGGTCCAACCTTGCAGTGGACCTACATTGCTTCAACTACGGAGAGAAGGGGCATTTTGCCAACTACTACCCACAATGCTAGGTCATGCAAGTGAAGTTCAACCTAGAGACCACTCTAGCCCACGGCTAGACGTCAACACCCAAAGAATATCAAACACCATAGGCAACCAGGGTGGCCTCAACACTTAATCATGGTTGTGTGAACAATGTTACAATGGAAGAAGCCTAGGAAGCCACATGAGTCTTAATGTGTATGTTGTTTGTTAAGTCAGTACATGCCCACATCCTCTTTTATTCTAGAGCATCTTATTCCTTCATGGTACAAAAGTTTGTTGAAAAACATCAGTTGCCAACCTTTGCGTTAAAGAGGCCTATGGTACTTAGCTCACCTGGAGGACCACTGATAGCCACATTAGTGAGCCCAGAGGTACAAATCTAGATGGAAAGGATCAAGTTTTCCTTAGACCTAATGGTACTAATTTCCCAAACTTTGGATACCATCCTTGGGATTGATTGGTTATTGAAGTACCCAGGGAAAATAGATTGCACCAACAGGAAGGTAGTACTTACCAAAGGCCCATGAATAACAATAGAATTTAAAGTAGACCGACCTTACTGTTGGGGTCGTGCAATCTATCATCCTAAGAATATACCTCTAGAAGGGATGTTAGTAGTTCAAGACTACCGTGAGGTATTCCTAGAAGAATTACAGGTATGCCACCTGACCAAGACATAGAATTCATCATTGAGCTAATTCCTGGAATAGCTCCAATTGCCAAGAGACCATATAGGATGGCCATTAACAAACTCGAAGAACTGAAGAAGCAGATCCAGGAGTTACAGGACAAAGGTTTCATTAGGCCTAGCTCATCATAATGGGGATCACCAGTGTTGTTCATTAAAAAGAAAGATGGCACTACAAGAATGTGCATGAACTATAGATCGTTGAATAAGGTGACTATTAAAAACAAGTATCCTTTACCTCAGATAGATGACTTGTTTGACTAGCTTGAGAGAGCAACAACCTTTTCCAAGATAGATTTAAGGTTAGGATACCACTAGTTGAAAATCAGGACTGAGGATATTCCCAAGACCGCATTCATCACTAGGTATGGCCTGTATGAGTTCACGGTCATATCATTTGGCCTAACCAATGCTTTGGTTTACTTCATGAACCTCATAAACAAAGTATTCATAGAATATCTAGATAAGTTTGTGGTGTTATTTATTGATGACATCCTTGTCTACTCCAAGAATGCGGGAGAACACATCGAGCACCTATAGTTGGTACTAGAGAAGCTTAAGGAGAACTAACTGTATGCCAAATATAGCAAATACAGGAAACCGTGTGACTTTTCCTAATTACAGCACTGCTCTAACCCTGTAACTGGTTCATCACTCTTTCCTATTACGATTCGTGACATGAGATATCTTGCCTCTTCCTTTCTCTATCTACAATTATGCAAATTGTAGCTTCAAAGAAGCTATCATCTGGAATTGTTCTTGATGAGACCTCTGCATATATGCTTTGCAAATTGCCTTATTTATGCAGCATAGGCCACCCAAGTGTCCCTTAGCTCTTCACTCACTCAAAGGACACCAACCCTAGCAATATAGTTGATATATGAAAGCACAGAATAAAATTAGTAAACACATAAATGAAAAAGATAACAAATTAAACGACTGGAAATTTTCCCATTGTTTTGGTGTATGACTTTCTTTGGTGAATTCTTAACATATTCTATTTCAACAATTTGATGTGATACCCACATGTCTATGACTTTGGTTGACAACAACTCAAAAAGCTATTCAACAATTGACATTCGACGCTACATTGTTTCAGTGATGTTACATCAAATTAAAGGTTGGATTTCAACATAAGAATCTACTAAAAAAAAGTTGGTAGTATTTGTGATTCTCAGTGAGAGATGGTTGATGCCATGGGGGGACCATGATATTGCATGGTTTATATTATACAAGCATGGCATCTTTCTCAAATATGTAGATCGAAAAAATGATTTTTGACATCTAGAAAAAAATATGGCTGAAATGGAAGGTATAGAGATAATTAAAAGTCTGTTGGTAATCATTTTATGAATGACATCTCAGTGAAAGCAAAATTTTGTCTACGCGAGATAATTAAAAGTCTGTTGGTAATCCTTTTATGAATGACATCTCAGTGAAAGTAATTTTGTATACTTTGTTTTTCTTTGGAAAGTCTATACATCCTCTTGAAAGCAAGACCGATGAGGCTATCTTGCGTTCATAACTGCCATGTTAGAGCTGTTGTCGTTTTCGCTACAATGTAACTTTGGTTGTTTTGCTGCTCTCATTTTCTTTTCATGTTCTCTCTACTCCTTCCTTTCAATGAACATTACATATTTTGTGTTACTTCATTTAATATCAGTGCAAATTGTTTAAGCGCAGATACATGCGAGACATAAATTAACTTCCCAGAAAACCAACATAAATGTTAGCTGCAGTTTGACCTAGCACAAACATGGCTCCAAAATACCTTCGTGTCTGTCAAAATCCAATATACAATTTCTGTCCTTCACCTTGAGTACCAGCGTACTCTACTAGTTGAAGAATATTATTTCAAATCAATATTTTCGACATCTACTTAGTGCATAGGAGTGATTTGACCAAACTAGGGAATGTTTTTCCATTAAAGATTCCCCCAAATTTCTCTAATACACAATCGATCTGCCATTTGCAGTAGCCACTCTTGGCTGTAAATATCATGCCCATGTGTTACATTGTTCCTTTCTTTTCAGTAGCAAGTTACAAGCTGCCACATATCAGATTTCTTGATACCCACTTTGCCTGGAATCCCTACCCTCTTTTAGATGCTCCTTATCCATACAAAATGCCGCCTTTCTGGCCAGTATTGAAAGATCAAGAGCAAAATTTCAAATCACAAAAGGCGACTTCGGAGCGCGGCATTGCATACCTCTCCATTTCCGATGAGGTGTAAGGGGCTTGCTTTTCGTGAGATTCCAGACAAACAGGATAAGAGCTAGTGTGAGAGGCCATTGCTCAGTGACTGTAGGTGTCGGCGTTGCTGATCACTCGCTGACGTTGTGAACCAGGAGGGTGATCTTATCTGAATGTGAAGTATTTGGTTTCCACTTGAACAGTGATCACAGAAGAATATTTTGTGAATTGCCATGCATTAACAAGAACTACCAAAATTGCAGAGGTTTCCACAGTTCAATTTTTAATAACTGTAGTTTCATTATACGTAATACAGTTCCACGTTTCACTGATATGTGTACTTTAATTCAGTTACATGTAAGACTAGGCAACAACCACATGTTTCTGGAGCGAAGTCCAAAAGACTTGAAATCCCCGTTAAAATTTATACGAAGAGATGGAAGAAATTCATGGAACCAGTTCAATATAGCCTCCTTACTCCCCTAAATGGCACTAGTCTGCTAGACATTTAAACAAACTTTAATTTCCAACAAGAGCCATATTGGATATATAGCACATAGAAATACATAAAAAGAAAGAAACTGCTACTTAGATCTTACCACAAAAGCAAACAACTTCTATCCTGATCTCAGCTTTGCTTTGGCATTCCACACTTGCGCAGTCCTAGTTCAAGTTTGTTACGCTCACGCAAAGAGGCGTATCTGCAAGGACGTTATCCTTATCATCCTTCCAGAAAAATTCTCATTCTCCCAAAATTTCTCCCCCTAAGTACATGGCCAATGATAAATGGCTTAGGAATAAGTCTAACTGATACAGCTTCATGTGTTTTTGTGTCCTGAGCCCTGGCAATTCACTGCACAGAACATCTCTGAGTGCTGCTGATATCTTGAATCATCAAAAGTTGTACTGATTTCTTCATGCTTTTGGTAAATTTTTATTCATTCTTATCATAATTGAAGGTGGAATAACTCACGTTGGTCAAACAAGACCATAAGTATAGGATGCTGCAGGTGCATACAAGGAAAGCCATAACTAGCCGAATAGCCATCCAAACAAAATAAAAATTACATGTAAATCATCCCTAACAAGAAGATTACATGTCGGTTGGAGAGAATCCAGGAGATAACGTGCCTTTTGGATTTGATTGAATATGTAAATTTGGACTCTCCTATGTATTCTACACTAGCTCAGGATCACGTTATTGCATATAGTGAGAATATAGATGAAATATTAACCATAATCATGATTATCATTGGTGCAAATCCAGACAGTAAACTTAGAGACACCACCGGTCGGATGCGAGGACCACCAAGGGTGAGAAGAGACCCAAGGAGAAGCACACAACCACTAAGTGTATTCAATATGAGAGTCTAGAGTTACAAAATAGTCTCCTCCTCTTTCATTATGTAGGATCTTTGGCGGTAATTAGAGGGGAGATGAATGATTGTAATTTGCAGCAGAAAATTTTCTGTTAAAATTCCAAGACGTTATTCAGGACGTGCGGCTTGCTTCTTCGATTGCACGTCGTTTGCCTCCGTGAAAACACGCCGACGGCACGCTCGAACAATATTCAGCCTTCGCTCGCTGCCTCTGATGGTTGAATACACGCGATGACTCGTGCGCCAGTGGCACACCGACAGACCGAGGAGATGTGCTGGCTTATCTTCACGCGGATCGATCAAGCGCAGCGAGATGACACCGTTTTTCCTGCACGGACCGAGGAAGCACACACGAGACGGCTTCGATCGAAGACGTGGATTGTGGCACCATGCATGCAGCCGCCTCTCATGCCTTCTTTTCTATTGCTCAATACGAGTCCCAATCAACTCTGCATGCTAAAAACTTCCATCAGATCTCGAGAGTCGTGCACAACACATTGTTTGTTTTTTTGTCTCTCGCTATTTGTTTTCTGTTCGCTCAAAACAGCCGACGCACAATTTTTTCCTCGACGACCGTTCGGCCACGCTGCCGTCCCTTTTAGAGTCCTCAGCCGCAGGTCCTACTCCGAAACGGCATCGCAATCTATACTAATACCACCGCCGCACACGACTTTGATTAACCCTAAAACGATTCGCCCAACTGGGTCTAGGCCTATTATCTGAACCAGGCTTTTAGCCCACTATTATTCAAGGGTCCCAAAACCCTTTCTAACACGGGTTTTTACACTTCCGACTTTTCAACTCATCATGTGTCGAAGCCTCCAGGACCGCACCTCCCGTAGTTTCTCCACGACCATCCACCTTTGATCTCCATGTGCTCCAGCGTGAGCCCGACCACCTCGTGACATCCTCGATCGCCTGGACCTCAGATTTTTCCGTCCTAATCCCGGTCTTCCTCGTCACCGACCATGACCGTTTCCACGCCCGACCTGCACATGCAAAGACCAAAGAACGTTTTCCTGGCACAAGTTTTTCCAACTTGCCCAACATTAGTCCACGCACACATGCCACACACCTCAAATAACAATACCAAGCAATGTTGTCAATTATTCATCATCACAAAAATACTAGACCTAACCACATGATCTAACACATTACAAGGAGTCTTATTATAGGAAGAGAGAGGAAGGCGAGTGAAGTTACAAGTTTACCATTGGGGTCTAGTTTACTCCTAGGGGTATTTGAGTCATTTGCTCTGCATGGGTCTCGCCACGTCCAAGACCCCAAGGTAGGTACGGGGTTGCCCCTGGACCCTCCTAGGGTCGGGCTCGCGTACTCCACTCGGGGTTGGCCCCTGACCCTCCTGGGATCAGTCTCGCGTGTTCCGTCAGGGGTTGGCCCTGTACCCTCCTGGGATCAATCTCGCGTATTCCGCCTAGGGTTGGCCTTAGACCCTCCTGGGATCGGCCTTGCGTACTCCGCTCGGGGTTGACTTGAAGATTTGGCTTGAGGTAGTTCCTTCAACGGGTGCCATCGCTCTGGGATGGTCATGGGCCTAAGCTAGTGCGGGACCCTCCCCCAATGGTAGACCCTCACCGATCCTGGTGGTTGTCAACTACCCACCCGGGCCGGTGCACTAACTTGCAAAAGGGGTTGGCGTGCTGTCTCGGGTCGATGATCCCACCGGTAGCCTGCAATGCATTCTGACAATATGTTAAAATACCTTAGTCCTTGCACGAACTTCAGATGATAGGACGTATCAATGCCTCCGTGTTGTGTTTCCCTGGTGTTCGCCAAAGGGTCGTTGCTCCACTCAGCCTATTTTGGTTTGTATTGGGGAGTTCACTATTGCACGGAAGGACATAGGGTCGTGAACAGTTAAGGAGTCAAGCATCAACCGCCCAAATGCTAAAGTTATGCGAAGGCATGGGGTTGGGACTTAGCCAAAAGAAATGCCTTGTGAAGTCAGTTCTCGACCTATGGCGTTTGAGAGGTGAAGGTATACATGGGGGTGCCGAGCATGACTCGCATAGGCATGGCCACCAAAGGATGATAGAACCTGAGGGGGGCGAAAGGTTGACCCATGTGAACATGTTAGGAATAAGCGACAACTTTTTGGTTCACGACGCATGGAGTCCTTGGGTAATTGGGTCATTGCGTGACCTCGGTGGGATGGGTGTGCATATACTGCTAGTCCGAGGTGCGAGGGAGCTTCGAGCGCATGAGGGCAACTGGGGCGTACGTATCCCCGAGACTAGCTTGATGAGGTCCAACCTTGAGGGTGAGAGTATGCTAAGCCATTGTCCGCTCGACCCATCTAGGCATGACGCTAGAAGCTTGGAAGTGTTCCACATGCTCGGCTCATAGAGGTGTGGCCCATGAAGCAAGGAGTGTTCACCGTGAATCCATGCATTGTCAAGGGATGGCCCTTGAGGCTGATCATGCCACGCTTAGGTGATGTGTTGACGCTGTCGATGTGAAGCGATCAACCCAATAGACGCACATAACTGAGGAGATGCTAATAGATTAAGTCGAGCTTGGTCAAGGGAATGCCCCATATGTCGAGTCGTATCATATGGAGGTGAAGCTATCGTGGAGTGTTGCCCCTTGCTAGGCAAACTAACCTAATGACTAGGAGTGCACTAGGGCACGAAGTACAAGAGATCGATGAGTTGCCTCAGGTATGACCTCACGAGGAGTTCTCGGCTTATTGAGAGTTGGCTTTCAAGGTGAGGAGATAATCACCCAAATACAAGGTGGCCAATCCGTTGGAGCCTACATGTCTGACTCATTGAGGCATTGACTGTGAGGCACGGAGTACTCCACAAGTCAGGGTGTGGTCTGAATGGAAGGAGGTGATTTGGTTATCCGTAGAGTGCATGGTCGGGAGATGCAATCAAGGCAGAGCAAAGTTCGACTGAGGAGAAGCCATCAAGATCGATCGGGCCACATTGGTGTCAAGCCATTGCTCTTGAGATGCTTGAAAAGCTTCACCGATGCGCTAGAAGGGTCGAGGCAGCGGTCATGGTAAGCCACCTTCTCAGGAGTGACACCGACCTTGTCTTTAGTGAAGCACTGACTTGGTCTAGGGGATGGCGCCATAGGGGATAGGGAAGGCGATGACACCATGGCTAGATCTACTGTCCCTAGCCTAGACTTGCATCGATGCATGATAGGCTTGAAGCAAATGAGGCGCCCAAGACCATTACGGGTGGATCCCTCTGGGTCAAGCCCAAATAATAGTAGCTGCAGTGGAGTCGACCTGAGGTGATGGTGTGCAAAGGATGTTGAGCTTGAACAATGGTGCAAATCCCTCATCAAGAAAACTTGGTGTTCGGGACTCTTTTTTGTGTGGGAGTAATGCTGGCTCATGCGCCGGATGGGGCGATGTGAAGATGGGATACCCGAAGGGGCCGTAACTGCTATTGCTTGGAAAGGCTCATGAGTGGCACTTTGCTTAGGGAGGCAAGAACATCGCTGTCCCTATCAGAAAATGCTTGGCACTTGAGGCAATGCTCACGAGCGACATTTCGCTTGAAGAGGCAAGAACATCGCTGTCCCCCATTGAAAAACACTTGGCGCTCAAGGCGAAGCTCACAAGCGGCAGGGAGAATTGGCTCGACCTTGGTGGGGGAGAAGCATTAGCTCAACCCTAGAGGAGAGAAGTAGCTCGACCCCGAAGGGGAGAAGAATTAGCTCAACCTTAGAGGGGAGAAGTAGCTCGACCCCATAGGGAAGAATTAGTTCAAGTGTTCAACCCCAAAGAGAAGTAGCTCGAACCTGGTGGGGGAGAAGAATTAGCTTGTTCCTATAGGGGAGAATTATTAGCTCAACCCTGGAGGGGAGAAGTAGCTCGACCCTGATAGGGAGAAGAATTAGCTTGACCCCAGAGGGGAGAAGAATTAGCTCGACCCTAGAGTAGAGGATGATTAGCGTCGACTCAACCCTAGATAGGATGATGATTAGCATCGACTCAATCCTGGAGGGGAGGATGATCAGTGTTAACTCGACCGCAGAGGGGAGGATGATGTGTCGACTCCTCCCCAAATGGGGAGGATGATCAGTGTAGACTCGACCCTGAAGGGGAGGATGATGCATTGACTCAACCCCAAAGGGAGAGGATGATCAACGTAGACTTGACCCTAGAGGGGAAGATGATGTGTTGACTCGACCCCGAAGGGGGAGGATGATCAGCATAGACTCGACCCCGAAGGGGAGGATGATTAGCGTCGACTCGACCCCAAAGGGGAGGATGATGCATTGACTCAACCCTAGAGGAGAGGATGATGTGTCGACTCAACCTCGAAGGGGAGGATGATCATCGTAGACTCAACCCCAGAGGGAAGGATGATTAGCGTCGACTTAACCCTGGAGGGGAGAATGATGTGTCGACTCAATCCTATATTGAGGGAATCGCCAACTCAAACCCAGATTTTGGGAATCGCCAACTCAACCTCGGAATGGGGGAACCGCCAACTCGACACAGGATCTAGGGAACCACCAACTCGACCCCAGATCAGGGGAAATCATCAACCACAATGAGGCCAAGCCATTGAGGTGTGTTGGAGCTCGCTGAAGTGAATCCTTCGAGCTAGGGAGAGCCCCTGGTTGAGGAGATGTCATCAAAGCGAAGCAAAGCTCGGTCGAGGCAAAGCCATAGAGGCGAGTTGAACCACGTCGAGGTCAAGCTATCGAGGCATGTTGTGGTTGTCCAAGTGAATCTGTCAATCTAGGGGAGCCCCTAGTCGAGGAGATGCTGTCAAGGCAATGCAAAGCTCAGCTGAGGCAAAGCCATCGAGGCCAAGTCGAACTACATCAAGGTCAAGCCATCGAGGCATGTTGGGGGTCATTGAGGTGAATCCATCGATCTAGGAAGAGCCCCTTGTTGAGGAGACTCTATCAACGTGAAGCAAAGCTCAGCTGAGGCAAAGCCATCAGGGCATGTTTGCGGTCACCGAGGTGAATCTATCAATCTTGGAGGAGCCCCTAGTCAGGAGATGCCATCAAGGTGAAGCAAAGCTCGGCCGAGGCAAATCCATCGAGGCCGAGTTGAACCACACCGAGGTCAAGCCATTGAGGTGTGTTGGGGGTCACTAAGGTGAATCCATCAATATAGGGAGAGCCCTTGGTTGAGGAGACACTATCAAGGTGAAGCGAAACTTGGTTGAGGCAAATCCATCGAGGCTGAGTCAAACAATGCCAAGGTCAAGCTATCGAGGCATGTTGGGGGTCACTGAGGTGAATCGGTCAATCTAGGGAGAGCCCCTAGTCGAGGAGATGCCATCAAGGTGAAGTAAAGCTCAGCTGAGGCAAAGCCATCGAGATCGAGTCAAACCACGCTGAGGTCAAGCAATCGAGGTGTGTTGGGGTCATCGAGGTAAGTCCGTCGAGCTAGGGGGAGCCCCTAGTCGAGGAGACACCGTCAAGGTGAATCGAAGTTTGACCAAGGCAAAGCCATCAAGGCTGAGTTGAACCGCACCAAGGTCAAGCCATTGAGGCATGTTGAAGCTCGTCGAGGTGAGTCCGTCGAACTAGGGGGAGCCTCTAGTCAAGGAGACTCCATCGAAGTGAAGCGAAGTTCAGTCGAGGCAAAAACCATTGAGGCAGAAGTGAACTACACTGAGGCTAGGGCATCGAGGCATGTTAGAGCTCACTGAGGTAAGTCCGTCGAGTTAGGGGAGCCCCTAGTCGAGGAAACGCCATTGAGGTAGAGCAAAGTTCAGCTGAGGCAAAAGTTGTTGAGACTAAAGTGAACCACACTGAAGCTAGGCCATCAAGGCATGTTAGAGCTTGCTGAGGTGAAACCATCGAGCCAAGGGAGCCCCTTGTCGAGGAGACACCATCGAGGCGAAGTGAAGCCAAGCCCGGTTGAGGCAAAGCCATCAAGGCTGAGTTGAAGCATGCTGAGGATGTCCAATAATGGACATGGTTTGCCCATGGGGAGGGTCTGAAGATAGATACGGTCTGAAGATTGATGAGTCTGAAGCACTCATAGCTTGACGGACGACAACCATGATGTGTGCGCAAGCGAACACCGTGTGGGAAGACGCATGGCGTGGCAGCTTGGCATGAGGAGGAAGGCCTGACCTAGGAGGAGGTCCATGAGTAGACGTGGTTTGATCACTGAGGAGGTCAGTGAGCGGACATGGTCTGACTATGGACGAGGTACACGAGCAACCTTAGTGTGTGCCCACATGTGGACATGGCCTGACTATGGAGGAGGTCCGTGAGTGAACATGGTCCGACAGTGGAGAAGGTCCGTGAGCAACCTTAGCGTGTGTATAAACAAGCACCGCACGGGAAGACTGATGGTGCGAAGACCTTGGCACTGGAGGAAGGATTGACCGAGGAGGAGGTCTACGAGTGGACGTGGTCCGATAGTAGAGGAGGTCTGTGAGTAGACATTGTCTGACCGTGGGGGAGCTCCACAAGAAAACATGGTTCGACCATGGAGAAGGTCCATGAGAAACCTCAGTGCATGTGTGAACAAGCACTGCGTGGGAAGACGCATGGCGCAACGGCCTTGGCACGTGGAGGAAGGACTGACAAAGGAGTAGGTCCATGAATGGACGTGGTCCGATCGCGGAGAAGGTCCATGAGCAGACATGGTTCAACTATGGAGGAGGTCCATGAGCGGACATTGTCTGACCACGGAGAATGTCTACAAGCAGAGGAGGTCCATGAGCGGACGTTGTCCGACCGCAAAGAAGGTCCACGAGTAACCTCAGCGCATGTGTGAACAAGCACCGCGTGGGAAGACACACGGCACGGTAGCCTTGCATGCGAAGGAAGGACTGACCATGGAGGAGGTCCACGAACAGACATGGTCTGACCACGGAGGAGGTCCACTAGCAGACGTGGTCTAACTACAAAGGAGGTCCACGAGCGGACGTGGTCTGATCGTGGAGGAGGTCCACGAGTAGACATGATCCGACCGTGGAGAAAGTCCACAAGCAACCTCGACACATGTGTGAACAAACACTGTGTGGGAAGACGCACGGCGTAGCAGCCTTGGCATGCGGAGGAAGGACCAACCAAGGAGGTGGTCCACGAACAGACGTGGTCCAACTGCGAAGGAGGTCCATGAGCAACCTTGACATGTGCCCATGAGCAGACATGGTCCGACCACGGAGAAGGTCCACGAGCAACCTCAGCTCATGTGTGAACAAGCACCGCACAGGAATACACACGGTGAGACAGCCTTGGCACGCGAAGGAAGGACCAACCATGGAGGAGGTCCACGAATAGACGTGGTTCGACCACGGAGGAGGTCCGCGAGTAGAGGAGGTCCACGAGTGGACGTGGTCTAACTGTGGAGGAGGTCCATGAGTGGATGTGGTCTGATGGTGGAGGAGGTCCGTGAGTGGATGTGGTCCAACCGAGAAAACGTCCATGAGCAACCTTGGCACATGTGTGAACAAGCACCGCGCGGGAAGACACATGGCACAACGGTCTTGGCATGCAGAGGAAGGACTGACCAAGGAGGAGGTCCATGAATGGATGTGGTTCGACTACAGAGGAGGTCTGTGAGCAACCTCGACATGTGCTCACGAGCGGACATGGTCTGACCGTGGAGGAGGTCCATGAGTGGACACGGCCTAACCATGGAGAAGGTCCACGAGCGGACATTGTCTGACCATAGAGGAGGTCCGCAAGCAACCTCAGCATGTGCCCACGAGTGAACATGGTCCAACCATGGAGGATTTCAGTGAAGTCTACCATGAGCTAACATCTTTGGTGTCCGCAAGCCAACATCGGTGAAGTCCGCGAGAACATCAGCGAGATTCGCGAGACAACATCAGCGAAGTTCATGAGCCAACATCAGTGAAGTCTACGAGCCAACATCAACAATGTCAGTCGTGAACCAACTTCAGCGAAGTCCATGAGCCAACATCTACAAGTTCATGAGCCAACATTGGTGATGTAAGCCGTGAGCCAACATCGGCGAAGTTTGCGAGCCAACATTGACAAAATCCACGAACGAATCTCTGTGGAGGCGGATGACTCCACGCAACAGACCCAGATAAGGTTGGCATGATGGAGGTGGATGACCTCGGTCAAAGACTGGTAGATGGACCCAGACAGGGTTGAAGATCATGGCACGGATGGAGTCGAAGGGGTCTGGAGGGCCTTTGTGTAGACGGTTGGGATGGGTCTTGTCCACATTGGGTTGCATGGCTTTTTGCTTGGTCCCCATGGATGGCGCCAATTGTCATCGGTGCGAATATAGACAGTAAACTTAGAGACACCCCCGGTCGGATGGGTGAGAAGGGACCCAAGGAGAAGCACACAACCACCAAGTGTATTCAATATGAGAGCCTAGGGTTACATAGTGGCCTCCACCCTTTTCCATTACAAGGGCTCTAATTTATATAGGGAGAGAGGAAGGCAAGTGAAGTTACAAGTTTACCCTTGGGTCTACTTTACTCATAGGGGTATTTTAGTCATTTGCTCTGCATGGGCCCCACCATGTCTGAGACCCCAAGGTTGGACTCACGTACTCCGCCCAGGGTTGGCCCCTGACCTTCCTGGGATCAATCATGTGTATTCTACCTAGGGTTGGCCTCGGACCCTCCTAGGATCGGTCTCACGTATTCTGCCTGGGGTTGGCCCTAGACAATCCTAGGAGCAGCCTTGCATACTCCCCTGGGATTGACTTGGGGACTTGGCTCAAAGTAGGCCCTCTACTGGGTGCCATTGCTTTGGGGTGGTCATGGTCGAGGTAGTGCGGGGACCCTCCCCCAACAATGATTAACTAAGAAAGACTCAAATATTAATAATTATCAGAGTAGCGACTTTATGGCCAAGCATACAAATATCAGCCTGAAGGGTTTAGCAAAATCTAGCAGTGAAAAACAAAGATAAACGTAGTGGCCATTCGATATGCCTATAGGCAATCGACTGGAGAGTGAAGTCCTAATCCACAAAGCCGTCGGAGAATCCTACTTCAAATACCTCTGACTGATATGGTTCTTCTTCAGCAACTAAGCAACAATGGATATAGCCATGAGTACATAGAGTACTTAGCAAGATGTTTGTAACATGGTGTAATATATAATGTTGCAAAGCTTACCAAATGATGGCTGAGTAGTTATTTTACATGAAGCAATAATTTAGAGTAAATACAATAAACATATTAAAAGCAAACTTTAAAAATAAGTAATTAAGTTAAATGAATTGAATAAAACACAAGTGAACTGGCCATTCACCCAATGAACCACCCGTAAACTAACCATTCACGTAATGAATTACCAGCGAATTAACCATTCACTTCTCAAACTTAACCCAACCAGGTTTTTATGAAATCTCTACCCTTCGTGTGAAATCATTGAGCATTGTCTATAATCAAGGACACGGCTATTCGAATAGTATTACACTTTACCCATAATAGGTAATCAACTTATAATGCCTATCTGACACACTTTCAAAGGTGTGCAATTAAATGATTATCACCAAGCATTTACAATGCGCTAACTTAACTAGACTCTACCCACTAAGGTTTCATGCTAATGGATTAAATCCACCCAGTCAAAAAACCCCTCTTGCGCTATGTGGGACAACTGTCTACCCGACACCCATTGATAGCACTAGCAGATTCTAAGCTAAGCCATTGCAAATTATTTGGCCAGATCATACCCATATAGACTTGTGGTTGTATGGTAAGGCTCAATCAATGGTGTACAAAGTTAAGTACTTAATCATTACTCAGGCGACACATCTACATCCCAATGTGCTACCACACCCCTTTTACTATACGATCACTCGCTCAAGTGAAAATTATTTTGCATAATCAACACTAATAACACTACCCATGTTATGGTACACAAATCTTATAACTGTGGCTAGCACCATGATTCAATATCCCATTAAGTCAAAATTAATTAATTGATCAACATGTGATGATGAACCCAACGTAACAATAGGCATGGCTAAGCCTACTAGATGTACAACCCAAGTGGATATTAATATTACATAACTAGTTAATTAACCATCCTATGGTGATAATGGATTCATGGAATTCAAATCAACGAGGGTTTAATCAAAATTGGTTAGTAACTACCAAGTACAAAGGTTTGTATTAAATTACCAATACATGATAATTTAAAATAAAATAATAATAAGTAGATTTAAAACACTGGGTTCAATATGATCAAAGATCATGACTTGCCTTAGCCTTGCTCAATTACCACTTCTTTTGTTCCTACTTCTGCTCATTCGAAAACATTATCTAACGAGCGAACGAAACACAAATAAATTCAAATAAAATCAACAAAAAACCAAACTATAGAACTAAATTTTATATGAATTTATAAAAAGATTCGGGTCAATCGGATTTCGGATGGTGGAGAACGAGCTCTTAGAAAATTGACCAGAAAGAAAAATGCTGAAATTATGAAATCATGGAATATTCCTTGGTATCTTCCTTTTGCTGGATTTTCTTGGAATTAACTGAGTATGGCAAGTGGGCCCCACTCATCATAGAAATGAAGCAACTCAAAGAGGCATGAATAGAGAGCTTCTCTAGGCAGGGGAGGCACATAGTGAGGGTGGAGACATTGGCAAGGGAAGGGTCAGTAGGCGAAACCAACCAACAAAATGGGTTGCTAGCGACCCGAGGAACACGTGGGTGGTGGTAATATGGCCAGATATGCGATGTGGTAGCAGCAACAACACAAGGGGAGGCGGCCAAAGATAGGCTGCAGGGTGGTGGCGCTCCAGTGGTGGCCATGATGGAGAGCATGAGCACGGGCTAGAACGCAGCATAGTGAAGCTAGGAAAGTGGTCGGCTAAGCTGGGGACTCATTGGAGATGACAAATTGATGATTGAATGACAATGGTGGAGAAAAAGTAAAACTTGGAATCTCAGTGCTCGACGAAGAAAAATCGAATCTACTTGGATGATAGCTATATGGGAACGTAGAATATGTTTTGATGCAGAAGGATTGAAGAGACTCTCACCAGATAGATGGGAACATGAGGTGTCCTAGGCCACCATGGCTAGGCATTAGAGGCGATAAATTTGTGGTGGGTTTCGAGGGAAAGCAAGGGGAGCACCACGTAGAACACGATGAGATGAGTCTTGCAGTGGTGATGGCATGCGCTAAAGCTCACCAAAGATGATGAATCGATGATGGAGGACGATGTAGATCGGTTTTAGAAAAACTTGATTATCATCAAACAGCTATATGAAAATCAAATTAACTTCACATGAGAGTGCAAGATACTCGGAAACACGAAGTGATGTGAAAGGAATTCAAAGAAAATCACCAGAGTGCATAGAATGTGAGTTGAAGCGATGAACAATTTCGAGAATAGAGGGCTCTCGGTGGCGGTGGTGTTTTGGGGTTTGAGGAGACTTGGCAGGGATTGGGAAGGATTAAGATGGGTCAAGGGTTCATATATAAGGGCTTAGAAGAGTTGGAAATGGACTCAAATTTGTGGGATTCAGTTTCAAGTTGGTTTGGGAAAGGATTAGATAAAAAACAAATGGATGAATGAATCATGAAGGGACCATAAGGAATGGATTCCTCATATGATTTGGCATAACTTTTGTTTTGGCAAGACGTGGAGATAACGTTCGGTTTGGAATTTGGCTTGGGAGGCAAGCTCCACACCATGGCTCTCTGTTCTGCTCGATTTGGTTTTAGATAGAAGGAAGATGAAAAGTAACCACAGGTGAACAGTAGCGATGAACATTACCCAGACGTGAAAGATGCCTGTAGGAGGAGAGAGAGAAAGGAAGGAAAAGAAAATAAAAGATGGGCAAAGAAAAATAGGTTTAACCCCAAAAATAGAACTTATATTTTTCTGAAGATTTGAATTTTAGAAATTTGAATTTCTGAACTTTGGAATTTCAGTGAATTTCAAAATTCTAGAAATTGGGATAAATTCAATTGAGCTCCAATAAATAGCAAATAAACTCTAAAAAATCCAAGAAAATACATAAAAATTCTTTGCGAAACAAGGAATCCAATTAAATAGATTTTCAATTGATTGAAGTTTATTTTAGTCACATTAAATCTTTTTAATTTCCAAATTGAGCTTAATTAATTCAAAAAATCTAAATGGTTAATTTTATTTTGAGAGCTTAAAAGGCACTAAAACTACAATGTTACAAACCTTCCTCCTTAAGCATAATCTTGACCCTGAGATTCAGGATCACTAAAGGAATAACTTACTCGGGGTGACATTGGAGATGATGTGGTTAGGCTTCCTCTTGCAATGCTCTGAGATATCTGGCTTCCTTGAGCTAACGGTGTTTCCACGACTTGATCCTGGTGAAAAGGTCTTGGCAGGGGTACTTCCAAGATTGAATGGAATTGAGATGAGTGCTTGGCACTTCTATGGACATTTGAGCGAAATGACCTGGCTCTTTGCACTTGAAACAAGTAAGTGAAGCTGCAGGGTTAACACTCCTCTGTGGCTCATTACTAACATAGATAAGGCATGGTCCTAAAATATCCTGACGAGGCACTGGAGCTGGAGTTCCGAAATTTGCCTACTAAGGTACATGATCTAGCTAGTACATGCTAATTTTGGCCCTCTGTGACTGGTGCAACTAAGCTCCTTATTAAATCATGTTCCTCTTTTAGGATTCATATCACTGACTTTGAGCATTTTCTTGAACTAGGGCCTTGTTCACCATGTGCTAGAAAGTTTGGAAATCATTCAACACCATTTGTACTTTGATGTTGGGGTCAAGTCTTTCCATGAAGCACCAAATCTTTGCTCCAACAGTTGCAACATCTTCAGGTGCATACCTGGACAGTTGAGTAAATCTACTCAGATACTCTGACACACTAAGATTGCCTTACTGCAACTTATGGAATTCTTACTTCTTCATCTCCATCATTCCCATTAAAATGCGTGCAGTGCGAAAAACTTCAACAAATTTAGCCCAAGTGATGGCCAGCACATTTTGGTGAGCAACACAATAATTCTCTCACCAACTAGTAGTAGTTCCTTTTAGTTGATGAGATGCATACAACACTCTCTCATCATTATTGCGTTGGGCCAATATCAATTTCTTCTCAATATCCTTGAGCCAACCATTAGCTTCCAACGAATCCATTGAATTGGCAAAGGAAGGTAGCCTAGTTCTCATGAATTTCCCAAGCTTGGAATGTGGTGTGTGCATAGGTGCATGTGGAACTTGGTTGACTTGATTCTGAGTAAGAGCTTGAAGAAGATGCAGTTGCATTACCATCATCTGTTCTAGGTTAGGTGCTTGAGCTAGAGGTGCTGGAATTGGAGCATTGTTTCCTGGCTATGCATTGGCTTCACGTCTGTTGGGACATAAAAGAAACTGACTGTGATTAGCTGAATTATATGTAGAAACCATCTTTCAATAGTTCAGGATGGTGTCCACTTAGCAGATGGTTGATACCATAGGTCTACAAAGAAAAGAGGGAAATTGCAAAGATAAATGGTAAGTTCATCTAATGGGATACTCTAATGGCAATCCTAAACTAAAACACTCACTTAGCCAAAAAGGCTAACAAAAGAAGCATTAAACTCCACAAATAAAGATTTTGATATGACCGCAACATAATGCTAGAAGCAAAACTGTAGCTCGCATCACACATAACTGCAAAGAAAAACAAAATGATCTACACGATGCTAAAACTATATAAGGTTCTAATCTAATGGCTCCCACTTTGGTTCTTCCAAATAAGGCTCACTTGACTCCAATTCTAAATCACTGTAGAACACTCTTGACTTCAATTCTGAATCACTATAAAACATCCACAAGTTGCAAACTTGTGGCGTCTGTTCTCTTGCTTTGGCTGGAATGAAGTGCGAAGATACTCCTGACGATTGCTAGATATGTGATTTCTTTCTTTCGGACTGGGAGGCATAGGTGAAGGTAGTAGAACTTGTGATTATGTTGGTGGTTCCTCCAAAACTTCCTCTTGCTCCATAGTGCTGGGCAACACTGCATACCACTCTTCAAACTTCTAGATAAACTTCAGTAAACTGATTCTGTATAACTTGCAAGGACATCAAACAACATTACGTGCGGCTCCATTCATAGACAAGCCTTAATGAGCATTGTTGTACTCCAAGTTATGATAAGAACTTGATTTCTAATCCTCATAGTAAATTACAATCTTGTTTTGAATCCAATACATTGGCCTATTGTTGTCTCTCCTTCGTGAAATAAACTGATTACCACTTTGATACAAAACTTTGCAACAAAGCTTGAAGAAGTTCAGGAAAACCTCCACTTTGGTTTGGTTATACGAAACTCGGGACATCTATGGGCATTATGGGATAAGAAGTCAATTGTGGACTAAAAACCAAATTCTAGAAAAGGCAAAGACCAAGAACCTTAAGAATGTGGAGAGAATAAATAATTAATAGATAGCCATTTGGTTCATTTAATTTAGAAAATAGGTTTTTGAAAATTTTGCTAAATTGACCTTTCTAACTAGGGCTTCATCCTACAATTGGTATGGCTCTGATACCATTCCATCAAGACCCGAATATACAAATCTGGACTCTCCTGTATATTCTACACTAGTCCAAGATTATGCTAGCACAGATAGTGGAAGCATAGATGAAATATCAACCATAATTACAATTAAGTAAGAAAGACTCAAATATTATTAATTATCAAAGTAGCGACCTTATGGCCAAGTTTGCAAATAATAGTCTTAAGGGCTTAGCAAAATCTAGTAGCGAAAAACAATGATAAATACAATAGCCATTCGACATGCCCACAGGCAATCGACTGAGGAGTGAAGTCCTAATCTATGAAGCTGTCGAAGAATCCTTCTTCAAATATCTCTGATGATATGGTTCTTTTTTAGCAACTGAGCAGCAATAGATATAGTTGTGAGTACATAGAGTACTCAGCTAGTCATTTATAACAAGATGCAATATATAATAGTGGTTGAGTGGTTATTTCGTAGGAAGCAATTATTTAGAGTAAATACAATAAATATATTGAAAAAAACTTTAAAAACAAGTAATAAGTAATTAAGTCAAAGGAATTGAATAAACTACAAGTGAACTAACCATTCACCCAATGAACAACCCATCAACTAACTATTCATGTAATGAATTACCAGTGAACTAATCATTCACTTTCCAAACTTAAATCAACCTGGTTTTTATGAAATCTCTAAATCTTTGTGAAATCACCAAGCATTGTCCATAACCGGGGACACGGCTATTCAAAAAACTTTACACTCTGTAGAGATTGTACAACATTACCCATAAGAGATAATAAACTTATATTGTCTGTCTAACACTCTTCTAAAGGTGTGCAGCTAAATGATTATCACAAGGCCTTTATAATGCGCTAACTCAACTAGACTCCATCGGATGAGGTTTCACCGCTGAAGGGTTAAATCCACCCAGTCAGAAGCACCCTCTTTTGCCATATGGGGCAACTGTCTACCTAACACCCACTCATACCACTGGTGGATTCTAAGATAAGACATTGCAAATTATTTATCTAGGTCATACCATATGGACTTGTGGTTGTATGGTAAGGATCAAGTCAATGATACATAAAGTTAAGTCCTTCATTATTACCCGGACGAGACATCCACATCCCAATATGCTACAATACCCTCTTTACTACACAATCACTCATCCAAGTGAAAACTATTTTGTATAACCAACATCAATGATATTACCATATCATGGCACACAAATGTTATAATTGTGGCTACCACCATGATTCAACGTCCCATTAAGTCAAAATTAATTAATTGATCAACATGTGATGATGAACCCAGCGTAACAATAAACATGGCTAAATCTACTGGACATACACCCAAGTGGATATTGCATCATTAGTTAATTAACTATCCTATGGTGATAATGGATTCATGACATTCAAATCATCAAGGAGGGATTAATCAAAATTGGTTGATAACTATCAAGTACAAAGGTTTGTATTAAATTAGCAATGCATGATAATTTAAAATGAAACAATAATAAATAGATTTAACATAGTAGGTTCAACATGATCAAAGATCATTACTTGTCTTGGCCTTGCTCAGTTACTTCTTCTTGATCTTTAGTTCCTGCTTTTGCTCCTTTGAAGACATTCTCTAACGAGCGAACAAAACATAGATAAATTCAAATAGAATCCAAAAATAACCAAACTAGAACTAAAACATAGAACTCAATTTTATATTAATTTAGGAAGAAGAATCAGGTCAATCAGAGTTCGAACGGAGGAGAACGGTATCTCAGAAAATTGATCAGAAAGAAAAATATTGAAGTTACGAAACAATGGAATATTCCTTGGCATCTTCTTTTTGTTGGATTTTCTTGGAATTAAGTTTGTATGGCAAATGGGGCCCGCTCATCGTAGACTTGAAGCATCAACAGAGAGTGAACTTCTCTGTAGGAAGGGGAGGCGCATAGTGAGGGCGGAGGCACCGATGAGGGAATGCTCAGGAGGTGAAATTAATCAGCAAAATGGGTTGCTAGCAACCTAAGGAACACGTGGGTGGTGGCAGCATAGCCAAAGATGCGGCATGGCAACAAGAACGGCACAAGGGGCGGTGGCCAAACAAGGGCTGCAAAGGGTAGCGGTTCTCCGGTGGTGGAGAGCATAAGCATGGGCTAGAGCGCAGTGTGGTGAAGCTAGGAAAGTGGTCGGCTAAGTTAGGGACTTACCGAAGATGACACAATCGAAGATTGAATGGCGATGGTGGGGAAAAAGTAAAAACTTGGGATCTTAGAGCTCAGTGAAGGAAAGCCAAATCTACTTGGAGTATAGCCATATGGGACGGTAGAACACATTTTGACATGGAATGGCTGAAGAGACTCTCACTGGATAGATGGGAACGCGAGGTGTCCTAGGCAGCCATGGCTAGGTGTCGGAGGTAACAAATTTGTGTTGGGTGTCCATGGAAAGCGAGGGGAGCACCACATAGAACGTGATAAGATGAGTCTTACAGTGTGATGGCATGAACTAAAGTTCACCGGAGATGGCGAATCGACAATGAATGATGTAGATTAGTTTTAGGAAAATCTCAATTCCCGTCAAATACTCACATGAAAATAAAATTAACTTTACATAAGAGTGCAAGATACTCGGGAACATGAAGTGACACAAAAGGAATTCGAAGAAAATCATCGATGTGCCCGAAATGCTAATTGGAGTGACGAATAATTTTGGGAACAGAGGGCTCTCGGTGGCGGCGGTGTTTCGGGGTTTAAAGAGACTTGGCAGGGGTTGGGAAGGGTTAAGGGGTCGTATATAAGGGCTTAGAAGAGTTTGAAATAGACTCAGATTTGCAGGATTTGATTTCGAATCAGTTCGTAAAAGAATGAGATAAAAAGCAAACGGATGAACGAATTATGAAGGAACATGAAGGAATGGATTTGTTGCATAATTTGACACAACTTTTGTTTTGGCAAGGCGTAGACATAACGCTCGGTTTGGAATTTGGCTTGGGAGGCAAGCTCTACGCCATGGGTGTGTTCTGCTCAGTTTGGGTTTGGCTGGAAGGAAGATGAACAGTAACCTCACGTGAACAGTAGCGATAAACAGTATGTTTCACCTAGAAAAATAGAGTGGGTATTTTTTGATGATATGGATTTTTGAAATTTGAATTTCTGAATTTTTGAATTTTAGGGAACTTCAGAATTATAGAAATTGGGTATATTCAATGAAGCTCCAATAACAAACACAAAAAATCTAAGAAAATACAAACAAATTCTTTGCAATACAAGGAATCCAAATAAAATAGATTTTCAATTACTTGGAGTTTATTTTAGTCACATTAAATCTTTATAATTTCTAAAATTGAAATTAAGCTTTAATTAATTCAAGAAAAATCCAAATGTTTGATTTTATTTTAAGAGCTACAAAAAGGCACTAGCAATCAAGTGGTTATAATCTAACACCCCCACCATAGTCGGATCAATAGTGGGGAAAATGTTCAAATTGGACTGAAACTCCTTACGCATTGTCATCGGTAGGGCTTTCGTGAAGATGTCGGTGTACTAGGACAAAGGAAAACTATTTTATTTTGCAATTTATTTTAGAGGGTAGTAAAATGGGTGAAATGGCCGAAATTTTGGCATTTTGGTCAAAATTTCATCAAATAGTTCGAATCAAATTTCAATTTAAAACTTTAAATGTGAGGACAAAAGAAATGTAAAGTGCTTTATTCTCACACATGATTTGTTGGTCTAGTGGTATGGTTCGCTCTATTTGAGTTGTAGGTCTCGGGTTTGTTGCGCAATGGCACAAATTTTAGTTTCTTTGTTAGGAATTAGGTGGGACCCATATGTCGGAAGAAAATTACCCAAAAATTGGTTGTACCTCAGGATTTGATCCCAAGACCTCCCAAGCACGCGTGGAGAGACTAGCCATTGGGATAGATGTTCGGTTTGCCCTGCTAAAGGATTTCTATTTACTTTTCAGTGAAATTTCATCGAAATTGTAAACCCTGACTGGGACATCGTGGGCACGTAGAGAATGCGAACATCACCATGGGTGATGTGCTCCCGAAGAAAGTATAGGACGATCTCAATGTGTTTGGTGCACTAATACTACATTGGGTTCGTCAAGAGATACACTGCACTGATGTTGTCGCAATAAACTAAGATAGACCGTTGTAGAGGACTGTAGAGCTCAAGGAGTAGTTGTCAAAGCAAGCATGCCTCAATGACGGCGTTGACAATAGCATGATATTCGGCCTCGGCACTAGAATGGGAAACCGTGTGTTGGTGTTTGGATGACCATGACTCAAGGTTATCACTGAGAAAATATCATAGTTGGACGTCAAATTGCATGTATCTAAGCACCCAACCTAGTCGGCGTCAAAGTACGTGACCAGGCCGAAGTAGAGGTGTGGTGAAGCTGTAGAGCGTGGTCAAGTGTGCCCTGAAGATATCGAAGGATGCCCTTGACCAAGTTGAAGTGTGACTCGTGGGGGTCATGCGTGTAGAGGTAAAGCTACTAAACTGCATAAGTGATATCCAGATGCATAAAAGTCAAGTACTGAAGTGCACCAACTAAGCACCTGTACTGAGTGGGGTTAGACACTAGAGCACCAGAACTGGATGGCAATTTTGAGCTGGTGTCAATAGGAGTGGTGCATGGTTTGCAGTTGGACATGTCAACACACTCAAGGATGTCAATAATATACTGATGTTGGGAAAGAAAGAGGCCACCGGCTTGGCGAGTGACAAAAATGCTGAGGAAATGATGGAGACTACTGAGGTACTACATGGAGAATCCATGCTGGAAAGTTGTAATGGTCCAATGAAGTAGCTGGGACAAAGAATCAGTCACCAAAATGTCAGCGATATAAAGGACAACATAGACAAGAATGAGCCCATGCTTGTAGATAAACAACAAGGTGTCAGCCTTAGAGCCACCAAAGCTAAGTGAAAGCAGATGGGAGGCGAACCGGCTGTATCAAGCATGATGAGCTTGTTTAGACCATAAAGATACTTGTCCAGGTGACAAACATGGTCTAGAAGGGAGGGGTCAACAAAACCCGATGGCTGAGTGCAATACACTATTTCAGATATGGAACTGTCGGGATCCCGGATTTCCAAACCCGGACCCTCTGTGTATTACAGCACTAGTCCCAGATCAAAGCTAGTGCACATAGTTAAACAGAAATGATTCATAACCAACAACGTCTTATTACAATATTAAAGAGTACTGACCGAAAGGTCTCATTATTACAAATGAGGTTTCAAGACCTCGCACAAACGACACACAGCGGAAGCAAAGATAAATCTAGCGGAGACCCATCAATACGCCACAGGCAATTGACTGGGGAACCGCGACCTAGTACTCCGGGAATCCTTCGTCGAATCCACCCGCGAAGTAGTTGTAGTCTCCCTCTTGTGCTTTGTATTCCTCTGAGTATTATTTTTGAGTATAGCATGTGAGTACATAAAGTACCCCGCAAGTCTTGGAAAAATGCAATAGATGCAACGCTTAACAAAGGAGGGTTATATGGTTCTTTTGCACAAAGCAATATTTTATTTCAATTACTACTAAATATTTTTGAAGGCATCATTTTAACCAATTATTTGTTTTAGATGAAACTAGTAAATAGCTATAGCGAAGGTTCCAACCACCAACACTAAATTAACAAACTCTAACTGAACAAGTTTCAAAACAACGGGTTCCATCCACCCTCTCTGGCTCCAACCACCAGGATACCCTTCCGAGAGTTCCCTCCACTCTCGGAATACAAAACTTTGTTTTTAAAACCAAAGCCAGAAATCTACCATGTGAATGCATTCCTTGCTCGCCATTGACCGTGGGCATGGCTATTCGAATAGTTTAACACTCTGCAGAGGTTGTACAACTTTACCCCTAAGAGATAAATTATCTTAACAGTCACCACTCTTCCTTTGGCATGAGACCCAGATAAAATATCACAAAGCTTTTACCTTACTCTAGTTTAGCTAGACACCACCCACTGAGGTTTCACCGCAGAAGAGTTCCATCCACCCAGTCCGAAGCCCCCTCTTGCGCCATATGAGTACAGTACATCCCTGTCCCTCACTATGAATAACCAGTACATCCCTGGCATCCACGTTCCATTGGTGGCACCTAAACTAGACTATTGTAAGTTAATCAGCTAGGTCGTACCCATATAGACTCGGGGTTGTACGGTAGTGCTTAGTCTGGACAATCACAAGCGTCGGTCCTTAATCGACTAGGGTGGAACATTCACTTTACAAGATCTCGTGCTTTCCACACCAATCCCAGCCAACCATCCACCCCAGTCTAAACCAACTTTCATATTTTATTTTATTTTCTAAAAGAACAGTGGCAACACCAGTCACCACTTAATTCTAAATACAATTTCCAGTTCAATGAAACATAATTTCCCATAGAACAAAAGATTTAAATATCATGACTAAGCATTTTACTACCGTTTAATATTACCAAAGGATTGTGAAATTCTCATTGTGGAGACAAAGGTAATTCTAGGGTTACAAGGGTACATGGCATTCAAATTCAATGGAGGACATAACAAGATTGGATTAACTAATGCCTTAATACCAAAATTAGAGTTCTAATTAAATAGCGATGCACATAAATTTAAAATAATTTAAAAACATTTCACAAACATGGGTTCAAAATGGTCAAAGGAGACTTGCCTTCTTGCACTCTCTTTGGGTCTTCTTGCTGCGGAGTGGAGAGCTCTTCGACAACGGTGGAATCTACTGGAGGGAACCGGGCAGAGGTGGACGGAGACGATGTTACCGACGGTGAGGGGTGGTCGGAGAGGTTCGGGTGAGGTCCAAAATGCGTCCCTGGTGCAGAGGGGGTTCCGACGGTAGGGTCGGTGGGGGTCGCGGAGCACGGTGGCGGGCCGGCGGCGAGGAAGAGGCAGAGATGGCTCGAGTGCTCTGGTGCGGCGGCGCTCCGGTGGCGGGGAGGCTCGGCCGAGGGGTTGAGGGTGGTCGCCAGGTGGTGCGGGGTAGAGGACGGATCTGACAGCTGGGGCCCGCTCGCAGTGAGAGAGGAGAGGGAGAGAACGGGTGGCGCGGATGAAGCCACGTGGCTCGGAGGGAGGATCGGGCGGCGAACTGGGAGGGAACAGCCGGATGGGTGAGCGGGGTGGCGTGGCGCGCATCAGGCCGGCCACGCGTCGGCCTAAGGGGAGGGGAAGGCGGAGCCAACTGACGGGCCGGGCCCGCTTGGCGGAGGGAGAGGAGGAGAGCGGCTGGGAGTGGGCCGTGCGATGACGTGGGAAGATCTGGGCCGTCCATGCGTCGGCCGGAGGGAGAGGATTTGGATTTTTATTTTTAGAATTTGATTTTTATTTTCAGAAAAAGCTAGGAAATTATTTAAGCATCAAAAAATATGAAAATACCTCAAAAAATTCCAGAAAAATTCACAAAAGCTCCTGGAGATATTTTGGACTTAATAAAATTGTTTCCAACTAATGTTGGTATTTAATTTTCATACTTTAAAATACTTTTTAAATTTTAAAAATAGGTTTTAAACTCCAAAAAATTCAGAAAACCAAACAAAAGCTAAATAAAATCCAAATACTTTAAAATAATTATTTTTAAATTAAAATTTTCAGAAATTGGATTTTTGGGATTTAACAAACCTACCCCCCTTAGAAAGAATCTCGACCCCGAGATTCGGACGGACTAGGAAGAAGACTAGGGAACTCTGCTCTCAGATGTTCTTCACGCTCCCAAGTCGCTTTTGACTCGGAATGGTTGCTCCACTGCACTTTACAGAATTTGATGACCTTGCTTCGCGTACGACGCTCTGCTTCATCTAATATCTTGACTGGATACTCTGGATAGGTTAAGTTAAGTTCACTTCATCTAGAGGCATCTGTTCTTCTGGTACTCTGAGGCACTTCCTTAGTTGGGACACATGGAAGACGTCGTGCACCTTGGATAACTGAGGTGGAAGCTTCAACAGGTAAGCAACTTCTCCCCTTTTTGCTGTAACGGGAAATGGTCCAATGAACCTAGGGGCAAGCTTTCCACTAACTCCAAAATGTCGCATTCCCTTGAGAGGCGAAACTTTCAGATAAACATGATCTCCAGGTACAAACTCTAATGCTCTTCGACGATTGTCCGCATAGCTTTTCTGCCTGGTTTGAGCTGTTTTTAATCTGTCCTGAATTAGGCGAACTTGTTCTTCTGCTTGCTTCAACACATCTGGTCCAAACACTTGTCCTTCTCCTGTTTCTTTCCAATACAACGGTGTCCTGCATTTTCTGCCATACAAAGCTTCAAACGGAGACATTTGTAAGCTGGATTGATAACTGTTGTTATAGGAAAACTCTGCATAGGGCAAACTTTGATCCCAATTAGTCATCTCCGCTAGGACACAAGCTCTCAGCATGTCTTCCAAAATTTGATTTACTCTTTCTGTTTGACCATCTGTCTGTGGATGATATGCTGTGCTGAAATTTAAGTTTGTGCCCAAAAGTCCATGTAGCTTCTGCCAAAATCTTGAGGTGAATTGAGATCCTTGATCTGACACAATCTTCTTTGGAACTCCATGCAAACACACGATTCTTGACATATACAACTCTGCGAGTCTGTCCCCCGAATACGTTGTCTTTACTGGAATGAAATGTGCGACTTTTGTCAGACGATCCACAATAACCCAAATTGAATCATGCCCTGATTTTGTTCTTGGAAATCCGGTTATAAAATCCATTCCAATCTCTTCCCATTTCCACTCAGGTATCTGCAAAGGTTGTAAAAGTCCGGCAGGTCTCTGATGTTCAGCTTTAATCCGTTGGCACACATCACACAGAGCCACGTACTCGGCAATCTCTCTTTTCATACTTGACCACCAATACCTTTCTTTGAGATCTTGGTACATCTTTGTACTCCCAGGGTGAATTGAATATCTAGATTCATGGGCTTTCTTCAGAATTAACTCCTTTATTTCCTTCTTTTCAGGTACAATGATTCTTTTCCCAAACCAAATGATATCTTCTTCATCTTCTGAAAATCTTGGTGCTTTTCCTTTCTTCATGTTTTCTTTAATTTCCTTGACATACTTATCCTCTTTTTGAGCTGCCTTGATCTGGTCCTCTAAAGTTGGTTGAACCTCCAAAGTAGCCAGGAATCCTTCCTCTACCACTTCTAAATTGAGCCGCTGGAATTCTTCTTGAAGTGCAGGCATACTGTCTTTAATCAACAGTTTACTAAGTAACTCTTTCTGCTCAAGGCATCAGCCACTACATTGGCCTTTCCTGGATGATAATGTATTCCAACATCGTAATCCTTTATTAACTCAAGCCATCTCCTTTGCCTCATATTGAGATCGAGTTGGGTAAATATATACTTCAAACTTTTGTGATCCGTGTAAATCTCGCAATGATTACCGATCAAATAATGCCTCCATATTTTTAGAGCATGCACAATGGCAGCTAGCTCTAAATCATGGGTTGGATAATTCTCCTCATGGGGTCGCAATTGCCTTGAAGCATAGGCTACTACCTTTCCTTCTTGCATCAGAACACAGCCTAGTCCTTGCCTTGATGCATCACAAAAGACTTCAAAATCCTTTCTAATATCCGGAAGTGTTAACACTGGTGCAGAAGTTAACCTCTTCTTTAGCTCTTGAAAACTATCCTCACACGATTTACTCCATTCAAACTTCTTTTCTTTTTTTAGCAACTAGGTGAGAGGTCTTGCAAGCTTGGAGAAACTTTCAATGAAGCGACGATAGTAACCGGCCAACCCCTGAAAACTTCTGATCTCGGATACTGACTTTGGTTGTGTCCAATTAAGCACATCATTTACTTTTTCGGGATCTACGGACACTCCTCCTGCAGAAATCACATGACCTAGGAAAGCTACTTTCTTCAACCAGAACTCACACTTGCTAAACTTGGCATACAACCGGTGTTCTCTGAGCTTTTCCAAAACTATCCTCAAATGTTCTGCATGCTCTTCCTCATTCTTGGAATATATCAAAATGTTATCAATGAACACGACCACAAACTTATCCAAATATTCCATGAACACCTTATTCATCAGATTCATAAAATATGCGGGCGCATTTGTCAAGCCAAAAGACATTACTGTATACTCATACAATCCATAACGAGTAGCAAACGTTGTCTTTGGTATATCTTCTGGTCTTATTTTCAATTGATGATAACCTGATCGGAGATCAATCTTGGAGAAGACACATGAACCTTTCAACTGATCAAACAAATCATCTATTCTGGGCAAAGGGTACTTGTTCTTAATTGTCACATCATTCAAGGATCGATAATCCACACACATGCGAAGACTACCATCCTTCTTCTTTACTAGCAGTACCGGTGCTCCCCAGGGCGAAGTACTTGGTCTTACAAAACCTTTTTCTTGCAGTTCCTGGATTTGCTTCTTAACTTCTGCCAAGTCATTTGTAGACATACGATAGGGTCTCTTGGAGATTGGTGCTGTACCAGGTACTAGGTTGATAACAAACTCAATTTCTCTGTCTGGTGGCATTCCGGGTAAATCTTCAGGAAATATATCTGGATATTCACTTACTATAGGTACCTTTTCCAGGGTTATTCCCTTCAAACTGTTCAACCCACACCTATTCCGAGAAGATGTGTCTGACTTATACCTTACTTGGATTCCATCCGAGTTGGTAATAGTAACAGCACGATCGGCACAATCTATCTGCCATTTATACTTGGTTAACCAATCCATACCAAGTATGACATCTAGGCTCCTGGAATCTATTATAATAAGATTCGCTAGGAACTTTACTCCATTTATATCTATAGTTGCGCTAGGGCAAACTGTGTTAGTCCTCATTTCCTTTCTAGGTGATTGGACTAGCATAGGGTTCTTTAGCAAACGCACATCCCAATTATATCTTTCAACAAAATCTTTTGACACAAAAGAATGCGAAGCTCCAGAATCAAATAATGCTAATACAGGTACTGAGTTGACAAGAAACTTACCGGACTACGTCGGGTGCATCTTGGGCTGCTTCCGCGGTCACATGGTTAAGATGTCCTCTGCTCATTGCCTGCAGAGTCCTTGGAGTTTGTGGTGCCCCACGGCCTTGACCTGTAATTGGAGCTCGTGCTGGTGTGGTCCCCAAGTTGAAACGAACAGGGGTCACCACTGGGCGCTTCTGGGGATAGTTGCTGGCATAATGTCCCATGTTCTTGCAGTTAAAACACTGCACTCCTGCCGCTGAGGTCCTGTTCTGCTGTGGTTGGCCACCATTGTTTGTTCGAGGTGCTTGTGGATTTGGGCGGGGTCGTGCAAATGGAGTCCTTGGCACACTTGACTCTGAGGGCTTATTGAATTGGGGTGGATTAGGACGAAATCGAGAACTGCTTGCTCCCTGCTGAGCTTGAAACTTCCTCTTCCTAGTTTCATACAGTTGACGCTGAGCATCTTCTTGTATGAAGGCCTTGTTTACCATATGTTGGAATGTTGGGTAATCATTAGACACCAGCTGCACCTTGAGGTTGGGATCAAGTCCTTGGATGAACCTCCAAATCTTCGTTGCCTCTGATGCGACATCTTCTAATGCATACCTGGACAGTTGGGTGAACTTGTTCAGGTATTCAAAAACACTGAGGTTTCCTTGCTGCAGTTGGTAAAATTCCCTTTTCTTCATTTCCATTATTCCCGTAGGAATATGCGCAGTGCGGAAAGCCTCAACAAATTCATCCCATGTGATGGCTAGCACATTTTGATGGGCGGCGCAGTAATTCTCCCACCAATTAGCAGCAATTCCCTTAAGTTGATGGGCGGCATACAACGCCTTTTCATGATCATTACACTGAGCTAGGATCAACTTCTTCTCCACATCCTTGATCCAGTCATTAGCCTCTAATGGATCCACTGAATCAGCAAAAGTAGGAGGTCTTGTCCTCATAAATTCTCCCAACTTAGACTGGGGTGCTTGGTTTGGTGCCTGCGGGGCTTGTTGCACCTGGTTCTGAGCAAGGGCTTGGAGTAGTTGCAATTGCATAGCCATCATCTGCTCCAAGTTAGGCGCTTGAGCAGGAGGTGGTGGAATGTTGTTGTCTGGCTGGGCATTGGCATCATGGCTGCTGCCAGGGTTTCTCCTTGTGTTCACCATCTGAAGCGGTTTCCAGGGTTAGCAAAAGGTAAAAGGGAACTAGCATAGGTAAGAGATTAGGGGAAAACCTACAACATCCCAAACCAACACACAAGGAAGAAGCAAGCAACAACTTAGGGGAAACTTATATTGAAATCAAGATAGTTTTATGAATGGCTATACCATAAGTGCACCTAGGCTTGGTACAGTCCATCTAGCACACCAACATAATAAAACGTTCTAAGGACATGAACATTTATTTGGGTACTACTGACTCAACCTACTACTAATCCTCCAGGAAGATGCGCTCCTCGGGATCCTCCTCCGAGTCCTCCTCTGGATCCTCCTCTCGCTCGTTAACATGATGTCGCGAACAATCACACGCGGCAGAAGTGCGAGGACGGGAACGGTTACGACTGGAGGCAGTCGACCGGGAACGAGAGCGGGAACGTGAAAGTCGCGTCTTTTGCTGTGTTCATCGATGTCGATGTCGGGTAGAGGACTCGGACGTCGCACCCTCTTGCGTGCTGTGAGCATGGTGCGGAGTCTCGGACGTCGAGTCGGTACCTGGTTATTGGGGACGACGGCTGGTACGGGTGAAGACGGCGTGTAGTCAGCTACAGCTCAGAGATGTCCCAGCTCGAACTCTGCTGCCTGACTCTGGCGAAGCTGGGCACGAAGAGTGTCGGAGTGCTGGTAGCTAGAAGTGAGAAGCATCCGAAGCTGTCCAATCTCCTCCAAGGCTCTAGTGTAAGTGACTGGCATCGCCTGAGTGAGCTGCACCAGGTGCGACAGTCGAGGATCATCAACTGGAATATCAAAGGGATCCGGGTACCTCTGTCCTGCTCGAGGGGTGATGAAGAAACAAAAGGGTGACTGATGAACAACTTCCTTGTGAAGATGACACAAGTCGGCTATGGCGAGGCGGGCTGCGTCCTGGATAGCATCGTAACAGCGAGTTCGGGGATGCTCGATAGGGTATGTGTGGGAGTTGAATTCCTCATCCCGTGCATACAGGAATACCTCCATCGACCAAGAGTCCCGATCCAGAATCCGAGTCTTCCGCCCTCTAAAGATAGGTGGCTGGCAATACTCGAGACATTGCATAAGCTATCGGAGAAGGCTAGCAAATGCTCCAGCATTTTCGCCATGCGAGTAATAGTCCCACGACTTAGCAGAGGATGAACCGGCCATCTACAAAGTTGAAATAATAGAAAAGATTAGTAAAAAATTTTAACAAGTGAATTTTAAGGACAAGAATGAGATACTAAGTAAGAGAAGAGTAGAAGCAAAGAAGCTTATATAATTTTAATAAACTCTTTTTATAAATATAAGTCCTTAAGGTTTTACCATTCTAATCTA
This sequence comes from Dendrocalamus sinicus, assembly GCA_036346575.1. NCBI lineage: Eukaryota > Viridiplantae > Streptophyta > Magnoliopsida > Poales > Poaceae > Dendrocalamus > Dendrocalamus sinicus. The sequence continues at coordinate 21,409,130 of CM070641.1, forward strand.
GGTATCGTCCTACAGTCAAATTGGCTCTGATACCATCTCTGTCGGGACCCCGGATTTCCAAACCCGGACCCTCTGTGTATTACAATACTAGTCTCAGATCAAAGCTAGTGCACACAGTTAAACAGAAATGATTCATAACCAACAACGTCTTATTACAATATTAAAGAGTACTGACCGAAATGTCTCATTATTACAAATGAGGTTTCAAGACCTCACACACGACACACAGCGGAAGCAAAGATAAATCCAGCAGAGACCCATCAATACGCCACAGGCAATTGACTGGGAAAGCGCGACCTAGTACTCCGGGAATCCTTCGTCGAATCCACCCACGAAGTAGTCGTAGTCTCCCTCTTATGCTTCGTATTCCTCTGAGTATTATTTTTGAGTGTAGCATGTGAGTACATAAAGTACTCCGCAAGTCTTGGGGAAAATGCAATAGATGCAAGGCTTAACAAAGGAGGGTTATATGGTTCTTTTGCACAAAGCAATATTTTATTTCAATTACTACTAAATATTTTCGAAGGCATCATTTTAACCAATTATTTGTTTTAGATGAAACTAGTAAATAGCTATAGTGAAGGTTCCAACCACCAACACTAAATTAACCAACTCTAACTGAACAAGTTTCAAAACAACGGGTTCCATCCACCCTCTCTGGCTCCAACCACCAGGATACCCTTCCGAGAGTTCCCTCCACTCTCGGAATACAAAACTTTGTTTTTAAAACCAAAGCCAGAAATCTACCATGTGAATGCATTCCTTGCCCGCCCTTGACCGTGGGCACGGCTATTCGAATAGTTTAACACTTTGCAGAGGTTGTACAACTTTACCCCCAAGAGATAAATTATCTTAACAGTTACCACGCTTCCTTTGGCATGAGACCCAGATTCCTGAGCAGGCGGCGATTCCTTGCCGGAGTCCCAGACAGCGGCGGAGGTGAGTGCGCACGACGCGACGGCGGTGGAGCGCACGGGGGAGAGAGGAAAGTGGAGGGGAAGGTGGTGCGGAGAGAGGGGAAGCCGGTGAGGGTATTTATAGGAGGCGGACGGCAACGGGCCGGCGTTAATTTGTCACCGGAGATGGCGCGGCATGCAGCGGTTATGGGCAGAATTAGGGGAAGACGGGGCGGGGAAGGAAAGGGGGCGCGTCATAAGGGGGATTCGGTCGTGGCGGTTTCCAAACCGGAGAGGAGCGGCAAGTAATGGCCGGATTCCACGTGGGCTCGGTCGGCCGAAGTAAAGAAAGAAAGAGGGGAAGAAAAGAAGGAAGGTGGCGCGGGGTAGACGACGGATCTGACAGCTGGGGCCCGCGCGCAGCGAGAGAGGAGAGGGAGAGAACGGGTGGCGCGGATGAAGCCACGTGGCTTGGAGGGAGGATCAGGCGGCGGTTGCGGTTAAGTGAGAGGGAACGGCCGGATGGGCGAGCAGGGTGGCGTGGCGCGCATCGGGCCGGCCACGCGTCAGCCTGAGGGGAGGGGAAGGCGGAGCCGACTGACGGGCTGGGCCCGCTTGGCGGAGGGAGAGGGGGAGAGCGGCCGGTAGTGGGCCGTGAGACGACGTGGGCGGATCGGGGCCATCCACGCGTCGGCCGGAGGGAGAGGATTTGGATTTTTATTTTTAGAATTTGATTTTTATTTTCAGAAAAAGCTAGGAAATTATTTAAGCCTCAGAAAAATATGAAAATACCTCCAAAAATTCTAGAAAAATTCACAGAAGCTCCTGGAGATATTTTGGACTTAATAAAATTGTTTCCAACTAATGTTGGTATTTAATTTTTATACTTTAAAATACTTTTTAAATTTTAAAAATAGTTTTTAAACTCCAGAAAATTCAGAAAACCAAACAAAAGCTAAATAAAATCCAAATACTTTAAAATAATTATTTTTAAATTAAATTTTTCAGAAATAGGATTTTTGGGATGTTACAGGAACCGTTAAGGGAGTCATTCTTGACATCAAGTTGATTTACGGGCCAATCACACGAGAGAGCAAGAGTGAGAACAGTACGAATCGTGGCCGGTTTGATGATGGGGCTGAAGGTCTCATCAAAGTCAATGCCAAGCTATTATGTGAAACCCCAAAGTACCCAACGGGCTTTATAGCAATCAAGGGGGCCGTCAGATTTGTGTTTATGACAAAAGATCTACTTGCCAGTCATGATGTTGGCTCCATGCAGCTGAGGACAAGATCCCAAGTATGATTGGTTTGAAGGGTAGTGAACTCATCGATCATGGCATCATGATAGTTGGGATCTTTGAGAGCAGCTCGATAAGTGGAAGAAATGGGAGAAAGAGAGGAGGCAAGGAGGTTGAGCCTATTGACGGGTTGCCAGAACCCATCTTTGCCACAAGTGACCATGGAGTGAGCATTTGTCATCAGAGGGATGGGGCCAAGGGGAGTACTTGACATGGCAGCAGGTGCAGTAGGAGGCATGACATATTAGATAGGCATCATGGCAAGCACAGTAGGCTACCACATGTGTGCACTAGAGGATGCGGCAGCCAGCGTGATAGAAGGTGTGGTAGCCTGGGCAGGTGTCACATATAGCTGCCATGGCTATGTGGCAGCCGGTAATGTGGTAGCCTAGGGTGGCATAATAAGAAGGATAGAGAGTAGAGTGGAGATGACAATGAGAAAGTCAAAATCATGGGTGTGAGGTAGGGAAGGTAGTTTGACAAAAGGGAAGGAAGTCTTGTCGAATGTAATGTGACGAGATATGATGATGCAGTTAGAAGAGAGGACAAGGCAGTGGTAACCTTTGTGATTTGATGAGTTTCCAAGGAACACACAAGAAGCTGAACGGGGTGCGAGTTTGTTGGCAGCAGTGGCGAACATATTTAGATAGAATTGGTAACCAAAAACATGAAGTTGTTTATAAGAGGGAGGTGTATTAAATAGAGCCTGGAAAGAGGTTCAAAACATGAGGGTTTTGGTGGGATATCGATTAAACAAGTAGGTGGCCACATGGAGGGCCTCAACGTAGTAGGAGGAAGGCATGCTAGCCAAGAAAAGAAGATAGTACATGATGTTGTTCATGGAACAAATGACACGTGCGGCCTTGTCGTTTTGCTGAGAGGTGTAGGGATACAAGAGACAGAGGATAGTGCCGCTGGTAAGAAAGAAGGTGCAGGCAGTGGCATTATCAAACTCATGTCCATTGTCGCACTAGATGCTTTTAACTGGGCAGTTGAATTGTGTTTGGGCAAACGCAAAAAATGTAGTCGGCATGGAAAAGACATTGGACTTAAGGCACAGAGGAAATGTCCAGAGGTAGTGGTTAAAATCATCAAGAATGACAAGATAGTATTTGTAGCCAGACACACTAGACACAAGGGACATCCATAAGTCACAATGAATTAAGCAAAAAGCTTTATTTGTGTAGGAAGTTGAAGCAACAAAATGAAGATGAACATGGTAGCTGAGTTGACATGCATGACAAATAGAGGAATTTGAGACTAGTTTATTACATGGAAGAGAAGGAGAATTGGCTAAGCGAGACAGCTCACAATGTCCGAGGTGGCCGAGGTGACAATGCCAAATGATGGTGCAGGATGTGTCAACCACCAAGACAGTGGGAGGTGGTGGCAGGAGTTGGAATAGGTAGAGCGGGCCAGAGCTATTACACCTAATGATCCCATTCTTGGTGCAACAATCATTCACAAAAATACCATAAACTCAATAGAACAGTGATTATCAATGGTGAACTGACAGACAGAAATAAGATTTTTTTACAAGGTTGGAGTGACCAGGACGCTGTTAAGATGAAAGGCACAAACCGGAGTTGGAAAATATGTGTGGCTGGTGGAGGTAATAGGTAGCAGTTACCCGTTATTGATGATGATATTGGCCAGAGTGGGGGAAGAGGGAGGGTAGGTAGAGAAGAGATTACCAGAGTCTAACATGGAGTGGAAACGTCTGAGTCCATGTACCACTCTGTGTTTGGTAGAGGCATCAGTGCTATGGTGCTAAATGAGTTCACCAATGAGTGTTGATCCCAAGACGGTGTGGTAAAGAAAGAGGACAATGTGCCACCACCTGGCACGGCGGTTGCCATGGCTGCGCAGCAAGCTACCATGGTAGCCATGACACAGGTTTGGTAGGTTGCCCAACAACCGATGGCAAGGAGGTGGTGTAGGCCTGCTGTGCTAGTGCTGAGGTAGGACGCATGTTGAGGATGCCTAGAGCACCTAGGGTAGGGGCCCGCGGTTAGGCCAAACCTACACAATGCCCATCCATGGGTTGAAGAAGAAGAGCCATGGTGAGTTGCCATGAGGCCCATGACCAGCGTTGTGGTTGCTACCATTGCCGCCACCATTGCCATTGGAGGTGTACCCATTGCCAGTGTTGTATGGTGTGTTGCTGCAACTTGTGTATAGCCAGAGCCACCGTCACTACTACTCTTGTGGGCACCATTAGGGTGGCATTTGCGACAAGGGCAACGGGTTGGGTGGCAGAGGCCTTGTCTTTGATTTCCTCTAGCAAAAGGGTGGGGCAAGTCTCGATGAAGATAGGAAATGGTTTCTACATTGGCAGGATGGTGTGCAAGATGGTGAACTTTTTGTTTAATCCACAGAGAGTGTTGAGGATGATGGTCTCGTCGCTCATTAGCTGATCGACATTGCCAACACTACTACAGACACTGTCATCATGGACGGTTCAAAACCGTCATCACAGATGGTTCCTGAACCGTCTATGTTTATATGTCAGTGATAATAGGTAGTTATTACAGACGGCTCCCACACTATCTGTGATAACATACAATACAGACAGTTTTTCAAAAAAACCGTCTGTGATACTCAACTATCATAGACTGTTTTTAATAAAAACTGTCTGTGATATGAGCGATACCACAGACAGTTTTTGTTATTAATCGTCTGTGATATGGTTCATATCGTAGATGGTTCAGATTTCTAAACCGTCTATGATATACATCATATCATGGATAGTTAGTAATAAAAACCGCTATGATATCGTTCATATCGTTTCAAACCGTCTATGATAGCTATTTCAATAGTGATTTTATTTGGTGTTTTTCGGCTAGCCTCGAGATATGCTAGCCATGCCCTCTGAAAACAAGCAAGATCACGTATATATAGCATAGGACAATTATTACATAAATCACATAGATGAATGAAACAACACAAGCAGATCACATATATATAGCATGACAATGTTACACAAATCTCACAAATGAATTAAATTAAATGAATTGTTTGATTACAATTGAATCTAGTATTTCAACATCTAATCACTATTGCTGGGGTGGAACTCTCCAATCTTGTTTATGACCTCTGCTAGCAAGAATTGGGAGAGGTTTCCACGAATTTCGACGAGTTTGTCAAGATCAAATGCACTTTCATCGAAGTCCACCCACTGTCTCTAAGAGCAATGTTAAGTCATTAATTAGCTTGTGCGTGTATATATACACATATATAATCAGAAAATAACAATTATTAGAAGGTTGACAAACCTCTACATCATTCATCTTAGTGATCATGATTTCCTTCATATGGCGGCAAATGTAGAATCCACATACGTTGCCCTGTAGCTGCTGGTGGCTCTGCAAAAATAGAATTACATATATAGGTATTGCCAATTCTAAATTCATTATAACAAAGTGTGGTATAGGATTGTTGTGTTGTAGTGGGTACTGAAAATCGCGTCCTGTGTCGCAGCGTGTCAATGGATTCCTTGTGTCTCCCTCCCAGGGCAACATAAGTAGTAAACAACCAACATGATTCCAAAAAAGTTAGCCTCAGCCATTGCAAACGAAGGAAAGATTACAATAGAATTATGTATGGAGGAAATGAGTTTACCTGTTAATTGCTTCTTGCGCACGAGTGGAGTCGTGGTTGCTCTTAAGTAGGGAATCAAGGTATATTACCTAGCTCCACTTTGGTACAATCACAATCAAAATCTAGTGAGACCTAGTGTTGGACCGAAATGGCGACAGAGGGGGGGTGAATGTCGCTTTCTAAAAATTAAATTCGCCCCTCAAGTATCCACACTTATGCTTCTTCTCTAATAGCTATGGAAGCTACGAAGATAGAAGATATGCACTTACTGGAAGTCACAGCAACAAGGATAAACCAGATCCAGAAAGAAACAGTCAAGAAAAATAATTTCAGAGCAAATGATTAGAAGCGGTAGTACCGTGAGACGAGCGGTAGTACCTCGGCGGTAGTACCGCTGAGCCGAAGCGGTAGTACCTTTGAGCGGTAGTACCTTTTGAGGAGAGGTAGTACCGCACGACAAGAAACAGAGGTGTGCGAAGTTTCAAACTCGGATTTTTGGCTAAATCAAGGAAACGAAAGGAAAACTTATGATCTTTTCAGAGAGAGACATCAAGGGATTATTCTAAATACCTTTAGGGCCTCAAACAACATGGGAACTAAGCTAGAACACAAGAAATTTAAAGATTAGCCAAGAACTTGAAAAATACAGAGAGCTACCCAAAAACTCAAATTCCCATCTAACCATTGATCCTTTGGCCACGAAACTTTGAGGATAGCTAATTAATAGCCATAAGACTCTGCATGCCAAGTTTCACATTTTCTCATGAAGGGAAACACGAAAATCATCAAAACCCTAGAAGAGGAAATGAAGAACAGAGAAGCCCCAAACATGAAATCTGAGATTAAACGAAGTTTGCTCTTGGGAAACTTGTTCAAATGATCTTGAGACATCATCCCAACATAGAGCAACCCATTTTAGGCCTTCTCAACAAGAAACAACAAGAAATCACGAAACTCAAAATCAAGCCAAAAAGGAGAACGAAGGAAGAACAGAGAGCACGGGAGAAAACTTCAGATTTCCATTCATTGAAGCAAAAGGATTACAGAGGAGTCCCCATACGCATGGACATTAGAACAAGAGGAATGATTACAAGACACTCAATCCATCTCCTCACTCTCCCTCTCCATCCTCAAGATCACCAAGAGCTTCACATGCTTCTTGGGAGGAACACACAGAGAAGCTACGAAGGGGACAAGCTCTCAACAGAACCCTGGCTCTTCAACCAACTAAAGCCCAAAGCAAAACTACCTCCTAAAGACTCTTTTGACCAAAGCAAACCCTAACTCTCTCCCAAAGCCATGAGGAGGCATGCAGCCCCTCAAACCTATTTATAGCCCTTTGCTAACGGGTCTCCAACCCGTTACGCCAGCTAAACCCGAACAGAACCATCTCCTGCCTGTGCAGCCTCGCGAAATTCCCAATTCGCCCCTCCTGCACCTTCCAGGAAGCTTCGCGCTCCTTGTCGTCCACGACTCGCAACCACATCGAATCTCCGTCATCTTCGACGCATCCGACCGTTCTGACCTCGACACCGCCTGTGTCTAGTCCGGTCACCTCGTGTCTCACCACGACTTCGCTTCGACATCCTGCAGTCATCACAAACAAGAAACACACATCAAATAGCACCCCTCGATACATAAAAGCATAAAAACATCAATGAACCTCATTATGCAAGAAATAGCCCAACCTGTCAAATCGACATAATCTGCATTCTAACAACTTTGACTAGGTTTGACCAAGTCCGACCGAACCCATTGCACCACGCAACAACATGGTCCGAACCACACAAACCAAACTCGACTCTCCTAAACCGATGTCAATTACTCATCACACACATGGGGTCTCAACCACATGGTCTCTCACCTAGTCATGTGTGTCGCCATAGTGATTAATCTTAAGTTCATTTACATATAAAGTACAAATAAAACTTGTGTGGCAACTAGTGAAGCACTTACCCTTGGTTGAAGGGTACCATGATGTAATTTTGGATGAAGGATGCATTTTCGTTTATGGATTGCTCAGAGATCAAGTGTGGGTCGAGGAAACCCACCGGTTGTCGCCGTCACTGGACTTGTTGGATCATGTATCTATACATAAGGAAAGAGTAATGACATTTATCGGTATGACGTGAATGTAGAACTTCGTTGTACAGTACACTTACAGTGTTCAGCATCGTAGAAGTGAGGCGTCGAGTTCGTCGAGGTTGAATAGTAAGAATAAGTCTTCAAATGTCACAACGAAGTAGCCTGAGTCATGGAGGAAATGCACCTCCGTGTATCTCACAGTGAATCCACTGTGTTGGTTTGGCTTCATATTAGACCTCTGCATGTACCAGGTATGCAATGTATTGGAAACCAGATCAAGCTGGGGTAATTGTGACTCGAGGACCAACGACACTCTGAGAACGAACTTCCATGGCTTGGGACGCGCCTTAATTTTCTTTGATTGAGTCTTAGAGCCTCGCTTATGATACGTTTTTGGTGGCATCTCCACAGGAGCCGATGCAACAGGCTTCAGAACTGGAGCTGGAGGTGGAGCCACCAGAGCTTATATGACAGGTCCAGGGTGATGTCCATCTTGGGCCATTGAATTTGGAGATCATGGCACAGATGAGTCGATGGCGATGTCCCTCTTGGGCCACTAGATAAATGTGTGGACGGCATCCCCTATGTCGTATTCTCTTCATTTGGGGGCTTCTCAAGAGGGATGGTCTTGAAAACATCATTAATCATGTCTACCTGAACCTTCATGAAACTGGTCTCTACTTGTACACCGTACACCAGTGTCCCTGACTGCCATGGATACGCCATCCCCCGCTCAACGTCAATGGGAATGGAGCCAACAAGCCTGACTCTGAGGATACAAAGCGTGGGCTCCTACATAACAATACAAGATGAGTTAAGGCATCCACCAGAGAGATCTATGTAGTATTCTAAAGAGGTACATTACCTAGATGTCATCGATAGGTAAGTGGGCATCACTATGTTCAATAATTGGCATGGATGCGCAACTACTTCGACGTTGAGGGGGACTAGGTACTGCATTAACGGGGTGAGTTGCGATTAGTTGTGGACTTGTCTCAGTTCTTCACTTAATGAATCTATGTCTCTTCGAAGTGAGGCACTCTGCTCTTGAAGTGAGGTAGATAGCTGCTCCTCATGTTGTGCACAAAGCTCCTGTTTTATTTGTTTGTTGCGATAGGCCTTGGATCTCTTCCTACTCCTATATATCTCAAAGTCATTTGGGAATCCGTATCTCCAAGATACGTAAACCCTTAGGCCACGAGTCTGACCTAGGTGCTCCTTGTTTTCCAATGCCTGTGATAGTATATATCTCTCCCTGTATTATTGAAAGGAGCCCCGAGAAGATTAGGTAGTCAATGATATCAACAACTATGTAGTTTACCATATCTTACCAGGCACTAGGATACTTCCTCGTCTACAGGGTTTTTGAAAGAGACACCCGAAGATGTGGTTGATGACCTCGCTCTTAACCAGTTTTGGACGCGCTCATTTGCGATCCCGGCAAATGGCAGGGAGGCCCCCGATCGGATTGCGACCTAGTCCTGCATCCTCCACTGTGAGAGTTTACCCACGTACCTAGCGGTGCCGAGTCTGTGAGGGTGAGTGTTTTATGACTGGAAAGCCTTGTGTGCCACACTTTGTTGTTCAAATTCGGTCGTTGTCTTCATCTGCACCAAGGCCTCCCATGTTTCCGGCGACACGAAAGGATACCTTGTGAAGGGCATGAGATTCTTGGCCACGTATTGCATGACAAGAGTGCTTTTAAAATTCTTTCATGCTTTTTCTATTGCGAGGAGTGCCTACCGTTGCACGAGTCTATGTAGTTCTGCTGGGATTTTGAACGAATTTGTAATTTCCTCCCATAGCTGATTTTTCTGATCCTTTGCCAAATCTTTCCAATTTGCTATGGTGATGGGACCCGTTGCCTTCCAATTATCCCACAGATAGTCCAAAAGATGTCGCTGCTTTCTTCGGTTGCAGAGGGACCCCATCCAGAGAGACCACCGTGATGGTCATTTGGCCCTCAGGCCTTTTCGATACTCCTTGGCCACGCTTAGTTATCCCAATCTTGGGAGCACGAGACGTAGATGATGACGACGATGACTGTGTGGATGCCATCGCTTTTCTATGAAAAAACTAACTGAAGTGAGTTATAGGCGTAAACAAAGTTCTATAAATCAAATTACACAATCCAGTGTCTCAAGTTCATTGAACCTGACACTGGAGTGTGTAACTTGCTTCATGCCCTTCGAAGGTCTATGTGGCATATATTATTACTACAAGGTCCCTTTGGAACAGTAACATGCCATTCCAAATAGATTCTTGTAGCTAACAAGTGAAGCATATATCATGAAGTATTAAAGATCATAAAACAAATTAGCCAACTACTGAAGATCACAAAACAAATTAGCCAACTATTGAGACAAATCACAAGATTGACAAATGACAGTAATAGTAAAAATTTAGAGCTCAAGCTTAAATATCCAATTTTAGTATTAGATCTTGTAGGTAACAAGTGCAGCATATATTATGAAGTACTAAAGGTCATAAAATAATTTAGCCAACTATTGAGACAGATCAGAAGATTGACAAATGACAGTAATAGTAAAAATTTAAAGCTCAAGCTTGAATATTCAATTTTAGCATTAGATCTTATAGCTAACAAGTGAAGCATATATCATAAAGTACTAAAGGTCATAAAACAATTTAGCCATCTACTGAAGATCACAAAATAAATTAGCCAACTATTAAGACAGACCACAAGATAAATGAGGGAGAGGTGAACGGCGTCGGGAAGGAGAGGTGGCGGCGTGAGGTTGAGGCGGTCGGCATCGGGAGGGAGAGGCGGACGGCGCTGAGAGGGAGAGGGGCATCAGGATAGGTGGCGTCGTGAGGGAGAGACGGCCGGCGTCGGGAGGGAGAGGCGTATAGCAACGAGAGGGAGAGGCGGCGACAGGAGGGAAAGGCGGCGTCGCGTGCGAGTGAGCAGTCAAATCTAGCAAAACTCAGCAGTGGTGGTGGAGACGGAGTGAGTGAGTGAGGACTCTGCAAGCAGAACCTATTGCGGAATATTTATAAGGAAACTATCACAGATGGTTCATTTATGGAACCGTCTGTGATAATACTATCACAGACGGTTCTTTTATAGAACCGTATGTGATATTCGATGTATCACAGATGGTTCCATAAAACAACCGTATGTGATATAATATATTACAGATGGTTTCTTCCAATAAACCGCTTGTGACAGTTCGCCCCTTCTAGCCACAAAAAAAATCATGCTGGCCATGCAATATTATGGAAAACGCAAGCATAATCATAAATATAACTATTTCTTAGTTACTAAGTCAATTACAATTACAATGGAACATTGTATCATAGTTACATGTCGATTTTTGTAATTATGATTACATCGCAACAATTTCCAAATAGGTGCTAACTGTGTGGGATCAATCATTACATTTGGCTATTTTCTTTTAAATAAAGCCCTTCACGATGATCGACACGCATATAGCTTGTTTCATCGCCTTGTTCTTCCTCGAGCTTGATGCCGTCTCCGAATGGAGGAAACTCATCAAATTGATTGTACTCTTCCTCATCCATAACATTCTCAACTCCGACAATCCTTCTTTTTCCCTGAAGAACTACATGACGCTTCTTATTTGCCGGGTTGGTTACATAAAATACTTGAACAACTTGCCTCGCGAGTATGAGTGGTTCATTTTTGTATCCTACACATTCGAGGTCCATGGTAGTGACGCCGTCGACCTTTACACCCCGTGGGAGTTGGACTCAACAGCACCGAAATAGAGGAATCTTGAAAATTACGTAGTTAAGCTCCTAAATCTCCTCTACAAGCCCATAGTACGAGCTTGGGCCAACGGTACTGACGTGCGCATCAAAGGCATCTATCGAACACCTGAGTTCTGCACTGTGCTCTTTTTGTCTTGATTTGTTGTATAAAATGTGTAGCCATTAATGTCATATCCTTTCCATGTCACAATTATAAATTTTGGCCCTTTTGCTAACCACGTACGCCCGATATTTAGTAGCATAGATTATCCTAGACGGTTCCAACCACAAACGAAACAAGTGCCGAGGAGTGACCGGATGGAACTTTCAATTGAGTTCTCTCAGACTTAGATAGAGTGTAGCAAGACGGAGGAAGATACCAACATTATCACTTATTCCACATGCATCGATATCCTTAACCATATCTCATATTAATAATCTCCAGTGCCAACGCATCAATCTTGCATCCTTGTGGTTTGCAAATAAATGCTTCAAATGGAAAATTATAGGAAGATACCACAACACCTTAGCAGGAGGTTCTTACTTCACCTCGATGCCCTTCCCATTATCAAAGTCATTTTACGCTTGTATCGGGATGCTTTGCACACGAACAAACATGTGTGATAATTCATTGAAGTAAACTAGGAGTACTTACCCATTCTGAAATTGAGCAAAGTACCATTATCTTTCTAAACTTAGCTAGCTAACTAGCTAGATCTAAACAAAAACCTAACTATCATCTCTTTCAATTACAGGGCATATAAGTTATTAGAAGCAATTCAGTACTAACCTCTAATCACTAAGAAGACATATATAGATCTACAAGCGATATGTTTTCACCAAACTCTCTAAAGCCAGCTGTCTCGCTCCACCGATGCGGCGCAATGAAAACAAATCTGTGTCGAGACCACGTACGCCCGATATTTAGTAGCATAGATTATCCTAGACGGTTCCAACCACAAACGGTCTGTGATACCAACATTATCACAGACTGTTCATATTAATAACTGTTTGTGATAATTCACAGACAGTTATTCATACAAACCATCTGTGATGTTCGCAATATCATAGATGGTTTGTTACAAGAACCATCTGTGATGTCCACAATATTAGAGACGGTTTTTTACATGAACCGTCTGTGATGTCTGAAACTTTTACAGACAGTTATTAACACAAACCGTTTATAATGTCTGACTTATCATAGATGGTTCATGTTAAGAACCGTCTGTGAAAGTTCACATATGGTTATTAACATCAACCGTTTGTGATGTCTTAATTATCACAGATGGTTCGTGTTAATAACCATATGTGAAAATATCACAGACGGTTGCTAGTATAAACCATCTATGATAATTTAAGTGCAGATGGTTCCGTATGAACCGTCTGTGATGCATCCATCCAGTATAGCCTTTTTGTAGTAGTGCAAGAGCATCGACCAGATTCTTCAACTTGCGGCAATAGTCGGTAGTTGGATGCTCGTCCAAACAGCTAGGGCGACGGTGTCGAGACCATCACAATCTCAAGAATAAAGAGGAGATAGAGCCATAAATCTAGGAAACGATGGTGGCGTCCATACGTTTCCAGGTGACTTCATTGAAGGACGCCATGCCAGACTTGACATGGTCGTCGAGAGCATACTTGTGCAAGGCGATGAGGAATAGGCCCCGCCACTTGGAGTAGTTCAATGCGTGAAGATCAAGCGTGATAGAAACAAATGTTTAGATGGTCATCACGACGCCTACCTATGCCCAGAGGGCTTCCTTGGCGGTCTACTTGGCAGTATTGTCACCCATGGCAGGCGGTAGAGAGGAAGGAGGTGGGAAGGGTTGTGGGAAGAAGAAGACACCACTCAAGAGCAGCACCGCTCTAATACCATGAAGGTGAAATAACTCACAAACTTAGATTACTCATTTGGTCAAACAAGACCATAAGTATAGGATGCGGCAGGTGCATACAAGGAAAGCCATAACCAGTCGAATATGATAGAATAAATCCTGTGCACACGTCATGCATGGCACTGTTCACATGTATGTTACTGTTCATGTATACGTAACTGTACGCACTAGTTGCCGAAACGTCGCAGTGTTTCCGCGAAGAGTCAGGCATCGCGATGATTCCGTTGCGGCTGGAGAACTGCCGGGAGTAACCGCGATGTAATGTCCTATATAAGTATTACAAAGAAATCAGAAAAGTTGTGATTGATTCGCAGCAGCAGTCTACAACTTCCTTCGCGTGCGTGAGTTTGAGATTGTGAGTTCTACACGTGAGCCTCTACTTCATGGTTCACGATGGTGGAGAAGCAGGCGCTAAACCGCGTGCGGACGGTGGCGGAAGGCCTCAAGACCCTCGACGGCACGGGAGGCGACGCCGTCGGAGAGGACAAGTGAATCTGCCGCGCCAAGGTCCCAGGCGTCGTTCCAAGCCGAAATCAAGATTCGGTTTCTACACGTGGTATCAGAGCCACGAGTGAAGATGACCGGCGGAGATGGAAGCAACAGCGTGCCGCGCGAAGTCGTGGTGGAGCACGTGGTGCGGGAGGCGGGCGCGTCGACTTTCTACCCCGAGTTGACGCGACGAACTACCACGAGTGGGAATTGGTTATGCAGGTGAATCTTGAAGCTCAACGACTATGGGAGGCAATTGAGAGCACTAAGGTTGAGCGCCGCGAGGATCGGCTGGCCCTGGCCGCTCTCCTTCACGCGGTGCCATCCGAGATGCGTGCAGCCCTGCAGTCAAGAAAACGGCGAAGGAGGCGTGGGAGGCCGTGAGGACGATGCACATCGGCGTCGCTCGCGTGCAGGAAGCCAGCGCCCAACGGCTGTTGAAGGAGATCGAGACCATCACGTTCAAGGATGGAGAGACGGTGATCGACTTCGCCATGCGCATTACCGGGCTCGTCAACAACCTTCGATCGCTAGGAGTGCAAGTCTAAGCTATGCGTGTCGTCAAAAAGATCCTACGAGCAGTGCCACCCCGGTACTCTTAGATCGCTGTTTCAATCGAGACTCTCCTTGATCTTAAGGAGCTCTCGGTCGAGGAACTGGTCGGGCAACTGCAGGCGGCTGAGGATCGTTTTGACGTCGATGCCATCACCGACAAGACAGGGCGGCTAATGCTGGCCGAGGAAGATTGGCTTGCAAAGTACAAGCACCGCCTCATGCCCGAATGCTCATCCAGTGCGAAGAAGATGTACGGGCAATCCCATCCCAAGAACAAGGGCAGAGTGCGGCAGGAGAACCGCAACACCGCCGTGAAGCTGACCTCTGAAGGTACACCACATCGGAAGGGAAGTTGCCGAAATTGCGGCAAATGGGGGCACTGGGCCAAGGAGTGCAAGAGGCCCAAGCGCCAGCGCAAGGCGGAAGCGCATCTCGCCACTGCAGAGGTTGATCAACCGGCGTTGCTCATGGCGACATCGAGCATGATCACACGCACAACGACGCAGTTCGTGCACCTGAATGAGCAACACGTCATCCCCGTTCACGAGGACGATGACAACATATGGCACCTGGACACGGGGGCCAGTAATGTAACATCCTGATTTTCAGAGTCTTTTTGAAGCTTTTGAAATAAAATTCATGATTTGAATTTTTCTGGAATTAATTAAAGCTTAAATGGAATTTTTATGAATTAAAAAGGATTTAATATGATTAACCTGAACATGAACATTTGCCAATGTTATTTTATTTGGGTTCCTTGTGTCTCAAGGAATTTATTGGATTTCTTTCTGGATTTTTCTGGACTTATTTGCTATTTTCTAGAGCTCAAATTAAGTTAATTGAATTTCTGAAAAGAAAACCCCGAAAATCCCAAACCGGCGATGGGCGAAACCCACCACCGACCCAGCCGCCGCCGCGCCTCGCGTCGCGCATCGCTCGCGCCGCGCCGCTCCCCTCCATGCGATGGTCGCCACGTGGCCGTCATCCGCCGCTCTCGGCGCCGCGCCCGCATCCCGCCGCCGCTCGCCGCGCCACCGGCAGTGGGGCCCACTGTCGGAATCGTCTCCGACCGGACTCTTCGTCCCCGTCTCCGATCGGGACGCCGCCGCCGCCTTCCGTTTTTCCTTCGCCGTCTCCGAGTCGAACACCTCGACGGTCGGGTATAAAAAAACCTAGCCGCCCCCTCGGTTTCCCTCGTCCCACCGCTGCTCACTGTCGCCGACGCCCGTACGTTCGCCGTCGCCGAGGTTAGTCGCTGTGCGCCGCCATCTGCCGTCGTCGTCGCTCGCTGCCTTCGCCGCCGGAGCTCGCTGCCGGTGAGTTCCGCCGCCACCTCGCCGCCGCCGGCGAACCCGCCGCCGAACTTCGCCGCCGGTCGTGCGTCGCCCGGGACGGCGCCGCGCGCGCCTCGGTCCGCGCCGCGTCGCGTCGGGCACGACGCCGATCCGTCGCCGCCTTCCTGTGGACGCCGTCCACCGTGGCGCTGTCTCGCGCGGTAGAGGGGCCGTCGGTCCGTGGCCGTGAGACCGCACAGCCACGCCAGCAAGCCACGCAAGCAGCCACGTCAGCCCTAGGCCGACGTGTCATGCCACGTCAGTGCCACGTCAGCAGCCGAACCGTCCCAGGTGCCACGTCAGCCTGCCACGTCAGCTTGCCACGTCGTCTGCCATGTCAGCCGCCACGTCAGTATGGGCGCACACGTGTCCTGCCACGTGGTCGCCACGTTAGCCCCGCCGTCTGCGTCAGCACCCGCCGCCCCGCACTGTTCCATGCGCCGAGCCCACCGTAGACCCGTTTCCCCGTGCGCCCCCGGTCCACAGCACAGTGCAATTTTCTATTTTCCCCGATTTTCTTTAGATCCAATTTTCCAAGAGCCCGTTCTCCCTCGTCCTAGCTCCGATTGACCCGATTCTTTTTCCTAAATTCATCTAAAACTGAGCTCTACCTTTTGGTTCAGGTTTGAAAGTTTTTGGAGTTCATTTGAATTTTATTTGAATTTATTTTGTCGTTTCATTTCGTTTTCTCTCTCGTTAGATCACGTGTTCGAGATAGCGGAAGTTGGATTTGAAGATCAAGAGCCCTCAGCTGAGCAAGGCCAAGGCAAGTCGTATTCTTTGATCATGTTGAACCTAATTTTTCAATCTATTATGTATTATTTTGTTTCAAATTTATCATGCATTGCTATTTGATATTAAAACCTTGTATTGGTAGTTATACTCCTAATTGATTATTCCCTCCATGATAATTTGACTACCATGAATCCATTGTCACCTTAGGATTGGGAATTATTTAGTGATAAAATAATAATTGTCACATGGGGGTACGTTTAATTGCTTAGCCATGCTTATTATTAGATCGCTAGGATCTATCATCACATGTGGTTAATTAATTTTGACTTAATGGTAAACTTGAATGTGGTGGTTAACCACAGTTATAAAATTTGTATGTCATGACATGGGTAGTGTCATGGGCATTGGTTATACAAACTTGGCTTTCACTTGGGCGAATGATCGTGCAGTAAAGGGGGTGCAGGTTGCACATTGGGATGTGGATGCTTCGCCTGGGTAACTCTTAAGGACTTAACTTTGTGCGCCATTGATCTGAGCTTAATCGTGCAAACCACATGTCTAGTATGGGATAGACCTGGCATAATAATTTGTGAAGTCTCCACTTTGGTTTTACTCACGATGTTGTGTGGCGCAAGAGGGGCAATTATCGACTAGGGGTACCCTACTCGACGCGAACCCTTAGCGAGTGTGATCGGGTGGAGATGGATCATTGTAAAAGCCTTGTTGTGATTATCTTTAACGTGAGGATTATCACATCGTGTGGATACAGATTGTGCAACCTCTGCGAGTGTAAAACTATTCGAATAGCCATGTCCTCGGTCATGGACAATGCTCGGTGATTTCACACGAGGGTAGAGTCTTTATGAAATTTTGGTTGGTTGAGCTGGGAAGTGAATGGTTAGTTCACTTGTGGTTATAATCAATTCCTTTGGTTATTTATTTAGTGTCTTTTGTTAAATTGCTTTTCAATCTAATTATTGTATTTACTTTAAATTGTCGCTTTATGCAAAGCTAACCTTTCACCATCCATTGTTAAGCCTTACATATTATAACGCATTTATTTGTTACAAGCGACTTCTTGAGTACCAATGTACTCACGGCTTTATGCCCTGTTGCTCAGTTGAGGAGGAAGGACCAGATCAGTAGGAGTTGCTAGATGGAGGCTACTACGAGGACTTCACGGATTAGGACTTCGCTCCCCAGTCGATTGCCTGTGGGCATGTCGAATGGCTACTACGTTTAATTTTGGATTTCCGCTGCTAGTTTCTTTAAAGCCCTTCAGGCTAATAAATGTAAGCTTGGCCATAAGGTCGTACTCTGATGGTTATTAATATAAGTTGGATTTTCTTTAGAATATCGTGATGTGGACGATATTTGTCTTTGTTTGTGCTGTGTGCACTAGCGTGATCCTGGACTAGTGCGGAATACACAGTAGAGTCCGGATTTGTATATTCGGGTCTCGACAGAGATGGTATCAGAGCCATATCGACTGTAGGACGAAACCCTAGTCAGTGTAGTCGCTATCTCAAAAATTCAAAAACCTATTTTCTAAAGATAAAACAACTAAACTTGATATTTAGCAAATTCTTTACTCTCTTACCTCATTCTTAGGGATTCTTGCCTCTCACCTAAGAATTTCTGCAAAAATGAATTTTTTAAACTGACTCTTATCTTGTGCCGTGCTGTAGATGTCGCAAAGCAACTATGGCAGGTCAGGAGGATGGAGAAGAGTTCTTCGAGTGCTGCTACGAAGTCTCGGTTTCAAAAGGACACCAATCTACAGTTCCATGGACGATGAAGTAAGAGGATACCACCTCACCAGGCTGTACTTCACTACCAAACTTGGAGGTCACGTTGTACACCACAGCTTCAAAGGTTCAAATGCACAAGCAGCTGCACGCAAGGCCGTTACTCACCTTTGTCGACGGTACAAGATCAGCATGACCAAGCTCATTCGGGAGTACAAAAGGAAGTATGAACCGGAGGAGTACACTCCGCGGACGCCAACACCCCCGCCTTCACCTACGCCGCCCAGCCCGAAGGAAAGGCAACGCATGACAGACGATCGCCGAGAGTACCTTCGACTCGTCATCCCAGCAGCAGCGCCTACAACGCAGTTTCGCAACCGATGGACGTTCTACAGTGATGCAGAAGAAGAAGAAGAACGCGCA
The DNA here is from genome assembly GCA_036346575.1 of Dendrocalamus sinicus. Taxonomy (NCBI): domain Eukaryota; kingdom Viridiplantae; phylum Streptophyta; class Magnoliopsida; order Poales; family Poaceae; genus Dendrocalamus; species Dendrocalamus sinicus. The sequence continues at coordinate 21,427,922 of CM070641.1, forward strand.
CCGTACCTCGCCGGACCTGAGTGGGAGCCGGAAGAGTAGACCGTAGCATAGGATAGAATCGGTTAGGAAGTGGATTTTTGTTCGCAATTGAGTGTGATGTGAGCTGCAGTTTTGCCCTCAAAAGCAATATGTTGCAGTCATATCAATCCTTTTATTGAAGTGATTTATTTGGTTCTTTTGTTAGCTTTTCGGCTAAAGTGATTGCTTAGTTCAGGATTTGCCATTAGAATATCCCCCTTAGACGAGCTTACCACTTATCTTTGCTTTTCCCTCTTACCTAGTAAGCCCTGTGAAGCCAGTTCTCAAGCAAGTGAAATTTCTTTTCAGATGGTTGATCCCCGGAGCTCCGCAGGACATGGTTAGATGAGTCAGGATCCCGAGGGCAGTCAAGCAACTCCGGAGCAGCATGCAAACCCAGCTGGACTAGATCCAACTTTGAGTCAGTTCATGGCTGCCCAGACTCAGTTGATGAACACCATGATGCAGAACATGAACGCCATGATGAATCGACAGAATCAAGATATGGCCATGCCTCCACCAGCTCGCCAGCAGTCCAAGTTTGCAGAATTTATGAGAACAAGGCCTCCTACCTATTCACGGTCTTCTGAGCCATTAGAAGCCGATGACTGGATGCGCTCAGTGGAAAAGAAGCTTAACCTTGCCCAGTGTACTGATCGCGAGAAGGTGTTGTATGCAGCCCATCAGCTTGAGGGTGCTGCAGCCGAGTGGTGGGAAAATTATTGCGCCGCTCATGAGGATCAAGAGAGCATCACTTGGGCTGAATTCGCAGAAGCTTTTCGTCATGCCCATATCCTGGATGGGGTGATCGAAATGAAGAAGGAAGAATTTCGGGAGTTGCAGCAGAAGAACATGTCCATGAGTGAATATCTCAACAAGTTCACTCAGTTAGCCCGCTATGCTCCAGAGGATGTTGCCACAGATGATGCTCGCCAAAAGAGGTTCAAGAGAGGATTGAACCCAGGATTGAAAGTTCAGGTAGTGGGACATGATTATGCCAGTTTTCAAAATATGGTGGACAAAGCAATGCTCATTGAGGAAAGTCGTCGTGAGTTGGAAGAATCTCGCAAGAGGAGAATGATGCTGCAGGGATCGCAGATGCACCAAGCTCAGAGGGCCCGCTTGAGTAATTTTCAGCCACTCGAGTCCTCGGCAGACGGGATTCAAAACTCCTACACCAGCTCCCCGCCAGTTTTCTTCAAGACCAAAGCCAATTCCCGTGGGAAGCCAGCAGCAGAGGATTACCAAGCCCATGTCAGCAGTCACTTGTTTCAAATGCAATGAGACGGGACATTATGCCAACAAATGCCCGCAGAATCCAGCTTTGACGCCAGTTCGTTTCAACTTGGGAGCTACACCAGATCGTACCCCCGCAGCAGGGTCAGGACGCGGAGCACCTCAAGGATCAAATCAACCCAACAAAGGATCACAGACCGTGATACGTGGCCAGGTGAACCACGTCACCATGGAGGAAGCTCAAGCAACGCTAGATGTGGTGATCGGTAAGTTCCCAGTAAATTCAGTACCTGCCATAGTTTTGTTTGATTCTGGAACTTCACATTCGTTTGTTTCCCGGAGTTTTGCTCTAAAGCATAAGTTGGAAGTCATTGCACTTGGTTCCATTCTATTGGTTCAATCCCCAGGCTCTGAGATGAGTACAAACCTAGGATGCCCCAAGGTTAGGATAGCCATCCAAGGAGTAGAGTTCTCATGATTTGGTTGTGCTGAATATCCAGTCTTTGGACATAATTCTGGGTATGGATTGGCTCAAGAAACATCAAGCAGTGTTGGAATGTGGAAGCCGAGCAGTCACTTTGGACGGTCCCGATGGAAGCAAAGTTAGATTCGAGGCCGACATGAAGCAGCCAGAAAAAGTGATGGTGTGCCAAAGTAAAGGGATTGCCCTAAATGAAGTGCCAGTTGCCAGAGAATATCCAGATGTTTTTCCTGATGATCACCTTGGGATGCCACCAAAAAGAGAAGTGGAGTTCGCAATTGAGTTAGCACCAGGCACATCACCGATTTCCAAGAGACCTTACCAAATGCCCGCCAATGAGTTAGCAGAATTGAAGAAGCAAATACAAGAATTGTTGGATAAGGGATATGTCAGACCTAGCACCTCTCCGTGGGGAGCACCGATACTGTTTGTCAAGAAGAAGGATGGTAGCGAGTGGATGTGTGTGGATTACCGAGCTCTCAATGAAGTTACCATCAAGAAGTATCCGTTGCCCAGAATTGATGACCTGTTTGACCAATTAAAAGGAGCTGGAGTGTTCTCCAAGATTGATTTGAGGTCGGGATATCACCAAATGAGGATTCGACCGGAGGACATACCTAAGACAACCTTCTCAACTCGTTATGGATTGTATGAGTTCACCGTGATGTCCTTTGGCCTAACCAATGCCCCAGCCTATTTTATGTACTTGATGAACAAAGTGTTCATGGATTACTTGGATAAGTTTGTCGTTGTGTTCATCGATGACATTCTGATCTACTCCAAGAATGAGGAGGAACATGAAGAACATTTGAGGTTGGTATTACAGAGATTGCGGGAACATAAGTTATATGCCAAGTTCAGCAAGTGTGAATTTTGGATGAAGGAAGTTACCTTTTTGGGTCATGTGTTGACAGCAGAAGGAGTGTCTATTGACGCAGGTAAAGTACAGGATGTGCTTACTTGGAAGGCACCACGTCGCTGACCAGTCGAAGCTTCACAGGAATGGCAGGTTATTATCGTAGATTCATTGAAGGATTCTCGGTGTAGCTCGACCTCTCACCCAGCTATTAAAGAAGGAAAAGAAGTTTGAATGGGCGCGAATGCGAGAAGAGTTTTGGAAGTTAAAAGAAAGTCGACATCAGCGCCAGTCCTAATCTTGCGGACATCAAGAAAGATTTGAGATTTATTGTGACGCATCCGCAAAGGTTTAGGTGCGTATTGATGCAAGACAAGAGAGTGGTAGCCTATGCATCGCGCCAGTTAAGGCCACATGAGGAGAACTACCCTACGCATGACTTGGAGCTAGCAGCAGTTGTGCATGCCCTAAAAATATGGCGACATTACCTGATGGGTAACAGATGTGAAATCTACACTGATCATAAGAGCCTGAAGTACATCTTCACCCAATCAGACCTCAACCTAAGACAGAGAAGATGGTTGGAGTTGATAAAGGACTATGACATTGGAATCCACTACCACCCGGGAAAAGCCAACGTAGTGGCAGATGCGTTGAGCAGAAAGGTGTATTGCAACACAGTAATGGTCAAAGAGAGGCAACCAACGTTGCACGAGGAATTTCAAAAGCTCAGTTTGGAGTTAGTTGAGGAAGGGATGTTAGCCGCTTTGGACTTGCAGCCGACTTTGGATAGTCAGATTCGCCAAACGCAACCAGAGGATGAAAATATCCAGCGGATCAAGGTTGGATTGAAAGAAGGAAAAGCAACAGGTTTTGTGGAGGATGATCAGGGAATTGTATGGTACAAGAAGCGGTTGTGCGTACCCGATAAGGAAGTGTTGAAGCAATTGTTGCTTAAAGAGGCACACGAGTCACTATATTCAATCCATCCAGGCAGTACCAAGATGTATCAAGACATCAAGGACAAGTGCGGTGGCCAAGTATGAAGCGAGAAATAGCGAGTATGTGGCACTTTGTGATGTTTGCCCCGAGTGAAAGCGAGCATCAAAGACCCGCAGTTTGCTGCAACCCTTGAAAATTCCGAGTGGAAGTGGGAAGATGTGGGAATGGACTTCATCACAGGTCTACCGGGACCAAGGAAGGATACGATTCAATATGGGTAATTGTGGATCGATTGACAAAGGTAGCCCATTTTACGCGATCAAAACCACATATTCTGGAGATAAGTTGGCTGAATTGTATATGTCCAGAATTGTGAGTCTCCATGGAGTACCTAAGAGAATAGTGTAGATCGTGGATCGCAGTTCACTTCACGATTTTGGAGTAGTTTCCACGAAGCAATGGGTACTCATCTGAATTTCAGCACAGCATACCACCCGCAGACCGATGGTCAGACAGAGCGTGTAAATCAGATCCTGGAGGACATGTTGAGAGCATGTGTCTTGGATCACGGAACCAAGTGGGACAATTGCCTACCTTTCGCAGAATTTTCCTACAACAACAGTTACCAAGCCAGCTTGCAGATGTCACCGTTTGAGGCTTTGTATGGTCGGAAGTGTAGGACCCCTCTCAATTGGAAAGAGACGGGAGAAAGGCAAATATTTGGGCCAGAGTGTTTGCAAGAAGCTGAAGAAAAAGTGCGCTTGATTCAAGAGAGGCTAAAAGCAGCTCAAGCCAGACAGAAGAGTTATGCTGATACTCGCCGAAGAGATTTAAGCTTTGAGCCCAATGATTATGTGTACCTCAGGATCACACCTTTCAAAGGTGTTAAGCGTTTTCAAATGAAGGGAAAGCTAGCACCAAGGTATGTGGGGCCATTCAAGATTTGGAAACGCAAGGGAGAAGTTGCCTATCAGCTGGAGCTACCTGAGAACTTGAGCGGGATACATGATGTGTTTCATGTGTCTTAATTAAAGAAGTGTTTGCGAGTGCCAGAGGAAGCGGTGCCAGTAGAGGCTGTGGATCTTCAGGAGGATCTGTCTTATAAAGAGCATCCTATCAAAATCTTGGAAGTGTCAGAGCGTGTCACCAAAAGAAGAGTTGTCCGCTTTTGCAAAGTTCAATGGAGCAATCATTCAGAGGAGGAAGCAACCTAGGAAAGCGAGGAGGATCTCAAAGCAGAGTTTCCAAACCTATTCCTTAGAGAGCCAGAATCTCGGGGTCGAGATTCCGTTTAAGGGGGGAGGTTTGTAACATCCTGATTTTCAGAGTCTTTTTGAAGCTTTTGAAATAAAATTCACCATTTGAATTTTTCTGGAATTAATTAAAGCTTAAATGGAATTTTTATGAATTAAAAAGGATTTAATATGATTAACCTGAACATGAACATTTGCCAATGTTATTTTATTTGGGTTCCTTGTGTCTCAAGGAATTTATTGGATTTTTTTCTGGATTTTTCTGGATTTATTTGCTATTTTCTAGAGCTCAAATTAAGTTAATTGAATTTCTGAAAAAGAAAACCCCATAAAATCCCAAACCGCCGATGGGCGAAACCCACCACCGCCCAGCCTGCCCGCGCGCCACGCGTCGCGCATCGCGCGCGCGCGCGCCGCTCCCCTCCGTGTGATGGTCGCCACGTGGTCGTCATCCGCCGCTCTCGGCGCCGCGCCCACATCCCGCCGCCGCTCGCCGCGCCACCGGCGTGTGGGGCCACTGTCGGAATCGTCTCCGACCGGACTCTTCGTCCCGTCTCCGATCGGGACGCGCGCCGCCTTCCGTTTTCCTCCGCCGTCTCGAAGTCGAACACCTCGGCGGCGGGTATAAAACCTAGCCGCCTCGGTTTCCCTCGTCCCTCGAGCGCGCCACCGCCGCGCTCATCGCCACCGACGCCAGTCGTTCGCCGTTGCCGGGTTAGTCGCCGCGCCGTCTGCCGTCGTCGTCGCTCGCTGCCGCGCCGCCGGCTTCGCGCCGGTGAGTTCCGCCGCCACCTCGATGCCGCCGCCGCCAAACCCGCCGCCGAACTTCGTCGCGGTCAGCGTCGCCCGCTGGGCCGCGCCGCGCGCGCGCCCGTGACGCCTCGGTCCCCACGCCCGCGTGCGTCAGCGCTGACGCCAGTCCGTCGCTTCGCCTTCCTGTGGACGTCGTCCACCGTGCACCGTCCCGGCTGTCTCACAGTACCGTGGCAAGCAACCTCTGGACTTGTTCCATGGTGACCTGTGCGGTTACATCAAGCCCAGCACCCCGGGAGGTAAAAATTACTTCCTGCTAATTGTTGATGATCACAGTCGTTTCATGTGGGTTGAGCTGCTGGCTACAAAGGACGAAGCGTTCAGGTGTTTTCGCAAGGTGAAGGCTCTCGCCGAGAACGAGCTCGGCGGCAAGCTCAAGGCCTTTCGCACGGATCGGGGTGGAGAATTCAACTCCCTCGAGTTCGAGACGTTCTGCGACGAGCATGGCATCAAGCATTTCACCACCGTGCCATACTCACCTCAACAGAATGGCATCGTCGAGCGGCGTAACCGCACGGTGGTGGAGATGGCGCGATGTTTACTGAAGAGTAAGGCGGTCCCAGCTGAATTCTGGGGCGAGGCGGTGAGGACAGCTGTTTACATCCCCAATCGCGCGCCCACAAGGAGACTCGAAGGACGGACACCGTATGAAGCGTGGTACAAGAGGAAGCCGAAGGTGAATCACCTACGCACTTTTGGTTGTGTCGCACATGTCAAGCAACTCGGCCCAGGAGTGAGCAAGCTTTCAGATCAATCGACTCCCGAGGTGTTTCTCGGGTATGAACCCGGGACAAAAGGCTACCGGGTCTATGATCTAGTGGCCAAGAAACTGCACGTCACGCGCGATGTTGTGTTCGAGGAGAACCGCGCATGGGATTGGAACGCGAGGGACGACGTCACAACACTGCCCACGACATTCACGGTGGAGTACTACACGGTGGCGACTCCGAGCGAAGTGACTGATAAGTCACCACCGGCGACACCGACTGCGCTAACATCAATCGAGACACACACTCCGGGGGTGCTGGGGAGACCAGCTACTCCAACAATCGAGCATGCGACCCTGCCATCCGATGCAGCGTACGACACTGAGGGGGTGCCATTGAGGTACCGCACGGTACAGAATCTGCTTGAGACCACCGACGAGATCCTCGACTACGAATACAGCGGCCTCTGTCTCCTCGCCGCCGAGGAGCCTAGGAGTGTTGAAGAGGCGCTTGAGGAACATTGCTGGCGTGAAGCAGTGGAGGTGGAGATGAACTCGATTCATGCCAACGAGACGTGGACACCGGCAGTTCTTCCGCATGGACACCGTGCAATTGGACTAAAATGGGTCTTCAAGGTAAAAAAAAGGATCCAGCCTCAGGAAATGCTAGCCATGCCCTCTGAAACAAACAGATCAACATATACATGTATACATCCAATTCACATCTCAATTCATTTCACAAACATAAAACATCCATTTTTATTAAGATTAGAGCCTACCATTACAATATCCTAAAACAACGAGCAGGTTACACAACAAGAACAGAGAAAAAGCAAAGATCCTCTATGCCTTCTAGACCCTGATGCAACGCATGAGCTGGATGTCTTTGACGCCCACCATCGTCGGTGTTGATTGAGCGTCTGCATGGTTGGCACGAGCTAGTTGCTTCTGCGGTGTCTTGCCTCCCATAGACTTGTGCGTCGTCTGCAAGGAGGAGGACAGCAAGGAGGAGGAGAACAGCAAGGAGGAGGACAGCAAGAAGGAGGAGAACAGCAAGGTGGAGGATAGCAAGGAAGAGGAGACCAGCAAGGAGGATGGGTTTTGGTTATATTTATAGGGGAGGGAGAGGGAGGGAGAGGCGGGAGTTCGAAATTTTTGGCGCGAGAACGGAGAGGCGGAGCTACGATCCGTGGGGTGAGGATTGGTGAATTTCTATTGGCTATGATTAGGTTGAGGAGGATCGACGGGCCCAGCGGTCAGATTATCACACAAACGGTTCTATATATAGAACCGTCTGTGAATTAGAGCACAAAATTTTATATACAGATGTAATATAAACAACTAGTCTAAAAAGATAAAATAGCAAAGTTTTATATAGTTTATATATACTCATTTCAAAGGTTTCAATGAGATCTACAACTTTTCAGTTGAAGCAAAATCCAAATTCCAAAAGGAAGGCCAAGAAAAAGGGCAAAAACAGAAACCAAAATCTTGTGATGCAGGTTTAGGTCTAAAGATGGCCGATTTTAGGGGTCTTGGAGGGCGAATGGCATAGGCTAGTGTTTTTGTTTATCGGCCTCGTCGTTAGCTTTCCAACGAGTACAAGAACGTCGAAAACGGACAACGTATGCAAAAGTTATGCCCGTTTTACTGAAGGCATCTCAAAACTAAATCATACTCGGACTTAGGCGGGAAATTATGAAATTTTGAAGGATTGCAAGGCAGGAAACGTATCACAAACGGTTTTTATTATAAAACCGTCTGTGATACTGGAATATCTTCCAGATTATCACAGACGGTTTTATAATAAATACCATCTGTGATATTCCAGTACGTCTGTGATAATCTAGAATATCACAGACGGTTTTTATTATAAAACCGTCTGTGATATTCCAGTCTCACAGACGGTTCAGCGGCAATAACCATCTGTGATACTCCTTTTTCCCGCCACAAATATCGCAGACGGCCTCCAAATTAAAACCATTTGTAATAGTGTACATCACAGACGGTTTTACAAAATCATCTGTGATTTGGCGTCTAGTATTAGACTTTCTATACTAGTGCAAGCCGAAATCAAGATTCGGTTTCTACAGAATGGCTATCCAAACAAAATGAAGATTACATGCAAATCATTCCTAACAAGAAGTTTACATGTCGTTGGAGAGAATCCTAGAGATATCGTGCCGGTTGGACTTGATATGAATGCCGGACACGCCACGCGTGTATGCCACACATGAAATAGTCTAACAATAATTATTGGTACTGGAAGTCCGAAAACTAGTAAAATAGATTTTGTCAGTGAATTCTGTCAAGTTGCTTCATAGCTGCATCTTATTCTTATGCACTAACTGTTAACTGCTAGCACTTTCTTGCATCTTCTATAGTATGCCACAATCTTACATATTAAGACTAGAAGAAGACCATGATATCACCAGCATCTCTCTCTCTCTCTCTCTCTCTCTCTCTCTCTCTTCTGACTTGTCGAATAGGATAGAAGAGAACTAAAAAAAGTAAGCTCTAAAAGCCCTACCGACAGCCAAGGACCATTTCGGTATCAGGTTGCTGCATTGCCATTGCCATCCAAATATTCGATATTCCACACTAAACACATCTGTGGTGTCGCAAGAAAGAAGCTTGGCCATTATCCGAAACTAGTAAAATAGATTTTGTCAGTGAATTCTGTCAAGTTGCTTCTTAGCTGCATCTTATTCTTATGCACTAACTGTTAACTGCTAGCACTGTCTTGCATCTTGTACAGTATGCCACAATCTTACATATTAAGACTAGAAGAAGACCATGATCTCACCAGCATCTCTCTCACACGCTTATTCTCTCTTCTGACTTGTCGAATAGGATAGAAGAGAACTACCAAAGGTAAGCTCCAAAAGCCCTACCGACTCCCAACTCCCAAGGACCATTTCGGTATCAGGTTGCTGCATTGCCATTGCCATCCAAATATTCGATATTCCACACTAAACCCATCTGTGGTGTCGCAAGAAAGAAACTTGGCCATTATCCGAACCCTCCCGTATCGCCTTTTTCCGATAGAATTGCTGCAAAATCACATTTTTCAATGCAAATTTCCATGCCTATATAAGCAAACCCCGCATGCCAATGCAAAGCAAGTAAGCAGAACTCAAAGCCTTATACACAAGAAGCTAGCACTCCTAGCTACTAAGCTCACTAGCACTAGCACTAGCTAGCCTACATTTTTCACAGAAAATCTTTCGAGTCCTTCACGAAGAACAACAGATCGATGGACCGGGTGACAAAGCTGGCGGCGCAGCGCGCGGTGGTGATCTTCAGCATGAGCTCCTGCTGCATGTGCCACACCGTGACGCGCCTCTTCTGCGAGCTCGGGGTGAACCCGACCGTGATCGAGCTCGACGAGGACCCAAGGGGAAACGAGATGGAGAAGGCGCTGGCGAGGCTCCTCGGCCGCAGCCCCCCTGTGCCGGCGGTGTTCATCGGCGGCAGGCTCGTTGGGTCCACCGACAAGGTCATGTCCCTCCACCTCAGCGGCAATCTTGTCCCGCTGCTTCGCAATGCAGGTGCACTCTGGGTGTAGTGCTGAGTGGTTCCTGGTATATGTTCCGCTTGATACAGTGGAATAATGCATGTATACATGATTGCGTGCTTTGTATCAGGTGATGATGGAGATGAGTAGAGTAATTAAGGGAGAAGCATGCAGGCCTTTTTTGCACTGCAATAATCTATGGCTATATTCTAAAGTGTTGTGATTTTTGACTGAAATAATACCTTAACAACAGTTAGTTTTTTCGAAATTATTCAATTAAAAAAAATAAAAAATATTGTTATATCTTCACGGATAATACAAAGAAAAAAAAGAAAAAATCAGTTAAAAACCAACACGTTCTAAATAATTTTTAGCTTCTAAAAGTTAAAAGCCATCACTATTTAGAATAAGTCCTTCGGAGACGGGAAGTGTCGTGTCATTGTGTTTTGCACTAATAATAATGAATAATTATAGGTACCTCTTTTGTCGTCAGATTTGTCAGTGACTCTGCGGAAATGCAATCCATCAGAGTATCGGACGTTTGATGTCCGGCAAAACGGCAACAGACGGTTGATGCAGAAAAGTTTGATAGAAACACACATCAATAGTTCGAACAATTTATTATTATATTTCCAACCCAAATCAACGAAGCGCTGCAATAGTGCAAGAAGTCTAAAGCATAAACATGGAATATTTTACCGAAGTCACTGCCGAACATGTACACAGAGCATGATGAGGATTCAACTAGCAGTGAACTAGCGGGATTATGTTATTTTAATCCGATCTTTTACGGTACGTAGGTAGAGGTGGGACTTGGGCCGGGCTTTTTGGGTCAGCCCGAAGCACGACCGGCACGGCCCGGCCCGACATGTGGCGGGCCGTACCGGCACGGCACGAACGGTGGGCCGGGCTGGGCTTCAAAATCCGGCACGGTGGGCGGTACAGCACGGCAGATCGGGCTGTGCTCGGGCTGGCACGGCACGAAGAGCACAGTTGGCCAGAAACTCTTTAAAATTGATTTCTTAACTATAGTAAATTGTACTCATGACTCTCCTTGAGCTTTTCTATTTGACTAGTTGAGTAGGCCTATGCTAGATTGTCGGGTGATGTCCACGTACGTCATAGTCTAATTTGCACCAAGATATGCATTCCATTGGACTAGATGACCAAGTTCGAAGGTGAAATGGCATGAGACAATAGAATCGAATTTTAAGTAGGTTTTTAATAAGGCGGATACAAGAGAAAGGAATATAGCGGCCACCGCTACCATTGTCGCTATCGCTTTTGTCGTGTATAGTTACTTTGGGCTGGGCTTGGTGCGCACGCACTAACGCCGCAAGACGGTGGGCTTTGGGCGTGCTTGGGCCGGCCGAAGACGAGGCGGGCTGGTACGGCACGCGCACGGCGGGATGACTGGGCGAACCGCGGCGCAGCGGCGGCGAAGCACGGTGGGCCTAGGCCGTGCCGGCACGGCACGGCCCAATACCCACCTCTATACGTAGGAACCACCAAGATAGATTGGTTCAGTGGCTATGAACCGAAACCCGAAGATAATCTCCTCATCTGTAAGTACCGTAACCCACGATAAAAGATGAATAAATCTTGCGATTCAGCGAACAAGCACTAGCACTGCTGTTAGAACCAACATACTAAGATGAATCTCTTCTTGGAAATTCACAAGAACGCACACACAACATGGCCGCCAACAATGGTGATTTTCAGCTTTATTCAACTCAATCTAATATCATAGATAATACGTATGGCATCCCCTTACATTGGACATGATATACGGTTTATAAAGCCCTTCTAGGACACCTAAAGCAAGAAATAGATGCTTTGGATAACTTGGACACAAAGGACATCTAAAATTTTGTAATGTCAGATTATTTTAGCTATTGCGGTGCAAACAGAGGGAATCTCAAGTAGGCACTTCATTTGTTGGATGGTTCTCAAAGTTAGCTTTCCAAAAAGTTTAAGAACACCCAACAAAGTTAGCTTTCCAAAGCATTTAAGGACACCCAAATAAGAGTTCATTTGAAAAAGGTATAGCATTTTGAAGTTGGACAATCTGGCTATCCTGAATCGAGTCTCATTTACTTCAAACTTTCCTATCTTCAATTTTTATGTTTGGGACGAGTTGAACCCATGGGAAACCTAAAAAGGAAGTTTATTGAACCTTTAGAAAGCTATGGGATATCTGGATATGACCCCCACGTATTGTACAAGACACGGGCTCCTCAACTTTATCAACTCTCGTGTGTCACCCGGTCTACTCGTGCAGCATGCACTCCAATAGCCATAACTTTTTATAGAAAGTTCCAAATCATGTGTTCTCTGATGTGTTAGAAAACAGACTTCATAATTTTTCCAAATATAAACATTGTTTGCATTGGTTCCAACAAAAATTGTGCACATATCTTCATAAACATGATGAACAGAAGTACACTGCATATCCTCATCAATCACGGTCATTGGAGCACTCCATCCAAGCGCACGCAAGGAAAGAGACCATTGTAAGAAAATTATCAGTTTGCCTCCCTTAAACTCTTTGTGTGGTAAGCACAGAAATAACAAATGTATCTTCCTGATTCGTTTGATTCTTTGCTTATCTTTAAGAATATCTTCTAGATACCTAACAATGTAAGTTTCCTAAGCTTTTTAGACATGTACATGATGCAGCAAAAATCCATCTTGGATTATTGGTAACATGTAATGAAAAGACTTGTTTTCTAGTTGTGCTTCACTTGGCTTGACAATTTCTTCTCGCTCGTGCTTCGGCTCACATGTAGCTTAGTCAGCTCCTCTTACATGCACTACAGCCCAACTCTGCTGGCAAACACATACATGTCCTTCTCTTCCTCTTTGTGAAAAATTTTAGATTGAATAACAAGCAGAGCACCGATCTCATAAAATGAAAGAACTGATGCGATAGTAGGATTTACGCCCGCATCATCATCTCATCCTTCAAGCGAAGCCATCCTTGGTTTCAATATGTCCTTGTGCTCAGCCACATCTTCAAGTAAGAACCAACGTGGCTGGTATATATCTCGTATACGAAGTCATGGCTTGGTTTGCTCAAGGTGCACCTCGTCGACGGAGGTGGTTGTAGCTCGATGATCAGTATCTTCTTCTTGATTTTAGAGCAAAGAGAAAATTACTATTGAAAGCAACATCCATAAAGCAATAAAAACTACACTGTTATATTGGCATGACTATAAAAATAGAGAATTCTTCATATATTATTGTACTTGAAACAATTCTGCTTTGACTTTTTGTACTATTACGACTAATATGGTGGATTTCGCCAACTTTCATCAATTGCCTTTGCAAGGTCATCATGAAACCTATCCATAGCTCTATCACTCGATTGTGATGTTGACATATCCGATGCATATTGAGAGATGACATATTTGCATATCTCGGTGGTATTGTGGGCACATATTTAGGATTCCGCTTAAACCTATGAAAATGCTTGTCCGTTGAAGCATGATCACGTATGAAGTTGTGAAGTCGCATAGTAGCTGCAACAATTATCTTTTGCTTGGACAAATGAAAACTCGGCATCTTTAGCAGAATTCTCTATTTCATCTTTCATACACCAAGGGTCCTCTCAACGATGTTACAAACACCTGAGTGCACTTTGTTAAAATTTTGTTTCTCACCACTTGGAGCAACACCTCTATGAAATTCAGGAACATATTACCTTTGCCCCTTGTATGGCGCTAGATACATTGTCCTATTCAGATAACCGGCATCGACAAGATAATATTTTCCTGAAAACTAAGATGCAAATTACCTCTATTAACATTAAATGCATGAATATTAGTATAAATAAATTCACAAATGATTTGAAAAATAAAACTTACCCTGTGGAGGATGTGAAAAGATATCTCTATCTACATCCAATACATGATAAAGCACACTAGTATCATACATTGCTCCTGGCTGACCAATAGATGCGTATGTGAAGCGCATGTCAAAATAACATATGGCCATCACATTTTATGTTGTCTTCCTTGATCTACCGATATATCTAATCTAATCTTCTTATAGAATTGTTGCAAGGATGTGTATACCGTCAAGAGCTCCAATCTTTGAAATGTGGCCACATCTTTCTATCATTTCTAATTCTACTATGAACAATGGAGAAGTTATGATCCTTTGGCTGCACAATATCGTGAGACATCTTGGCCACACACTCCAAAATCTCATCAAATTTCTTCAGTTCGATTCAGAGCTACCACAAATGTATAGAAAAAATAGCCAATGCTTCAATGGAACTCATATGGATAGTTGATTTCAAGTTGTAAGAACTGACCAAAAGATCAGGGCTATGGAAGATTGTAGCATTCATACAAAACATATGGTGCCTTTTTCTGGAGTGCTTAAGGCTTCTCTTACCCAGCCCATACCACTAAGACGTGAAGTCCTAGGCTCATTCTTGTTAAGACAGGTTGAAAGGTAATGAAATACTCATTAGTCTACATAACAGCACTACACTCTTTAGTCAACTCCACTACATCTTTAATGGTACACACTAAGGCTTCCTCTCTTTTTGTGCAAATGCTGCAAAATATGCATGCGACATCTCACTCAACTCAACAATTTGTTCTAGTTGGTGTTGCATGACTATAGTTCCACTTTTTGATTTCTTCCCCTTCTCATTGCTAGGACCACATGCTCTTTTCCCTTTAGCACTAATTGGTGATTTATCTTCTTATTCACTATCATCATTGTCGCCCTGATTGACTGAGACTGACCAGTGGGCCTCTACAGTGAACCAGGTCCATGGACCATGGGGAAGGCTGAGGTGGCAGGGAGGGGTGACATGGCACTGAGGTGTCAGCTGACTAGGCTATTGTGTTGATGTGGCAGCCAGGTGGTGCTGACGTGTCCACCACGTGACTCGGGAGGGCTTTGGTGCAGACGTGTCAGGACACGTGGCTGCCACGTGGACTTGAGCGCTGATGTGGTGGGACACGTGGCTGCCACATGTGCCAAAATGCCGACATAGCTCCTAAGTGCTGGCGTGGCGCTGACCGAGCAGAGGTGGCACGCCACTGGGTACCATGTGGCATCCATGTCACCTGGGTGCGACGTGGCTCGCCAATTGGTGGCCGCGCTCGGGGACCGAGGCTCACTAGCGTTCTGGCGGGTGGCGACGGCCAGCGAGGGGCGGAGGAGGGAGAGGAGGTTGCGAGGAGTCGATTTTACCACGTCCCAGAGCCTGGTGATGACCAGAGAGTGGTCGGCGATGAGGAAGGCGGCAGCGGCACTCGGGTCTCCGGTGCGGCGATACTCCGGCGACATTTGAGCCTGGAGGAGTGGCGCCCGAGCACGGGGAGGCTCGGGGAGGTCCGAAGAAGTGGCAATTGCTCACTGGAGATGTTCGCCGGCGTGGAGAGAGGAATGGCGGCGCGGATGAGCTCGAGTGGCGAAGGGAAGGAATTGGGGGCGAGAATGAGGTGAGTGGGGAAGAGGCTCGGGTGGAAGGGGGTATTTATAGGGTAGGGGCGGCGTGGCGAGCTAACCCATTGCGTGAAAATGGCGATGGTGGCGGTTGCAAGCGGATGAGGCTGAGTGGGCACGGGGAGTGGGGGAGGTGGGGCGACGGGCGCGGGGAGTGCGGCGCACGAAGAAAGAGGTGGGGCGGTGCACGTGCAGGAAGGGAGTGTGGCCGGGAAGGGTGGAGTGGCGCAACGGCCTGGCAGCGGCATAGGGAAGAAGAAGAAGGGGCCTGACAGGTGAGGCCCAAGCGCAGCGAGAGAAGAGAAGGGAACGGGCGGGATCGCACCACGTGGCTGACAGGGAGGAATCCGGCGGCCGGGCACGAGAGAGGAGAAAGAGAAAACAGGGGGCGAACGGCGGGAGATGGGCCGAGTGGCGGCGTGGCTTAATCTGGACCATCCACACGTCGGCCCAGGAGAGAGAGCATGAGAGAGGCTGATGGGTCAGGCCCACTTGGCGGTGAGAGAGGGAGGGCAGAGGAGAGAGGGGCGCCAACATGCGGGGCCCGAGGGAACAGAGAAAGGGGAGGGTGAGCAGTCGGGATGTTCTCGGGTGGCCATGTGGGTGAATCTGGGACGTCCACGTGTCGCCCGAAGGGAGGGGCTGGAGTTTTAAATTCCTTTTTTATTTTCAGAAAGCCTGGAAAATAAATAAGGGCCTAGAAAATAGCAAATAAAGCCCAAAAATTTCAGAAAAATTCACAAAAATCCCTAGAGATGTTTTAGACTTAGGAAAAATATTTTCAACTTAATTGGAGTAATATTTATATACTTAAATACTTTTTAATTTAAAGATAGATTTCAAACTCCAGAAAAACCAAATAAAAGCCAAATAATTCCAAATAGTTAATTTGAAATATGATTTTTACAGAAAATCAAAATATCCTTTTATTTAAGAATATTTTTAAGTTCTTGCTTAAATTACTTTTAAAATCCAATCTTTTTAAAAGCAGAAAATCAGGGCAAAACAAAATTAAAATTCAAGCAACCAAAACACTTATTTTTAATTTAATTTATTTTTTATCTTAATTTCTTTTACTATTTTTTTATAAAAATCTGGCCTGTTACACATAACCAGGAATGTTTAGATAGGTACACTTAGGCAATTACCAGCAGCTACTTGTTTAGTAAACAATTCACATACTATTCTAGTGTGTTCATCATTCCACTCAGCATTGCCACCCATCTGCTACGTTAACATCACCGAATAATGAATTTATTGCATTACCATAGTTGTAAAAGCGTTCTCTATTCACAAGAAGGCATTTAATAGTCTATTCTACTACTACTAATCTGGCGTAAAAGATGACTTAAAGTGTACTACACCATCGTTGCAATAAGGACACATTCAGAAGTAGGACACAACAACAAGAATTTATCTAGTACTCACATAATTACGGCATGTTAATGTGAAGGACACATTCATATAGTAAGTGAGAAGTTAGACAGGAAATTAGTTACAAGAATGGGAAAATGAACATAGCAAGGCTAACAAAGCGATGTCAATTATCCAAGTAGCCCCTTGTCAAAAATTTTGCATTAATACAACCTGAATATCATCAACAACTTTTACAATAGGTGGCATATAGGCCTCAAATAATTGATGCATTCTCTATTCATAAGCTAAGAAACACATTTGGTGCAGTTTTGCTCTGCTGTTGCATTAAAAATTTAGACCAATATGCAGGTTCCTTGTATTATAAAATAAAAAAGTAGAGTGGTTGGTTAAGAGCAGCCAACAATTTTTAATGGGTGGCTTAGCATACTAATAATCCATGTTAGTACAATAATATTAAAGCAAAAATGAAGCACACTTAGCATAGCTAATCTAACATAAGGGCACAACATAAACATATTACATTCAACAAGTTGAGTAAGAGCATCAAGAGGGAAAACATTGGGTCAACAATATTGTTCAAGTTGGCAGGATGACATGCAGGAGGCCCAATGGTTGGCCAAGTAGTTAACTTGGTAGACTAATATAAACCGCTATATGGTCCTTAACAAAGGTCTAACAATTTCTTAAAACGAAAGGTTTGAAATATACCAAAGGATTCATCTTGTTTGACCTTGTTCAAGTAAAATCAAGAAATTTGATCATACCAAAATTTAGAAGCTAAATTTAGCTTGCTCATGATGGTTCTCAAAGGTATTATAATTGTAGGCAAGTTGCAGGTAAAAGCTTTTCAATTTCACCTAGAGGAGGCTTAGTAAATATGTGAAGTAACCTCCGGTGTGACTCTAAATCTATAAATGTGTTTTAGCAACATGGATTCCCATGGACTATTGCCTTGATTAGCAAAACCAAATTTGCACTTACAAAACAAACTACCCCAATAGCCATGGCTAATGTTTCAAAGCAAAATAATTGAATTGAACATGTACATTCATTCCAAATGTCATTTTGGCTTCATTTGACGGTGGTATAGTGCTACCTTTTTAATTCATGTGGACCTTCCCTAGTCACTAGATCAATCAGGGAGGCAACAACATGACTAAAAAAGCTATGGAATACAACCCACCATTTGCATAAAATTTGCTGAAAAAATATATCTTGATATCAAGCCAACAAACCTAATGGCATATATGACATCACATTTCCTATAATCTAGACTGCACCTAGAAGTTCTTGCATAATGGTGGGCTAATGGGACCTACAAATTAAAAACAAGCACGGCATGAAATGTGAATCAGGTATTCGACCACATCCATCATACAAGCAAACCACATCCATCAGACGTGTGTCGGCCATTGGTGGTCTCTCCACACCCGCGCCCCACATCCCAGCCATCCACGTGTCACCTTGCGCATCGTTGTCTCCAAGCCGGTTTCCATCTCTGCCGTGCCCTGGTTTCTGTGCTCGAGTCAAACACCGCCGCCGTCTTCGTCCCGGACTCGCCGTAGTGCCCGACCCCGACTCCTCAGCGTCCGGGTATAAAAGAGAGGCCGACCCCAAGGTCTTCCGCCGTCGCATAGCTGCCGCCCTCACCGCCGCTAGTCGCTCGTCTCACTATCCTCACCGAGACCGCCCGGGAGCTCGCCGCCAAAGTTCGCTGGCCGTTCTGTCGTTGTTCGTCGTCGTTCGTCCTCACCGCTGTCGATGAGTCGCCACCGTCGCCATCGTCCATCCTTGCCCGCTGGTTAGACGTTGTTGAACCGCGCCATTGTCGCCTCAGTTCCCGTGTCGCCCCTTTGGTTTCCATGCCACTGCCTCGCGCTGCGCGCCGCCACCCTGCACCCATGCGCACTCGCCGCTTTGCCTTCTCGTGAACCGTATCCACCGTGCGTCGTGCCAATGCCATGTGGGTCCCAGCTGTCGGTCGCTCTTGCCGTAGACCCGTGAGCCAGTAGAGCCCAGTCAGCAGCCATGTGGATGCCAAATCAACCCTAGAGCCCAGTCAGCAGCCACGTCAGCAAGCCTAGTCGGACACACACTGTTCCATGAGCCGAGTCTACCGTAGACTAGCCATCCCATGCACCGAGTCCACAGCACAGTAACTTTTCCGATTTTCAGCCTTTTCTCCATATTAGATTTTCTGAGAGCATGTTCTCCTCCATCCGAACTCTGATTGTCCCGATTCTTTTTCTTAAATTCATCTAAAATTGATCTCTATCTTTTGGTTCTAGTTTTGAAGTTTTTGGAGTTCATTTGAATTTTATTTGAATTTATTTTGTGTTTCGTTTTGCTTTCTCTCTCGTTAGAGCACGCTTTCAAAGGAGCTGAAGCCGGATTCGAAGATCAAGAGCCGTCAACTGAGCAAGGCCAAGGCAAGTCGTGACCTTTGATCATGTTGAACCTAGTTTTCAAATCTATTATGTACTACTTTTTTAAAAAATGTCATGCATCGCTACTTTCTTATAAAAACCTTGTATTGGTAGCTATTGTCCAAATTGATTAATTCCTCCTTGATAATATGAAAGCCATGAATGCATTATCACCATAGGATGGGTAATTATTTAGTGATGCAATACTAGTTGTCACATGGGTTGCACGTTAGAATTGCTTAGCCATACTTGTAGTACGTTGGATCTATCATCACATGTGTTAATTAATTTTGACTTAATAATATACTGGAATGTGGTGGTCAGCCACCGCTATAAAATTTGATTGCCATGACATGGGTAGTGTCATTGGTACTGGTTATACAAAATTGGTTTTTCACTCGGGCAAATGATCATGCAGTAAAGGGGGTGCAGGTTGCACATGGGATGTGGATGCTTCGCTTGGGTAAATCTATGGACTTAACTTTGTGCGACATTGATCTAAGCTTTATCGCGCAAACCACATGTCTGGTATGGAATAGACCTGGCATAATAATTTGTGAAGTCTCAACTTTGGTTTCGCTACTGATGTTGTTATGGCGCAAAGGGGGCAATTATCGACTAGGTGGTCAGCCTACTCGACGGCGAAACCTTAGCGAGTGGGATCAGATTGAGATGGATCATTGTAAAAGCCTTGTTGTGATTCTTTTTAATGTGAAGATTATCACATCGTGTGGGTACAGTTGTGCAACCTCTGCAGAGTGTAAAACTATTCGAATAGCCGTGTCCTCGGTCATGGACAATGCTTGGTGATTTCACACGAGGGGTAGAGTTTTCATAAAAATATGGTTGGGCTAAGTTGGGGAGTGAATGGTTAGTTCACTAGTGATTCATTACATGAATCTTGGTTCATGGGTGATTCATTGGGGTGGATGGTCAGTTCACTCATGGTTGGTTACAATTCCTTTGGTTACTTAATGGTTATCATTTCTAAAACTTGCTTTTCAATCTATCTATTGTATTTACTTTCAATTGTTACTTTCCGCAAAATTAACCTTTCAGCCATCCATTGGTAAGCCTTGCATACTATATTGCATTTTTGTTACAAACGACTTGCTGAGTACCTATGTACTCACGAGTTCATCCATACTTGCTCCGTTGAGGAAGAAGGACCAGATCAGCAGGAGCTGTTAGAGGGAGGATACTTCAACGACTTCGCGGATTAGGACTTCGCTTCCCAGTCGATTGCCTGTGGGCACGTCGAATGGCTACGCTTATTTTCGTTTTCCACTGCTAGTTTCTTTTAAGCCTTTAGGCTATTAATCGTACTCTGATAATTATTAATAATATTTGAGTCTTTTCTTAGTAAATCGTAATGTGCTTGATATTACATCTTTGCTTACGCTGTGTGCACTAGCGTGATCCTGGACTAGTGCAGAATACACAGGAGAGTCTGGATTTGCATATTCGGGTCTCGACACATTAGTACATTGAAAATGCACGTGTACTATTAGAACTGACATATTGGCATTTAAATCAATATGTCATATAAATTGTCGAAATACATTAGAAATAATTTACAGTACGAGAGAACTCGAGCAGCGAGAGAAGAGCAGCATCGGTGTGTGTGGGAGCAAATAGGGAGTTGATGCTTATTGGCGCGGAGGATAGAGAGCGGTGGCGGTGCGAATGAGGAAGGATTATGCTATGAGGGTACTGCAGTAGTTCATGATAGGCGAATGGTCATAAAAATATAAATTACAGTATAGTAGCAGCTCCATATTATAAAATGCGATTTGACCAGTAGCAATATTGAAAATGTTTGCTGGCAGACACCAACAATGCCAGTACCCACTATATTGAAAGTGCATTACGGTGTCAGCACCGTTTGTGAAGGTCCGAACGGTATTAACTTAAGCAGTTTTCCACAAGCCACTCTGGTACACCCGAACGGTGATAATGCTCTAATCACAGGTTTGATGTACTGACTCACCCCCAGCTTCTTCTTAGATCCTAAGGTGTGCAGTGTCATCATACAAGGGCTTTGGAGACGGTCTCCCATGCACATTAGATGGGAGTTGAGACCATTGATGCGCACTACTGCATGGAAGGGCTTTGTGGAAGGTTGTCGACGCCATAGATATGAGTGCATGCTGCTTGTAAAACCATGCCCAATAGAAGTTGTACAAGGCCCTGCCGACGGCTATCATGCATGTGGTGCTAGCAGCTCGTGCGCCCAGCTTGTTGGTGAACAGGATGACCCGAAGGTCGGTGTTGGAGAGGTTGCAGAGGCAGTTGCTCATGACGAGACCGATGCGATAGATAAAGGAGGCAAGGAGCAAGAATCCTAAGAACGAGGTAAGAATCAAGAATTTACTAGACAATCATTTGGTTGATTTGATTTAGAAAATAAATTTTGAAATCTTGACTAATTCGACCATTCTAACTAGGGCTTCGTCCTACAGTCGATATAGCTCTGATACCATCTCTGTAGAGACCCGAATATGCAAATCCGGACTCTCCTGTGTACTCTGCACTAGTCCAGGATCACGCTAGCGCACACAGTGTGAACAAAGATAAATATCATCTATATCACGATATTCTAAGGAAAAACCAAATTATATTGATAATCATCAGAGTACGACCTTATGGCCAAGCTTACAATAGACTAGCCCGAAGGGCTTAAAAACTAGCAGCGGAAATCCAAAAGAAAGCGCAGCAACCAATCGACACGCCCACAAAGCTATCGAGTGGAGAACGGCCTAATCCGCGAAGACGCAAGTACTCTCCTTACGGAACCTCCTGTGGTGATTCTCCTCCTCCTCAATCGAGCAACAGGGCATAAAGCCGTGAGTACATTGGTACTCAAAGAAGCCGTTGTAACAAATGAATGCAATATAATATGCAAGGCTTACCAATGGATGGTGAAAGGTTAATTTGCATAAAACAACATTTGAAAATACACTAAATAGATTGAAGGCGCATTTGAAGTAAAACAATAATAAACAATAATCAAAGGAATTGAAGTAACCACTTATGGATCTCCCATCCATAAGCTAAACCAACCACTTATGGACCTCCCATCCACAAGCTAAACCAACAAAGTGAATTAACCATCCACTTGTCCAAAACTTTTAGAAATAACTATACCTCGTGTGAAATCACCGAGCATTGTCCATGACCGAGGACGCGGCTATTCGAATAGTTTTACACTCTGCAGAGGTTGCACAACTGTACCCACACGATGCGATTAGCCTCAGCTTAAGGAAATCACAACAAGGCCTTTACAATGTTCAATTCCAACCCAATCCCGCCCGCTAGGGTTTCGCATCACACCCCCCCTTGCGCCCCGTGGAATGTATACGACACCCACTGACATCCCAATGGCGGAACCAGCATTGAAACATCACAAATTAATCACCAGTGCGTCCCATACCGGACATGTGGTTTGCACGGTAAGACTCGGATCAATGGCGCACAAAGTTAAGTCCTTAAATGTTCTCGGCGAGACTACCACATCCTCGAAGTGCTCCAACACTTTCCCCTTTATCGCACGATCATTCGCCCGAGTGAAAACCAATTTTGTATAACCACCGCCAATGACGCACCAACGCCACGGCACAAATTTTATAACAGTGGCACCAACCACGATTCAACGTGGCACCAACCACAATTCAATATCTCATTAAGTCAAATTAATTAATCACATGTGATGATGAACCCTTTCGCAAAATAAGCAAGGCTAAGCATTCTAATCGTACCAACCCAATGTGACAAATAACATAGCATCACTAATTAAATTCCCAACCTAAGGTGACAATGGCATCAAGGTATTCCAAAATATCAAGGAGGGAAATAACCAATTGGGACGATAACTACCAATACAAGGGTTTTATAATAAAGTAGCAATGCATGATAATTTAAAACAAAGTAATACATAATAGATTTGAAAACTGGGTTCAACATGATCAAAGGACACGACTTGCCTTGGCCTTGCTCAGTTGACGGCTCTTGATCTTCAAATCTGACGGCGGCTCCCTCGAACGCGTGATCTAACGAGAGAGAAAACGAAACAAAGAGACAAAATAAATTCAAATAAAATTCAAATAAACTCCAAAAACTTTCAAACCTGAACCAAAAGGTAGAGCTCAATTTTAGATGAATTTAGAAAAAAGAACGGGTCAATCGGAGCTAGGGACGAGGAGAACGGGCTCTTGGAAAATTGGATTTACAGAAAATCGAGAAAATAGAAAATGGCATATCTTCGTGGACCCCGCGCACGGAGACTGGGTCACGGTGAACGCGCGCACGAAGCAAGGCGGGCGGCCGCTTGCCGACGCGGCGACTAGGGCTGAGGTGGCGGTGGCGTGGCGAACACGCAAGCACTAGGGTCGACGTGGCACGCGCTTGCGTGGCGCTCGGTGCACGCGGCGGGCGACGGACGGCGTGGTGCGGCGCGTGGGCGACGATCCGGCCGCCGCCCAGATCGCTCACGGCTCACGGCCGGCCGACGGGCGGGACCCACATGGCAGCGCACGCTCACATGGACCGGGCGCACGGAAGGCGGAGGACGCGGCGCGCTCCACCGGCGCTGGCGTGGCGGCGCGGGACCGAGGCGGCGGGCGCGCCGAGGCGGGGCGCAGCGCGCGGCGACACGCGGCGGCGCCGACCGGCGCGAGGGGTCCGGCGAGGCTCGGGACGGCGGCGTGGCTGGCCGGTGGGATCCGGAGGCGGGCGGGCTCACCGGCGACAGTGGCGGCGGCGACGGGCGGCGCGAAGCTCTGGCGGCGACGGCCGCGCAAAACGACGAGGGCGACGGCGGCGGCGGCGCTCCGGCGAGGAGCGGCGGCGAGGCGGCGGGGCGACGTGAAAGCCTCGGGTCGGGCGCCTTTATACCCGGCCACCACGAGTCCACGGTAGCACGGCGGCGGCGGATAAGGAAAGGCGGCGGCGGCGGCGACGCGAAGCCGGACTTCGAGACGAAGTCCGCCCGAGCAACGCCGATGGTGGCCCCACTGCCTCGCCGCACGGAGAGCGGACGGCGCGGATGCGAGCGAGCGCAAGCGGCAATGGCGGATCTGCGACACGCCGCGATCGAGCGGAGGAAGGCGCACGCGCGCGGGCGATGCCCGCCGCGTGGCAAGGCGAAGTGCGGGCTGGGCGGCGGTCGGACCGGGCGGTTCGGTGGGTTTCGCCCACTGGCGGTTTAGGGTTTTCTTTTCTTTTCTTTTTCCGAAATTCAAATAAACTATTTTGAGCTCTAGAAAATAGCAAATAACTCCGAAAAATCCAGAAAAATTCCAATAAATTCCTCGAGACACAAGGAACTCAAAGAAAATAACTTTGGCAAATGTTAATGTTTAACTTAATCATATTAAATCCTTTTAATTCATAAAAATTCCATTTAAGCTTTAATTAATTCCATAAAAATCCAAATGGTGAATTTTATTTTAAAAGCTTCAAAAGGCTCTGAAAATCGGGATGTTACAAACCCCCTTAAACGGAATCTCAGGCCTAGATTCAAAGCTTACTAAAAGAATAGGTTACTGAGTGCGGCGTTGGAGACGACGTGGTTCAAGCTTCCTTGCAACGCTCGAGGTATCTGGGCTCTCGACTTGACGATGTTCCACGGCTTGCTCACGGGGTCTTTGTAGGGTACTTCCAAGGTTGAACGGAATTGGCGTGATTCCTTGACGCTTTGCGGCAATTGCGAGCAAAATGACACAGCTCTTTGCACTTGAAACAATTAGATGAAACTATTGTGCTTCTGTCACTCTGAGGTTGACGCCGACATTGATAGGCGTGGTCCGAAACATCATGATGAGGCATTGGAGCCGAGTCTTGAAATCGATCGTTGCGTACCAGTGGTGGTAAGTCGCTGAAACAGCGCCTCTGAGCACCGTGAGACCGAAATCCTCGCTGAGCCATCCTCCTCTTGCGAGACCCCTCGAGCTCGCGCGATCGTCCTCAATTAGGATGACCTTATCCACCATCTGCTGAAAAGCCGGCATAGTCGTTGCCCACGACCGCACCTTCAATCCACAGGTTCAAGCCTTCCGGAACCTCTTCGACGGTCTTCATCCGTGGCTACGTCCTCGGTGCGTAGCGAGCTAGGTGAGTGAATTTATTGAGGTATTCACTCACCGACATATTCCTCTCGCTGCAACTCACGGAACTCCTCCTTCTTCATGTCCATCACCCCATCCGGGACATGGGCGTGACGGAGCGGTGGAGAACTCGTTCCAAGTAATGTTGTCACGGTCCTCGTGGGCGTCACAAAGAGTTCTCCCACCATTCTGCTGCAGGTCCCTCTAGGTGGTGTCTTGCATCAAAGACCTCTCTCCTGTCTGTGCACAGGCTAAGTTCAGCTTTTCCCCTCATCGAACGGATCAGTCATCCGCCTCCAAAGGCTCAAGAACTGGAGTAGGTAGGCGGCCTCGTCCTCATAAACTCGCAGCGAGACCGCTGGTGGGCGGCCTGAGGTGCTGCTACCCCTGGGTGCTGACGCTGAGCCATATTGTTCATATTTTGCATCATCGCTTGCATCATCTCGGTGCAGGCCATCAGAGGCGATCGAGAGCGGGATCGGTCGGCGGAACCGCACAGGGGGTGAGTGGAACCGCTCCTGGTTACGTTTGTCTGCCACGACTGCGGAGTTCTGGTTTCAACCATCTTGCTTTGCTCTGAAAAGAAAGACCTTTTCGAGAACCGACATCTGAAGGCTCAATAGATAAGAGGGAAAAGCAAAGGTAAGCGGTGAACTCGTCTAAGGGGGATTTCTAATGGCAACCTAAACTAAACAAACACTTAGCCGAAAAAGGCTAACAGAAAACCGGGAAATAACACCAATAAAAGATTGACGTGATTGCAATATAATGCTTTTAAGGGCAAAATTTGCAGCTCACATCACATGCATCTGCAAGAAAAAGCAAAACGGTCTACACGATGCTAAAACTATGGCAGAGTTCAAATCTAATGGCTCTCGATCTTCACGACAGTCTTCGATCTTGTCTTGGAACATCTTGAGTGCTCCCTTGATCTCGACTTCCCAGCACAGCTTGAAGGATTCCATGCCAACTTTCATCTTGATGGAGGGACACTCGAGACATCTATAGACATTATAGGGATAAGAAGTCAAATTTAGTTTTAAAAATAATATTTCAGAGGAGGCACGGAGCAAGAATCCTAAGAACGAGGTAAGAATCAAGAATTTACTAGACAATCATTTGGTTGATTTGATTTAGAAAATAAATTTTGAAATCTTGACTAATTCGACCATTCTAACTAGGGCTTCGTCCTACAATCGATATAGCTCGATACCATCTCTGAGAGACCCGAATATGCAAATCCGGACTCTCCTGTGTACTCTGCACTAGTCCGGGGATCACGCTAAGCGCACAGTGTGAACAAAGATAAATATCATCTATATCACGATATTCTAAGGAAAAACCAAATTATATTGATAATCATCAGTGCGACCTTATGGCCAAGCTTACAATAGACTAGCCCGAAGGGCTTAACAAAACTAGCGTGAAATCCAAAAGAAAGCGCAGCAACCAATCGACACGCCCACGGGCTATCGAGTGGAGAACGGCCTAATCCGCGAAGGCGCCGATACTCTCATTCGGAACCTCTGCTGGTGATTCTCCTCCTCCTCAATCGAGCAACAGGGCATAAAGCCGTGAGTACATTGGTACTCAAAGAAGCCGTTGTAACAAATGAATGCAATATAATATGCAAGGCTTACCAATGGATGGTGAAAGGTTAATTTGCATAAAACGACATTTGAAAATACACTAAATAGATTGAAGCGCATTTGAAGTAAAACAATAATAAACAATAATCAAAGGAATTGAAGTAACCACTTATGGATCTCCCATCCATAAGCTAAACCAACCACTTATGGACCTCCCATCCACAAGCTAAACCAACGATGAATTAACCATCCACTGTCCAAAACTTTTAGAAATAACTATACCTCGTGTGAAATCACCGAGCATTGTCCATGACCGAGGACGCGGCTATTCGAATAGTTTTACACTCTGCAGAGGTTGCACTGTTGTACCCACACGATGCGATTAGCCTCGGCTTAAGGAAATCACAACAAGGCCTTTACAATGTTCAATTCCAACCCAATCCCGCCCGCTAGGTTTCATCATCACACCCTCTGCGCCCGTGGAATGTATCGACACCCACCGACATCCCAATGGCGGAACCAGAATTGAAACATCACAAATTAATCGGCCAGTCTGTCCCATACCGGACATGTGGTTTGCAGTAAGACTCGGATCAATGGCGCACAAAGTTAAGTCCTTAAATGTTCTCGCGAGACTACCACATCCTCGAAGTGCTCCAACACTTTCCCTTTCTTGCACGATCATTCGCGAGTGAAAACCAATTTTGTATAACCACGCCAATGGCGCACCAGCGTCACGGCACAAATTTTATAACGATGGCACCAACCACGATTCATCGTGGCACCAACCACAATTCAATATCTCATTAAGTCAAATTAATTAATCACATGTGATGATGAACCCTTTCGCAAAATAAGCAAGGCTAAGCATTCTAATCGTACCAACCCAATGTGACAAATAACATAACATCACTAATTAAATTCCCAACCTAAGGTGACAATGGCATCAAGGTATTCCAAAATATCAAGGAGGGAAATAACCAATTGGGACGATAACTACCAATACAAGGGTTTTATAATAAAGTAGCAATGCATGATAATTTAAAACAAAGTAATACATAATAGATTTGAAAACTGGGTTCAACATGATCAAAGGACACGACTTGCCTTGGCCTTGCTCAGTTGACGGCTCTTGATCTTCAAATCTGACGGCGGCTCCCTCGAACGCGTGATCTAACGAGAGAAAAGCGAAACAAAGAGACAAAATAAATTCAAATAAAATTCAAATAAACTCCAAAACTTTCAAACCTGAACCAAAAGGTAGAGCTCAATTTTAGATGAATTTAGAAAAAGAACGGGTCAATCGGAGCTAGGACGAGGAGAAGCGGGCTCTTGGAAAATTGGATTTACAGAAAATCGGAAAAATAGAAAATGGCACTGTGTTGTGGACCGGGCGCACGGGAGACTGGGTCTACGGTGAACGCGGCGCACAGAACAGTGCGGGGCGGCCGGCTTGCTGACGCGGGCGACTAGGGCTGAGGTGGCGGTGGCGTGGCGGTACACGCAAGCACTAGGGTCGGCGTGGCACGGCTTGCGTGGCGCTCGGTGCACGCGGCGGGCGTCGGACGGGCGTGGTGCGGCGCGTGGGCGCATCCGGCCGTCGGCCCAGATCGCTCACGGGTCACGGCTCGGGCCGACGGCGGGACCCACATGGCGGCAAGCACGGCTCACATGGGCCGGCGACGGAAGCGAAGGACGCGGCGCGGCCCACCGGCGCGCGTGGCGTGGGCGGCGAGGCGACGCGGGCGCGGCGGCGGCGGCGGCGCGGAAGTGTCCATGGCGGCGGCGAGCGGAGAAGTCCGGCGAGGCTCGGGCGGCGGCGGTGGCCGGCGGCGGGGATCCGGAGGCGGCGGGCTCACCGGCGGCAGCGGCGGCAGCGGGCGAAGCGGCGGCTCTGGCGGCAACGGCCGGCGCAAAGACGACGAAGCGGCACGGCGCTGGCGGCGGGCTCCGCGAGGAGCGGCTCGGGGCGGTGAAAGCCTCGGTCGGGCGCCTTTATACCGGTCACGAGGAGTCCACGGGTAGCGCGGCGGCGGATAAGGAAAAGCGGCGGCGGCGGCGTCGTGGCCGGACTTCGGAGAGGAGTCCGCCGAACGACGCGACAGGTGGCCCCACCTGCAGCGCCGCGAGAGCGGGCGGCGCGGATGCGAGCGCGAGCGCAGCGGCAGTGGCGGATCGCGACACGCGTCGCGCATCATCGGCGGAGAAGGCGAACGCGAGGCGGGCGGATGCGCCGCGTGGCAAGGCGGAGTGCGGGTGGGCGGGTGGTCGGACCGGGCGGTTCGGTGGGTTTCGCCCATGGCCGGTTTAGGTTTTCTTTTTCTTTTCTTTTCCAGAAATTCAAATAAACTATTTTGAGCTCTAGAAAATAGCAAATAACTCGAAAAATCAGAAAAATTCCAATAAATTCCACGAGACACAAGGAACTCAAAGAAAATAACTTTGGCAAATGTTAATGTTTAACTTAATCATATTAAATCCTTTTAATTCATAAAAATTCCATTTAAGCTTTAATTAATTCCAAAAAAAATCCAAATGGTGAATTTTATTTTAAAAGCTTCAAAAAGGCTCTGAAAATCAGGATGTTACAAACAGGCTTAATGCTGAGGGTTTTGCAGCGCATGACGAGCATAAATCATTGTGGGAGTATCATGGCATAGAAGTTCGATTGCACTCAATGTATGCTGACAAGGTATCATTGCAGGATTCCATCAAGCTATGGGCACTGTCCATGCAGCGGACTTTTTGGGTCATCAAATCAAGCCAGAAGCAGTATACCATGAAATGCAAGCGGGCCAGTTGTCCTTAAAGGGTGCACGCATGAAGACCGAAGTATGAGACTCACTGGATTATCTCGAAGGTGGAGCCGCACTCCTGCATTCTCAACTATGTTTTGCCAAGGCATCGTAACCTAACATCCACATTCATAGCCAATTCGATGTATGGAGAGATAGTGGAGAAGAAGGACATGGAGGCTATGCACATCATGGTGGCTATCGAGAAGAAATTCAAGTATATGATTAGCTACACGAAGGCATGGCGAGCGAAGCAAAAGGCTTTGGAGAAATGGTTTGGGCCTTTCGAGGCGACGTACAACAACCTTACCCGTATGCTATAGGTGCTGCAGGATAGGAACTGGGCACATATACTACTATGAAGGATAAACCATCTACAAGGTCACCAGATTTTACTGTGTTGCTGAGGGGCTTCTTAGCCTTCAATGAGTACATCGGGGCATTCAGGTATATGTTGTCCGTGATCTCAGTTGACGGGACCTTTTTGACCAACAAATACAAGTGCCAGATCCTTACGGCCAACGGTGTTGATGGCAACAATCAAATTTTGCCCCTGGCCATCGCATTCATGGAAAGTGATAATTATGATAGCTAGTTGTGGTTCTTTTGATATGTGAGGGTAGCAGTCAGAGCTCATCCTGATGTGTGCGTAATCCATGATCGCCATACCGGGATGGTGAAGGCCATAAGAAAACTTCAGAAAGACCCCGAAGAGCCATACCCTTGGCCGAATATGAGAAATAGATGGTGAATTCGGCACATGGGAGCCAACTTCTTCAAGCAGTTCCCTAAGCAACTGTTGATGAAGCTGTTCAAGAGGCTAGTTATGCAGAACTAGAAGAACAAATTTGATGCTTTATGGGCATGTTGGATGAGCACAGTAGGAAGCACGTAGATGAGAGGAATAAGGGATCAGCCATGTCTAGGGCAGAACAACCCGAATGCCTCACAGCCATGGCTGAGCCTGATGCAGCTGGTCCAAGGAGAAGGAGTTCATGGAACATCAAGTGCTTCTCGTAGTGGATTGAGACCGAGCCATTTGAGAAGTTGTCTCTACTTCATGATACAGATATCGCGAGGTACGGTATAATGATGACCAACCTTGATGAGGTGTACAACTGGGTTTTAGAGGCCTTCGCTCTCAGCCCCTCGTCGCCATCGTAGAAGGTGTTCTGCACAGTACAATCAGCTATTTCAGGGAGAGGCATTTAAATACCGCATTTCATGCTACAAACCCACAAACACCTACTACTCACATACTACGGCATACATAGAGGCAAATACAAAGAAGGGCCAGTTGCACATCGTGCATGTGATGGGTAATAGGGAGCATCGTTTCGACGTGCTCCTCCAGGATAGAGCCGGATTGGGATGGCTTGTTCTCTAATCACCCACGAGGTATGCCTTAGAGATCGTGTGGATGAACTTAGCTGCTCATACAACAAGCCAAAGTTGTTACATGAGCCATATTCTCATGTCCTCGCCGCATGCGGGACTATGGGTATGGATCCTTCGAGCTTTACGTCTGACTACTTCAAGGAGAGAGTGATGCAGGCATGGTGTGGCGAGCTTAGGGGGTTCAGGGTTGTGGGAAACTTCGCCGCCTTGGATATTGTAGGGGGACTTATATTCCGGATGTTGACATGTTGAAGGGTGGAAAGGGTCATCGGCAGAGTCATCGTATTATGAATGATATGGACGAAGCACAAGCCAATGCGCCTGGTAGATGCTACGGGTGCTACGATCAAGAGAGCCACACAGCCGGACGATGTAAGGAACTTGCTGACGAGTAGGCACACTGGCATGATTCCAGTACCATTTGTTGGAGTGGGCAAAGTTGCTTGAACATTACAAATCATTGTACATTGTCATCTGTATTTTGTTACTTGCCACATTTCATGTACGTATCTGGTGTTCCTTGCAAGTATAATTCGCACATATGGAGGTCACACGGGCATATCTGCCCTTCATGGAGCAGTTCGATCAGCTCACGACTGACGATGTGCACTGGGAGCCCTACTCCACCGAGGCATTGAAGAGCCATGCTCCTGAAAGCCTGTCCTCGCTGTGGGGCGAGACCAAGCTTTCTGGTTGACATGGAGGAAGCTCATGTTTGACATCTTTGTGGAGGACTATGCGGTGCATCGTGTGATGCGGCAGTTCAACATATGACAACTCATTCTTGTACCAGTCGGGCGGCCTGTGCCCGACAATGTTCATGAGTGAGTTACCGCCGCCGACGACTCTCCATTTACCGGCGTCTTTTTGCATGACTAGTAAACAACTCTTTCCTCCTACAGGATGTTGTTTCTTACGCACATAAACAAACCCTATACGCCATATTATTCCCAGCTTATTATGAAGTCTATTTAAATTCGCAACATCACATGTCATCATCTTTTCGTATTAAATTCTTCACAATATCGCTTACTTTTGTACTTACCAATCGTGCTATCTCAGTCATCCTCAGAAAAAATTTTCTGAAAATTTCTTGCACTACAACAACATACGGCGATCACAAATTGTTATTACAAATCTAATAAATTTTGTACCATTCATAATCTACAAAAATCATAAATGGATCATCCAACATTGTCTACTATTTTTCTAAACAAAATATGAATCATACATAAATTTGGTAAATGTCACCTACCTACAACATTTGTCATTTACCCACATGCGCTGTCAGGGGGCCAATTGTGGAAAAAAAAATGGGCTAAGGTGGCAGTTGCCAGCCGATCAGGTGACTGGACCTGCAGTCACCGAATAGCTCGGCTACAGGTCGTGGTCGCCCGACCATTCAGCGACTGGATCCTAGCGCCTAATGGCCCACCAAATGCATTCATGTCGCACGACTGTTGGACGACAGGTTCCAGTCGTCCAATGATTAGGCGACTGGATCCCATTCCTGTGAAAAAATGTTTGCGCAGGCATATTACTGTAATTTTGAATAAAAATGAATTATTTAAAAAATTCGCAAAGCAATTGGCAATCTCTTCATAAGCAAATTGTTAAAGCCTGGGAGATAGGTGCTCTGCACTCTACTAGGGAGCTGGTGAAACTTATCCAAAAAATAGGTACCATTGCAGGAGGTATATATGAACTTTATCAAGATGGTGATACTAAAGGTCTCTATTAATTAATTAGATTGTGATAGCATTATGCAGGGGTTCCTTTTCTTTTGGTTTTGCTAGATCATTTTTGGTGAATTTCCAAACAGTAATGATTTATCTACTTACTGTTTGAGCAAATTTCTACTTTCTTCTTTTAGTTCATTTTCTCAAGTGTCTCTATGTAGCATATAAATGATTTTATTAACAAATAGAAGAAGATCAATTTTTAAAGAAAGAATTGATGATTTGCCCCATCTTACAATGAAATGGCAAGTGATGTCTCACTGACATGCGGGTCCTAGCCCCGCATGCGATGAGACATCACAGGGTATTTTATTAAATGGCAAAGAAAGATGAAGCAAATTATCAAAATTCCCTTTTTTTAAAAGAAGCCATAGATATATAGTAAGAATGTCACGACAAGTTTATGATCTACAGGATGGCAAGGCTGGATTAAGACTGCAACAAGGGTGCTTGTCTATTTCAAATTTTCTTAATAGAGGAATAGAATTCAACCATTACTCCTTCACATTACTTTATAATTGGATCCACTAAATGATACGAGTTGGTTTAATGTAACATCTTCGTTTGATAACTCCTATAGTTATTTTGGATAATGTAACATTTGTAAAATAAACTCATGCCAAGAGTTTAGGACATGCTTAAAGCAAACTTGAAATAAAACAAGGGTCGGGAGCCCGGAATGTTATTATTGGCATATTAGCATCGCATGGATGCTAGAGTTATGTTCCATATGACCACAATGGCAAGTGCCATTTACACGCAGATTGTCCATATATGTCTTAGGCTAAAAGCTCATTGCATGCAGAGTAATAAGATCAACTGCAACATGAGGGTATATACTATAGATAAACCTAAATAAAATCAATTGAGGGGAAAAGGGTATAATATCAAGGACCAAAACATGAAATGGCTGCCACCTCAAATTATTAGTCTGTGTGATGGGCACAACAATCAATCATGTTGCTTCTTGCGATGTTATTCTAATTCTTACTAAAGCTTGTTCCCTGTGTTCGATATTCCAACTGAAAAGCGACGACGACAATAGTTGTTTTGTTTTTTAGGTTTTAAAACATGTATCATGATTTTTTCAATCCATAGAAATGATAATGTAAAGAGAAGGCAATACCTTATTACAAGATACAAGGTTTGCTCTTTGTCGTCACATTATTCTCTAGGAACCTTTTGCGGGTTATACTGCATTTGATTGTTCCTAATCCATGTTATCTGTGTGGTTATGCCAATAGCGGGCTTTATAAAAAAAGATTTTGAATTAAGGTGTTTGGTTATTTGAATTGTTTAGGTCATTCTAAGCGTATCATTACTGTAGAAAAGGTCATCACAAACAGTTCAAAAACGTCATCATAGATAGTTTCATAAGCCATCTGAGTTTATAAGTTAGTAATAACTTGATATCATCATAGACGGATTTTGAACCGTCTGTGAAAACCATATGATAGACGGTTTAGAATTAAAACCATCTGTGAAGATATACTATCACAGACGAATTAGAATTAGAACTATCTGTGAATGTATACTATCACAGACGGTTCTAACGTTAAACTGTCTATGGTTAAGACATATCACAGACGGTTCTTATTAAGAACCGTTTGTGATAGTTCTTTCTACACCTTAAAAAACTAGCTAGCATACCTAAAAATTTTATTGTTTTTCAGCTAGCCTCAGGAAATGCTAGCCATGCCCTCTGAAAGTGAAGCGACATATTTGAATTTGAATTCCAGATCTGAATTACATATAGCCATGCATACACAAGAGGACACTTACAATTTTACAAATATAAGCTTCACGATTATAAATTCAGAAAGATACATACACTTCAAGAAACTTTAAGCTAATGTAAGTTAGACATACACATTCTTCATTAAACTACAATCTAAAATAAGTAGAGCGGAAAAATTTTCAAGTAGCAGAAACAAAAAGGCAACGAATACCATTTTCAGCTTCTATGCCAAAATCAATAGAATACCACACTTTTAGGATACAACAAGAAGAAGCCCCTTACCGATGTCGATGACTTGCAATAGTGTAGATCTATCATTGCTTTCTTCCTTTCCATCTTGCTTTAAGCGAAAATTTCAGTCGCCCTTGCCGAACCCCTTCCCACCCTTCGTGAGCATAAACGAGTTGGACTAGTACTGGTGGTGTTGGTTCTTGGAGTAGGGAGAGGGGCATTAATATGGGGCGAGAGATGGGGAGGAGATTGGTACCTGCCGTTCGATGTGAAGCGAATGGACAGGTGAGATCGGGATCCTGGGGAGATGCCGCCGATTAGTGATGTGGTGGGGTGAGATTGAAATTTAATATATAATTATCACGGACGATTCGGATTATAAACCATATGTGATAGAGACATCACAAACGGTTCTTAACAAAAACCGTCTATAATAACAAGAGATATCACAAATGTTCTTATTAAAAACCATCGGTGATAATACGCAGACGGTAGATCACAAAGATAATATATTGGTGCAATCTAAACAACTAGTGTCAAAAGATAAAATAGTTTTATATGTTTTATATATACTCATTTGAAAGGTTTCGATGAGATCTACAACTTGCAGATGAGGCGAACCCCAAATTCCGAAGGAAAGATTAAAAATTTTATAAACAGAAACTTAAAACTTACGACACAAATTCAAGGCTAAAGATGGCCAATTTTGGAGGTCTAAGAGGGCAACTGGTGTAAGCGGTCATTTTTTTTAATCGGGCTCGCTGTTAGCTTTCCAACAAGTACAAAAATATCAAAAACAGACACCGTATATAAAAGTTATACTCATTTTAGTGAAGATATCTTGGAACGGAATCCTACTCGGACTCAAATTTAATCCTGTAGGCCAACCTTGCTGAATTTTTTTGTGAAATTTTGTGGCTATATGTAGAAGGATTCCACCAATTTTCACTGGATTGTGAAAGAGGATTGAATTTTCAACTGGTTTTTAATTGCAACATCACAGACGGTTTTTAATCCGCACCGTTTGTGATAATTGTAGACATCACAGATGGTTCTTATTAAAAACTGTATGTGATAATTGCAGACATCACAGACGGTTTTTAATATGAACCATCTGTGATAATCCATAGATGGTTCTTGTTAAGAACCGTCTGTGATAATTATGTATCATAGACAGTTTTAGCAATCACTAGTAATATAGACGGTCACACTTGTGAAACCGTTTGTGATAATTACAATGCAAACGGTTCCAAATAACCATCTGTGATGAGGCATCTAGTATAACATTTTTGTAGTAGTGTATATTTGGATGTATGTTATATTAGTGGTACGTCATATAGGCAAGCAGAAACAAACTTCTATTCCTTTGAGCAAGAATATATATAATTGCAACATAATATTTACCATTAAGTTTTATTTTCTGTTGTGACATACGGGCAAATGACTAATATAATAATAGAAGATTTTGGTAATATAATCGGTTCATGCTAGCCGGGATCGGCTCAGGTTCAGGGGCCCTTGCACATAGCTATGTGCAGGGGAGGGGCCCCTGCACATAGCTATGTGCAGGGGCCGTCAGATCGCGACACGTGTACAAAAGAAATCCAAAAAATGCTTAAAAATCCAAAAAAATCAAAAAAATAATTAAAAAATTGTAAGTATTTTTAAAAAGTATTTTTGTAAGTACTTACAAAATTATTTTGTATTAAAAAGTATTTTTTTAAGTACTTAAAAAATACTTTTTAATACCAATATTTTTTTAAGTACTTACAAAAATACTTTTTACAATTTTTTGATTTTTTTGGATTTCTTTTGGACACGTGTCACGATCTGACGACCCTGCACATAGCTATGTGCAGGGCCCCTACACCTGAGCCGATCCTATGCTAGCCTAAGGCCCGCCGTAGTTCCCTCAAAAAATATTATTCTATGCTTCTGGTGCATTTGGAGTAAGAATTAAAGCTGCTTTTGAAAAAAAAATGCTCTAACTATTCAGAATTGGAAGAGATGCACGCGAGAAGATTTTGCTTATCCATCGAACAAAGGAGAATAACAAATCTGAGATGCAAATTGGCTAACAAATTTTACATAATTTTGCCCTCATGGCAGTGTATTCTGCTTCTGAATTCTTTTATGTAACTTTTCTCTATTTATAAATTAATATATGCACAGTAGGAGAAACTCTTGCTGTTTTACCTAAAAGTTTTCAGCATTTATATTCAAATTCGTCTGCTAGTCCTAACTAACTGTTTGTAGCCTAAATTAATACACATTAATATAGCCGAACACAGGTACAAGTCATCATCAACTCAACCAAATATTTGCACAAATTTTCACACCAATTTCGAACATCAAACACTAACAAATCACTCTATCTCACACAGATAATACCCAGACAAATTAACAAATTCCATAGATTGTGGTTCCTCTTGCCTTTATTTCTATTCTTCTCTCTCAAATTTTATGCAATTGTGGTTCTCTACATCTAGCTTGAATTTTAATTAGAAGCTTTAGCGTGTGGAGAGGTGGGGTGTGTTTGTTTCTTCCCTTAGCTGCATGATGTGTTGTGTGTGAGAGTAGTTTGGTGTGGTGCTAGTAGCCACTTGCCAATGGAATTTCCTATAGGGCGAGTATCTTTGTTTTTTTTCCTGCTTTATTAATGTATCAGGCAGTTTCTACCGATTTGTTCAAAAAAACAAATTCTACATATGCACAAATCTTAGGAACATATGAACATAAATGATGACATGCAAACAGGGAAGGGAGATAAAAAAAACGGCAAAAAAACAACACATGACCCTCGAAGACCCGTACCTGCGGTATGCCAACAAAATCACGTATCCAAGAACTTCCCCGCTACTTCAATGTGGCAAATCCGGTGACAAAAACAATGAAAACAACATGAAACAAATCCAAGCGTCGGCCCTCGCCACCTAGGCACAACACTAGCTGCTTAGCCAGATGTTGCCGCCGAGCACTATCCCCTCGCCACGGATCGCTGGCTGCGATGGTGCTCTCTCCGCGAAAGGAAGTGGCATGTGGTTTGAGGGGAAAACGTAAAATAATTGAAACTTTAGAGAGCTTGGGCATGTACAACGCGGTTTTCGGCGTCGTCTCCATGCTGTCAACTTTGCAAAAAGACTTCTCAAAAAAAAACTTTGCAAAAAGAACCCCACCAGGTGCAAGAGACAGCGAGGTCGTCGTCTCGTGAAAGGACGACCCGGCTCGTGCTCCCACGCCAATAGACACCTTCGCTGCGCCTTGTACGAGCCGTCGACTCCAAGCGCCGGCGCCGCAGATCCACTGCGCGCGCGTCGATGTCCCCACGTAGACCAGCGCGGGAAGGTGAGGACCGGTCCGGCGAGACCGGTGGTGCGCGGCGGAGGCTCCAGCAGGCCGGCAGCGGAGGCTCCAGCGGGCACGGCGTCGTGCGTGGCAGCCGGATGCACGACGGATGCTCCAGCTGGCCGACGTCGTGCATGGCAGCCGGGAGCGTGGCGGAGGCTCCAGCAGGCCGACGGCGGAGGCTCCAGCGGGCTCGGCACCGGGCGTGGCGGCCAGATGCGCGACGGATGCTCAGCGGGCCGGCGGCGGAGGCTCCAGCGGGCACAGCTGAGCAGCTGCGTGGCGAGGTGCTAGAAAGCGGCGGAGCTTAAGCGGCGGCCGAACGGCGGCAAGCTGCTGAAGCAGGCAGCCGGGCTGCTTGCTGCCTCTACACCTGACTGAACCCGAGTTCAGTCACAAACTGCTCTGTTCCCTCCCTTTTTTCTCATGATTTCGTGTATAGACAACTGAATCGATCTCAAGATTTATTGTTCATGGTTCATAGTTAAATCCATGGATTTACTTTAGCTTAGCATCATCACCGTGGCAGCTGATCCCTTTATTTTGGCTAGTAGTTTAGCATCATCAGTCATCACAATGACTTGTTACCAACTTACCAGTAGTTTAGCTTAACATCCACATCTTCTGAATATTACCTGTTGTAGATCTTGCCCTGCTGCCATTCAGTGTAGTCTGTTTTTTGCCATGCCTATATGTTATTTTGCATTTTATATATAAATATATTAATATATCATTTATATTGATGGTTCCAAAAAATATTATAACCATGATCATTTTATATTTTGCTTGATCTTTTTGTATCAACAAGCAACACAATGATGTACATGAATAATATTCACGCTCGATCATGGCTACATGTAAGTATTAAATAGTTAGCAGACAGTTAAATAGGCAGTCCATTGTACACGTTGTCTATTTAGCTGTCTGCGTTTGCTGTGACATCATCATATAGACAGCAAACTGTCTGTGGGTTGTACATGCTTTATGAGCTGTTATAACAAGTGGATTCCAACCGTCCCCACCACGACACATGTGCAGCCGTGACGCCCTCTGTGGGCTAGCGCTATCGTGTCCTGCGGCGGCCGCGCTGGGCATTGTCGACAGCACCCGCTTGCAGTTGCAGCCGCATTGTCGGCGGCGACAGCGGGCGGGCGTCAGCACAGCATGGATACGAGTGGCGAGGGTCACCTGTAGATGCGATTTGGTTGCTTTAAGATTAGTACCTGCCACGTGTGCTCTTTGTAGAGAAGATGCTGGATAAGCTGTGTGGCACTCAATGCTGTCCACTTTATCTAAACAAATGCTGTCTAGTGGGTCGGGCCAGGTCGACATAGCACAGGTCCGGTCTAGGCACAGTCTATTTAGGCATGGCAAATAAACGAATCGTGCACGACACGGTTAAGCCTTAAAGGGCCGGTTAGCCTGTTAAGCCGAAAAAAGAGAAAAAAAATCAGAAAATTGTAGAAAGTTTCTGAAAAAAATGTAGAAAATTGTAGAAAATTACAAAAAAATACAAAAAAATATAGAAAATTATAAAAAAATTGTAGACATGTTAATCATCAAGATAATTATTGCCAATGGCATAATGAGCTTTATTAACTTGTAGAATATCAATATAGATTGTTACATGGCATGGCTACCTCATTAAAAACTTTACCAAGTAAAAACTCAACTTGAGGAAACTTGGTAAAGAAAAAGAGTATAGCTTATAAAGCTCACTAGTCACTACATTTGAAGAAAAAACATTGGAAATCCTAAGTAAGAAGAGAGTAGAAGCAAAGAGACTTATATATTTTTAATATACTCTTTTTATAAATATAAGTCCTTATGGTTTGCCATTCCTAAACTAAGTCACGTCCTACAGTCAAATAGGCTCTGATACCATCTCTGTCGGGACCCGGATTTCGAACCGGACTCTCTGTGTATTACTGCACTAGTCCCGAGATCAAAGCTAGTGCACACAGCTAAACAGAAATGAATACATAACCAGCAACGCTTTATTACAATATTAAAGAGCAGCACCGAAAGGTCTCATTATTACAATTGAGGTTTCAAGACCTCGCACACACTAAACACTGGTGGAAGCAAAGATAAACTCGGGTAGACCCATCAATATGCCACGAGCGATTGGTGGGAAACGCGACCTAGTCCTCCGGGAAGAATCGTCACGACTGGCTGCAGACAGCAAAGAGTTGTAATCACCTTCTTGAGCTTCATGTTCCTCGAGGTTTATTTTTAAGTGTAGCATGTGAGTACATAAAGTACTCCGCAAGTCTTGGGAAAATGCATAGATGCAAGGCTTAACAAAGGAAGGCTATATGGTTCTTTTGCACAAAGCAACATTTTAAAATTCAATTACTACTAATTATTTTCGAAGGCATCAATTTAATAAAGTAACTGTTTTAGCAGAAACTATCAATAATTCTCTAGTGAAGGTTCCAACTACCAACACTAGCTTAAACACTTGAACAAGTTTAATATTGCGGGTTAAATCCACCCTCTCTGGCTCCAACCGCCAGGATACCCTTCCGAGAGTTCCCTCCACTCCCGGAATACAAAACTTTTAATTTTAAAACAAAACCAGAAATCTACCATGTGCATGCATTCCTTGCCGCCCTTGACCGTAGGCACGGCTATTCGAATAGTTTTACACTCTGCAGAGGTTGTACAACTTTACCCACAAGAGATAAATTATCCTAAAAGTCAACACACTTCCTTTGGCATGAGACCCGATAAAATATCACAAAGCCTTTACCTTACTCTAATCTAGCTAGATACCACCCGCCGAGGTTTCACTGCAGTAGGCTAACCGCCCAACCAAGCCCCCTCTTGCGCCATATGAGTACTGATGAATCCTGTCCTCATGTGGATTACGGTCCATCCTCGCACCCACTTTCCACGGTGGCACCTAAACTAGACTATCGTAAGTTAGTCACTAGGTCGCACCCATATAGACTTGTGGTTGTATGCGGTTAATGCTCGGCTTGGACAAACACAAGCGTCGGTCCTTAATTGACTAGGTGGAACATACACATTACATGATCTCGTGCTTCCTGCACCAATCCAAACTAACCATCCACCCTAATCTAAACCAATTTTCACATTTTAGTTTATTTTAAAAGAACAGTGGCAACTCCAATTACCACTAATTTTCATAAACACAGGAGTATTACAATAATTCATAATTTCCCATTTGCAAGATTTCAAAGGTATTAAATAGCGAGACTAAGCATTATACTACCATTCCACTATTCACAAAGATTCAGTAATAATCTCATTATTGAGACAAATGAAATTCTAGGGTGACAAAGATACATGGCATTCAATTTCAATGGAGGGTATAACAAGGTTGGTTTAACTAACCCTTAAGATTTGAACTAATATTTTATATAAATAGCAATGCACATAATTTAAAATAATTAAAACATTTCAAAATCATAGGTTCAAGATGATCAAAGGAGACTTGCCTTCTTGCAGGGGCTCTAGGTCTTCTTGTTGAGGAGTGGGAAGGTCTTCTTCAACGTTGGATTCTAAACGAGAGAAAAGCCACAAAACAAATAAATTTAAATGAAAACTCAAACAAACTCAAAAATTCAAATAGAGGCCATGGTTGGATAGATCATGATTTTAGATAAATTTAGAAATTTGAATGGCTGAATTTGGAGTTAAAATGAGAAAGTTGTGCCCATTTGAAAATCTCAGATTTGAATAAATCTAAAATTCCCAAATTTCTCGATGTGGGACCCATCGAATATTAAATTTTAATTTCTTTATTTTAATCTGAGAGATTGACAGGTGGGGCCCACTGAACAGTAACCATCGGCGGTCATCGACATGTGGGACCCATCGACGATGAGCCCAATGAGTCAATCTCGACACGTGGGACCCATCGGTCTTGGGCCCACTTGTCATAGACCACCTCAGGGGGGGCCCGGCGCGATGGCGCCTACGCAGACGGCACTCGCGACGGGTGGGACCCACTTGTCGGCCCGAAAATAAACGAAAAACTCAACCTCTCACCGTGAGCCGGAGGCTCGAACGCCGCCGAGGAGTTACGAGTGAGCGCCGCTAGCGAGGAGCGGGAGGCGTTGCCTACCCAATAAGGGTAGGTAACCCTCTTGAGGGGTACCCTGGGTGGCCCGGCAGAGATGATCGGAGGCGACGCGCCGGCGGCAGTGGGAGGCCGAGGTGCTCGGTGGTTCGTGAAATGCAAACCCGAGCGAGAGGATCCGGTTGGAGGGGTCGGCGAGGCTTGGGGCGAACGAGGCGGCCGGCGACGAGGACAGCGGAGCGGCTCGGTCCTCCGGCGATGGCATTCCGGCGGCGGAGAGGTGGCCGAGGGTCGGGAGGTTCGCCGCGCACGAAGCTCGGGGAGGCGACGACGGGCTGGGGATGACCGAGGCGGCGAGGAAAGCTCGCCGGAGTTGGGCGGAGCTCGGAGGACGGAGGCACGGTCTTTGGGGGCTCTAGAGGGCTCGGGAGGCTGCGGTGGAGCGCTGGGATGCGGTGCGGGATAAGGCGGCCGATGGGGCATTTATAGGGCCGAGGGGAGCGGGCGCGGCAATAGCTCGCCGTTGCTGGCGGCCGGAGAAGGAAGGTTTGGGGGAGGAAAGGAAAGAGGGGGGGCGTAGAAGGAAAGGGAGCGCGGAAGATCGGGGACTTGGTCGCGGCGGCGTCCGGGGTTTCCAAATCCGCAGAGGGGAGAGGAAGGGAAGGCCGGGATCGACCCGGATTCGGTCGGCCGGCGAGAAAAGGAAAGGGGGAAGAAAGAAGGAAGAGGAGCTCGCGCGAAGACGGATCCGGCAGGTGGGTCCCGCGCGGCGAGAGAAGAGAGGCGGGTGGCGCGGATGGCTGCCACGCGGCTCGGAAAAGATCGGCGGTGGCGCGTTAAGTGGAAGGGGACGGCGGATGGGCGAGTGCGGTGGCGTGGCGCGCATCCGGCCGACCGCGCGTCGGCGAAGAGAAGGGGAAGGCGGGCGGGCCGGCCGGGCGGCAACGAGGGAGAGGGAGGTGCGGCTGGATCAGCCGAGCGCGACGTGGGTCCCTGGGCCGCCCACGCGTCGGCTGGAGGGAGAGGAGATTTTTATTTTTCGAATTTGATTTCTAATTTGAGAAAAGGCTAGAAAATTATTTAAGCCTCGAAAAAAATGAAAATACCTCCAAAAATTCAGAAAAATTCACGAAGCTCTGGAGATATTTTGGACTTAATAAAGTTATTTCCAACTACTGTTGATAATTAATTTTCATACTTTGATTTACTTTTAATTCCTTAAATAGGTTTTTAAATTCGAGAAAATTCAGAAAATCCAAATAAAATCCAATTACTTTAAAATAATTAATTTGAATTTAATTTCATTCCAAAAGGCAAATTTTGGGATGTGACAAACCTACCCCCTTAGAAAGAATCTAGACCCTAGATTCTGGACGGACTGAGGGAAAAGGTCGGGGAACTCTTCTTTCAAATCCTCCTCACGCTCCCAAGTCGCCCGATTCGAATGGTTGCTCCACTTGCACTTTTACGTAACTTGATAACCTTGTCGCTGCGTGACGGCGCCTGCTCTC
Organism: Dendrocalamus sinicus; assembly: GCA_036346575.1. Classification (NCBI taxonomy): domain Eukaryota; kingdom Viridiplantae; phylum Streptophyta; class Magnoliopsida; order Poales; family Poaceae; genus Dendrocalamus; species Dendrocalamus sinicus. The sequence goes on from CM070641.1 coordinate 21,471,517, forward strand.
CAATATCTTGATGGATATTTCGGATAGGTGAGGTCCTCCTTCACATTGATTTCATCTAGAGGCATCCGCTTCTCGAACTCTAAGACATTTTCTTAGTGAGACACATGGAAGACGCCATGCACCTTTGACAGCTTGAGGGGAAGCTCCAGCGGTAAGCCACTTCTCCTCGTTTTGCTACAACAGAAGGGTCCGATGAATCTAGGAGCAAGTTTTCCATCGACCCCAAAACGCCTCGTTCCTTGAGAGGTGACACCTTCAAATAAACATGATCCCTGTGTACAAACTCTAATGCCCTTCGACGATTGTCCGCATAACTTTTTCTCGCCTTGTTTGTGCTGTTTTTAATCTGTCTGAATTAGGCGAACTTGTTCCTCGGCTTGCTTTAACACGTCTGGTCCAAATACTTGTCCTTCTCCTGCCTCCTTCCAATACAAGGGAGTCTGCACTTTCTACCATACAAGGCTTCAAATGGAGACATTTGTAAACTGGATTGGTAACTATTATTGTAGGAGAACTCTGCATAGGGTAGACTCGATCCCAATTTGTCTTGTTTGCTAAGACACAAGCCCTCAACATATCTTCCAAGATTTGATTTACTCTTCTCTGTTTGTCCATCCATGTCTGGGATGATAGGTGTCTTGAAGTTTAAGTTTGTGCCCAAAAGTTCATGTAGCTTTGCCAAAACCTTGAGGTGAATTGGGTTCCTCGATCTGACACAATCTTCTTTGGGACTCCATGTAAACTCACAATCCTTGACATATACAATTCTGCGAGTTTATCCCCCGAGTATGTGGTCTTTACTGGGATGAAATGGGCGACTTTTGTCAGACGATCCACGATAACCCAGATTGAATCATGTCCAGATTTGGTTCTCGGTAACCCAATTATAAAATCCATACCAATTTCTTCCCATTTCCACTCAGGGATCTGCAATGGTTGCAAAAGTCCAGCAGGTCTCTGGTGTTCAGCTTTAATCCGTTGGCATACATCACATAAAGCTACATACTCAGCAATCTCTCTTTTCATGCCTGCCCACCAATATCTTTCTTTAAGATCTTGGTACATCTTGGTACTTCCAGGATGAATTGAGTACCTGGTTTCATGAGCTTCCTTCATGATCAACTCTTTTATCTCCTTCTTCTCAGGCACCACAATTCTTTTCCATACCAAATGGTACCTTGTTCATCATCGGAAAATTCTAATGCTTTCCCTTTCTTCATATTATCCTTGATCTCCGGGCATACTTGTCCTCCTTTTGAGCCGCTCGATTTGATCCTCTAAGGTTGGTTGAATCTCCAGAGTAGCGAGAAATCCTTTTCCCACTATTTCTAGATTAAGTCGCCAAATTCTTCTTGAAGTGCGGGCATACCGTCCTTAATCCACAACTTGGTGCAATAACTCTTTCGGCTCAAGGCATCGGCTACCACATTAGCCTTTCCGGATGATAATGTATTCCAATATCATAATCCTTTATTAACTCAAGCCATCTCCTTTGCCTCATATTGAGATCGGGTTGAGTAAATATGTACTTCAAACTTTTGTGATCCGTATAGATCTCACAATGTTGCCGATCAGATAATGCCTCCATATTTTTAGAGCATGCACTACTGACCGCAAGCTCTAAATCATGGGTTGGGTAGTTCTCTTCATGGGGCCGCAATTGCCTTGAAGCATAGGCTACTACCTTTCTTTCTTGCATCGAACACGGCCTAATCCTTGCACTCGACGCATCACGTAAGACTTCAAAATCTTTTACGATATCGGGAGCGTCAACACTGTGCGGAAGTTAATCTCTTCTTTAGCTCTTGGAAACTATCCTCACACGGTTTACTCCACTCAAACTTCTTCTCTTTCTTTAGTAAGCGGGTGAGAGGTCTTGCAAGTTTGGAGAAGCCTTCAATAAAGCGACGATAGTAGCCACCAATCCAAGAAAACTTCGATCTCACATCGACAGGTTGCGCCTGATTAAGAACATCATTTACCTTTTCGTGGTCTACAGACACCCTCCTCGCGGAAATCACATGACCCAAGAAGGCTACTTTCTTCAACCAAAATTCACACTTGCTAAATTTGGCATACAAGCGGTGCTCTCTGAGCTTTTCCAAAACTATCCTCAAATGTTCTGCATGCTCCTCCTCATTTTTGGAATATATCAAAATGTCATCAATGAATACCACCACAATTTATCCAAATATTCCATGAACACCTTATTCATCAGTTCATGAAATATGCGGGGCATTGGTTAAGCCAAAAGACATCATCAGTATACTCATACAATCCATACCGAGTGGCAAAGGTCGTCTTGGTATATCTTCCGGTCTTATCTTGGTGGTGATAACCCGATCAAGGTCAATCTTGGAGAAGACACATGAACCTTTCAATTGATCAAACAGATCATCTATCAGGGGTAGAGGATATTTGTTCTTGATCGTCACATCGCTCGAGATCGATAGTCCACACACATGCGGAGACTACCATCTTTCTTCTTCACCAAAGAATACCGTGCTCCCTGTGGTGACGAGCTCGGTCTTACAAATCCCTTGTCCCGCAACTCTTCAATTTGTTTCTTGACTTCACCAAATCATTTGCAGACATTCTATAGGGTCTCTTTGAAATCGGAGCGTGCACTGTACCAAGTTGATAACAAACTCAATCTCTCCGTCGGTGGCATTCTGTGTAAATCCTCGAGGAACACGCCCGGGTATTCATTTACTATGGATACCTTTTCAAGAGTCACCCTTTACACTATTCAATCCACACCTATTCTCGAGAGGAGGGGTTTGACTTATACCTTACTTGGATTCCATCCGAGTTGGTAAGAATCGCACGATCGGCACGATCTATGTGTCCTTTATATTTGGTTAACCAATCCATTCCAAGTATCACATCTAAACTCTTGAGTCTATTATAATAAGATTCGCTAGGAACCTAACTCCATTTATATCCACAGTTGCATTAGGGCAAACCGTGTTAGTCCTCATTTCCTTCCCTGGATTGGACTAGCATAGGTTCTTTAGCTTATGCACATCCCACTATATCTTTCAACAAAATCTTTGGATACAAAGGAATGCGAAGCTCGAGAATCAAATAATCTCGATGCGAATCATCGAGTTGACAAGGAACTTACCGTAACTACGCCGGTGCATCTCCGCCGCTCAGCGGTCACATGGTTGAGATGTCCTCTCGCTCACCACTTGTGGAGCCCTTGGGTTTTGAGGGGTCCCACGACCTTGTCCTGCATTTGGAGCTCGTCTTTGGTGTCGCTCCTGTGTTGAAGCGAACCGAGTCACCGAACGCTCGGGGACAAGCATCGCATAGTGCCCCATATTCTTGCAGTTGAAACACCGCACTCCCGCTCTTGAAGTTCGGTCTCACGTGGTTGGCCACCATTGCTGTCAGGGAACTTGGTTACTTGGGCGAGGTCCAGATGAATGGAGTCCTTGGCGACTTTGGGTTACGGGGTTCTGTGGAAGTGGTGGGGCGAAATCGAGAATCGCCGCTCGCGCCTGCGTGCTGAAACTTCCTCTTAGGCTCTCATACGGTGACGTTGAGCATCTTCTGCACAAAAGCCTTATTCACCATGTTTGGAAGGTCGGAAAATCATTCGACACCAGCTGTACTTTGAGATTGGGGTCAAGTCCTCGCATGAACCTCCGTGTCTTGGTTAACTCGAGGTGATCTCTTCACTACATACTTGCATACAAGTGGGTAAACTTGTTCGGTATTCGAAACGCTGAGGTTTCCTTGCCGCAATTGGTAGAACTCTCTTCTTCATGTCCATGATTCCTGTAGGAATATGCGCAGCGCGAAAAGCCTCACGAATTCATCCTGTGATAGCTTGCTTGCGTTTGGATGGCGGCGTGGAAATTTTCCCACCGGTTAGCGGCGATTCCCTTGAGTTGGTGAGCGATACAGCACCTTCTCATTGTCATTGCATCGGGCTAGGACCAACTTCCTTTCTACGCCCTGATCGATCGTCTACTTCCATTGGGTCCACCGAACCAAACAAAGTAGGAGGCCTTGTTCTCATAAATTCTCCCTTCCTAGATTGAGGGACTTGATTGGGTGCTTGTGGGGCTTGTCTGACTTGGTTTGGCGAGAGCTTGAAGAAGCTGCTTGTTGCATGGCCATCATTTGTTCCAAGTGGGGGCTTGAGGAGGGTGGTGGAATGTTGTTTGTCTGGTTGGTTGTTGGCGTCACGGACTCGCGGGATTGCTCCTCGTGTTCACCATCTGAAGGGATTTAGGTTAGCATAAGATAAGAGGGAAATAGCAGAGGTAAGAGAATTAGGGAGACTAAACCACATCCCAAACCAACACACAAGGAAGAGACTAGCAATTCAACTTAGCAAAAGAACTTATATTGAAATCAAAATAGGTTTAAGAATGGCTGTACCACAAGTGCACGAATGCTTGGTACAGTCCATCTAGCACACCAAAACATATTAAACGTTCTACTAACGAGGACATTTTATTTGGGGTACTACCGACTCAAAAGACTACTAATCCTCTCCAAAGACGCGCTCCTCAGGGTCCTCCTCAGGTTCTTCTTCTTCTGGCTCCTCCTCTGGTTCTTCTTCTGGATCCTCCTCCGGGTCTTCCTGGCGCTCTCTTACGTGGTGTCTCGAACAATCACACTCAGCCGAGGCACGGGGCGATTCTACCGGAGGCATCGGCCATGAACTAAAAGAGAAGGCTTGTGCTTCTTGAGGGTGATGACTCGTGGTGGACTGGGGCGTCGCACCTTCTTGCGTGCTGTCATCCTGATGCGGAGTCCCGAGAGTCGAGCTGGCGCCTGGTTGTTGGGGGCGACAGCTGGTATTGGGGAAGATGGCGTGTAGTCAGCGACGGGTGAAGACGGCGTGTAGTTAGCTGCGACCCTCGAAGTCGTCCTACCAAACTCACCGCTGGCGCTCGAGAAGCCAGGCGTCTTGTGTCCGAATGCTAGTAGCCGAGGTGAGAAGCATCGGAGTTGTCCAATCTCCTCTCGCGCTCTAGCGTAAGTGATGTCCATCGCTCGGGTGAGCTGCACTGATGTGATAGTCGAGATCGTCGCGGGTATGTCAAAAGGATCCGGATACCTCGCCCCGGGCGAGGTTGATGAAGAAGCAAAGGGATCGATGTCAGCATCCAGCGAGATGCTTGGCTCGTCAATGGCGAGGTCTTTGCGCCCTGGACGGCGTCGAAACAATGGGATCGAGGATGTGTGATGGGGTATGTTTGGGAGTTGAATTCTTCCGTGCATACGGGAATACTTCCATCGCCCAGAGTCTCGATCCAGAATCCTCGTCTTCCGTCCCCTGGAAATGGGCGGCTGACGGTATTCCAGACACTGCATCAACTGTCGGAGAAGGCTAGCGAATGCTCCAGCATCCTCTCCATGTGAGTAGTAGTCCCACGGGGCAGCGGAGGATGAACCAGCCATCTACAAAGTTGAGTAAAAGAGAAGATTAGTAAAAGTTTTGATCAAATAGAGTTGGAGACAAGAACGAGATCCTAAGTAAGAAGAGAGTAGAAGCAAAGAGACTTATATATTTTTAATATACTCTTTTTATAAATATAAGTCCTTATGGTTTGCCATTCCTAAACTAAGTCACGTCCTACAGTCAAATAGGCTCTGATACCATCTCTGTCGGGACCCCGGATTTCCGAACCCGGACCCTCTGTGTATTACTGCACTAGTCCCAGATCAAAGCTAGTGCACACAGCTAAGCGAGAAATGAATACATAACCAGCAACACTTTATTACAATATTAAAGATGCATGCGAAAGGTCTCATTATTACAATTGAGGTTTCAAGACCTCGCACACACGAAACACAGCGGAAGCAAAAGATAAACTCGGGGTAGACCCATCAATATGCCACAGGCAGTTGACTGGGGAAACGCGACCTAGTCCTCCGGGAAGAATCCGTCACAGCCACAGACGAAGCAGTAGTTGTAATCACCTTCTTGAGCTTCATGTTCCTCTGAGGTTTATTTTTAAGTGTAGCATGTGAGTACATAAAGTACTCCGCAAGTCTTGGGAAAAATGCATAGATGCAAGGCTTAACAAAGGAAGGCTATATGGTTCTTTTGCACAAAGCAACATTTTAAAATTCAATTACTACTAATTATTTTCGAAGGCATCAATTTAATAAAGTAGCTTGTTTTTAGCGTAAACTATCAATAATTCTCTAGTGAAGGTTCCAACTACCAACACTAGCTTAAACACTTGAACAAGTTTAATATTGCGGGTTAAATCCACCCTCTCGGCTCCAACCGCGGGATACCCTTCCGAGAGTTCCCTCCACTCCCGAATACAAAACTTTAATTTTAAAACAAAACCAGAAATCTACCATGTGCATGCATTCCTTGCTCCGCCTTGACCGTGGGCACGGCTATTCGAATAGTTTACACTCTGCAGAGGTTGTACAACTTTACCCACAAGAGATAAATTATCCTAAAAGTCAACACGCTTCCTTTGGCATGAGACCCGGATAAAATATCACAAAGCCTTTACCTTACTCTAATCTAGCTAGATACCACCCGCCGAGGTTTCACCGCAGTAGGCTAACCGCCCAACCAAGCCCCTCTTGCGCCATATGAGTCTGATGAAATCCACTGTCCCTCACTTGTGGATAACGGTCCATCCTCGGCACCCACTTTCCATGGTGGCACCTAAACTAGACTATCGTAAGTTAGTCGACTAGGTCGTACCCATATAGACTTGTGGTTGTGCGGTTAATGCTCGGTTTGGACAAACACAAGCGCGGTCCTTAATTGACTAGGGTGGAACATACACATTACATGATCTCGTGCTTCCTGCACCAATCCAAACTAACCATCCACCTAATCTAAACCAATTTTCACATTTTAGTTTATTTTAAAAAACATGGCAACTCAATTACCACTAATTTTCATAAACACAGAGTATTACAATAATTCATAATTTCCCATTTGTAAGATTTCAAAGGTATTAAATAGCGAGACTAAGCATTATACTACCATTCCACTATTCACAAAGATTCATAATAATCTCATTATTGAGACAAATGAAATTCTAGGGTGACAAAGATACATGGCATTCAATTTCAATGGAGGGTATAACAAGGTTGGTTTAACTAACCCTTAAGATTTGAACTAATATTTTATATAAATAGCAATGCACATAATTTAAAATAATTAAAACATTTCAAAATCATAGGTTCAAGATGATCAAAGGAGACTTGCCTTCTTGCAGGGGCTCTAGGTCTTCTTGTTGAGGAGTGGAAAGGTCTTCTTCAACGTTGGATTCTACGTACGAGAGAAAAGCCACAAAACAAATAAATTTAAATGAAAACTCAAACAAACTCAAAAATTCAAATAGAGGCCATGGTTGGATAGATCATGATTTTAGATGAATTTAGAAATTTGAATGGCTGAATTTGGAGTTAAAATGAGAAAGTTATGCCCATTTGAAAATCTCGATTTGAATAAATCTAAAAATTCCCAAATTTCGATGTGGGACCTTTGGAATATTAAATTTTAATTTCTTTATTTTAATCTGAGAGATTGACAGGTGGGGCCCATCGAGCAGTAACCATCGGCGGTCATCGACATGTGGGACCCATTTGGACGATGAGCCCAATGAGTCAATCTCGACACGTGGGACCCATCGGTCTTGGGCCCACTTGTCATAGACCGGCTCAGAGGGGTGGGGCCCAGCGGCGTGCTTGGCGGGCCGGCGGCACCGGCAGGTGGGACCCACTTGTCGGCCCGAAAATAAGCGAAAAACTCAGCCTCGCTGAGCGAGGCCTCGAGCGCGCAGGAGTTACGAGTGGCGCTAGCTGTGGAGCGCGAGGGGCGTTGCCTACCCAATAAGGGTAGGTAACCCTCTTGAGAGTACCTCGGTGGCCCGGCAGATGATCTGAGGCGCGGCCCGGCGGCGAGGGAGGCGGAGGTGCTCGGGTGGTTCGTGAAATGCAAACCCGAGCGGAGGATCCGGTTGGAGGGGTCGGCGAGGCTTGGGGCGGCGAGGACGGCCGGCGGCGAGGGGCAGCGGAGCGGGCTCGGGTCCTCCGGCTGATGGCGTTCGCGGCGGGGAGAGGTGACCGAGGGGTCGGGAGGTTCGCCGCTGCACGAGGAAGCTTCGGGGAGGCGACGACGGGCTCGGGGATGGCCGAGGCGGCGAGGAAAGCTCGCCGAGTTGGGCGGGCTTCGGAGGGACGGAGGCACAGTCTTTGGGGGCTCTAGAGGGCTCGGGAGCTGCGGTGGAGTCTTATTTGGGATGCGGTGCGGGATAAGGCGGCCGATGGGGCATTATAGGGCCGAGGGGAGCGGGCGCGGCAATAGCTCGCCGGTTCTTGTGGCCGGAGAAGGAAGGTTTGGGGAGGAAAGGAAAGAGGGCGTAGAAGGAAAGGGAGCGCGGAAGATCGGGGACTTGGTGCGCGCGTCCGGGTTTCCAAACCGCGAGAGGAGAGGAAGGAAGGCGGGATCGACCGGATTGATCGGCCGGCGAGAAAAGGAAGAGGAAGAAAGAAGGAAGGAGCGCTCATGGAAGACGGATCAAACAGGTGGGTCCCGCGGCGAAGAGAGAAAGAGAGCGCGGTGGCGCGGATGGCTGCCACGCGGCTCGAGAAAAGATCGAGGCGGTGGCGCGGTTAAGTGGAAGGGGCGGCCGGACGGGCGAGTGCGGTGGCGTGGCGCGATCCGGCCGACCACAGCGTCGAGCGAGAAGGCGGCGCGGGCCTGCCGGGCGGGCCGGCGCGCGAGGAGAGGAGGTGCGGCTGGATCAAAGCCGAGCGGCGACGTGGCGGTCTGGGCGCCCACGCGTACCGAGGAGAGGGAGATTTTTATTTTTGTAATTTGATTTCTAATTTGAGAAAAGGCTAGAAAATTATTTAAGCCTCGTAAAAATGAAAATACCTCCAAAAATTCCAGAAAAATTCTGTAAGCTCCTGGAGATATTTTGGACTTAATAAAGTTATTTCCAACTACTGTTGATAATTAATTTTCATACTTTGATTTACTTTTAATTCCTTAAATAGGTTTTTAAATTCCAGAAAATTCAGAAAATCCAAATAAAATCCAATTACTTTAAAATAATTAATTTGAATTTAATTTCATTCCAAAAGGCAAATTTTGGGATGTGACATCCTGACTGATGTGTACCTGCATGAGAACCTCAAGAATCTCTAGAGGAAGAACAAAAAATTATGCCCCATTGCATAGTCCCCACAAAGGTGCTAGAGGCTACCGGTGGTCTTTCCAAATGCACAAACCCAAACTTATTTTCTTATTTCTCATATATCTTATATAATTTATCCTTAACTACTCTATAGTATGGACAATAATCTAAATCAGTAGCATCACTTAAAAGTTGCAATACATTTGTAAATCCTTGGAGTTGGGCCCTAGGATCCAAAATAAAAGTGAATGCATATAAAATAGGAATTTCCCTTTAATATTTTAAAAACTTAGTTTTCACGGCAACTATAGCATCTCATAGTACAGAATCATTTTCAAAAGCCTTTAGGAGGATGGCAATTTCAAAAATGTTATGAACAATTATAGGAGAGGTAGGGTAGTATACTCCAGAAATATAAAGTGTAGCTTTATGAAAAAGTACTAAAAAATAAAATATTTGTTCACCAACAACTCAACCGGCCTCGTAAGTTAGGGTCTCTAACTTGGGTTCTACTGGAGGAGCTACGAGATTGAGGAACTTGGATGTGAAGAAAGATAGATAAGGTGCTTGTTGTGGTTACAGACCAAACAGAGAGAAAGAGTATGGTAGTGGAGAGTTAGGTGAGCAATGGCTTAGGATTTCTCCCCATGGCCTGTGCTGTATATATATCCACATGGGGAGTGTTTTTACAATTATACCCTTACATCTGAGTATTCCCCTCAGGGGCACTTATGTCATTACACATGTCCCATTTTGGGCCTTACATTCCTCTAACAGACCTGCTGGGCTCAGGTGGGGGCTATCCCTACAACAGGAGCCTCTCATGGTGAAGGGCTTCACGGGCCGAAGCCATGTTGCCGAGTACTTTGGTCCCCTCTGTCCCTGCGGCCTGTGAGCTCGTATAACAGTTGGCGGAGCCTTATTTGCTGGTGTTGGACGGGACCCGCCGCAGGGGTGCGACGCCAGATGTGTTGGCGAAGCTGCCTTCCTCGCAGGGCTCGTCCGTGGCAGGGTCGAATCTGAAGCCAAAATCGGAATCGGAGGTGCTGGCGGAGTCGAATGCGTCGGCCGAGGTAGGCGAAGCGGGCCCCAAAGTTGTTGTGCGGCGCAAGTGGCGGCGGACTCCGACGTCGAGCGCCCTCAATGGTAGATGACTGTCGGCCTGCATGGCGAGACCTGGTTGACGCGGCACGAGACTTGAGGCGTCGTAGCCATGCTATGTTGCGACGTTCCATCTCCTGCCGGTCCGCGTGGCAAAACATGCTTGGCGCGGCGCGGGGCTTGAAGCACCGTGGCCAGACGACTCTGTGATGCTCCTCCGTCGGTTGGGCTTTCCCCCCGTCGGTTGAGCTTCCTCTGGTTAAGCTCCTGTCAGCTGGACTCCTGGCGGTTGGGCTCCTGGCGGTTGGGCTCCCCGCCGGCGAGTATATATCTGATCGGATAGGTGGCATCTGCTCGTGCCGTGCTTGTGCCACGAAATAGCAAGGTTTGACTCGTTGTTCGTAAAGATGATATGCTTGAGTTCATTTGCATCTTCTGATTGCGCCAACCGGCGTCACCATCAGGGCATGCTGATGTACTAAAGCTTATCTGTTTATGAGAACAAGTTGAAACCTGCCGTAAATCAGCCTTCGCGTACGGCCGCCATGTTGCTCTGCGGGTGCGGTCAGAGTTGAACACCAGACGCCGTGCGAGGCTAGGGGTGGGAGGCGGGCGTGCACCCACGGCTCGAGGGTAGCAGTTGGGTGCAGTGTGGGCAGACCGGCGTTCACTCGCCTTCGCCCTCTGGTTCGCCCGCGTGGGGCTGAGCTAGGGGTCCGGCTAGATCTCAAAAATGTGGGCCAAACTGGGCGTTCGCGCGGAAGTACCAGGGGCGGGGTGAGCTTCGGCCTTGGCGTGCAGATTCGCGGCGTCGTGGCGAAGTACTTCCCCGCGAAAGTGGGGCCGCGGACGACCCCAGAGCCTTGTTGCCGAGGCGAAGCTCCTGTCGAGGCTGCCGTCAAGGATGCTTGACCCATGGCAGCTTGCTGTTACACCCCGGCGGGGGACGAGGCATGGGGCCGAGCCGAAGTCGAAGCGGCCTGCGGGTTTGTTGCTCAGACGGGCTAAGGCGGAGGCCGAGGTCTCTCCGTCTACCCCGCGATTGCTGCTGGGGTTGGTTGGTTCATGCCTTAGTGGAGGCAGACCTCGCGCCTCAGATTCTCCTAGGCGTGGGGTGGTTATGGCTCCGCGATCCGGTAGTGCGCTTTAATGACCCCAGGAATCGCGTCGACCTCTGAGCTATCAGGCTGCTGCAGCTGTGCGTGTTGTCCCATCGGGGGTGTACACGCGGCGGGTTGCGATTGGCGTGCCATGCACTGTCCGGCGGATTTGCATGTGCGCCTGTTCGATTACCGGCAGGTGCGCTTCTTAACTACGGGGAGCCAAACTGCCGGGCAATCGCGCCTCTCGGACATGAGAACGCGGGGTTGGGCCTTCATTGGCCGAGGCCGGAAGGTTGTGCTGACCTTAGAGTCGCAATGGCTTTCGGCATCTTCGTGGCATCCCAGCGAGGTGCCCCTTCGCAGGGACGGAGCCGAAGTCGAAGCCAGGGTGTCGCTATTGGGACGGAGACCCCACCGAATTTGTTACGGTTGATTGGTCTCGAGAATCGTGAAGGGGCTATTGGCGTGTCGTGCGTGGACAGATCTTTGTACGACCGCGGTCATGACCGACGCGCGTGGGCAGTCACGACGCTTCGGCTTCGGTCGTGGGGAGGCGAGCGGTTTGTCGCGCTGACTAGTGGTGCGGGAGACAAGGGATCTTTAAATACCCCCGTGGCACCACATCTACGCCTCCTCCACACGCTTTCTGGTCGCCCATCTCGTTTCCAACTTCTTTGCTTTCCTTGCCACCGCGCTTCCCTTTCGCCGTCGTCTATCTCCCGGATAACGATGGCACCCGGCAGCGAGCATGTTCGAACGGTCGGCAAGTGCGCCGTCCGCCGGTGGTCCTCGCCGCTTGAGGTGGAGTACTCGCTTGAGGGGCGAAACCCGGCGGCGACAGACAACTGGTGGGTGGCGACAGAGAGGAAGGAGGGCCCTTACTCCATCACCTTGGATTCGACGCTCGTGACGGAGGAGACTATCCGTACACTGCTGCGTGAGGGGAAGCTGTCAGATTGCCGGGTGGTGCGGCTACCCGCCGATGACGAGGTGGAACCGCGACCTGAGGAGTCGGAGGCGATTCTTTTCATCGCCAACTTTGAAGTCGGGCTTTGCATCCAGGCCGCGATGGTCGTTGGCGATGTGTTGCAAACCTTCAGGCTGGAGCTGACGCAACTGACTCTGAACGCGCTAGCTCGCCTTGCCGTGTACAGCTGCGCCTTGCGCGCGGAGGCATGCTGGCCCAGCGCCTCGATGTTTGCCTATCTGCACGATGCCCGGTGCCAGCCGAAGGAGCAGAAGGATGGGACGCTGTCGAACTTTGGCAGCGTCAACTTTATACCACGGTCACCGTGTGGGAAGCTCTTCCCCGCGAACTCCACTCGAGCGAAGTGGGAGTCTAGCTCGACAAGGCGGTGGTTCTACCACCGTGTGGAGAGCGGTAGTGGCCTCGAGTGTATGGGCCAGCCGATGGCGTTCAACACCACGCCCAGTATAACGCTCAACTCCGAGGACAGGCGAAGGGCGCGAAGGCTTGTGGGGGTCATCGCCTGCTTCAACATGCGCGACCTCGCCGAGGAGTACATTATGTACGCGTGGAAGAGCTTCCCACTTCGCTCATGAGTGGCACCTCCCTGCCGGGAAACTCCAGGACGACAACGTTCGCCCGTCCATCTGCTCGCTACCAGCGCCCTCCGGACTTCGTAAGCCTCGGTCGTGTCCTCCTTTCCTTTCGCTGTTCGCTGCCTCGCTTTTGACCACGCTTCTTGTCTCGCCAAGGAATGCGCTTGAAAAACGTGGAACGCGTGACAAACATGTTCCTTGGGCCATATACGGCCAGGGAGCATGAGCAGCGTATGGCTGCAGTCGCGGAGGCGGGGCTGGGGCGGATAAACCGCGTGTGCGAGGCACTGGGCGTTCGCGTGCTGGAACGCGCCTCTCCGGCCCCGAGCCAACCGCGACGTCAAGATGATGGCACCCCAGGAAAAAGGGGGCCGTCTCGCGGGAAGACTCGGACTGCTACGGCCGCACCCAGCGCGACAGCTACTGTTGCCCCTATTGACGTGGCGGGTGTGGAGGTCGATCGGCAGTATCTCGACTCGCACTTGGAGATGGGTGTGGATGGCAGGGGTGAAAGGTCTCCGAGCGGTGCCAGGCATCGGGAGTGCGCCGCGGACGACCGGGAGGGGGAAGTCCCGCCGCCTGTAGCAGTCGCCGAGGTGGAGCCATCATCTGCGGCGATCGGGTGAAGTCACCGCCTGCGATGGTGACAGTGTCGGAGCTACCCCTCGCGGAGGCCGGCGGAACGAGGTCTCCGCCAACAATGGCGGCCGAGACAGAGGTGGCTCCCGCGGAGGATACTAGGGTGGGCCCGCCCGCGAGCATTGCTACCATGGAGCCTTCTGCAGCGGTTACCGAGGCAGGGCCCTCACCTTCTCCTCCTAGGGCGAAGCGGCCATGCCTGCGATCCCCCTTCATCAAACTTCGAGGGGGTTTGCCGTGGCGACCCGTGTTGGGAGCTTGTGGGACTCCGACTCCGACGCTGATGCCCCCATACGTAGCGTCCCTTCGGCCCCTTCGCAGGCCGTAGTGGCCGGGGGGCGGGGGCTGCCGGCGTTAGGCCCCGATACGGAGACTCCCTGGCCCCCAGGGCCGACTTCGTCTGGGGGGACTGTCGCCCCTGTTAACCCACCCGCAGCTGGGGGACGCCCCAGCGAAGTCCGCCATCAGCCACTGAAGGTATGCTACCCTGTCACACCTTGGCGTAGCTCTGTAGTGTTCTCGTAGGACTGGCTAGTACACCTTGCAGCAGAACTCATCCCCGAGGACGGGCGATCCCCGGGCACAGGGGAGTTCCTTTGAGAAGGGTGTCTGGCGCTCCCGAGACTGCCAGCGCAAACCCCGCACCCCCAAGCTTAGCGAACTTCGTCCCTCCCCTAGAGGCGTTGGGGCGTGGTGCGGGATCGTGGATGACGCGTCCGCCAGCGTTGACCGGCAGGCTCTGTCAACCTACGAGACAGGGTGCCTTGGGGACGCATTGGAGGTATCGAGGGTGAGAGTAAGTATCTGACCTTGTGACGATACGCGGTCGCGTAGCAGCTCGCTAACTCCTTTGCCGTGCAGACCCTTGTCTTGGCCCAGGCGTTGCAAGCAGCTCATGCCCGCAAGTAGGGGCGCTAGAGGACCGGTTGCGAGCCGCCGAAGAGGCTCTGCATGTTACCGAGGGGACGCGCGCCGCCAAGGACAACCGCATCCACCGCTTAGAAGTAGAATGCGCGGAGACGAAGTCGACGCAAGCGGCGCTTAATGGCGGCGGCGCGCCGTCGACCACGAGGCGGCGTGGCGAAGTTGCGAGGAGGATGGATTACGCCAGCAAATCACCGCGCTGGAGAAGGAGAAGGACGGACTCGTCGCGTCTCTAGCGGAGCGGGACTGGGCGCTGGGCGATGCTTCAGTGGCTGCGTGGGATGCCATGCTGGCCCTGGAGAGCGCCCTTGAGGATCTTATCACCGAAGTGCCCCCTCGCTCCTTTGGGCCCGAAGAGCTGTCGCGGACCCTTCGCCGGATTGGGGATGCGGCCAACATTGCTCGCAGCTCGCGACGACGTTCGGCAACCACTGCTCGTACGTGACGTCGTGCCTGATGTGCACGCTCAGGCACCGTGGCTGCAAGATGTCGTGGTGGTGATCCCCATTTAGAGATGCCGTACGGGTTGGGGTGATGTCCGTGCCGCTTGCGCGCTGCTTAATGGGGTCATTCTTGGTTTTGACCTTGTGGGCCGGCGACGTCTCCGGCGCTGGCGGAGGCTGAGGAGTCGCTGGACTTCTGGGCAGGCCGGGCTTCTTCGAGTGAGGCCCCGGCGCGGACGCGCATTAAGGAGGAGCCTGCCGAGTAGCGGCTTTGAGCACCCTAGGATCTGTACACTTTACTGCGTACCTTTGTAAACATCTTCTGATGAATACACAGTATGGGGGCGGGTTTGGTTGAAAAATGTTGTCCGCACCTCCATCCTTGCTTACGATAACGTAATCCCGTGGTAGAATGGCGAGGCTACACCATTCCCGCCTACACACAACGGGCCGAGCCTAGCCGAAGTAGGCGCGCGAGCGCTCCGTCCCCTACCTTCTGAAGTGGTGGCAGCAGAGCTGGCGCCTTAGTCGAAGTGGACGCGCGAGCGCTCCGTCCCCTACCTTTCAAAGTGGAGGCAGCGGAGCTGGCGCCCTAGTCGAGGTAGACGCGCGAGCGCTCCGTCCCCTACCTTTTGAAGTGGAGGCAGCGGAGCTGGCGCCCTAGTCGAGGTAGACGCGCGAGCACTCCGTCCCCTACCTTTCGAAGTGGAGGCAGCGGAGCTGGCTCCCTAGTCGAGGTAGACGCGCGAGCGCTCCATCCCCTACCTTTCGAAGTGGAGGCAGCGGAGCTGGCGCCCTAGTCGAGGTAGACGCGCGAGCGCTCCGTCCCCTACCTTTCGAAGTGGAGGTAGCGGAGCTAGTGCCTTAGTCGAGGTAGACGTGCGAGTGATGCCCGTGAGTGTAAGCTGTCGCCACGTCTCACGCCGACTTTACAAGGCACATACGGAGGCGAGCCTTGATGCGCGATCACTGCGAGGTGCCCGCAGAGGCGAGCCTCTAGTGCATCTTATCAAAACTCATGGTGCAGGGATCAGCGGCGGATCCAGCGGTGGGGCGGGGGGGCTCGAGCCCCCCTACCGCTACTGCACCCTTTGAGCCCCTCGAGCCCCCTAAATTTTTAGCCATGGATGTATAATGTAGAAGGGGCTGAGGTCGAGCTGAAGGTACTTCAGCCCCTCCAAAATTTTTTCCTGGATCCGCCACTGGCAGGGATCGTCGATCACGTGATGTTTATACTCCGAAGAGTACGCATAGGGATAATACTTATGTGTGCGCGGGAGCTTCCGCATCTTATTTATACTCCGTATAGTGCGCACGGAGGTAAGCCTCACGCTGCGTCTTATTTATACTTCGTAGAGTGCGCACGGAGGTAGGCCTCACGTTGCGTCTTATTTAGAGTCCGTGCACTGCGCGCGGAGGCAAGCCTCCGCGTGTTGTGGGCGGTGAAGTTGCGTGCGGAGGTGGACCTCAACGCTACGTCTTATTTATACTCCGTAGAGTACGTGCGGAGGTGGACCTCAGTGCTACGTCTAATTTAGAGTCCGTGGACTGCGCGCGTAGGCAAGCCTCCGCGCGTTGTGGGGGTGAAGTTGCGTGCGGAGGCGGACCTCAACGCTACGTCTTATTTATACTCCGTAGAGTGTGCACGGAGGCGTCCCCCACGCGTCTTTGTTTATACTCATACCCGTGCTTTTCACAGAGAGTGCACGCGCGAACGCGTGTCTTTGTTTATACTCATGCCCGTGCTTTTCACAGAAAGTGCGCGCGCGAACGCGTGTCTTTGTTTATACTCATGCCCGTGTTTTTCACAGACAGTGCGCGCGCGAATGCGTGTCTTTGTTTAAACTCATGCCCGTGTTTTTCACTGAGAGTGCGTGCGCAAATGCGTGTCTTTGTTTATACTCATGCCCGTGTTGTTCACAGAGAGTGTGCGCGCGAACGCGTGTCTTTGTTTATACTCATGCCCGTGTTCTTCACGGAGAGTGCGTGCGCGAACGCGTGTCTTTGTTTATACTCATGCCCGTGTTCTTCACGGAGAGTGCGTGCGCGAACGCGTGTCTTTGTTTATACTCATGCCCGTGTTTTTCACGGAGAGTGCACGCGCGAACGCATGTCTTTATTTATACTCATGAAGAGTGCACGCGAAGGTAATCCTTCACGTGCTTCTTGCGAGAAACAAGACAATTTGTTGCAAACGGTGAACTTTATTAAAGTCCCATTTGCGCAGGTGAGCGATTACAAAAGGTGGGATATTGACCACTGACCGTTTAAGGATGGGAACGGCTGCGGCTGTCATCGCCCGGTGATGATGCGGGGCACGGTGGGAGCCTCTGCTGCTGGGATAACGCGTGCGGTGGCCCGGCGGGGTGTTTTTCGGAGCCACCAAGGATCTTCGCACTTGCACACCCGGCCTAGGTATTTCGTCGAGCATAGTGGTGTGGACCTCTGCTGCCGAGCTCTATGCGTCGAGCCATATCTTGGTCGCCGTGGACGGTGATGATGGCCCGCGGTCCGGGGAGCTTCATACATAGGAAGCCGTGATGTGGGACTGCCCCGAGAGACTTGGAGGCATATCTGGCCGAATGCCTGCAGAGGTTGCCCTCCAACGAGGAGCCCCCGGAGATGATATTTATGACCCTGTGCTGGGCTCCTTCTGGGGCTTGCAATTGCAGGAGGCCCTCCCGAGGTTGTTGCACGTGGGCCTGGATCCGCAGGGGGCCTTCCTGGGGTTGCATTCTTTAGTCCTGGGGGTGTGGACGTGAGCCACGACGGGCGAGCGCGCCTCAGGGTTTCTATCTCTAGCGACGCTCTACTGGAGTGCTGCGATGGTGGCGCACGCACGCGTGTCGTGGCTGCCCCGATCGTGGACTTCGCACCACTGCCCCTGGTGCTGGTCGTTGTACTCTTCGCGGGCTCTGTCGTCACGACCCCGCCCGCGCCCGCCGACCACGGCGCCCTCTGCCGCCGCGACCAACAGGGGCGTTATCCTCGGAGCCACCCTCGATGTCAAAGACGTAGCGAGGTTTCCGAGATTTGCGTTGGTCGCGTTTGGCCTTGTCGCCCGACGAGTCTTTGTTTGGACCTCCGGCGCCGAGGCGTCGCCGATGGCTCTCGCCACGCTTACCTTTTGATGAGCCCTCCTTTGGCGAGCCATCGTTTTTTGCCGAGCCCTCCGCCTAATTGGTGTCGGAGTCATCGCCATGTCTCCACCACGCGTCCTCTTCCGCTCTAGCGCACTCTTCCATCTTGTCGAAGAGCTTCACCACCGTCTTGATTGGTTTTCGCGTGTTGTATTCGGCCATCGATCCCGGGCGGAGGCCTTGTATCGCTGCATTGATGACGGTTGTTTCATTGATGTCCTTGACCTGGCAACATACCTTCGCGAAGCGCTTGAAGTAATCCCGAAGCCTCTCTGAAAGTTTTTGCTTGACTGCGAAGAGCTGGTCCGCGTCGATGCGCTCGACGTAGTTTCCCTGGAAGTTGTTGTAGAGTCGGTCGCGGATCTGCTCCCACGCGTAGATGGAATGTGGCTCGATGGTGAAGAACCAAGAGAGCGCCACCCCCTGCAACGCAAGCGGGAGCCCCTTTGCCTTCGTGGTGTCATCTCCGCCAGCGGCTTCGATGGCGGTCTCATACACGCGCACAAATTTCCGTGGGTCCGTGTCGCCTGCTGCAGGCCCGCGGAGAGTGGGGACTCCGGGTCCACGCGTCGTAGTGGGACGCGGCTGGACGTGGGGGCGTCGCGGCTATCCGCCCTCTCCGGTGTGGGCTCCGATGCGACCGCCGGTGGGGCCTATTGACTCCGAGCCTCTTGCATGCCCGCACGGCTCCGCGGAGATCCGTTAGCTCCCGCTGAAACGCGCTGAGGGCCACCAGCAGGGCGTTCTCCACCGTGGACGTGGTTGGGGCCATTGGCGCGCCTGGGGGCGCAACCGGAGCGGCGGCAACCACGGCATGTGCTCCCGGATTGCCCGCTGCGCTGGCGTGAAGAACTCTGGAGCCGGTGACGATGCCCGCGTTGCCACCGAAACCACTCACCGTTCCTGCGCTGGGTGGGGGAGCGGACGCCGTGCCTGCGTGGGCATCGGCGTTGCTGCCTCCGACCACACGAGCACCGTTGTCGGCGATTGTCGCGGTACCTGCAGTGGGGTTACCTACCATGCGCGGGGCGGTTTTGACTGTCGCACCGGCGGTGGTGGGATCGAGCGTCGCGGCGGTGGTAGCGGAGTCGAGCGTCGCGGCGGTAGCGGCGGGATCGAACGTCGCGACGGTGGCGGCGGGGTCGAACGTCGCGCGGTAGCGGCGGATCGAGCGTCGCGGCGGTGGTAGCGGGTCGAGCGTCCACGGTGGTAGCGGCGGGATCGAGCGTCGCGACGGTGGTGGCGAGTGCAGCGTCGCGGCGGTGGCGGCGGTCGAACGTTGCGGCGGTGGTCGCGGGTCGAACGTCGCGCGGTGGTGGCGGGTCGAGCGTCGCGGCGGTGGCGGCGGGGTCGGCGTCGCGTCGTGAACACCGATGTTCGCGACCGCCACACCCGCATCGCCACCACGCCGCGGCCGCCAGCGCCAAAGCCACGTATTGGCGCGATTTCGCCGCTCCACCTTTTTCTTCTTAGTCGCCGACGATGAAGCTTTCTTTGGTGCCATCCTTCTTGGATCGGAGGCTTGCTCTTGTTCTCCCCACGGACGGCGCCAAGCGTTGTGGTTCTGAGACCAAGCAGAGAGAGTATGGTAGTGGAGAGTTAGGTGAGCAATGGCTTAGGTTTCTCCCATGGCTGTCTTTGTATATTTATCCATATGGGGAGTGCATTTACAATTATACCCTTACATCTGAGTATTCCCCTCAGGGGCACTTTGTCATTACACATGTCCCATTTTGGGCCTTACATTCCTCTAACAAGCCTGCTGGGCTCAGGTGGGGGCCATCCCTGCAACAATGCTCTTATATGGTAATATATGTTTAAGCATAAGATAAGTAGAGTTCCATTTAATAAGCATATCTAAGCAAAAATTTTTTAGGACAGGCGTTCATTGCTATGCGGCTATTCGTTGGTTAGAATGATTAATATATGAAATTGCATCCCTAAAAGAATCAAGACAGGCATTCAATCTTTTTTAAAAAAGATTTAACAATAAGATTAATAATATGGCAACCACAACATTGATGCAGCAAGAAAGATTGTGTATAAGTATTAAATAAAGGAGTAAAAATTTCTATAGCCTTAGTGTTTGTAGCTGCATTATTTAAAGTTATAGAAAAAATCTTATCCGTGAGCCCAAAATCTTCTACAACTTTAATAATGCATTCTGCAATATTTTCAGGAGTATGTGCAACATTAATTAATTTAAATCATATAATTCTTTTTTCCATTATCTAGTCATCATTAACATAATAAGCAATAATACTAATATAATCCTCCCTAGCCCTACTACTCCATATGTCTAATGTTGAAGCAACAGAGAATGTATAAATATGAAACATTTCTTTCAATTTTCACAGCAGTTGTTATACTATTTAATTAAATCTCTAGTTATAGTTTGGCTAGATACAACACTAAATTTAGGATTATGAGCAGTCATAATATATTTTTGAAAAGTATCAGACTCACCAAAATTTAAATATAAATCTTGAGAAGCAATTAATCTAGAAAGAGATTTATGGGCTATCTCTGGGTTGTATTCTCAAGTACGTACCAAGCTGTCAGGATTGTACTGCAAATGCGTCTGGCACATTTGTATTCATTGCCTTCTTTTGCAGCTTGCAACGTGCTGTTGCAGGTGACCCGTCCCACCTAAAGATTTTTGCAGACAATTCGTTACCATAAATTTTACAAACAGCATACTTTACGGAATTCCCATCATTTTTGGTCTTGAACATTTTGTCAAAATCGTTCCACACTCTCGATGTAGTAGCTTTTGATCTTTTTGCACCTGTGCTCTAGGTTTTGGATGCACTCATTGGGCCAGCAGAAGATGGACCTAGTGACGCTTCTTTTGTCTTTATAGTTTGTTGTGGATGTGCACATTCCGTAGATGGATGTGCTTCTTGAAAGGATTGGATATCCTCCGCCGTGAGGCCGAATTCGGAGAGTTAGAAATCATAGCTCTCCATTGAATCAACTGTAAATTCATATAGTAAAATACAATTAACTTACTATTGTATCAACAAATAATAGCAAAAATTGAAATAAGACAGCACTATTAGTCTATTACCTCTTTTGTAGCTCTTCAAAGATTCTTTGAAGTTTTTTTTCAATTTTCTAAAATTCGCACGAATTTCTCACTAATTTTACCAAATTTACGTAAACACAACTGAATTTTCATAGCTAAACAAAGAAATGAGAGTGAGGTTTGAAGTATAGAGAATGGAGGCCGGATGGCCCCCTATTTATAGGGAAAAAACTTGACATTTGTTTCAAATTTTTACTATTTTTCATATTATTTACCCCAACAATTAAAAACGGTTATTTTTCATGGGTTATGTAGTGCTGGCACAATATGGCTTGTTTACAACCGTTAAATCCCGGTCGGCCATGCCGTCCTCTCGGCCTAGACATGGCCGATGAGCTAGATAGATCGCACCATGGGCCTGTTCTTTTCGGCTGCGGCTTATGGCTTTTGGCTGAAATTTTTGAATTTTGGTTATTTACGGTACAGATTACGGAGAGACAGATACTCACTTGCGATTTTAGCTGGTCCAGATGTTGGGCTTTTAACGTGTAGATTATTTAACTTGTAGACCCTGTTTTGAGAAAATACTCCGTTTAAAAATTAGATACTATAACAAAAATTACTTTTGACTTAAAAGAACAGACCCCATATTTGGATCGGACTAACGTTGATGGGCCACTGGCTGGCACGGTAAGGCTCTGTCAATTAGACAGCTCTAGTGGCACTGTATATAATTCTTTTCCTCTCCCAAAAATCCACCGAATCACAAAAAAAAGAAAAAAAACCCACTTCGAGTCCGGGTGCGAGGGGAAAGGCGACGGCGGCGAAGGGATCCTCAAGTTCTGCTCCTGCTTATCGATCTCCTTCCCATCCTCTTCCTCTCCATCAGCTCGGGTCCGTCTTCCTCGCGCAAACCGATGGTATGAAGCCCAAATCGCCCAATAGTAGCTCCCTGGCTTGATTATTTAGTCGGATTTGTGGTAGTTGTTGGTAGATCTAGCTGTTACAAATGAATATTGCTGGGAGATTCAGTTTGGCTATTTTTCCATTCGTACTTGCTGTTCGTGGGCACTGATTTCGTTCCCCATGCCTACTTGCTGTCCGTAGTTGTTCTATATTCCCAAATATGTCTTTGTTGCTGGTAGATCTGATGGTTTGCTCGCTGCATCCTCAGTATTTTGCTGTCATACATTATGAATATTACAAGATGTGAGCTCATTAGAGCTGCTGCGTTCGCACAAATATTGTAGTTGTAGATGGACAAGAGTATGGTTAGAAGAAGAAAGATGATGCTCATTAGGGCTGACGCGTTCATGGCTGCTGCTCTGGTGGCTTTGTACGTGCACCCTAGCATAAGGAAAAGAAGAGAACCTATTTCGGTTTCATGATTTTACTTCTGCAGTCTCCCATAAAAAGAGAATACTTAGTCCCCTGTTAAGTTGCAACTATTTAGGTGCATTATGAATTTTAGTACAGATGGAAATCTTATGGTAAATAAAGCACATCATGTGTTCATCTTGGCAAGATTTCCGTTGGCACGAGGATAACAGTTTGCTTCTCTATGTAGAGGTATTGGTCTAATAGATACCTTCTTTTGATGTAACTATGCGTTCTTCGTGTCAGGCTGACCCAGAGTTGGAAGCTATTAGGCAGAGGAGAATGCAAGAGCTAATGGCCCAACGTGGTGGGGTAAGCTACTGAGCTGCATGGTTAAAGTTGACCTGCAATAACAGTGTCCAATTTTCTTGCTAACACGAGCTACTTCTTGATGTCCCTCAGTTGACTGATTGACTTTGATGTAATGTTAACTTTTAATTAGGCAAATCAGCAAAATCCAGGGCAACAAAAAGCTCAAGAAGATGCAAAGCAGTATGGTCCATTCCTTAATCATCTTCCTCAGAATGTTGTTACTTGTTATCTTATGTTATGTGTAACTTTCTGGGCAATACTAAATTGGCTTTGTATCTAATTCTCAATCAGGGAAGCTGAGGAACGCCGACAGATGATGCTTGCTCAGATATTATCTTCTGAAGCTAGAGAAAGGCGTAAGTTCTTTGTTTTTTATGTCAATTATGGTTCACTTAATGGCTGTTTTAGATCATTTACAATCAAATGATTAGGGGTAGCCGGGCAAGTAGAGAGGGCGGCGGCGGTCTTACTCGGACGCGAGACGAGGGTAGAGCGCAACGTAGCCAATGACCTTGTTGCGGGAGATCGCCGCAACCGCGCGTGTGAGGTGCTCGGCGTGCTTGTGCCCACTTGCCCACCCTTCGACGAGGATGGCGGGTCCAGGCGGGGGGCAAAGCACTCTCGAGAGGCCTTAGAGGACTCGCCTCCATCGCCCGAGTCAGCTGGTCGCGGTAGCCCTCAGGGCTCGCCTCGGGCAGGACCCTCCGATGCTGCAGGCACCTCTCATCGCTCTAGTAGGGGCTATGTAGCACGGACACGTCGCCGATCCGTGTCCGGCGTGTCGGACACGATACGACACGAACACGTCTTGGACACGTGTCGGCGTATCGCTGATTTCAAAATTAATTTTAATTATTAAAATTCTCGACACGTGTCGGACACACTAAATATCTGAGTCGGTAGGGGCCAGAATGGCCCAGACACGCCGCCCATAACACGACGGGCGTTGCCTAACCTAACCTCCCGCCGGATCAGAGCACATCGTTCGTCGCCATCGCGCCGCGCTCTCCGCTTCTGCATCCGCCGCTCGCCGCTGCCGCCGCTCCGCATCTCGCCACGCTCGCTCGCATCGCCACCACCCGCCTGCGCACTCGCGCCGCTTGCTCCGCGACTCGCCACCGCGCGCCCCGCGGCTCCGCGCCTTGTCGCCGCCACCGCCTCTGCATCTCACCGCCGCCATCGGCTTTCTCCGCCGCCGCCCCGCGCCACAAGGTATCATCCGCCTTCTCTGCTTTAGCATTTAGGTTGAGATGCATCGCTGATTAGCCAAAGAATATATATTTAGGCATTTAGCAAACTTGTGCTTAATTGCTTGTTTCATCATTCTAAAAATGGAAGCCGCTAATTCTAGTGCTAGAGGAAATTACACTTTACAAATTACAAGTTTACAATTTACATTATTTCAGTTTAATAAGCATGTGGAAACATAGAAAATAATACATATATATATTTTATTTATTATTTAAATATATATAGCCGTGTCGCCGTATCCGTATTTTTGGGAAAACGGCGAATTCCCGTGTCGGTGTCGTGTCGTGTCGCGTCGACGTATCCGTGTCCGTGCATCATAGGTAGGGGGAAGGGGCTTGTGACTAGCCTCCCACTTCCAGGCTTTCCAAGATCCCCTACTTCCTCCTCAGGTGCTGCCTTGACCTTCTGCTTGGAAGGTGCCTATAAGGGAGGCGTTGAAGGGACAACAACGGGTTCCATGCCCGCCGCCGCCCCTTGTGCATTCGCCCCGCCGAGGCCTTGCCTGTCGACTCGTCCTTGTGGGAGAGTGTTGAGGTCGACACGGTGGGCACCACCTCTGTGGGCACTTCGGGGGCCTTGGCGGGTGCAACTCCAGCCGCCACCGCAGAGATTCCCATGGATGAGGCGGCTCCAAGGCTTGGACTTGAGTGATTCCCACCTCGACTCCGCGCGTTGGCACACCCCGTGGCGTGGGCTCGAGCACCCCTTTGCTGGTTTGGGGGCATGTCACCACTAAGGATTTTGCCCTACGAACCCTATGTTTGAGTTCTTGAGAGAGGCTGCCGCACGTGCGGTGCCTGCCGACCTTGATTCGGCTCTCGAGGATGACCCTCTGACTGAGAGGCAGGTGTTCGCTTTAGTGGAGCGTGACCTCATGAAGGTAATTGGGTCGTCCACTTGCTTTGCTTTGAAGAGCTCCTCACGCTTGCTCTTCCCTCTTGCAGAGTCTTGTCCTACGCAAAATGTCCTCTGTGCAGGATGACATCTTGGTGGAGAACAAGAGGGCAACGAGGGAGGCGGAGGGCAGGGCAACCGCTGCACAACATGACTTGGCCGCGGCTTGCGAGATGATCGCCGAGCTGACACGCAAGCTTGTTGAGAAGAAGTCCGACGTGGAGCGCCTTTGCCATGACCTGTCTTAGCTCACTAATGAGCGGGACATGGTGGCCTCCGTCGTTGTCTCCGTTTCCGAGATGATGCTCGATCTTGCCCAGGACTTGGGCGTCTCCGTGGAGCTTCCCTCTGGCTCTTCAGGGGTCACCACTAAGACTTGGCTTTCTTGGCTGAGCGTGACTAGTGAGGCGGCTAAGGCGTTGGTGCCGGGCTTTTAGCACTACTGCGCAAAGCCCCCCGCCAAGGTCCTAGTCACCTCTCTCCGGTTGGTGAAGCAAAGGAGGGTAATCATATTTGCTACCAAGAACAAAAAGCTCAAAGCCCATGGGGATGGAAAGGAGAAAGCCAAACAGCCCATGCAGCTGATCAAGGAGGAAAGCAGCCCATGCAGTGGGAGAGCAAAAGGGGAGAAGCCCAAGAAGTTAAAGCCCAAGTTTTGGACAAGATTTTGAAGCCCAATTCGGACCTCCCACATGTACAACCGAATTCAAACTTGGATTCAACTCAAAACTCAATTCAGATTCGGTTCAGGACAGGCACCTACTAAAACGGTCATAACTTTTACAAATGGAGTCCGATTGAGATGTTTTTGTACTCTATAGAAAGCTCTTGAAGTCTACTTTAGATGGATCTAGCCTCACAGTCGATCAGAAACCGCGAAACAAGTCACGTCATTTTTTCAGTCCGAGTCAAAGTGGGCCTAGGGCTTTGTAATCGAGTCCTATTTGGCTTTCAAGTGTTTAGCCGACTCTCCGACCCTAATCTTCTCGATGTAGGATCTGGATACTCACGAGGATTCGATGAATTGTAGTGATCTCCCGTTGCCAATGCAAGAGTTAGCACTCTATAATTCGCCCAATCTCACGTGCTGAACTTCACGACCACCGATGAAGTTTTATCGCGCTCCCAATTCTCAGCGGAATGGTTGAACGATCTTGATTTCAGCGAACTCCCAATTCCCTTAAGTTGGTTCGGCCAACAGAAAGAACAAGAGTATTCTATTATCAAAAGTGGTCTGAATTTTACAAGGGTGGCGGCTGTCTTTTAAAAAGATACAAGGGGTGGAGAGTCGACCAAACACTTGGAGGCCGAATAGGACTCGATTACAAAGCCCTAGGCCGACTTTGACTCGGACTGAAAAAGTGACGTGACTTGTTTCATAGTTTCTGATCGACTGTGAGGTCAGATCCATCTAAAAGTAGACTTCAAGGCTTTCCATAGAGTACAAGAACACCTCAATCGGACTCTGTTTGTAAAAGTTATGGCCGTTTTAGTAGGTGCCTGTTGGGCTGTCGTGAACCAAATCCGAATTGAGTTCTGAGTTGAATTCGGTTGTACATGTGGGAGGTCCAAATTGGGCTTCAAAATTTTGTCCAAAACTTGGGCTTTAACTTCTTGGGCTTCTCCCCTTTTGCTCTCCCACTGCATGGGCTTCTTTCCTCCTTGATCAGCTGCATGAGCTGCTTGGATTTCTCCTTTTCATCCCCATGGGCTTTAAGTTTTTCGTTCTTAGTAGCAAATATGATTACCCTTCTTGTGCTTCACTATTGCTTTTGCCCCGAAATCATCATAATATTTAAACTTAATAATAAACAAGAATTTGGCATAAGGTAGTATATCGTTCCCACGAATAGAAGGAAATTCATTAAGAAACAAATTCACCTGACAATATTTAATGCGGCTCAATACTTCTTTCCAGTGAAATAATATATTTGACTGAAAAGTGCTAAGCATGTGCGTATCCACATCAAGATTCATATCATATTTGCGATTGCATGAGCAGTGAGGGAATAATTTGAAGCATACTCTTGCCTCTTCATGCAGCATTTGTATGTAGTAAATTCTTATCAATTAGAGGGTATTAGGTGAAAATGCGATCATGGTGAAAAATCTGAAAAATTCAATTTTCAACAAACTTAAAAGTTTCAAAAAATTGTCAAAAAAATTAGCATATGTTCTACATCTATGCAAAATTTCAAGATCAAACTTGATCGCATTTGCGACATAAAAAAGACTAATTCTGTTTGATCGCATTTGCGATATATAAAAAAGACAAATTCCGTCTTGAATAGAGTTTCGTTGTTTCAGCAAGAATTTATCTTTTTTGTATCTTGCAAGTGCAATCAAGTTTGATCTTGAAATTTTGCAGAGACGTAGAACATATCCTCCACTACATGTGGTAATTGTTTGAGATTTTTTTAAAAACTTCTAAGTTTGGTGAAAATCGAATTTGCACCGTATTCGCATTTTCACCTTCGATTTTCACCACATGTCATCATCAATTAGATATGTAGAATTTTGTGCTGGTGTCAAAGCTTGGTGGTAGCTGATCATAGCATATATTTACATGAACGATTAATGTATATTTCAGAAAAAGTCTTGCATTTCTCTATGTAGTATGCCTGATGGGAGCAAATGTTCTAAATAAGGATTATAGTAGCTGGAAATCAATCATAAATCTGCTCAATAAAGGTGGTGCAATTGAAGGGGGATAAGTATGGAACGATCATACAATATTTACTTTGTGTGAAATTGGCAGTGTCCCGCATAGCTTTGGTCAAACCTGATAAAGCAAGAGGGGTGGAGGATGTTCTGCTGAGAGCTGCTCAAACTGGTGGAATATCTGAAAAGGTAATAGATATGCAAAGCATTCCTTGCTGTACTCTTTGCTGCCCCAAGAGACTCGATAGAGCTGGTTTGTAATCTTGTTTTCTGGTTTGCAGGTTTCTGAAGAAAGGCTTATCTCACTTCTGGAGCAAATCAACACCCACACAAGCAAACAAACCGTAGTCAAGGTATGCAAATCAACACACACACAAGCAAAACCTTAGTATAATATACTTGCATCAATCCAGTTAACTTCATTAAATCAATGTACTTTTCTCCCAACAGTGGGTACAGACCAGCTTCCATAATAACTGATCTGGTTTGAAGTCAAAAGTTTGTTGCAAGCTGTGATTCTTTAGTGCGATTGATAGTATAACATCTAAAAATACTTTAAAGTGAAAACATCTAATAAAGATACAGTCAGTTCCCGTGTTCATTGCCTCATTGGGTTACCTTCATGAAAACTCTGGCTGTTTAACAGATTCAGAGGCGTCGGAGTGTCCTTGACGATGATGATTAGCTGCACAAGCTTGCTATGCGAGTGTGTGATGAGCTTGTGGAGTCGAAGGGATGCTGCACTGTTTGCTTAAATTTGATGATTTAATGTAACAATCGACAACCATCAAAACTTGGCACACTTTGTGGATCTTTGGAGTGTATATGATAGAAGTTTATTTGGGGTTACCATCGAGGACGGTCAATCTATTGGATGTATTTACGCTTGAAACACTTCAATATTCCTAAGTTATGGGTGATTGTGTCCGACCCTATCTTCTGAATGCAGCCATATTGTTACTCCAGCATGAAAATTTCGGAAAGACTCCTGCCTTGCCAACGCCGCACGTGATATCCATGGTTTTTGCCTACAAGTTTTGCACATTATAAAACAAGTAAAGATATACTGGGCAATAGAGACATGAGTTGCATCAAGGTTAAGATATCATATGGAGCAGCTCTTGTTGCTGCAGTAGCTGTATGCAGTGATAAAAAAGGTCGCCTGAGTGGCCACCAAGGCGGCGCGTAGGCGCTCGGCCTGGAAGAAAATTGTTCTTCGCCTACGGCCATAGGATCTGATCATCTGACATACGTGTTACCCGAGCCTATTGAGTTGGGTGGGTGACATATATAGAGATCGTGAGGCTTGGAATGGCCTTTCTCCCTTTGAAGAATGGCTTTGACAAAAGCCTGGAAAGAACCCGCTCTATATGTCTCGAGCAGAAGTAGATAGAGCTTCCGGGCATTACATTTTGGTACTATGCAGTAGTTGATTAGTTGTTGGTATGATACAGGCACTTTTATTTTGGCATTTGGTTTCAATTTCTCCAAAGTTAAAATAATTTGGATGCCTTTTACAAGCGGCTTCTCGAAGTCGCTTCTCCAAATCATTTCCTCATCCTAAAACTTTTGTACGCCGTTCGCGTCTATGTCCTCACCGTCTATCGTTATCTTGAAAAGTGTGGACAAAAATTATCGGCCACATCCAAAGAATAGGCCCATATTCGAGCTGCTTGCTGCTCTCGAAAAATGGTGCTCATGTGGAACAACTGAGCAATAGCAGTAACATTTCTGGTGAAATCGGATACTAGATCAATCCATGCATACAGTATAACTAATAAACAAAAGAAGCGATCTAAAAAAACACCAATGAAGCGCCCCGTTACAATACGACGCCAACTTCCCAATCAGGCGAAAAGGCCAGGATTCAACGGCGAGCGGCAAGTTATGGAGTTCAAAGTTTCCAGGTCTACCAAGCTCTGCTCTCTGACCATAGCTTTAGGTTGTCGGCAGGACCAACAATCGGCAGCGAGTCAGTGAGGGCGGCGCCGTTCACGGGCTTGGCGGCTGGATAAACAGCTGAGACGATCAATTTTCACTAAGGCGAAAAAACTGGGTGATATTCTCGCTTACTCTACGTGACAAGTTATACTAACATGACATCCAAGTAAATATCCACGTCCTCCTTATTCCTCTCCTATTTCTTCCTCAGTTCCTCCCCATTTCTCTCTCTTCCCTTCCATGTCCGCCAGCCGTGGAGGTGGAGGGAGCGATGTACCGCTCCAACAACACCGGTGATTCGGCCCAGCAGGACGTCCTGCACAGCCGCGTCCACGATGCCCCACCGCACGGCCTCCTCGGGCGTCGTCTTAACCCCTCTTACGACCTGGACTCGGCGTGGGGGACCTTCTGCCGGAGCAACTAGCCATGAACGCTGGCACAAAAGGCATTAAGACACCATTGCAGCGAAGGAACCAGTGCCGATGTCATCATGTAGAACACTGTGAGGCCACCAAACTCTAGCATTTGCACGGCTGGCTATCCAAAACTGGAGGCAACTGAAGTTCTGATAGCTTTAGATAAATCAAAGAAAAATACAGGAAATTTCCAATTGCTTCGTCCAAGAAACAAATAGGAGGCATAAATCACCTGTATTCATTCAAGATTAAATCGACTTGGGAAAAAAGAGGCCTACAGGAGCAGTCAACATATTCTTTAGATAATTGTACGGCTGTATGAGTGAAAGTCGAAGTAGAACTGTTGTGTTTTCATTGAGATAGTTGTATTTTTATTGATGTTTAGTATTCACATGTGAGAGTGTTTTTATTCATGTACTCGTATATAAATAGATGATTAATAAAAGGGAAGTGTATCCTAATTACAAATCATTCTAGTGTTCATGTATGTTAGGAGTAGGTATGGCTAACAATTGGTATCAAAGTCTCGTTGCTCTCGAACTTGTGGAGATGTCATGTGAAGGCTCAAAGTCGCTCCAAAGATCTCAATCCCCACCGCCTCCCAGGATCCGCGACATCAACGACGGAAGCAACAGCAATGGCCGCGAACTAGTGGTATAGCGAGTTATGAAGGAGTCGGGGGCTTAACCGTATATCCGACACTAACACGAACTAACTATGGAGATTGGACCCTCATGATGAGGGTCATGCTATAGGCACGAGGCTTGTGGGACGCAGTCAACAAGGGTGATGCCGATTACCAGGACGATCGCATGGCGCAGGAGGCCATGCTCCACTCTGTTCCGTTAGATGCTCTCCATACTCGCTGTCAAAGAAAATGCCAAGGAGTCATGGGACGCTATCAAGACCATGTGCATGGGAGTGGATTGCGTATGCAAGGCCAAGGCTCAATCACTCCGCAAGGAGTTCAAGGCCATTACATTCCATGATGGCAAGATGGTGGACGACTTCACCATGAGGTTCACCGGCGTCGTCAATAATCTCCACATCCTCGGTGACAAGCTAGACGAGGTGAGGGTCGTGGAGAAGTTCCTACAGGTTGTGCCCCATCGGTACTCATAGATAGCTTTCTCGATCGAAACGATGGTTGATCTTGATACGTTATCTATGTAGGAGCTAACCGGGCGGCTCAAGGCCGCTGAGGAATGGTATGAATGTGACGGCACCAGCGTGGTTGGCGGTCACCTGCTCCTTACAGAGGAAGAGTGGGTTGCTCGAATGAAGCAGCGACATGAGGCCGAGGGCTTTTCCGACAACTAGAAGACCAACGGCTACAATCGGCGTCGCGGCAAACAACCGTGCAAGAAGAGTGAGAGCGGCACTCATGATGGCAAGAACGAAACTTATGAGTATCGCAGGATAAGTGCCGCAATTGTGGCAAACTTGGCACTAGGATAGGGATTGTCACAAGCCAAAGCATACCTGTAACACCCCTCCCAACCTCTGGGCCTAGAGTGCTACCATCATTGCATAACATTACCCTTGTTTTGTTGTTTTTTAAGGTGACCATTAAGGACGTCATGAATGGGTGGGAGTAGCACATGAATAACTTCACGTACTAGCAACACTTCGCATATCAGCTTTCGAATGTTTAAACTCGTTAGTATGCTAGAATAGTTCCTTAAAATAATATGTTGTAAGTGGTCGCAGCATTATGAATAAAGTGGTGTTTGCTTAAAATGATTGAGTGGGGTGTTACAATACCAAGGAGGCCCATCTAATTTAGGTCGATGACAACGAGCCTGAGCTACTGATGGCACTGGCGTGCTCTCTCACTGTGACCACTGAGAGCGCGACTGATGCCGTTGCACTCAACGAAGTGCACGCTCAGGTGTATTTGGGCCATGAGGATGATCACCACAATGACACATGGTACCTCGACACTTACACTAGCAACCACATGATGGGGTGCAAGGACGTCTTCACTGGGCTGGACACTGATGTTGTCTTTGACAAAGCAGCACAGTGGGACTTGGTTTGTTTGGGTCGCGATGCACGGGAGTGACGAGCCGACAACACTAGCAGCGGCGAGTCGTACGCCCACCCTAGGGCCACTAATGTCGGCATGTGGACTAGACACGGCAACATGCATGGCACATGGTGGGGTGGAATTCATCTCACCACCCACCGACGCCTAAACCATGCTCAACTCCTATGATGATTTTGATGAGCCACGTCAATTCTAGAGCCTGTCCAACGTGTATGACACAACCAAGCCTTAAGAGCCCGAAGAGCTAGCCACATTTGCTGAGGCAAAAAACACAAGAATTGGCATCAAGAGGAGATGAGTTCTATTGAGGAGAATCGTACCTGGCACCTTATAGACCTTCCACCAGCCATCGTCCCTTCGTACTTAAGTGGGTGGCCATCGTTCTCCTTCTACTACTTGCGCTCGCTGCACACAAGGGGTGGCTGGTGCACCACATGGATATGAAGTCGGTCTTCCTCAATGGTGACCTCGAGGAGGAGGTATACGTCGCCCAACCTCCTAGGTTTGTTATTGATGGCCAGGAGCAGAAGTTGCTGAAGCTCGACAAGGCGCTCTACAATCTTCGTCAGGCACATAGGGCATGGTATGCCAAGCTGGACAGCTGTTTATTGTCGCTTGGGTTTCATCGCAATGCATCAGAGCATGCCGTGTACACACATGGTGTTGGTCCCTCTCGCCTCCTCGTGGGCGTATACATCGACGAACTGATCAAAATCGAAGAAGGCATCATGCTGAATTAGCCAACTTATGTGGCAAAGATCATTAAAATGAGTGGCATGGAGGGTTGCAATCCGTGCCATGTTCCGATGGAGTCGCAGTTCAAGCTGAGCAAGGTGAGCATGGCACCTCCGATAGATGCAACAGTGTACAGGAGCATCGTGGGTAGCCTTTGGTACCTGGCACACGCACCCTGATATCTCATTCGTAGTGGGCTATGTGAGCCGGTTCATGGAGAAGCCGATCATCGAGCACCTATCTGATGTGAAGAGAATCTTTCAATACATCACTGGCACGTGACACTTTGATTGCCGCTATGAGAGGAAGGCAGAGGAGCCACAACTGGTCAGCTATAGCGACAATGATATGGTGGGTGATGTTGACACCTGTAAGAGCACCACAGGTGTGCTATTGTTCCTCAGCCATAGCCTCGTCAGTTGGCAATCGCAGAGTGGCCCTATCCTCCTACGAGGCCGAGTATATTGCCATGATGACGGCGACATGCCAGGGCATTTGGCTAGAACGTCTCCTTGGTGATTTGAAGAACGAAGAGGCTGGCACAATTGTACTCAAGTGGATAACAAGTTCGCTATCTCCCTCAGAAAGAATCATGTTTTCCACGTCCGAAGTAAGAACATTGATACGAGGTATCATTTCATTTGGGAGTGTGTTGAGAGTAGGAAAGTTGAGGTTGAATTCATCAGCATCGACGAGTAGCTCGCGGTCATCTTGATGAAGGCATTGGGACATGTCAGGTTTTAGGAGTTACACACAAATATTAGGCTCGTCAAAGTTAAGCAAGTGCATGAGGTTCCTTGTTGAGATCAACAAGATTAGGGAGTGATTTGTTGAGATAATCTTGTTGCCTCTTCAGCTTACATATTCATTAGATGACTGCACACTACATGAGTGGAAGTCGAAGTGGAACAGTTGTGTTTCCATTGAGATAGTTGTGTTTCCATTAATGATTAGTATTCACATGTGAGAGTGTCCTCACTCATGTACTCATATATAAATAGATGATCAATAGAAGGGAAGTGTATCTCAGTTGCAAATCATTCTAGTGCTCGTGTGTGTTAGGAGTAGGTACAACTAACAATCATCCACAACAAACACCAGGGTCACGCTCTCCAAGTCATCCTCTGTTCGGCGATGGCTACAGCGAGCTGAGATGTGGATGCTGTCATGCCCCAAATGTGCAATCCGGAGTTTTCATGGTACTATTCTCTAAATCAGTAGGTAATGCACATACATGCATTACTGGAACACGCACATACATCACATTGAACCATATCAGACATTACTTTACACAAATAGAGTTTTAAATAGCCTATACCAGGAAGAGTTCTACATAACAACCGATCTAGACAAATATTACATTACAGAGAACCAAAAGTGAGGCCAGCACAATGCTCACAAACAAATGACTAGAGGTAAAACATGTACAACAAACTACTATCTAAGGTTTGGATAATAGATGTACACAAAATTGCCATCAAAGTCTGCATGAGCAGAGGTAGAAAAGAGACTATGAGAATAGCCTAGATTGCATCATCTTCTTCTCCATCTAGTCTAGACGCGGTGTAGTAGGCGTAGGGTTCTTCATCCATAGGCTTTGAATTATTTTAGTAAACACAAGCAATCATGCTCCGTGGGCTAACACACAGAATGCAATATTATAGATGCAAGGCTTAATAAAAGAAGGCCCATATTCTTTTATTTGGAAGAAGCCATAGTTGAAATATAGTAAATAGAAATTCTAAGACTTAACATTTTAACTAAATCATGTTTTAAATAGTGTAAGAGTATTCAAACCATGTTTTTAAATAGTGTAAGAGTATGCAATAATAATTATAGTACGGGTTCCATCCACCTGTTACAAAGTATGGTTTTATCCACTATATGATATTTTTGTTACTAGGGTTTCATCCACCCATTATAATCATTGGGGTCCATCCATCCAAGGGAAATCAAAGTCAAGCTTCTACCCACGCATTATCTATTTCATCCCACCCACAAATGGTTTTTATAAAACGGAGACTAACTCGAGTAAGTTCCCGCGCATCACCCATGACCCTGGGCATAGCTATGCAAATAATTTTATACTTTGCAGAGGTTGCACAACTTTAACCACAAGAGATGTTCAACTTGTTATTCCACATGCTGTCTTAGACATGCAGATCAAGAACATCATAAGGCCTTTCCTATGCCTCCCCATAACATTTACCCGCTCGTAGGGTTGTTTCCCTCCTACTTCGATGAGATACCCTTGATCATTGTGTTAGAAATTATTCCTTACCGCGGTGGGTGAATAACAGCACCCCTCAACCATGTGGAGTCCCCCTCCACACTTCCTCAAGTGGGTCACACACCACTCACACCCGAAGTGAGGAACTCTAAGTTATGTCAAAAATTATTGCTCGCTATCAGCAACCGAATGACAACACTCCTCAACCATGTGGAGTCATTCCTCCACACTTCCTCAAGTGGATCACACACCACTTGCACCCCCAACAAGAGGATCTACACCAATTGTTGCAGCCCGTGGCATAAATGCTAAGGTTCACTAGAATAATTAACCAGGTTGTACCTATTATAGACTTATGGTTGCATTATTTTACCTGGAATGTTATCACAAGATTCAGTCCTTAATGTTACCTGGGCGGTTCTACCACATACCAAGCTCTCATACTCTAACCTCACCAACCAACTTACTATCCGCCTAGATATGAAGCAGGTTTAGAGTTTTGGATTTCAAAATTTCCTTTCTAATTCAACATACTAGTTATTTCCCTCCAATGGCTGCCCAAAACATGTTTTGATGCTTTCGAAATGATATTAGAGCAAATTATTGCCCACATGTATCTAAGCATATGGCACTTAGATACGGACTTATAACTAGTATGTATATCATTAATTCTAGAGTGGCAAGAGGTTATATCCAAAGTCAGGGAATGGGATGCAATAATACATTATTAGTGGGGAATTAAATACGAACTAGCATGAACATAATTTGCATAATAAAGTAAGCGTGCAATCTAATAATTTAATCATATAATTTGCATTCAAAAAGTAGATTTAAAATTATTAAAGTATTGTCTTGCCTTGCTCACAGTTTTGCGAGTCTTGATTGGTCACAAACTACTGCTCTTCCAAGTCTTCAGGATCTATTCGAGTGATCACATCGAAAGCCGAATGAATACATGAGAATACAAATAACTCCAAATAAAATTCAAATGAACTCCAAAATTCATGATTTTTCCTTTGTTAGAAATATCTTGAATTTAGATGAATTTAGAAATAAGTTTCACTCGATTGGATTTAAAATGAGTGAGAACATGCCTTCTAAATTTTAAATTAGGAAAAATACCAAAATAAATATAGAAGTGAGTCCCTCTCACTGACAGCTAGGGGCCACAATTTTAATTTCTGTTCTAATTTATTTGCATATTAGAAAAGGTAACAAAGACTTACAGGTGGGTCCACTAGGGTTTTATTTTCTTTTTGAATTATTTTACATAAGAAAATAACGTGAGTGGCTGACAAGTAGGACATCACTATAGGCTTCTCTCTGCCGAAACAAAGCAGAGGCTGTCACAGTGTTGCCATGCTCGTGGCGGTGAGGCAAGCAACAGAGAACACTGGCAACACCCAAAATAGGCTGCCAGGATCACGGCGAACATATGCACGATGACGGCACCACTGGCGGTGAGCTAGAATGGCGAAGGCATGACCACCATGGCAACCAAGCAGGTGGTGGTGCGGTGAGTAAAATGAGAGTACAATGAGCATCTACGGTCACAGGGAACTCACCAGAGAGGACGACGAGGTCGGGGAGGTCTGAGGTGTGCTGGCGATAGTGACCTGAAGCGACGCTGTGGTCTTCATCGACGATGGTGACCCAAATTAGATGAGGGGATAGAAAGAGGTACGTGAAGGGGTGCTCAGATTGGGAGGAATTGGACCTGCACTCACCGAGGAAGGAATGGCGGTGGTGGAGGAGGAGGATGCGGCTGGAGATGAGGAAGATGACGATGTCGATGAGCTTCTATAGATGAAAACCAAATCGAGGTGAGGGTTGTAAGGAAGGTTACGGCCAAACACAAAACACATGGACAACTCTAATATGAACTAAAAAAGGAATACCTATACTACTGCCATTAGATTGTTCCTCAATTTGTGACGTGACCATGTGTTTTACAAGGGTTAAACCCTTTCAATTGTGCGGGGCCTCTAGTTAGCTTTCAAATGAGTCTAAGAACTCCTAAATCGGACTCCGTTTGTGAAAGCTATGGGTGTTTTAATATTGGTCTTACTGTCTGACCTGAACCGAGTCTGAACCGACTTCAAACCTTTGCTTTTCTTATTTAAGCAGCTTCCAAATCCATTTAAAATCTGAAAAGAAATCCTTCTAAACCTTTGAAAAGCCATGGTGTGGCTGGATATTACCCACTTTTGCATTGCAATACTTGGACTTTTTATGTTTGACAACTCTGGCGCGTCTTTCCGGATGGCTCATGCAGTATTCAATGAAGTTGTCATAACTTTGTGTAGGAAAATTTGAATCAAGCACCGTTTGATTCATTGGAAATTAAACTTTATTAGTTTTCCAAATATATATTTTTTGTGCATTGAAAAACTCATAATTGGCACTGAAAGCTTCATGAACATTGTGGACAGAACTGCAAGCATGAAAACTTGATTGATCTTGTGTCTTTCTCTTGAGCCAAACTAGCTTTCTTTGTTCACCATACACACCTCCAATCTATGCATTGCTATCTTGTTTGTATTGTGTAAAGGAGGAATCACACAAGCATCTGCACAAACTAGGATTTTCTTCTCTCCGATAACTGTTTGCTTCTTTCTCCTTGCTCAATTCAGCACTAAGCCTTGTAACTTCGGATTGCATGGATGAAGCACAAATCAATGTAGAATTCACACTCTTGGCCACATTATCCTCTCCCCTTTCAAGCGAAACCATCCTCTGTTTTGTGATAATCTTCACAAGCTCCTTTTCTTGATAGCAATGTCAGAAATAATCTCTTCGTCTCTCCTGGGTAGTAAAGATTGAAACACACTTTATGCATAAAAGTGAATCGATTGGCTTTCCCTTGGTGTGTAACATTGCGATCAAATTGCCATGGACATCCCAACATGATATGACACATGTGCATGGTCACGACATCGCACTCCACCTTATCTTCATAACCATCAATTGAAAACGGCACACGAACTTTGTGAGTAACTTTCAACTTACCAATATTTTGAAGCCATTGCATATAATATGGCTTAGGATGATGCCATGTGGTCAATAAGAGTACATCAACCACGTCCTTGCTAATCACATTGTTGTAGCTTCCTCCATCTATCATAAGCTTGCACCGTTTGACTTTGATCATGCATTGGATTTGAAAAACACCACATCGCTACCCCTTCTCAACAATCAGGTTATTGTCATCATCCACCTTGTGAGTCATCAAAGTTGGACCAACCTCAGGATCACAATACACACCTTCTCGCAAAGAATCATTGGATTTGTCATCGTGACGTTCAGATTCTTCGCTTTTGCCCTTCGTGACATATCCTTCATGTATGAGCAATACCTTCCTTGAAACACTCAACTTGACTTGTTCTAGCGGTAGAGAAGGCACTAGAATCAGATTGGATGCTTCTTTGATTGCTAAACTTGTTGCCTTTTATGCTTCTTAAAATGGATTTCAATTGATTTAGTGGATGCAACCGGCTTATAACTTGAGCCTCCTTCGCCCTCTTGCTGATTTGGGCGCCTCCAAGTGGATACACAATTTCACACATCGTCGTTCAGCCCTTCAAAGAATCTTGTCATAGTAGCCTCCTCGGACTCACGAAATCCGATACGGATCATGAGCACTTGCATCTCTTGATAGAATTCATCCGTGGACTTGGAGCCTTGATTCAACCGTCGTAGCTTTATATGCAGCGTGTGTGTGTAGATGCTGCTACAAAACAGTCCCTTATGACTCGTTTCATCACCTCCCAAGTGTGTGGACATTCACTTGCATGTTTCAATTGATCCCACCAAATAATAGCGTATTCGGTGAACTCAATCGAAGAAACATGAACCTGTTTTTCTTCGGAGTGGTTGTGGTTATCAAAAATCTGATTTACACGCATCTCCCACTCTAAATAAACCTCCTAAAATTAGCAGGAAACACAAACATGTACCGTGATCAACCATGCTTTGATACCAAGATGACATGGACCAACTTAGGATTAGTTGATGTGTAGGAATGGCTCAATCTTTCATGGTATGTTTAGCAAGGTTCCTTCTCCTTTGGTTCTTGCGGCCGGAGTCTTCTCCTTGTCTTGACGCAGCCAACAATATTGATAATGGCAATTTATCAAGAAGAGGTGAACCTTGTAGATTCGATGGGCAATCTCAAGAACCTCCTGTTCTTGTGTCGGAACCCGGAGCAGCAACTCCAGGATCCTCTATGTAAATCGCACTAGTCCAGGATCAGCTAGTGCACACAGTGGACAACAAAGATAAATACCAAGCATAATGACATTTATTTAATTTAAAGAGTACGGACTTATGGCCAGCGTTTACATTATCGCACATTGGCAAAATAACTGCAAAAGAAACTGCGGAAGCAAAGCTGAAAAGACGAAGCCCAAGCCTGCCCACAGGCAAACAACTGCAAGACGTGGCCTACTCGTTCTGGTCTTCACTGTGGTCGAAGTCATCTTCCTCTGTGTGGAGATAGCAAGGTGAGTACAAACTTGTACTCCGCAAGTCACACGGAGAAATGCAATATAATGATAAAGGCATCAATGGAAGGCTTATAGGGTTAGTTTGCATAAAACAGCATTTAACGAAATACAGTAAATAGATTGAAACTGCTGAATTTAATATAGTAAGTAAAAACAATACTTGTAATTGAAAATATTACCGTCAGTGCAGGCTCCGACCAAACACCAACCTATCCACGGGCATCCCACCCGGACCATCTTTTCCAAAAGATCACGTATGGATTCCATCCATCTACACGCTTCCACT
This sequence comes from Dendrocalamus sinicus, assembly GCA_036346575.1. Taxonomy (NCBI): domain Eukaryota; kingdom Viridiplantae; phylum Streptophyta; class Magnoliopsida; order Poales; family Poaceae; genus Dendrocalamus; species Dendrocalamus sinicus. The sequence goes on from CM070641.1 coordinate 21,511,262, forward strand.
GCGTAACTCTGATAGATTCCATCCATCCACCAGGTTTTCATTCTCTCATGGATTCCATCCATCCATAAGGTTTTCGAAAATCATTTTTGAAAAACAAAGTCTAATCCATGAAAAACTTTTACTCAGCATGCCCATGACCGTGGGCACGGCTATCCAGGATAGATTATACACTCTGCAGAGGTTGTACAACTTTACCCACAAGGCACGATAATCCCTTTTTGCCACCGGATTACACACTTCCTTAGGTTTGTGGCGAGGAGATCGTGACAAGGCATTTACAATGCAAAGCCTTCAACCTGACCAAGCCAACTCTAAGGTTTCACCCCAGTAAGGAATCCACCAGACCGGGACCCTCTCTTGAGCCGAGTGAGACTTCTCATGGCCTACGCCACGCACACTTTCAACCTACGAAATGGCTCAGGTTGGGACCCGTAAATTATTCAGCCAGGGATGTCCCATAGCAGCCTTGTGGTAGTACAATAGGGCTTTGCAACAGTAGCTCACAGACCGGTCCTTAACTTGACTTAGGCCCAACCACATACCCCTGTGCATGACAGTCAACCACTGCGGCTCCGACCAACAGGGCATGCCTGCACCCACCATTCTAACCAATTGCCTAAGTCCAAACTAGTTTTTATATTTTGTTTTCAAAATATTTTATAAACCTCCTTGACTTACCAAAGTCAAGAGTACATTTGAAAAGCTTATCATTTTACGTGAAAAGGTTCGTCATTTTATGCGAAAAAGTATCCCAAAACAAGATTATGTTTAAGCAGGTCTAAGCATTTAATCAAAACTCTCTAGCTAATACTAGTGTACTAACTAGAGTTTGATTCTAGGGTGACAAGGTATCGAGGAATTCAATTTCAATAGAGGAATTAACAAGTAGGCAATAACTAAATTTAAAACTGAATTGAAATACGTTAAATAAAAGTATGCATGCAATATAATTTAAAACAACATTATTTTATTTTGAAATCTGGGATCAACATGATCAAGGTGTGTGACTTGCCTTGCTCTTCAACTTGGTTCAAACCTTCGTCGTCGAATTTTCCCGAATCGTCGAAGTCTACAAGTGAAAACAACCCACCAAATTCAAATTGACTTCAAAAATTTGAATTGAGGCTAGAAATGGATAGAGGGGAATTTTTGATGAATTTAGAAATTTGAATGGGCTAAATTGGAGTTAGGACGAAGGAGAACGGGCTCCGGGAAGTTTAAAAAGAGAGAAAATGGAAAATCTGACTTATTGGAATTATTTTTCTAAAGGAAAATCTGGATTATTGCGTCAGCAGGGATTTTAATTTCAGCCGAATTATTTTTCAACTGAAAAATACACTTATTGCGCCAGCATGACGCCAGCACTGGGGTGCTCCTGCTGACAAGTGGGCCCCCGGTCCATGGACCGGGCCCATGGAGAGAGGGGACAGCCGAGGTGGCATGGGGTGACGGGGTGGCAGCCGGGCGCATGCATGGCACCCGCGTGGCGGCCACGTCGGCTTCCACCTCGCCCTTGGCGCTGACGTGGCAAGCGCCGGCGGGGAGGGGCTCGGGCATGGCGTCGGCAGGGAAGCTCTGGTGGCCGGTGGCGAGCGGTGCTAGGCGGAACCAAGAGAGGGGGAAGTGGGGAACTCGGGGGAGGGGGCGTCAGTCACCTACGGTGGCCGGAGATGCGTCAGCGACGAGGAGGGCGGTGGCACGGCTCGGGTATCACGCGGCGGCGGCGCTCCGGCGGTGGAGAGGCGCGGCCGAGGGACGGAGGAGGTCGGGGGCATCGCGGTGAAGCTAGGGGCGGTGGCGGCCAGGCGAGAGAGGGCTCGAGCAGATGGCAATTGCTCGTCGGAGCCCGAGAAGGCGGCGGAGGCGGTGGCGCACGGTGCGGGGGCGAGGGGGAGCTCGGGAGAGAGGAGGAGGTGGGGCGAGGTAGTGCGGAAGGAGGCGGGGACGAGAGTGGTATTTATAGGGGGCGGGGAGGGGTAGGCCGGCGACAATTTGTCGCCGGAGAAGGCGCGGGCGTGCGGTGGTTACGGAGGAATTATGGGAGGGGCGGGGCACGGGAATGGGGAATTCGGGCGCGGGAATGGCGGGGTTGGTCGGGGAAAGAAGAGGGAGGGAGAAGGGCCAGATCCGGGCGAGCGGGGAAGGCGGCGGGAATGGCGGCGGCGACCGTTGCGGGCGGCGGCGCGAGAGCAGGAAGAAGGGGCCGCGCGGGGGAAGACGCACCTGACAGGCGGGCCCCGCGCGCAGAGAGAGGGAGAAGGAGGCACGGGTGGCGGCGATGAAGATCCAATGGCCGAGAAAGGAGGCGGGCGGACGGGCCAGATGGGCCGAGGGGGTGGCGTGGCGCAACCCGGGCCGGCCAGGTGGCGGGCGGGGAAGAGGGGAAGGCGGGATCGGCCGGGCGACGTGGGCCGATCCTGGCCGTCCAAGTGCTGGCCGGAGGGGGAGGGTTGGAATTTTCATTTTCATTTTCTGATTTCAGATTTTCAGAAATTGCCAGAAAATTCATTTAGCCTCAGAAAAATATAAAAATACTTCCAAAAAATCCAGGAATATTCACAGAAGCTCCTGGTGACATTTTAGACTTAATAAAACTATTTCCAACTAATGTTGGTATTTAATTTTCATACTTTAAAATACTTTTTAATTTTCAAAATAGATTTCAAAACTCCAAAAAACTCAGAAAACCCAAATAAGAGCCAAATAAATCCAAATAATTAATTTCACAAAAGATTTTTATGGAAAATCAAAATATTATTTTATTGAATAATATTTTTAGGTTTTCACTTAAAATACTTTTTAAATACAACTTTTTCAAAAACAGAAATTCAGGGCAAATCCAAATTTAAACTTTAGACACAAAAATACTGATTTAAATTTAAATTTAATTAATTATTTTTATTTATTTTTTATTTTTTAAAAAAAGCTGGGTTGTTACATCTTGCCTTGCACCAACTTAGCAAACTCCAGATGAGAAAACCTTGCAATCATGCAATCCGTCCACCAACAACCATCATGGCGATTTTCTCCTTTATTTCACAAGTACAAAAACTTATCATACTATAGCCTAAGTCTTCAATGGCCTAAGGGTCTAGCCTTACATTGGTGCACAAGTGCATGCCAAACATAAAACACATGCACAACTCTAATACGAACTAAAAAGAAATACATATACTTGTGCTGTCAGATTGTTCCTCAATTTGCAATGCAACCATGTGGTTTCCAAGGATTAGACCCTTTCCATTGTGTGGGGCTTCTAGTTAGCTTTTAAACGAGTTCAAGAACACCCAAATCGAACTTCGTTTGTGAAAGTTATGGGTGTTATAATGTTGCTCTTGCTGTCTAACCCGAACCGAGTCCGAACGGACTTCAAATCTTCATATCTTTACTTTTTTTATTTAAGGGGCTTCCAAATTTGTTTAAAACCTAAAAAGGAATCCTTCTCAACCTTTTAAAAGCCGTGGTGTGGCCGGATATTACCAACTTTTGCATTGCAATACTCGGATTCTTTATATTTGGCAACTCTGGCGTGTCTCTTCGGATAGGTCGTGCAGTATCCAATGAAGTTATTATAACTTTGTGTAGAAAACTCTGAATCAAGCACCGTTTGATTCGTTGGAAAGTAAACTTCATTAGTTTTCCAAATGTGTATTTAGTGTGCATTGGAGTACTCATAATTGGTGTTGAAAGTTTCATGAACATTGTGAACAGAATTGCAAACACAAAAACTTGATTGATCTTATGTCTACCTCTTGAGCCAAACTAGCTTTCCTTGTTCACCATCCACACCTCCAATTCTATGCATTGCTATCTTGTTTGTATTGCGTAAAGGAGGAATCACACAAGCATCGGCACGAACCAGGATTTTCTTCTCTCTCTGATAACCGTTTGCTTCTTTCTCATTCCTCAATTCAGCACTAAGCCTTGTAACTTCGGATTGCATGGATGAAGCACAAATCAATGTAGCATTTATACTCTTGGCCACATCAGAAGGTGACCAGGCACATGATTTGACGCTAGCAATTTTTCGAGGAGCTCACCGGAGATGCGATTCCTTGTGGCAGGGCCACGACGCAATGGCAGGTGTAGGGGTCGGGCATGCGTGAGGCGTGAACGGCGTGGCCAGGTCGGCACTCAGCCAGGGAAAGAACAGAGAAAAGAAAGAGAGAGAGAGAGAGAGAGAGAGAGAAAGAGAGGTGTGGGCCATGGGCCGGGGAAGAGAAAAGGGAAGGAGGAAACGAAATGGGTCGGTCCAACTTTTTGGAAATTTTCTTTTTATTTGAATTTGATTTCAGTTTTGGATTTGATTTTGAATTTAAATTCCAATTTGAATTCCATTTCTTTTTCAAAATTGGTGTCAAAATTTGGTAACTTCAAATTAGCACAAAATTTTCAAAAATTCCAAAAACTCCACAGATGCCAAAAATTAGGATGTGACAGGGGGCGACTTCAAGTTGCGTCTCCAGCGTGGGGAGGGTGGCGCTTGCTGCAGTTCTGGTGGATGGGGGGAGGCGTGCGCGGACAGTGCGGAGGGGGGCAGCGAGCCCAGGCAGATATCAGAGAAAGAGGGGGAGAAGGCAACAATGTTGGGGAGAGGGAGAGAAGAGATGATGGAGGTCAACAGGTGCACCCTTACTTTTTTTTTATCAACTTGCTAACTGGACTGCCGTCTCGTCAAAATTTGATCTGAAAGTTAATGCTATTAGTAATTGAGGAGGGTATAGCCGCATATATAGCTTTAGCTTAGCTTTGAAGCGTTGCAATGCTTCGGCTTAACTAATCCAATGCAAACCATGCACCATGCGGCCAGCACTAGTATGGAGCATAATTAGCGGCCACGATGCAATTAAGGGCCACTGCTCCATCCGTTCAGAACTGAAGCACGGCCTCGCTCATTTCAGTTTCAGCTTCTGGCTTATCTTTCACTATTAATAAATTTCATTTTTTCTGAACTTTTGATTTTTTTTGAGCTTTTTTGCCGGTTCTTTTTTCCCGTATTCGTTTGTGTTGTCCGTGATGAGCTAGCATATTTTTCTATTTTTAAAATTTTTAAATTTAATTACGCTAAATAAGCCACCTTCAACTACAGTAAAATTTCAGCCATTACAGTGCAATTTCAGCTATAAGACACAGCTTTTCAGTCCAACCGAGCGGGGTTAGTTTTGCTAATTGCTTTTATTAACAACACTAAACTGCACGGTTGCTACACACGCAAAAAAATAAGATAATTTATAGGGAGAGGAGAGAGAATTTAAACACCATAATTCTAATTCTTTGAGTCTAGGAACCATTTCTATCAGAATCATTCCACTTACTTAGACGTGACACTTCCGGTTATGAAATAATCTAACGCTACATAGAAATAACCACAAGAATTCAAGACACGGGGAAGAAAACATGAGATTAGACCTCATAGTTATTATCCTCGTTCGTGCTAAACAACCTAGCTGGGCAATTTGTATGGAATTACAGTCCATGGAAATCCCTCAGTTTAATAAAAATGGAGACATGCTGGAGGATGCCAGCTCTATGACAAATTTGAGGCTGCTCATTTAGCTTTTTTTTCTTATGACTTATTTTGTACTATAGTTGGTTTATTTTGTACTGTAGCTACTTGTAGTTTTTTGATGTAATTAAAATTAAAAATTTTAAATATAGAAAAAAAACAGATTAACCCATTATGGATAATGCAAACGAATAAAAAAAGGAAAAGCAAAAAAACACAAAAAGATAAATTTAAAGAATAGTGAACTAGAAACCAAAAGTCAGAAGATGAAACTAAAACGAGCAGGTCCTACAAACAATAAATAACATGTTTGCTCAGTTTAGTAAAAATGGAGAAATTCTGGAGGATGCCAGTTCTATGAAAATGTCCTACAAAGAATAAATAACATGTTTGGAATCAAGAAATTTGCGGCGATACTTGCAATTCTTATGTGATTTGTGTAAGCTCCATCAGAAACGTACGTTGTTTGAAATGCAGAAATTTTTCTAGATTCATAGAAGTTAAAGTGTTTTATACAAAATTCCAGGGGTCGAGACATTCCAAACACGACCTTAGCCATGAAATTGGGACTTAATTACCCTATTACGTATCTGATCCATGCATCAGCAAGTTGACGGGGCCGACCGTTGACCAGCTTTATGACGAACTGAAGCCATATGTGCCCCTCCGGTCGGAAATTCTGAGAATGGCCTGGCGCTTGGCGTGTCCTCCTACCGCGCGAACTGCCTGGCGCGCTCTTGCGCCGCGCCATCTCCTCCTGGTGTGCCTTCCTACCGCGCCAGCAAGCTGGACCCCGCCACACTACCTTCCTGAATTTTTGGTACGAATAATCCATTTTTTATTCAAAATTACAGAAATATACCCGAGAAATTTTTACAAAAATAGGCTCAAGTCGCCCAATGGGAGGGCGATCGAGCCTATCGCCCAACCGTAGCTTCGACTGTCCCTATCGCTCTACCATTGGCGATTGCATCCGATCGCCCTCCCATTGGCGACTTTCATGCGTCGCCCAATGGTTGGGCGATCGCACTCAGAGCCCCGTGCCCGCGGACTCAAATTTGTTTGGCCTCGATTGAAATTGCTATAACTTTTGATCCCGTAGCGAAATTGCTCAAATTTTTTCTGAAGGCTTTGGATGTATGAAGAATAGCTCCACCAATTTTCACTATTTTTGGCGAAGGTTTGATGCCTTTCGCTCAACCGTGATCGCATGAAAAGTCGCCCAATGGGAGGGCGATCGATGCGATCGCCCAATGGTTGAGCGACACGACAGAATCGGCTCGGTTGGGCGATAGGCTTCATCGCTCTCCCATTGGGCGACTTGAGCCTATTTTTGCAAAAAAAATTTCCCGCGGGTATATTTCTGTAATTTTGAATAAAAAATGGATTATCCGTACATAAAATTCCTACCTTCCTGGCCCTCCACCCCCTACCAACCTCCTGTGCCACGCGCTTTCGCCCGCTCGGCAGGCCCCCTTCCCCCTCCGTGCATGTTCTCTAGATGGCAGCGTCGGCGTGACTCGCCCCCCTCCCCTGGTTGTTTAAATGGTGCAGAATCCTCTTTGGAAGAGACTAAAGCATTATTTTGTAGATAAGCGAGGAACCGAGAGAGGCAACAGAGAAGAGCAAGTAAGGCCATTCAAGCGTCAGTTTTTTGAGTGGTTTTCAATTTAAATTTCAAATTTGCGCATTTGGGAAAGTTGCAAATCAGCGTGTGAGCATCTGAAAGAGGTAATTTTCATCGACATTAGCTATTTTATGTAGCAACACGATTAACATGTAATTAGAAAAATAGTAGTTTTTTAGTATGAAATAGTGATAGTTATGCTTCTGTAAACGGGTAGTGGCCTTAGTTGACATCGATAAACTGTATTGTTAGTGTTGTTAAATATTTATTTGTCACACTAATTATGTGAATGGCACAGCTTATGTGTAGGTTATTTATTTTCATGGGAACAAGATTGTATTTTTTCTGCATTTCAAAATACTTGTTGTGCTTAGCATTTTATGTGCTATTTTGTAGAAAATGTTACACATGCATATTTTTGTCAAATTGATGTGATTTGTGGAGAATTTAGTTAATGCCCAATTATCTAGTACCGTCATGTTAAAAATTGAATATCTTTATTGTTGTTTGCTTCAAAAAATTATGCAGTACAATTATGAGAAATTTTTTAGTTTTAGGGTGGTACATATGTCGTATGCTCAGTTGTGCATAGTTTAGGAATGACAAAAGTATTGTGAAATTGTGAAACTCAATGCTGTACACTGTGTGAATTTTTTAACTTAGTATGGATGGAGTGGTAACTGTGATAATTTTCACATGTTCCTAAGATTTCACATAGCTCCATAAAATTTTCATTTTGGTTTTTGGACTGGGTTTGTTGTGCACCTTTATAGGTACGCCATGTCGGACATTCAGAATTTATTCATGTTCTACGGGATCATCTCGTACGTGACGGACCATACGAGGCGGACTTATCAAATTGTGACTGAACTGTGATTCGAGCGGCCAGTCTGAAGGACATGGGCCTCTCAAAGCTCAGGAGGTTCGTCTGTTCCGCGTTCGATCGCGCCATTGCAAGGAACAAGCTGTGCATCAAGGTGTTGTACGCCTCCATGGTGGGTGGTTCAGGGGAGACCTTGTGGTAACTTCTGAAGGTGACAAGTGATGCAATGTGGGCTAATTACATGCAAGTTGTCTACAACCCTGTTGTTGCAATATATGCCATACCGACAGTGTATATTCAATTCGTAGAGTGGACAGAGTTATCGGGTATGCCTGGTTCCGGTGAAGGCGGTGTTTATGTAGTGCTTGGGTTGGTCTCTGGTGCTGATGTAGATGGTGCTGCTGATGGAGATGCAGGCAAGGCAGTTGGTGATGGACACCTAAGGAGGCGTGCTGCAAATTTTGAGCCCAACGAAGGTGTATAGGTATGGTGGGCAGCCCGCATTGGCTGCCACGAGTACCTGGCAGACCAAGTGGAAGAAGTGCAGACTGAGGAGGAGGACGTGCAAACTTCTAGTTCTACAGATGAGGGAGATAGACAAGTTGTTGCGGGAGGTGTAGTCGGTGGTATTGTTACCACCGATGGCACTTATGTCAGCTGTAGGTTGAACAACATCATAGCGGCATTGCTAGTTCTACCGCAGCTAGAGGAGGCATAGTGGAGCCTCCACGAAGACATGCTACTCTTAGGGTAGGGCTTCTCTAGCAAGAGCATTGCCCAACAGGCCATTCGCTAGGTATGCTGTGACCATCAGCCGGACATATCGGGTGCATATGTCGAATCCTAACACCTATATTGTCAAGTGTGTGGATGATTCCTACTCGAGCAAGGTCCATGCGTAGTGGTCTAGTGGCGGGGCCACGGACTTCTGGATCACGGTGATAAAGGATCACACGTGTGAGCTTACTGAGCCACTTCAAAGGCAACGCAATGTGACGTCCTCCTATATTGCAAGCCTGATCAACCACCTGGTCCTCGCAGATGATTCCATTTCGCCGAAGCTTCTACAAGTAGATGTCAACATGGTGGGCTTCGAGGTTAACTACAAGAAGGTTTGTAGGATCGGAAATGGCAACAGAGGGGGGGTAAATGGTGCCTTCGAAAATCGCCCCGAAGTATCCACGTAATTTTCTCCAATAGCTATGGAAGTTTGTAATTCAGTAATTTTATGATCTGCCCGTTTTAGGTTCATCTTCAAATTATTACAACTTTCACAAGTCTCAGGCAGATCGAGCAACATGGTATAAAGACCTCTAAACGCATTATCCTTATCCTCACATGAGATGCAAGATGTAGTCTCAACAACAGTAGATGAAGGAATAACAATCCTACTCTTCTCTAGTTCCGCCAAAAGACTAACATTCTCCACCTTAAGCATGTCAAGCTCAGAAGACAAACTATCATGAGAGGTCCTTAATTTCTCCATGTCACCAAGCAAGGCACAGCATGTATCACATTCGTCACGGGAGGGAGCAGATCTAAGTGAAGTAAGCTCCCGTGACAAGCTCTCTACTTTCTTCTCCAACTCGCTAACCCTAGCTCTAGATCTAGCATAGAATTTTCCTAGCTTAAGAAAAATATCATTAAGCTGGTCGTAGGAAGGGTATACCTCATCGGAGTCGGAGTAGAGCTCGCTGTCGCTGATCTCGCCCTCAAGGGCCATGAAGCACATGCCGAAGAAGTCGTCGCCATCCTTGGGTTCTTGATCACCCGTCCCGTCGTCGTCGCTCCATCCCTCCACCTCGCTGAGGCTGAGGTCGTCGAAGGCGGTGAGAACGCGGTGGAAGAGCTTCTTGGCTTTGCCAAGGTCGCGGAACTTCTTCTTGCCTTGGGCATGAGCTGAGGGTTTCTTGTTACGGTTTTTGTCGATGTAGTCGTTCTTACTCACACCACCGTAGTCGCCCTTACCCTTCTCCAGCTTGAGGCAGTTTGCCCGAATGTGGTTGGGGCCACCACACTTGAAGCAGATCACGGGTTCTCCTCTCTTTCTATCCCTCCTTCTCTTGTAAGCATGAGAAAACTTTCTAGCGAGGAGGGCTAATCGCTCATCGCATTCGCTCTACGATCATCGCTATGTCAAGAGAGCAGCAAGAGAGAATCCAGAAGAAAAGTCGGAAGAACTAGAAGTAGAGCCGGGATCGGTGACTAAGGCCATGGACTGCGACTTCGACCTACGAGAGACTATGTCAATCTCGTGAGTCTTGAGGCGTGAATACAACGCGTCAAGAGTCAGGGTCGAGAGGTCGATCGTGTCTTTAATTGTGGTCACTTTCATCTCCCAATTGCGCCTAATTATCCGAGTCGGGGTATGTGAGACCGACCGCTCGGAGATTGCTCAGAATCTTGTGAAAACACGCAAAGCACTCATCCAAGGACTCACCAGCGAGCATTTCAAACTTGTTGTAATCTCGCTTGAACTGGTCCTGTCGAACCGTCTTAACCTGGGTGGTGCCCTCATGGTATGCATCGAGGGTCTCCCAGATGTCGAAGGCCGATGACAGATGAGAGATGCGATCAAACTCGCTTCTGCTCAACCCCTGAATTATGATGTTGCTTGCCTTCGCATTCGCCTCAACATCAGCCATGTTTCCGGCATTGATGTTCTCATCGGCAGGAACAACATATCGTACCTTGACGTTACGCCAAATGGCGTAGCCCTGAGCCTGGATGTAGGTCTTCATCCGGCTCTTCCAGAAGGGATAGTCGATCCCATCGAAAACCGGGGGCTTGGTCGAGTACTTATCTGTCGCCATGGCTCTAGAGATCGGTTAAGATCTATGAGAAAAAGCTAACCGGCTCTGATACCAATTGTTGGATCGAACTCGACGACAGAGAGGGGTGAATGTCGACTTTTAAAAACTTGCCCTCAAGGCTTCCACTTGAGTTTCCCCTCCAATAGGTATGCCAGCTATGAAAAAGAAAAGCTCAAGGACTCTGGAACTACAAACATGCAATGGAGAGGTTAAGTCACAAGAGGAGCCAAAGAAAGTATCCACAAACTCTCTTCTCTCCCAAGGCTACAAAAGCTATGAAGAGTTGAGATTCAAACTTTCTGGATCCTCAAACTACCAGAGGGGAGAACAAGACATTAAGCATCAGAGAAGAGACACAACACTCAGCACAAAAGAAAAATAGCAACAAACACCTGGGGCCGGTTAGACCGGTGTTGATGGGCCGGTCAGACCGCACTTAAGCCGCCGGTCTGACCGCCCATTGGCCGTCGATCTGACCGGTGTGGCCTGGCCGATCTGACCGCCTTCATCCCACTGGTCAGACCGCCCCACGATTTTCAGGGCAGACAGCAGGCAAGATTTTCAGACTGAAGCACTCAAACTCCAAACAGCAGAGGGATTTGAGACTTTCTCTTAACCTAAACAGCCCAGACCAGCAGGGAAACACTAAAAATAGCCAAGTGAACCTAGAGAAACAAAAGAACCATTTCTAGAACAATAAATTAGGGTTTGGGGCAAAATAACCAAAAGGTGCAGAGACGTGCACTTAAACTCAAATTCCTCAATGGTCTTAAGTCCTTTGCTCATGAGATTTTGCAATCAAGTTAGAAATAACTAAAGGACTTCCCAGACCAAAACTCAGGCCATCTCCAAAGGGGAATCAAAAGATTCAAGAAACCCCTGCCTCAAAACCCTAGAAAATGCATTAACAGGGGAGGTGACAAAAGAAAATCTTTGATTCATTCAAATTGCTCTTGGGAAAAATCGATCAAATGATCTTGAGAAATCATCCCAACATAGAGCAACCCATTTTGCACCTTCTCAGCAAGAAACAACTCAAATCACAAAAGATGAGAAATCAAGCAAAAGAGCATCGAAGAGAAAACACAAGAGGCAACAACATCTCAACTGAAATAGATTCATTCCTAGAAGCATGAGGATCACAAAGGAGTCCCCATACGTGATTGATACAAGGAATGATTACATGCTCATCAATCCATCCTCTCCCTCTCTCAAGTCTCAAGAAGCCCAACTCAAGAACACACACACTCAGGCAGACATCGAAGGAGACAAGAACACACAGCCTTCTGTCTCTCCTCACCTACTCCATACCAACTAAAGCCCCTAAAGCAAAACAACCTCTCCAAAGGCCATTTTGACTAAAGCTAACCCTAACAACCCCTTAGAATCCATGGGATGCATGCAGCCACAAGGAGACATTCCCTCCTTATATAGGCTTTGGCTAATGGGTCTCCAACCCGTTATGCCCGCTAAAACCCGAACAGAACTGCTTCCACTTGTGCAGCTTTGCGTTTTTACCGAAACACCCCTCCTACACCTTCCGGGAAGCTTCGCATTCCTTGTCATCCAAGCCTCGCAGCCACCTCGAGTCTCCGCCGTCTTCGACACATCCGACCGTTCTGACCTCAACACCGCCCATGCCTAGTCCGGTCACCTCGTGCCTCGCCACGACTCCGCCTCGACGTCCTGCAGCCATCACAGACAAGAAACACATCACATAGTACCGCTCGATAACATGTAATCATAATTAGCATCAACAAAACGAACATAAGCATGAGATCGCCCATACGACCAATCGGGAAGACGAATATGCAATAAGACCGTCTAACCATACCCGACTGCGCCAAATACCGACCTGGCACAAATCACTCAAACCAAACTCAATCCTTGTAACATACTTGTCAATTACTCATCATAAACATGTGGTCACCTCTCACATAGTCTCTCAAAACAGCAAACAGGAACTAAACCAATTCGGCTAACCTGCAAACCAAATCAGCGACTGAATAAAGAGAGGATTGCAGTCCAGCCGAACACATAAAAGACTAAAAAGGTCTGCTGGCCGAAAAATGAAATTGCACAGAAATGAAATGCCGAACTGGTAGCATGCAGTTTGCTGAAAATTAGAGTCGAAAACAGAGAACAGTACAGACTAAAAAACTGAAACAATAACTATAGAAATGAGGGCAAAAACAAGGAATTGATCAGGGAATCTCTGGGCTCCTCAAACCAGCCAATCTGGACTTCAATCTAAAAAACCTAAACTACCTCAAAGGAGAAGAAAAGGCAGCAAAGAACACTTGAAAACTGAAAACACTAAAATTTTCAAAGAGAGGTCTGCAGGAGAGACTAAATCCATATTACTTGATTTTACCACCTTTGCTCATGAAACTTGGAATCTTAGCTGAGAAAAGATCTCACAACATGAAAGCACTAAGCTTGAGCCAACAACAACCTGAGAAATCAAGAAAGCAAAGATGCTTTGCCTTCTAACCCTAGACAGTGAAAAGCAGAGGAGTTTTGGTGCAGGACAGAAAAAGGAATAGAATCTTTGAATCACATTTCTGCTCTCGGGAGTGTAGTAGCCAAATGGCCTTGAGTATAATCCCAGTTCAAAGTAGGAAGGATTCCTCTATTTCAACAAGAATCATATCCAAACCAAAGGAGGGAGAGAAGAGCAAGGAGCTAAACTGAAAACACAGAAAAGGACCGAGGACCAACCCATCTCAGAAACAAACTTCCTCAAATTGATTCAGAGAGATAGGCAATTACATGGAGAGGAATGATTACATGATGTTTTTCTACAGCCCTCTCAAACCATTCACTCTTGAGAGGGACTCACACATTGGGCAAAAACACACAACTCACATGCTTGCCCTACTAAGCTCACACCCAGACCATACACACGAAGCACACATCTACTGCCTCCCCTCACATTCTCTATATGGAGGGAGCTCACACCAAAGAAGGAAATCAAGAAATGGCAGCCTACATCCACTTCATTTCCTCATACACAATTGAGACAAAAAAAAGTCAAACACATGAGAAAAGAGAGGGAACCAGGATTTGAGCCCTCCAAACCCTAACCTCTCTACTGCCATCCATTAACGGGTTTCCAACCCGTTATCTTCAACCGAATCTGCTTCCATTTTGCAGCCTTGCGCATTTTACCGAAATACCCCTGCTGTAACTTCTCGGAAGCTTCCTGTCCTCGCACGACCGCATCCGACATCCTAACCGTCTGGACTTCAGCTCCTCCCTGAGCCTAGTCCTGGTTCACCTCGCCGTTGCCCGTCGTGTTCAGCTCCGGTTCCTCGTCTCCCGGCTCGCAACCACCTCAGCAGCCTCGATCATTTTCGGTGTCTCCAACCGTCTGGACCTCAACACCTCCTGTGCCTAGTCCCGGTCCTCCCACGCCTCACCATGACCTAGCTCCAAAGTCCTGCAGTCACACAGACAAGCAAACCGTCACATAGCACCGCTCAAAACAGCATAACCAACATTAGCATTAGAAGAAGGTGCTCAAGTATGAAATACCCAAATCGACCGATCAAGAAGGAAAACAAGCGTCCTAAGCACTCCCGACCGCGATCGACCAAGTCCAACCGAACCGGACCACGCCATGCACGGACTCAGCGCGAACGGACCAAACCAAACTCAAACTTTCCAGAAACCGAGTCAATTACTCATCGCAAACATGGGGACACCTCCACATGGTCTCACAAGGTTTGATAGGGGAAACAGAGGCTCCTAGATCATATGTACGGCACATACCAACAAGTCTACATCCTATTCCAAGGTTGCTCCACTAAATTGCAGAATCAAAACCCGATATATACATAAACAAGGTGCAGCGACCGTATCCCACGAAGGGGCCAAATTGCTCCATTCTTGAAAGAGTGTTTTGGTCCTTCTGTCAGGTGATCGACGGGTTCAAGTTTTGCCATCCCGTGCTGACAATGGATGGCACCTTCCTATCCAGAAAGTACAAGAGTACCATCCTAACCGCGATTGCAGTTGATGACAATGACCAGTTACTCCCCGCAGCATTCGCAATTGTGGAGAGTGAGAATATGGAGAGCTGGCTGTGGTTCCTGGCGAATGTGAAGCAAGCAATAATTCAGGACCACGCGGATGTGTGCATCATCTCAGACCGCAACGCTGGGTTGCTGTCCACGGTGAGCACGATGCAGAATAGGACGCAACCCCTGTTCATGTGGAATGGCTAGAGGAACTGTTGGTGCATGATGCATCTCACGGCAAACTTTCACAAAAGATTCCAAAGCAAGGAGTTGATGAAGACCTTCAATAAGCTATGCATGTAGAACCAGAGGCAAAAGTTTGAGGCTGTGTGGAGACAGCTAGATGAGGACACCAACAAGCATGTCACACACTCAGAAGACGGTGAAGCAGGAGCAGCAGCGGGTAGTTCCGCGAGAGTTGGGGAGTTCACGTAGTGGATTCACACGCACGCACTCAACTTGGAGAAGTGGTCTCTGCTACATGACACCGGTGATGCAAGGTGCGGAATCATGACGACAAATATGTCCGAGGTGTACAATAGTGTCCTGAAGGGTGTGCGCTCCTTACTGATCAGCGCAATCGTTGAGGAGAGCTAGAACCACACCGGTGGGTACTTCGTCAACAGAGCTATGATGGCCAAGAAGCATATGGAGGAAGGCAAGCAATACTCAAAATTTATGTAGGCGTACATGGACATGAAGATGACAAAGGCTCGTTCGTGCGCTATCAGGCCCTTGGATGGTATCAGAAAGAAGTTTGAGATCCATCTCAGAGAGAAGTACATCAGGGGTCATGAGAGGGGGATCGCAAACAAGTCTGTACGGTCGATGATGAAGTGTCCTACACGTGCAACAAGTCGTGGCTCCTTCACAAACCTTGCTCCCATGTGTACACGGCTTGTGTGGCATGGGGCAGTCCTCCGTGCCATACATCTTAGAGTACTACGACATACATCATCTGTATAGCACTTGGAGTGCGGAGTTCTACTCATACGGGCTAGATGTGTACTTAGGGACCTTTGGCCAGAGGTGGTGTAGTGGGGGCCCAACGATGCGCATGGAAGACAATTGTCTCATCGCATCCATAGCGATATGGACGAAAGCTAGCATGGCGAATGGGTCAGGCGACTGAGATGTACACTTTGCAAGACAGTTGGGCACTCCCTCAGGAACTGCCCAAACAGATCGAGCTCGTCTAGTCGCCATTTTCGTGTCCTGATTTGATGTATCTTTTTGTTTATTGAATTAATTCAAATTTGTACCAATTCAAGATATACTATTTTGTGTGGTGGTAATTGATAATTAATCAACTCATTACTTAAATGGTTAACTCCGTAAACTATTATCGCATGTGATTATTTATGGCAACCGCAACGACACATCAACCATTTAGTTACATGCTTTAGAAGATTTAATACAACCACATACAACATGAGAGAATTGTGGTACACGTATCTTCGGACGTGCCTACTGGTACAATGTGTCTGGCGCTACCCACATGGAGTGTTGCTGAGGGGGCGCCTCGGACATGGCTAGCTGTCGTTGTAGTGGCACGCACATATGTAGCTAGGGTTCATGCAGTAGCATGTGGGATCGTAGGAACTTCCTATGTTGACAACCTCCTCGTTGTCACTCTCGTGCTGCATCTATGGCGGATGTCCTCATTTTGCTCATTGAGATCTTTAATCCGTGCCTCCAACTCTAAGATTCGATTTCACAATTTATCTATGTATGTCACGACATGGCATTCATGGGGAGGATCGATCCAACGAATAAAGTTGCATTTCACGACCTACTGGAAAAGACGGTTAGCATGGAACCGCCATTAGCACTAAAAGAAAATAGGCTAATTGTACCCCAGAGTGTGGGCAGCGGAAGAACATCGTCTGTTGTCGATGTGGCCGTCCAGGACTTGCACGACTGTGTTCTCCCTGTGTCTGCATTTTGGCCATACTGGTTGAGTACACTT